>JBBDGP010000033.1:3505000-4133511 GCA_037952835.1 Lithobates septentrionalis | reverse complement strand
TCTGCCCCCTTCTCTCTCTGCCTCTCTCTTTCTGCCTCCCTCTTTCTGCCCTTCTCTCTCTGCCCCTTCTCTCTTTGCCCCCTTCTCTCTCTGCCCCCTTTTCTCTGCCTCCCTCTCCCTCTCTGCCTCCCTCGCTCTCTCTGCCCCCTTCTTCATCTGCCCCCTTCTCTCTCTGCCCCCTTCTCTCTCTGCCTCTCTCACTTTCTCTGCCTCCCTCGCGCTCTCTGTCCCCTTCTCTCTTTGCCCCTTCTCTCTCTGCCCCCCTTTCTCTCTGCCCCCTTCTCTCTCTCTGCCCCTCTCTCTCCGCCCCTCTCTCTCTTTACGCCCCTCTTTCTCTCTCTCTATCCTCTCCCTTCTCCCTTCCTCTCTTTCTCCCCCCCTCTATTTCTCTCTTCCGCTCTCCCCCCCTCTCTCTCTCTCTCTCTATATCTCTCCCTGCCCTTTCTCTGGCAGCAGGTGACGGTGATAAGTGACAGACTGCATTTGGTGGCAGGTGACGGTGGCATGTGACACATTGCATCTGGTGGCAGGCGAGGGGGGCATGTGACATGCTGCATCTGGTGGCAAGCGACGGTAGCAAGTGACACACTGCATCTGGTGGCAGGCAATAGTGAGACGCTGCATATGGTGGCAGGCAATGGTGAGACGCTGCATCTGGTGGCAGGCGGCGGTGGCAAATGACATTCTGCATCTAGTCGCAGGCAATGGTGACACACTGCATCTGGTGGCAGGTGACAAGCTCAGGGTTCCCACTGATTCTGCATTCTGGTGAGTTGAACTATTTCATTATATATTACAATGTAGTAATAGAAATAATGTGATTTGATCATCCTGACACCATATTAAGCATGGTATCGGGATGTTTTCAGTGCTAGCACCAGCCATTCACTCGACAAATCACCCCCACCGCTGAATTCCCTGTCAACCCTGAGACTACATCCCCCCTGGTCCTTGGCAAAATTGTCCCTGAATGGCAGTCTGGAAATGTGGTCACCCTACTAGGGGGCAAGGTGGCAATTCCCCCCCCCCCCCCGGCCGCTCTGATGCCCCATACAAAGGCCGCACCACTTCCCTTTTAGATCCATCCCAAACTCAATAAGTATCCATATTGCGCATTTGCAAATAGTTTTATATACTCTTTTGGTACATGTTTGCAAAAATAAAGTGGGCCGGTCTGAGTGAAGTCCAGGGCCAAATTTTTGTCCCAGTCCAGCCCTGGGCACAGCCGTGATCACTGCACTGCACGCCCCATGGGCACGCAAGAGCGGCCGTTCTGGGGTGATGTCATATGACATCAAACCATAACGAGAGCCACACCGCTCCTCCGTCATTTGTGGTCAAGTGGTTACAGTGTATTTTTTCCCCAAAATTTGTGTGTGAAATACAAATACCATGTAAAATTGCAAAAAAATTGCAACAACCAACATTTCTCCTGGGCCTTTGCTTTCAGAAAATATATTGTAATTGGGGGTTCTAAGTAATTATCTAGTAAGAAAAATAAAAAACACTGATTTTTTTTTTTTTACATGTATATGAGAAGAGTTAGAATAGGCTTGGGATGCACCATTCTTTTATAATTCTAGATTTTTTTTCCTCCTGGCTGAGCATTAGTTAAATGTAAAAAAAAAAAAAAAAAAAATCTTCTGCATGCTGCTGAATTTGCTGATCGATAGTGCAGAACAATGAATAGCTGGCTAAAAATGTAAAGATACGAAGTAATAGGCTTCACATTAACCAAAGGGACCTCTTGTATTGTTAATGCCTAAAGACTTCAAGCTTCTGTTTCAGCAATGGCATTACCAAGGCACTGTTGCATAAGAAACATAGTCTAATTAAAGCTTCCATTTTCCTTGACCAGATCTGTGATCATTATACGCACACATTTTTGTACCTGCGTGGTGCCAATTCTTTTCAGTGTTCACCAGCTGCAGCATTAAGCTTACGTACAGCAATGACATTTCAATCACGCATCCGAGTATGCTACACCAAAGGCTGTCGCTGTATGTAGTGGCAAATAGGCTACAGGAAAAAAAAATTAATTATTCATTAAAAATGACATTGTTCTCCAGTCCAGCCTGCATAGTCTATGGTTGGCTTTGTGCAGTGCATGTTTTTCATTGGCTGCTGCTGCAGAGATGATTATTCTGTTGGGAAAAAAAAAAGAAACCTCTCCAAGACTACATGATAATAGCATCCTGTTCTGTAATACTCTTGGAGGAAACAAACTTCAAACAATGTAGCAAGAAACAAAATTATTCCAAGTTTACTCTCTTTTCAGGTGCAAATGAGGTGCAGCTGGTAGCGTGTGCAGTGGGGGGTTTCTTGTATTGTGTGTTGGCCCTAGTGCCTGTGGGTGGACACCTCAAGCAGTTATTTTCATTTCCCAACCTGGTTTCTTTGCATCTTTCGCTTCATCCTCAGTGCCATGTGGAACATCACATGCCCTGGCTCACAATACAGCCGTACACATTACCATATGGGTTTGCTGTGTCCCTGTATCTTTCCCTCCCTGGTTCCCTACACCTACACATCACAGTAGACAGGCAGCAGCTGTTGGCAAGATTAATTAAAAGCTACAGGTGGTCATCCGACAAAGGGAAAAGAGCAAGGTGGGGAGCGAAGGAGGAGAGGGAGCCATGAGTGAATTTCTAGTGTATCCAATGTAGAAGATGATTACTTCTGTGGCTGAAATGGCACAAGTGACTGCTGTGTGAGAGCAATTAAAAAAGAACACTTCAGCATGAAATCTGCCCAATGTCTCTGGGAGGAAACCTACTTGGCACCAATTTACAGCCATGATCTGTGCACCTGTGCAGGAAGAATGTCGACAAAAGAGTTGCTGCTTTCAGGACTCCGCAGGGAGTTCCATTTAACAGCAATTTGGGCTGCTGGCTTTCTCTTTTCTGAAGCTGAAAAACTACAGGCTCCAACCTTCAAATGTGTTTGCCTGACCATTACTTGGCAGCTGTGGCTATGTCTATTTAGTTACTTCGGGGTGGGGGGATAATTAATCTGGGTAGGTGGTTTTAAATTTAGGGTGCTGAATTGCACTCCTACCGGGCAATGTTCCTGATTCATTATGGACCCTTGATGTGTTAAGTAGGCCCTTTTCTGGTTAAATGTGTCGGTTCTGGTCAATTTGTCAGTGGGCATTCTTTGAATGTCTACATAGTAGAATTAGGGTGCCAATCAGTCCTCTTCTGGTTAGTAAAAATAAACTTATCATGTAAAAACAAGTTGTTTGTCCTTAGTAAACTCAATTTTAAAGTCTCTGACTATCTAAAGCTTGTGTGACTATGAGCAGCTTTCTACACACACCAGCTCTGAAATGGTCTTCTGAAGGTGGTGGGTGACCTGCTGATTGAAAGAGCCTGACATGGGCCAAATATTGCATGCAATAGTATGTGCTGAACCATTTGACTAATTACATAATTGTGACCAGGGACAAGTTGTGTGTGCCAGAAATGCCTGATGAGCATGTAGGTGTGGTGCAGCAGCAATAACAAACCCAGTCCATGTGCAATGAAAGAAATTGTACTGAAATAATGCAAAAACAGTTCACAATAAAATCTGGCGGAAAGGCAACCCAACCGGGAACACTCCCAGATCCAGCAGTATGTAGACAACAGGTTTCAGCCGAACTGACAGCTCCTGCAAGGGGGGCAGAGTGCGGCCTGGCTATACAAAAAGATGTCCAGAGAAGTTGCAAGCCCTATGCTTTCCCCTTCTCATCAGGAACCTTTTCCTGCTGCTAGTTCTGTCCCTATCAGGCAGGATACCTGTCCGTACTTTACTCACTCTCAGAATGTGCGCCAAGCCTGGGAGCCAGGGCCTTAAATAGGCTCTGCCTGACCCAAGATGGCTGCTAGAATCACATGGGGAGGCAGCATCCAATTGGATTGCTTTCCCAGTGACACGGAAACCATAGAGGAACCATGTTCTTCTTGACTTTCTCTCCAACTGCACTGCCGCTGCAGAATATCACCACCTGCAGTGGAGAAAGTAGACTGCACACCCTTTTACACAGCTGCAAGAACAATGCCTTGAGTTGTCAAATGAAGTGGAAATATGACAATACAATTTGATACATTTGACAGAATAGACTGAGTTGTTTAAGTTTGTTCTCATATATCAGATTGTAGTGTATATGACCACCCTCAGTGATTGTTACAAAAATGGTTGGAAATGTGCTGTCCAACTCCTGGGAGATTCATGATTGTTAGATATACTGGATGACAAACAGGCAGTTATATCAATGTAATTTACAGAAGACTTGTCATACACTATTGGGGGAGATTTACTAAAACTGGTGCACTCAAAACCTGGAGCAGCTGTGCTTGGTAGCCAATCAGCTTCTAACCTCAGCTTGTTCAATTAAGCTTTGGCAATAAAACCTGGAAGCTCATTGGTTTCTATGCAGAAGTGAGCCTGATTTTGCACTCTCCAGCTTTAGTAAATAAACCCTGTGACAAAACTGCTTGGCACCCCGTTAAGGTGCTTAATTCTGCCAAACAGTGCCTCCTGCCCTCCAAACTGTTCCGAGAAGACTGAGAGCTAATTCCAGCCCTTTTTACCCCAAGCATCATACACAGACAAGATATTGAGATAAAACCAAAGGAATGACTGTTTATTGAAACTTGGACACATGCTTTATACCACACAGGAGGACATTTTCCTCTTGAGGATATTAGTATGACAATGCAAACCTCAAACACCAATCCAATTAACAGCTAACAACTAACAGTGATCTTATTTAATCAGTTTTCTAATTAACAAACATATAACATCCCACAGTAGTTTGCTTACAAGGTGAACACAAAACTAGCAGACAGACAGAAACAATAGGTGACTCAATTAACAATGGGAGAGACACAAACTTGTGTATTCTGTCCACTAGACAAGTCATCAGAAGACAAACAAAGTCCCAGCAGTCTGATACAGTGGAAGTATTTTATCGCCATAGATCTCTTGAGGATTATGGTTGATAAATATTTCTGTACCAAGTGAAGGAGCCTCTACAAACCGGTGTGCAGAAGGGCCTCTGCCTGACCATTAGCCTGTACAAGATGTATATTACACCTTTCTATCCACTCCAGAAGGGAAGCTTTATTGTCCTTATTCAGTGAATTAATCCAAGCCTTGCTCTCAGCATTCATTACATTGTTGTCCATCATTGGAGGAGGATCTGCTCTCTCCATGGGCCGTAGTCAGTGGGCAGGAGGCTTGCCCCTAGTCCTCTTCAAAAGCCCCTGTCCTGGTTGGGTCTGTCACAAACCCCATTGTGTCTATTCAGTAAGGCAGTGTTTCTGACTCTGTATCTCATGACAGCTAGTCACAAATCATGAGTGATTGGTAAATGGTAAACCTAAATCTGTATAAACTTATTAAAAGATCATATATAAGATTCTGCTGATGATGTTTGCTTTGATTGCACCACATAATAAAAACATTGTATGGAATCACAATTATATATTAATTCGTAATTGCTACTGATTTTAGTTTATACTTGATTAATGGAAAGTATAACTAAAAAATAGCAGACTATGTGACAGTTGTGGTGTCAAGAACAGAAAGAGTCATATACAGTCTATATGGATTGGATCTGGACCTGGATCTATTTGTTAAGGATTGGTAAGTATTGGTGAACACATAGAAAAACTTGTTTGGGAAAACAAATCACCTACCTTTTCAAAGCAAGTGAGATTTTCAAACTATTTTATTAATTAAGTTACCCAGTAGAATTTGGAGGCATGATATTATAATAGCACCACATGGCTTTATCTCCCCCTTTGCACATGCCAAAATGTGTTTGTTTTCTTAGGAATGTATTAGGTGTTGCTTAGCATCCTACTAATCACTGTTCACAAATTTTCCAATTGTGTTCCTGAATTTGTATTACATTTCATGTAATACTGTTACCATGACCTTGCTGCTTTACCCCACATTTTTTTCTGATATATTAATTTCAGCTAAGTATATCTGTGCTCATAGTTTTTGGCACTAACACATATTACTTTGTTAATAAAAAGGGGATTTGACTTTAAGACTACAGTTTGCTACAGCCGATAACCACGTCAGAATCTTAAGTATTTTTCAGAAAAGTTTCTACAGCACATTTTCTATGCATGGTCCTCTCTGCTGCTGCTAGTATTGGCAAGTTCCAGCTGTCAAAATGACAGCCAGGAATTGCTGTGTTGCAGAACGATAGCAGCTGTCACAATGCAGCCGTTCCTGTGTAAATTACACTTGCAGTTAGTTTGCAAGTGTCACTGACTAACATGGCATAACAATCTATTGTAACATTGTATTTATTAATTTGTTTATATTTAGATCAAAGTTGTGATGCAATGAACTAGTTAAAGAAACCTTGCAAGTAAAAAAAATGCATTCCTATGTAACCTATTCCTATGTAACCCCTTATTTACCCACTAGTTAACCCTAAGCAGTCCTAATGCCATTATTTAATAAATAAAATAACAACTGTAATAAAATGATACAATAATTATGGGGGCAGATATGTGGGGCATATAGCAGGGTAGAGGGGGAAGGTGACAAATTGAGTCATGTGGAGTGGCTTTCAGAAGAGAAAAGAGAAGGTTAATGGTTTCCTAATAGGGAAATGGTGGAGCATGCACACTTAGAGTGGCAACACAGCAGCCAGAAGAGTTGCAGCTATAGCATTGCCACTGACCATTAAAACGGCAAGTCTATTGTAATGATAGGATAAACCAAGTAAATTCTAATAATGAAAAAGGACATTAACAAAAGCTTTGGCACCCAGGTAGAGATCACCCTTTTAAAGATAATGATACAAAAAAGTTTTGGGTTTTGGGTTTACTTGAACTTTAAATCCCACTTTGTCAACAAGGGAGAGCTGATTTTTAACTATTGTGGCCCTATAATTTGGTTCTGTTTTAGCCTGAGGATTATAAAATAATTTTGCCATGGGACCTTAAGATTTATAAGTACACTTGTAGACAAAAGATGTTTGTGCCTAATTTAAATCATTTAGCAGAGAGATATGCCTATGGCTTAAAAAATACAATCCATTTATTACAGGATACATGGTACCTCCCAAGCTGGAATTTGACCCTGTATTAATGGGATTTTTATCAAAGTTTACGCAAAGGAAAACATGAACATAAAACATGGAGCAACCTTACAGTACATATCCCCTTTAGTCATGTTTAGTGGTTGTTACATTATTTAAGATCAATAGTAATTATATTTGTTATAATCTAAGCAATACATTGCCGCAACAGGAAATCAAAGCAACCTTTTCAAATGCAACATGATCATGTTTTCTTAATGGGTCCTAAAATCAAAGCATAAAAACCTTGCAAGTTGTTGTTTTTAGAATTAATACTATTTTTTATTACCAAGAACATGACTAAATCATTTGCTAAAAATCCAGCATTTAATAAGGGTCCCTGCATTTTGTTTTTTCCTGCCTATTTAAAGTCGAACTTGCATACAAAATTAAAGTGGTATTAAAGGTTCAGATTTAAAAACAACAAAAAAACAAGCATGTTATACTTACCTGCTGTATGCAATGGTTTTGCACAGAACAGCCCTGATCCTCTTCTTCTTAGGTCCCCCTGCCAATGACCCTGGCTCCTCCCCATGATCAGTGCTCCCGATAGCAAGCCACTTGCTATAGGGGCAGCCTTTACAAACACTTTAAATCAGCCTGCAAAGTTGAAGCTGTGCGTATTTACGTTTGTATGTGCTCTTCATGAGAAATGTCAGCTGCAAAGTTTTCATAACCATTCTTTCTGATGTATGAAGATGCATAATCTATTACACTACAGTACCTGGGGCCATTAGAGGAAAATTATTTGGGAACGTGGCCTCAACACATGTAACAGAATAGACATACAAAGGCACAAAGGTACTAAATATACTTGTGTAGCCAGGTGCTGGGCTGCAGCAGTATGGAGAAGGAGACATTGTCTTTTGTTCTTCTCTCCCTCTACTGAGATACTGATGGTATGCTGTACTATTCTCCTCCAGTCAGCAGGGGCAGTGCTAAAGCCAAGCAAGCCCATGAACTTCTATGCAGAGTGCTGAGAATCCTGGGAGTTGTAGTTTGAGAAGGCAGCCATATAATGGGATGAATAGACTCCTTACACTACAGATGCCAATAGGCTCTGTGCAGTAGAAGGAGTGGAGAGATGGTTTTTAATAAACTTCCCGGTAAAGTTCTTCCTCTTGGCACTGGCTGAGTTAGAGAGAGAGCACCTCTGTCTGGATATTTACCCGCTAGTGGGAGATAATACCAGTGGAGATCCAATCCTGAGACTGGGAGTGAAGAAACCCTGGGGCAGTACAGCACCATCCACATCACAGTACCTGCACCACTGCTGCAGGGAGATTGGGACATCCACTCACCCTCTGCCTCCCACCCCTACAGGGAACAAACTAGGGGACCCCCTCTCTACAGCGAGAGGTCACCACTGAATCACGGGCATTGGTGAGAGGACTTTTTGCCCACTGCTGATGCTGCTAGCAGGGAATGAGGCACTGAGAGCAGGACATCAAGTATACTGCATCCATACTGCACTCTATACTGCACTTATTCCAAAATTAGACTGCACCTATACCATTCCCTTATCTGATTATACCAAACCGTTACCACATCGAAACCAGATCTACCTTGCACCTGTGCGGAGATTATATCACACCTAATCTGTACTTATACTCAGGACCGTTTTTAAGACAGGGCAAAAGGGGCAGCTGCCCTGGGCCCCATCATTGTAGTGGGGCCCAAAGCAGCTGCCTCATACTTGCCAACTATCCCAGCTTAAATTCCCATATCCCTTGAAGTTTTAGTCCCGTGCTGTGTCCCGATATCTCAGTTAAAAACTTCTGCTGCTGCTGCCCAGCTCTGCCCTATTGCCATGTGCAGATGACTCACCTGCAGACCCTGTGTTTATATGAATTAATCTGCACTAATATGTAAATAGTGGCGGCATTAATATGTAAATACCCGTGGACCACGGCATTGATATGTAAATAGAGGCAGCATTCATATGTATATCATGTCCCCCTGAGGTCACATCCACCATTACTTCTGCTAAATGCTGCCCACTGGGGAGGTAAAGGAGCATGCTTGAAAGTCCTGTCTACAACTGTGGTCATTAAGCCTAACATCAGTGTCAGGTCTCTCACCTACCAGACCGGAGAGTCCACTTGGGCAGAGGGTAGGCTCCCTTACGTATCCAATTTGCAGCCCCTGGTAGAGCAGACAGGAGGCCCACGAGTGCGGAGTGGTATGAGAGCCTGTTGCAGGAGTCCGTGATCCGGAAGCTAGCAGTCTTCAAACAGTAGATGATAGTCAGTGGTACAGGCAACAGATGCTGAGCAGAAGCTGGAGACAGGTTATGGCACAGGCTGGGTTTGGCAACAGGCAGGCAGCAGAGGTACAGAAGGAGCAGGCAGAAGCGAGGTCAAAAACAGGCCAGGGTCAAATGCAAGCGGAGGTCAGGAGAGTCCAGAAGGCAAGCCGGGTCGTCAACAGATCAGGAACACAGGAATCACAGGAACTAGAAACAGGAACTAGGCACGGAGCTGTTGATTAGGCAGCACTGATCAGAGGTCGCAGCAAGCCTAAATAGGCTGATTGGCGCCAAACGCCGCGTTCGTGCGTGCGCCATTATGCACAGGTGCCCGCGCACCCGCACGCACCCGAGCGCGCCCCCGGACAGCGGCGCGCACACCAGCGCCACCAGGCAGATGCATAGAAGCGCCCATAGGCGAACGCGCGCTAACACGCGTACGCGCCCAGGCACCACTGCGTCCGCCACGGCCAGCCGGCATGCCAACACCAGTGCCCATAGAAGCAGGCGCTCGAGCACCCGCAGGAACGCGAGCACCAACGCGCCCCGGCGCGCGACGACGCCCAATCAGGTAAGCTCTCTGACAATCAGCCTCTTCTGCAAAAGTAAGCAAATTGGAGGTGGAACCCTTCTTCAAAATAACATGGCACCACAGCACCCTGAATTTTGGTGCATGTGAATACGCAGGCAGGCAGTGAGGAGATGATGTGCTGTAACCTTTAGCAACCAATCAGTAAGCAGTAATGCTGTGCACTAACCTCTTGCAACCAATCAGTGAGCAGCAATAATGTGCAGTAACCTCTAACAACAAATTAGTGAGTGGTATAGATGTTCAGTAACCTCTAGTAATCAATCCGTGAGCAGTATTGCTGTACAGTAATCTCTAGCAACCAATCAACAAGCAGAAGTCATGTTCTGTAACCTCTAGAAAATAACAGTGAGCCATAATGTGTGCTGTAACCTCCAGCAGCCAGTCAGTGAGCGGTAATGATACACTGTAACCTCTGGCAACCAATCGCAATCACTGCCTGATCTGAATCAGTAAACTGATTTTGAGTCTAGCTGCTATGTATTGTATGTCTCAAAGCATGTGGATAGCGAAATTGCATGGAAGAGGGGGCCCAAGAAAATGTGTGCACAGGGTCCAGTCAATATTAAAGATGGCCCTGCTTATACTGCATGCAGGTTAAGTCTACTTTCACATGCATTTTTTTCCGGCGCTTTAGAGCAAGAAATAGCCTCTGAAATGCGCCTGAAAAGCGCCTCCCATTCACTGCAGTTAGTCTTTTCACACTGGAGCGGTGCACTTGCGGGACGTTATGAAAAGTCCTGCAAGCAGCATCTGTGGGGCGGGTTGGGAGCATTGTATTTAGTGCTTCCAAAATGCCCTGCCCATAGCAATGAATGGGCAGCGCCTCCAAAGCACCCTAAAAGCGCTTTGAAAGAGCTGCAGAACTGGACTTTTTAACATTATTTTGTAAAAAGCACCCCAAAAGTGGACGAAAAGTGCTGCTAAAATGAGCGGCACTTTAGTGCTAACGGCCGGGCATCCCAGTGTGAAAGAGGTTTAACTGGGACTGTTGTTAAGTGCACCAGCACTATTAAAAGACCCCAGCGATAGCTTGCAGAAGAACTTCTCAATATGCAATAATTAATAGTCCATTTGCTACATATTTGGTGAAAAAAGTGCTTGATGTGCAGTAGATTTTCAAAGTGCAGAGTGCTCAAAGATGCTCCTTTAAAAGGTTGGCTGCTTACCCCACAATGTGGATTCCAAATTACAAGGATTAAACAAGCCTGCAATCCATCCAACAATGCGTACCATCAACACCACATGTGCATCCTGGAACGTTTACTCCATATATTATCTTTCTATGATTTCCTGTGATATTGTATGTTTGTACACTACACCTGGTGTGTTAGAGGGGGTGAGTTTTTTTTTTGGAAAAAGGTTGAGACAAAGAACAAAGGACCCATCCTAATCAGCAGCTCTTGTGGGGGTAGCGCTACACTTGATGAACATGCTTTGACCTAGAATATAGTAGTCCTTTAACCACTTAAGAACCGTAAGAATTTACCCCCTTAATGACTAGACCATTTTTTGCAATACGGCACTGCGTCGGTTTAACTGATAATTGCGTGTTCATGCAACGCTGTACACAAACAACATTTACGTCCCTTTTTTCACACAAATAGAGCTTTCTTTTGGTGGTATTTGATCACCTCTGTGGTTTTTATTTTTTGCACTACTGTATAAACCAAAAAAAGTGACAATTTTGAAAAAACTATTAAAAAACTATTTAAAAAAAATATTTTTTACTTTTTGCTATAATAAATATCCAATAAAAAAAAAAATCTTCATCAGTTTAGGCCAATATGTATTCTTCTACATATTTTTGGTAAAAAAAAAAAAAAAAGAATCGCAATAGGCGTATATTGATTGGTTTGCGCAAACGTTATAGCGTCTACAAAATATATTTATGGCATTTTTATTGTACTTTATTTTTACTAGTTATGGTGGTGATTTTTAGTGGGACTGCGACATTGCGGCGGACAGATCGGACACTTTTGACACTTTTTTGGGGCCAGTGACATTTATACAGTGATCAGAGCTAAATATAGCCACTGATTACTGTATAAATGTCACTGACAGGGAAGGGATTAACACTAGGGGGCGATTAAGAGGTTAAGTGATCCCTAGGGAGGTGTTCCTAACTGTGGGGGGGAGTGTACTGACAGGGAGTAGAGAGAGATCGCTGTTCCTGATCACTAGGAACAGCAGATCTCTCTCTACTTCCCTGACAGAATGGGGATCTGTCTGTTTACACTGACAGATCCCTGTTCTGGCTCTCTAAAGAGCAATTGCGGGTCACCAGCGGACATCGTGGGTCATCGGCGGACATCGCGGCTGCCAGTTACGCGCATCGGCCCCCGGCATTGAGCGCCCCCTAGAGCTCTTAAAGCGGCCGACATACACCAGCGGTGATTCGCACAGCCGTGCCAACCTGCTGCAGTATAATGACGGCGGCTGGTCGGCAAGCAGTTAAAGTCTAGGGAAGGAAACTATGGTGACATTACTATATTCTTAAAGTGGAACTTTACCTATAACAACTTTAGCAAGAAACATACATTCCACGTGATTGATTATGCTATCAAAATCAGCATGTGCTGTAACTTGACTTCAGCATTGTTCCTGTTTCTTCTTGTTGGAGGTTGCAATTTTGCCCAGAGCCCCTGAACAGCAGTAAATTTTTTAGCTGTCAGCAGATTGGCCTCTACAAATTTGGCACAGTGCCTAAAAATAGAGAGCAACTGAGCATGTGCACAGCAGGACGAGACAGTGCATTACTGGTCTTTAAACAGTATGGGAAATTATTTTTAATGTTTTACACAGCTATGCCTGCAAAAGGGGTCAGCCTGGAGTGATTGAGGGAGGACTTATTTTTTATGACTAAAGTTCCACTTTAATTCTAACAGAGGACACCTCTGACTGTGCTGTCTGAAAAAAGTGAAGAATTGAAAATCCTTTAAATTTTTATGGGCAGGAGTGAAGGAGACCACTATATTGTGTTATTAGATTGACAGCTGAGTCTCCTAGGGCTGCTGACATCACATCCTACATGGTGAAGCCAGTAGTAGTCTTGAGGCTTTTGGAAGTCTACACATGGAAAGGCTTTTACAGGTAAATAGTGTGAAACAATTCATTTAGATGTAATATTTTAGGAGTCTCCTTAGGGAGATTAAGGAGTTCTGACATTTTTTGATGCTCATTTACAGCATGCTTGTTCTGGGTCTCAAAAACTCGGAAGTAAGACACAGAAAGGGGTCTAGCATTTTCAGAAGGAGGCCAGAAATTGAAGCCCCTGTACTTCTTTCATAGGAAAATAACGTAACCACTCCCCGTGAACCACTATACGTGATCCTGCCCTTCGGGGTTTTGGGCGCAAGTGCACGCCGGCGGTGGCTCGCTCCCGCTTTGATCCTACACAGCAGGAGCTGATCAGCGGGTTCTGCGGACCTAATATCAGCCGGCACCCGCTGATCATTCTGTACACAGGCAGAACGGCAATCTGCCTATGTAAACAAGCCAGATCGGCGTTCTGTCAGTAAGCAAGGCATTGATTCTGTGTTCCTGCTTAGCAGGGGCATGGATCCATGCCTTCCTCTAGTCAAAGCGCCTCCCCCACAGTAGTAAACCACCAGCTAGACACACAGTTAACCCTTTGATCACCCCTGATGGTAACCCCTTCCCAGCCAGTGTCATTAGTACAGTGACAGTGCATATTTTTAGCACTGATCACTGTAATAATGTCACTGGTCCCCATAAAATGTCAAAAGTGTCAGTTGGTGTCCAATTTGTCCGCTGCAATATCGCAGTCCCGCTATAGGTCGCTTATCGCTGCCATTACTAGTAGAATTATTATTTTTTTAATTCCATAAATGTATCCCCTATAACTTTTGCACAAACCAATCAATATATGCTTATTGGGATTTTTTTTAACCAAAAATATGTAGCAGAATATATATTGGCCTAAAATGATGAAGAAATTAGATTTTTTACATTTTTTTTATTGGATATGTTTTATAGCAGAAAGTAAAATTGATTGTTTTTTTCTTCAAAATGTATGTTCTTTTTTTTGTTTATAGCGCAAAAAATAGGTGTTCCTCCAAATTCCACCAAAATAAAGCTCTGTTTGTGGGAAAGAAAGGTCATACATTTTATTTTGGTACAGCATCGCACAACCCCGCAATTGTCAGTTTAAGTAACAGACCGTATTGCAAAAAAATGGCCTGGTCAGAAAGAAGGGGTAAATCTTGGTTAAAGGCTGAATTCCAGGCAGAAATAAAAGACATCAAATTAATGCAGCACTGTATTTGACAATGCAGACAAAAATAAATACAAGAAAACTACTTGAATTTGACTCAGTATCAGCCTTTTATACAGTTTGTACAGCGGAGTTTAGAGTGGGAGAGAGAAGCAGCACAAGCAGCTGCAGTGTAACGATCAAAAAATGATAAAAAACAAAAAAAATCACATGTACAAGGAGAAAACAGAGCGACAGACAGATGAGCTCATTAGTGTGCTGCTTCTTCTTTCACTGTCCACGTATAGGGTGGGGGGGTCAGGTGGAGAACAGTAAGTAAAAGTGATACTAATGCCACGTACACATGAGCGGAATTTCCGTCGGAAAAATCTTGGATGGTTTATCTGACGGAATTCCGCTCAAGCTTGGCTTAAATATACACGGTCACACAAAAGTTCTCTGAACTTTCGACCGTCAAGAGCGCGGTGACGTACAACACTATGACGAGCCGAGAAAATGAAGTTCAATGCTTCCGAGCATGCGTCGAATTGTTCCTGAGCATGCATGTTTTTTTGCGCGTCGGAATTGCATACAGACGAACGTAATTTCCAATAGGAACTTTTTCCGATGGAAAAATAGAGAACCTGCTCTCAATCTTTTGCTGGCGGAAATTCCACCAGCAAAAGTCCGATGGGGCATACACACGGTCGGAATTTCCGACCAAAAGCTCACATCGGACTTTTGCTGGCGGAATTTCTGCTCGTGTGTACGGGGCAATAAAGTGTTACAAAACCCACAACAGTAAAATCAGTGTGTATATGCAGTAAAGCATGCTTGTTATACTCACTGTGGAACTTAAGGGGTTAATCCTCTGCATTGTGTAAAAAGGCTGTTTGATCCTATTTTCTCCGATCCTCCCCATCTTCCTCTGTCCCCAATCTTTGATAAAACAGAGCCTTTGGAGTCACTCTGCACATGCTCAGTTTGTATTGCAGAGTTTTGTTTTTTTATTTCTTGGGAGGGTGCATGTGATCAGCACAGGGCCAATCAACGCTGTCCAGACAGAGGGTCGGGGGTCCTGCAGCCTCAAAGGTCAGTCAGAGTAGAATGAAAACTCCTCCTACACGGTTTAATCAGACACTCATAGAAGTCACAAGACTGCTATATACTGCTGATGAGAAAAGGTGATTAGCAGTTTATATTTACTAAAATAATTGCATTTCCATGTTCTGTGTACTGTGGTAGACCAGATATAGTGAATTCAGGGTCCTGGTTTAGTAACACTTTAAGCAGCAAACTCCCAGTTCCCTGGTAGACTGGGTTGTACTGTGGGGCACAGCTGGGGGAAATCTCACAAATCCTTTAGCATCATTTAAAGCAGCTCCTATATATATATATATATATATATATATATATATATATATATATATATATATATATATATATTCAGCTGTGTATTTAGCTATTTCCTTAAGCTTTAAATATACTTAACATCTTCTTCAGCCTACACTTTCCCATCCTAGGTGATGAGCAAGATATTGTAATTATTTATTTTTTATTCCTGAATGAGAAACACAAGATCATAATTAGAAAGTGAGGCCCGGAATGATGGAAAGAAGAGGAATAGTGCAGGGCCGGGCATGACAGTGTGTCTAGTGACACACATAGGGTTAATGTTTCAAGGAAAAGTGTGGGAGGAGATAACAGGAAAGTAAGGAGGAGTGGCCATATAAAAGAGGGGAGGAGCAAAAACGGAACAGTGTGCTGGGAAGGAGACACGAGGAGGCAGAATTTCTCTGCTCCTCAGACACAATGGTGGACTTTGAGGCGATTTTGGCGCGGTTGCGGCAGGCGACGGCGGCGAATGGATCCGACTGGCTTCGCAGCCAGGTCGCAGTGATGCTCGGGGGAGAAGCAAGCCATGCAGTGGGAGAAGGTGAGCCGCCTGCGCGTGCGCGGAAATCGCGGCCTCCGGCGCGCTATTCACCTGGGCCAGCACACGGAGCGGGTCGCCTGACTAGGAGCCCGAGGGGGGAGCAGTCGACACTGCCGGCCAAGAGGAGCCACACAGTTGAGTCGGCGGGGCCCGGGCGGGTTACACGCCGCCGTCACGGAGCGGTGGGCGGGGCCACGGGCCAGCATGGCGCCGCTTCCCCGCACGCTGGCACTGCACGGAGGATTTCAAACAGCCCCTCAGTATCTCTGCACGAGGGTGAGCGGGTGGACAGAAGCGGGAGAACGGCGCCGAGAGCAGCAACGTCCGGGTCGCGTGGATCGAGCGGCACCGCGGGTGGGCGGAGCTTACCAGGCGGGGGGGACGTGTCCCAAGATGGCGATGGAAACAGTGCCCAGGCTGGCCCGGTAGCCGGCAGTTCAGGGCAGCAGGGTTCAGCATTGACTCGCTGCACAGTGCAGGCCTCACACCAGCGAGGGCTTCCAGCCTCCAGGAGGGCTTCTCCTGGGGGGCTACCTCTGACGCCAGTCCCAGTGCAAGGGGAACAGTCCGAAGACGAGGTGTCCGATGAGGAAGATGGGCTACAGCAGCCGGAACCAGCAAGGGAGAGCGGCACAGCGGCTGTTGGGAGGAATCCTGGTCAGCCCGGTAAGTCTAGTGATAACCTTTACTAATGCTTTGCAGGGTTTGCTGGGGGGGATAGCAACGACTGCAGGAGGGATGGTGACACCTTCGCAGAGCGGGGGGGTCAGGCTACTGACCAACAACTGGCAAGTACTGCACCCGCCAGTTCGGGGTCAGGGGGACAGCTCCAGGAGCTATTGGAGGGTTTAAGGGTCCTGGTTGGTCGCTTTGGAGAGGGACCAGGGCAGGCTCCGCAAGGGGATGCACAAAGGGGGACAGGGGGGGCTGCGGTCACAGAGGTGCCAGCTACCACAACGCCAGAGAAGGTGGCAGACAAGGAAACAGCAGGTGAGAAGGGGGCTGCAGAAACAAAAGGCAGGACTGATGTGGTTAGGCTGGCAGATCCTGCAAAATGTGAGATATATGTTTGTTTTGAAGGCGGGTTAGGGGCACACTTGAAACCTGAAGTGAGAGAAAAAATTCATAAAGGTGAGTACGTGGAAATTTTCTCCTTGTTGCCATTGGAAAAGTTTAACCTGGATAGGGTTAAACCCGACGATTCCAAGAAGGAGGATGAGGAGAAGAGGAGATATAGATTGATACCGCGGACGTTTGTGAATTGGTTGCAAGCGTTCGCTATCATGGCTAGTGTCATTGGCGAAAAGAACCCTGAACATTGTTCGGGGTTGTTTTGTTATATGGATGCTAAAGGGGAGGCACATAGAGTGTACGGGGGAACTGCGTGGTTACGCTACGATGAGCAGTTTCGTCAACGCAGAGCAGTGCGTCCGGCTCTGCGTTGGGACCATAAGGATATTAGCCTATGGATGAAACTGATGTCGTCGGCTAGGACCCCGCCTCAGTTATTTCAAGGGGGGGCCGGGGGTACTAACTCCTCAGGACTACCGGCCGGCAGAAAATGGGGGGTATGCTGGCAGTATAATGAAGGATCCTGTAAGTTTGGGGGGTCCTGCAAGTTCAAGCATGAGTGTTCAGGCTGTGGGGGAGCCCACACCCTGTCTCGGTGTTTCAAAAAAGGAAAACGTACTGGGGAGTTTGCTCACAAGAGGGATGACACCGGTGAAGGTGGAAAGGATGCAACCTTTCCTAAGTAAGTATCCGGATAGGAAAGCGGCGTTACTGATCACTGAGGGTTTTAGAGAGGGGTTCAAAATTCCATGTTCATTGGCGGTGGTTCCTCCAGTAGCACGGAATTTAAAATCTGCGTTGCAGATGGGTGCAGATGGGTGCAGATGGGTGGTGGGGGAGAAATTGGAAAAGGAAGTGGCTTTAGGACGGATGGGGGGGCCGTTTGAGGCAAAACCATTGAATGACTTGGTGGTGTCCCCTCTGGGGGTGGTGCCAAAGAAAGAGCCGAATAAGTTTCGGCTAATTCACCACTTATCATTTCCAAAAGGGGGTTCGGTTAACGATTTCATTGACCCGGACGTCTGCACCGTGTCATACACTCCGTTTGATGCGGCGGTTCGATGGGTCAGGCGCTATGGAAAAGGGGCACTGATGGCAAAAGCTGATATTGAGGCGGCGTTTAGGCTGCTTCCAGTACACCCGGACAGCTTTTGGCTGCTGGGTTGCCAGTGGCAGGAACAATTTTATGTGGACAAATGCTTACCCATGGGTTGCTCCATTTCCTGCGCCATGTTTGAAGTTTTCAGTTCCTTTTTGGAGTGGGTGGTAAGAGAGGTGTCCGGCCTTGAATCTATGATACACTATTTAGATGATTTCTTATGCATAGGCCCACCTTCTTCCAGTGTGTGTACGATTTTATTGTCAACATTGCAACACATTGCAGAACGGTTTGGAGTTCCCCTGGCCGCTGACAAAACTGAGGGCCCCACCACAGAGATTAGCTTTTTGGGCATTGTTATTGATTCAATGGCAATGGAATGTAGGCTACCGCAAGGAAAGTTACTGGATCTGCAGACGGAAATAAGGCGGATCCATGGGATGAAGAAAATACAGCTGAGGGATCTCCAATCTTTGCTTGGTAAGTTGAACTTTGCTTGTAGAATCATACCCATGGGTAGGGTCTTTTGCCGACGGCTGTCAGCAGCTACAGCTGGGGTAAAAGCACCGGCCCATTTCATTAGGCTTACTAAGGATCATCGTGAGGACCTAAAAATATGGTATCAATTTTTGTCGGAATACAACGGGAGGTCAGTGTGGATGTCTGGTCCGGTAAGTAACTTCGATGTAGAATTGGTTACTGACGCGGCGGGATCTACTGGATATGGGGCGTTCTTTAACTGTCAATGGAGCGCGGAACCATGGCCAAAATCCTGGGTTGAAGCAGGTTTCCTTCGTAACTTGGTACTACTGGAATTGTTTCCAGTAGTTCTGGCTATGGAATTATGGGGCAAAGCTTGTCAGAATTTAAAGTTGCGGCTGAACTGTGATAATATGGGAGTGGTGCAGGTAGTCAATCGCTTGTCAGCGTCTTCTCAACCTGTCATAAGACTATTGCGACAGTTGGTATTACGGTGCTTGCAATTGAATATTTTCATATATGCTGTGCATATACCTGGGATTGAAAACACGCTGGCTGATTCACTGTCTCGCTTTCAGTGGGACAGGTTCAGGGAATTAGCTCCGGCTGCAGAGAAGGAAGGGATTCCTTGCCCGGGTTGGATCTGGGAGCTGGCATTGGAGTCGCCGCAGGATGGATACAACAGTCTGTGAGTGAGTCCACATGGTCGGCCTATGTGAAGGTATGGGGAGAATGGTTGGGACTTGGTACGGGAATCCGGAGCAGAGGATGACGGGGGAGAGTTGAGATTATTGGTCCTTTATTTTGTGTCCAGGAACATGGAAAATGGGGTGGGGGTATCGTCTATTGGTAAGAAGTTGGCGGCGCTGTTGTTTCTGTTTAAGTTACAGGTGATGGAGGATTGGACGAAGGAATTTTGGGTACGGCAGGCATTAAAAGGGTACCGGAAGGGGCACAAGAAAAAAGATAACCGTAGACCGGTCACTTTTGCCAACCTGTTGGCAATTTGTGATCAGCTAGGGTTGGTGTGCAGCTCAAGTTATGAATGTTTACTGTTTACAGCGGCTTTTTCGCTGGCGTTTTTTGGGGCGTTTCGGGTAGGGGAGTTGGTCAGCCCGTCCAAAAAGGAAGCGGGGGGTATTTTGGTGCAGGACGTGCGGGCATGCACGGGGAGGGTGTGTTTGCGGCTGAGGAGGTAGAAAACAGACCAATTGGGAAAAGGCATAGATGTGTGGCTGCATGCATTACCGGGATCGCCAGTATGTCCGGTGAGGACGGTTGGTGAATTTGGGAAGATTAGACCGGTAGGTGAGGGTCCATTTTTATGTCATGAGAATGGTGCTTACCTTTCAAAGTTTCAATTCGTGGCAGTGTTTCGAAAATGCTTATCGATGATAGGTTTGGATGAGAAGGCATACGCCTCACACTCCTTCCGCATTGGGGCGGCCACAGAAGCTGCCAGATGCGGGTTGGATGAGGCAGCGGTACGGAGGATTGGAAGATGGGAATCAAAGAGATTCCGTTCATACATTCGCCCTCAATTAGCAGTGGAATAATAATTAAAAAAATAAAAATAAAATAAAATAAATAAATAAATGAAAAGATAAATAAAACCCGTATGTTGTATAAGTTTGGTTTTCACATATAGGTAGTGGGTGTTTTTGTTTGTTGCATTGGTGATATCACCCTGCCTTGTTGTCTTTTCATTTCAGATGGAGTGTCTCCACGCCTCGTCTGGATACTGGGACACTCCTACGTTTGTTGGGGGGCAAGGAGAGGTGATGCGAGACCAGATGGGCGCCAGTTAGGCATATCGAGAAGGGAGGCTTTTATCAAGTGGCTGGGGAGACCAGGAATGATGTGGGGCAGAGTGGTTTCAGAGGTGGAACGATTTGTCTGGCTAGATAGACCTCCGGATGTGTTGGTCATACACGCTGGAGGTAACGATTTGGGGGTGAGGACGGTCAGGGAACTGATAGAGGATGTAAAAGCGGATTTGTTGCACTTGCATACTACTTATCCGAACACTTTGTTACTATGGTCTGATATTGTGGCACGAACTTCGTGGCGCAGTGCTAGGTCTGTGGCAAGGATTAACAAGGCTCGTATACGTGTCAACAAGGTGGTGGGGAGGTTTTTGGTTCAACAAGGGGGCATGGTGATTCGGCACAGAGAGCTCGAGATAAATGTAGGCCTCTATTTGAGGAGGGATGGGGTTCACCTCACAGATGTGGGGACGGATCTTTGGACCATGGGTTTGCAGGAAGGAATACAACGGGCCTTGAGGGTGTGGAGGGGCCCTTAAGGATAAGGTTTCATCCTTTCGGGCTGTGACTGGTTTGTTGTTGTTGGTCGGTGACGGTAGCGGTAAATAAAAGGTTAAGAGGGGTGGGGGATCAGCAATAGTATGGCCCCTCCTGTGTATTCCTGAAAGGAATACCGGTATGTTGCACTGCGGGAGGGGGTTGTCTCAGAGCGGTACAGCTGCAGGCCTTATCAGTTTTGAAACATGTTCCTGCAGTGCCCTCTTGTGGATATGTGGTAAACTGGGGTAGCTCCGTCATTGACTAACAGATTGTTTAAAACATGTTGTTTTATCTGAGTTTATATGTTATTCATATTGAAGTTAATATTGGAGGTATTTTTATACAGTTGTTTAATAAAAGGCTGTTATGGCCATTTATTTATACTCCAGATGAAAGGTGTGGTCTCGTTATTTAAGTTGGTAAGAGGGTGGAGTATGGGTGGCTAACAGTATGGGTAAAAATGGGGTATATCTGGACTACACTAGTCATGGAACAAATCTCATTTATAAAAACAAAGTTCAGTGTCTCCTTTGTTCCTTTTAGAGTTATACAGCAAGATTTGTATATTCACTGAGCTTCGCTTGCAACAATTTGCTGTCTTTTTCACCCCTGCTATATACAAAAACATGACAAACGTGCAAAAGTACCACCACCAGCAGATCTTCAAATGTTTCCAAAGATCTGGTATGCATAGCAATATTACAGACCTCAGCTTTCACTCTCGTCCCATTCTCACCCCCAGAGCTTTCCCCCACTTCACAGCATGCAGGGGTTCTTCTCCCCCTCACAGTCGCTGTCACTTTTGAAATTAGTATGGCTGTGTGGGGCTCTGTCCGCACAACCACATTGTTAATTCACACGGATCTGTGAATGAATAAACTAAAAATTGATAGCGGCTGTAAGGGAAAAATACCCTGGCATGCTTGTAGGGGTGCAACATGTGTGGTGGCAAGTAACTCACACAGACAGGTGTAATAGAAAACTTAAATTGAAGTAATGCAAAGACAGTTCACAAAAACCCGGAAGAACACCTGCCCAACCGGGTACACTCACGGCTTCCAATAATGTAAAGATGACGGGTATCAGCCGGGTTGAAATATGGTCTGGCCATCTAATGCCCAAGCGGGAAGATTTGCAAAGAAGTTGTGACCCTACGCTTCTTCCTCCTCAAGAACCTTTCCCTACCGCTAGGACTGTCCCTAACAGGCGGGGTACCTGTCTACCTATTCTATCAACTCACAAAAAGCACAAACCCTGAAAGCCAGAGCCTTAAGTAGGCTCTGCCTGACCTAAGATGGCTGTCAGAGGCACATGGGGCGGCAGCATCCAATTGGGTGCAACCCCAGTGACCCAGGAGACCATAAAGGAACTGTGTTGATTTCTTGACTTCCTCTCCATCTGTAGTGCTGCCACCTGCAGTGGAGAAAGTAGACTGCACCTGCTGACACGCTGTGATGTGGGGGAAAGTTCTGGGGGTAGGAGGGTGGTTCACTTGGCATAAGTTACACCCTAAAACAGGTGTAACATGTAACATGGTATTAAAGATGGAGTTAGCCTTTAATTCCTCTAGCTAACCCTTAAACATAGCATTTGTCTTTAACATTTCATCCTCGCCTTAAAGTGGTTGTAAGTTCTTACATATACCCAATAAAGTGACTAGCCTTAGATGATGCACAGGGATGAAACAAATCCTCCTACATTAGTTGTACCTGTTTATTTGCAGTCTTCTCTTCTCTACATCCGTTCAAAGTGCAGAATTTATACAGCAAGGGGGAAGAGAGATGAAGTTACACTCTGCAGAGCTTAGTGAGGAGAGCTGTGAGAGCTGATTGGAGAGAAGGGACATCCCCCCCTTCACACAGCACACAGAAACAGACCTGAGGTTGTCAATCAGTTGGAACTCCTTACCCTGTCACCTTTTTTCTCTTGGTGTCAGGAAAACTTGTCAGAAGTGACTTATGCTGATAACAGAGCAATAGCGCAGACAGAAATGGCACTTAGTGCTCTTTATTGAGACAAGTACACACTATAGAGGCATATGTTTTGTTCATTTTTCATATCTGAGGTTTACAACCACTTTAACATTAAAACTAACCCTTTAACATATCCCTTAAAGAGGCATTAAACCCAACTTTAAATACGTAATATATTGCAGCTTACCAATCATTAGATGTGATGGCATTTGTTTTCTTTTTTTAGGCTTTTTCCCTCTGTGATCACCTGGTGATCTGGCCAGTAACACACCTCCTGTATTAGGGCTCATTTACACTTACCTCAGCTTTAACACACATTAAAGTTCCCACCATTTCAATGTGCTTCTTGATGTGTTTTTGATGCTTCTGTGGTGCTTCAGTGAAGCTTTTTTGAAGCTTTAATGAAGATTGGCAAATGCCCTGTGTGTGTTGATTTTCTATTTGTTTTAAACGGGCCCAGTAGAACCCTGGTTCAGGGGCAGATCCCCAGCTAATTAGTACCTTTGTTCAGCAGATCCCTCCTTTATTATTACCCTTGTTCACAATATCCCCTGCTCAGCAGTATCCTCAGCTTTGCTGATCCCCCGCTCAGTAGTAACCCCCAGCTCTGCTGATCTCCCACTCAGTAGTAAGCCCCAGCTCTGCTGATCCCCCACTCAGTAGTAACCCCCAGCTCTGCTGATCCCCCGCTCAGTAGTAACCCCCAGCTCTGCTGATCCCCCGCTCAGTAGTAACCCCCAGCTCTGCTGATTCCCCGCTCAGTAGTAACCCCCAGCTCTGCTGATTCCCCACTCAGTAGTAACCCCCAGCTCTGCTGATCCCCCACTCAGTAGTAACCCCCAGCTCTGCTGATCCCCCACTCAGTAGTAACCCCCAGCTCTGCTGATCCCCCGCTCAGTAGTAACCCCCAGCTCTGCTGATCCCCCGCTCAGTAGTAACCCCCAGCTCTGCTGATCTCCCGCTCAGTAATAACCCCCAGCTCTGCTGATCTCCCGCTCAGTAGTAACCCCCAGCTTTGCTGATCCCCCGCACAGTAGTAACCCCCAGCTCTACTGATCCCCCGCTCAGTAGTAACCCCCAGCTCTGCTGATCCCCCGCTCAGTAGTAACCCCCAGCTCTGCTGATCTCCCACTCAATAGCAACCCCCAGCTCTGCTGATCTCCCACTCAGTAGTAAGCCCCAGCTCTGCTGATCCCCCACTCAGTAGTAACCCCCAGCTCTGCTGATCCCCCGCTCAGTAGTAACCCCCAGCTCTGCTGATCTCCCACTCAGTAGTAACCCCCAGCTCTGCTGATCCCCCGCTCAGTAGTAACCCCCAGCTCTGCTGATCTCCCACTCAGTAGTAACCCCCAGCTCTGCTGATCCCCCGCTCAGTAGTAACCCCCAGCTCTGCTGATCTCCCACTCAGTAGTAACCCCCAGCTCTGCTGATCTCCCACTCAGTAGTAACCCCCAGTCTGCTGATCTCCTACTCAGTAGTATCCCCCAGCTCGGCTGATCCCCCACTCAGTAGTAACCCCCAGCTCTGCTGATCCCCCACTCAGTAGTATCCCCCAGCTCTGCTGATCCCCCGCTCAGTAGTAACCCCCAGCTCTGCTGATCCCCCGCTCAGTAGTAACCCCCAGCTCTGCTGATTCCCCGCACAGTAGTAACCCCCAGCTCTGCTGATCCCCCACTCAGTAGTAACCCCCAGCTCTGCTGATGCCCCACTCAGTAGTAACCCCCAGCTCTGCTGATCCTCTGGTTTGCCTATTCCTCCTCTTTCTACGGTCCCTGTTCACCTCCTGTTATATTGCTCCCATGCAGCTTACCATATTTACATATTTGGTGAGGTTGAAAGAAGACACAAGTCCATCAAGTCCAACCTGTGTGTGTGCTTTTATGTCAGTATTACATTGTATAACCCTGTATGTTGTGGACGTTTAGGTGCCTATCCAATAGTTTTTTTTAATTATCAATCCTCTCCACTGAAACCACTGCTTATGGAAGAGAATTCCACATCCTTTCCGCTCTTACAGTAAAGAACCCTCTACGCAGTTTAAGGTTAAACAACTTCTCTTCTAATTTTAGTGAATGGCCACATGTCTTATTAAATACCCTTGCATGGAAAAGCTTTCTCCCTATTGTGGGGTCACCAGTACGGTATTTGTACATTCAGATCATATCTCCCCTCAAGCGTCTCTTTTTCAGAGAGAATAAGTTCAATGCTTGCAGTCTTTCCCCAAAGCTGAGATCCTCTAGTCCCTTTATTAGCTTTGTTGCCCTTTTCTGGACTCTCTCCAGTTCCAGTACATCCTTCCTGAGGACTGGTGACCAGAACTGGACAGTATACTCTAGGTGCAACCGGACCAGAGTCTTGTAGAGTGGGACAATTATTGTTTTATCTCTGGAGTTAATCCCCTTTTTAATGCATGCCAATGTTCTGTTGGCCTTGCTTGCAGCAGCCTGGCATTGCTGAGCCTATCATCTACTAGGACCCCCAGGTCCCTTTCCATCCTAGATTCCCCCAGAGGTTTTTCCCCCTAGCAAATAAATTGCATTTGTATTTTTGGCACCCAAATGCATTATTTTTCAACATTAAACCTCATTTGCCATGTAGTTGCCCACCCCATTAATTTGTTCAGATCTTCTTGCAAGGTTTCTACACCCTGCAGAGAAGTTATTGCCTTGCTTAGCTTAGTATCATCCGCAAATACAGAGATTGAGCTGTTTACCCCATCCTCCAGGTCGTTTATGAATACATTTAATAGGATTGGTCCCAGCACAGAACCGTGGGGGACCCCACATTCCACCCCGAACCATTCCGTGTACTCCCCATTTATCACTACCCTCTGAACTTGCCCTTGTAGCCAGTTTTTAATCCATGTACTTACCCTTTGGTCTATGCTGACAGACCATGTGTGACATCTGCTAGCTTCTACAGCACCTGTCCCCCAGCTCTGCTAATCCTCTGCAACTCCACTCCGCACCCTGATCACCTTCCTGCTGCTCCACGTTGCACACCAGATGTGACGTTTGCTCCAGACACTCCTAGAAAATATACACAGGAACCGGAAGCGACTGCTGATGACATCTTTCTGGTTCGCTTGTTGGTTTCTCAGTGCATCATGGGATATGTCATACCTGCAATACCTCCAAAACAAAGTGAAGCTAACGCTGAATATAAGCCCCTCAAAACCTTCAGGTACTGTAAGTGAGCATTGTAATAGACTTCTTTGGAGGCTTTGGAGATGCTTATGCCCCGTACACACGGTCTGATTTTCCGACGGAAAATGTGATAGGACCTTGTTGTCGGAAATTCCGACCGTGTGTAGGCTCCATCACACATTTTCCATCGGATTTTTGTTTTGTGTGACACACAAAGTTTGAGAGCAGGCTATAAAATTTGCCGACAACAAAATCCGTTGTCGGAATTTCCGATCGTGTATACACAAATCCGACGGACAAAGTGCCACACATGCTCAGAATAGATAAAGAGATGAAAGCTATTGGCCACTGCCCCGTTTATAGTCCCGACGTACGTGTTTTACGTCACCGCGTTAAGAACGATCGGATTTTCCGACAACTTTGTGTGACCGTGTGTATGCAAGACAAGTTTGAGCCAACATCCGTCTGAAAAAATCCTAGGATTTTGTTGTCGGAATGTCCGAACAAAGTCCGACCGTGTGTACGGGGCATAAGAAGCACCAACCGAGGGTATATTTTTTGATGTGAAAGGAAGAAAAACAAAGCAAACTCAACAGTAAAAACAAGACTGTAAAGTAACCATTTTATGTTGCAAGTACCTTGATTGGCATTCAAAGTGTTTTTTAAAAAAAGTGCGCCCAATGCGACATTTTGAAGCAAGTGTAAAAAATCTTGGTCTGGGAACCTCACACAACATCGTTCTAGGAGAGCAAAAGTGAGAACAACTCTAGGTTATGGGCATAGCCCTCTCTGCATCCTGGTCTCTTTTGTGGAGGATAGTGAGCCATCCACGGTCTGAGGAAGTGTCTAAACGGTGTTCCCATCTCACTAAAGGCCCCGACCGGGTTAAGGTCACAAGCTTTTTAAGCTTGCCATTTGGTAAGCGCCCATTTTATTCGTAACACTGTGGTGTGGTGAAGGTCCATCCAGCCCCATCTGTTTTTGCCTATAAGGGACTCAGTTGTCCGGTTTATCCATTGCACCTTTGAAGATTTTCTTCCATTTATTGGACTTTATTTTGTCACTTGATTGTTTATGAGCTTTATTTATCACTATTCACTACTTGTGATTCTACCTACATTATTTAAATCATAGCGCTGCTTCTTTTTGTTTATTTATTGTATAGTGTGTGTATCTCACATATAAGCGGCTGCTCCTTTTTCACTTGCCTGTCAATTATTTATTTGCTTGATTGTTTTTTTTGTATAGATCATATAGCGCGGTGGTTTCCTCCTTTAAGTGTAAAAAAGCCCTTGGAGTGCCCACACTCTGGATGAAGGAGAAAAGGGGGCACAGCAAACAGCAGCATTTACAGTCTGGGAGGGATAGTGGTACTAACAGATTCAAATACACTAATGCCGCGTACACACGGTCGGACTTTCTAGAAAGCTAGGTCCGACGTACTTGCCGCCAGACTTCCGGCGGACTACCGCCGGACTTTCTGAACGGCCGGACTTGCCTACACACGGCCGGACTTTCCGGAATCCGGTCTTCCCGACGGACTTCCGCCGGACTTTCAGAATGAACTGACTTTCCCACACACGGACAAGTCCGTTCATTTTGAACGTGACTCGGGTACGACGGGACTAGAAAAGGAATTCAATCTCGCCGCTTTTTTTGGCGAGATTGAAACCTTGCGAGCCCCGTCGCAGGCCCTTAGGTCTGGTATGGAACTTTAAGGGGAACCCCCTACGCCGAAAAACCGGCGTGGGGGTCCCCCCCAAAATCCATACCAGACCCCGATCCGAGCACGCAGCCCGGCCGGTCAGGAAAGGGGGTGGGGACGAGCGAGCGCCCCCCCCCTCCTGAACCGTACCAGGCCGCATGCCCTCAACATGGGAGGGTGCTTTGGGGGAGGGGGCGCCTTACGGTGCCCCCCGACCACAAAGCACCTTGTCCCCATGTTGATGAGGACAAGGGCCTCTTCCCGACAACCCTGGCCGTTGGTTGTCGGGGTCTGCGGGCGGGGGGCTTATCGGAATCCGGGAGCCCCCTATAATAAGAGGGCCCTCAGATCCCGGCCCCCCCACCCTATGTGAATGAATATGGGGTACATGGTACCCCTACCCATTCACCTAGGTAAAAAGTGTTAATAATAAAACACAACACAGGTTTTTAAAATAATTTATTAAACTGCTCCGGGGGGGTCTTCTTCCGTCTTCGGGGGTCCCTCCGCTTCATTTTCTCCCGGCGTCCGGTTGGTTCTTCTCCGCTCTCTTCACCCAGTGTTCCAGTTCTTCGGCCGGCTCCTCTGCTGTGTTCAGGTAGCTCTCTTGCCAGCAGAGGTCCGGACTTCTGAGCTGCTGGGCTTCTTGTCTTCTCTTCTCTTCTCTTCCCCCAGATGTTGACACGACGCTCTCTCCGGCTGGACTGGTCTCCGAGGGCTGCGTTGTGACTTATATAGGCGGAGACCCCGCCCCCTTTTGATGTCACAGTCCCTGGGCATGCTGGGACTGTGACGTTTTAGGGGGCGTGGTCGACCACGCCCCCTAAAACGTCACAGTCCCAGCATGCCCAGGGCCTGTGACATCATATGGGGGCGGGGTCTCCGCCTATATAAGTCACAACGCAGCCCTCAGAGACCAGTCCAGCCGGAGAGAGCGTCGTGTCAACATCTGGGGGAAGAGAAGAGAAGAGAAGACAAGAAGCCCAGCAGCTCAGAAGTCCGGACCTCTGCTGGCAAGAGAGCTACCTGAACACAGCAGAGGAGCCGGCCGAAGAACTGGAACACTGGGTGAAGAGAGCGGAGAAGAACCAACCAGACGCCGGGAGAAGATGAAGCGGAGGGACCCCCGAAGACGGAAGAAGACCCCCCCCGGAGCAGTTTAATAAATTATTTTAAAAACCTGTGTTGTGTTTTATTATTAACACTTTTTACCTAGGTGAATGGGTAGGGGTACCATGTACCCCATATTCATTCACATAGGGTGGGGGGGCCGGGATCTGGGGGCCCTCTTATTATAGGGGGCTCCCGGATTCCGATAAGCCCCCCGCCCGCAGACCCCGACAACCAATGGCCAGGGTTGTCGGGAAGAGGCCCTTGTCCTCATCAACATGGGGACAAGGTGCTTTGTGGTGGGGGGGCACCGTAAGGCGCCCCCTCCCCCAAAGCACCCCCCCATGTTGAGGGCATGCGGCCTGGTACGGTTCAGGAGGGGGGGGGGTGCTCGCTCGTCCCCACCCCCTTTCCTGACCGGCCGGGCTGCGTGCTCGGATCGGGGTCTGGTATGGATTTTGGGGGGACCCCCACGCCGGTTTTTCGGGGTTCTCCTTAAAGTTCCATACCAGACCTAAGGGCCTGGGATGCCCCCCGCGCTCGCCGCAATGGGAAAATTTGTTTTTCCTATTGCAGCGAGCGCGAGATGCAGTAACCTGCTCCTCCATCGTATCTGGTCCTTCGGACCAGCATACAGACGAACGGGCTTTCCGTCAGGAACTGAGTCCGGCGGAGGTACGACGTAAAGATTTGAAGCAGGCTTCAAATCTAAAGTACGTCGGATTTCCGCCCGAAACGGTCCGTCGGAAGTCCGATGGAGACCACACACGGTCGGATTTTCCGCCGGACTTGGTCCGGCGGCGTCCGTCGGACTTTTGCAGGTGAAAAGTCCGACCGTGTGTACGCGGCATAACAAATTGAAAACAAACCAGCTAACACTTTATAATCAGCTACAGCAAAAATATATATATATATATATTTGGGATATAGGTTTTATATAAACAAACGCTGGTCATAGTAAGCACCCCTGCCAGTGTTGAATGGTTAGTCCCAGCCCTGTAAACTGATCCATCTGGAAAAGACTCTGAAGACGCCTGATTGGCTGGCGAAATATCCGGCCAGTGCAACGCATGACGCCGCGGCGCTTCCTGGTCTCAAAGCGATTTTTTTTACATGTAAAGGTGAGTGCAATTTGATGTTTTTAATGAAATTGTTTTAATAAACGGCATTACACTATGTGGATCCCTTTTATGTTCCCTTTTCACAAGCTATGAGGAGTGATTTATCTGTGGTATAAGTTGGAGGAGGAGCAGCCTGAGCTTAGTAAAGTAATATCCACATGCCTATGGAGACTTTGTAGCTGAAAGTCAAAACAATCTGGTGAGTGTCATAGCAGACAGAGCAGTGGAGGAGGCACATAGCACTGAAGCACTTTTTAAATTTTTATTTATGTATTGTAGCAGAGCGTCCCAGAGAGAGCCAGGAAAAGTCCTGTCCGGGGTTTATACATCTCCCAGGCTCCTCTCATACAGGTTCAGGGATCTCTGATCCATGGTCCAGTTCAGGTCTTGGTCCTCTCCCCCAGGCTAATTTAAGCTCACCTGAGCAGACAGCCTTTGCTCTTGGCCTGGGATACTCAGACAAACTTCTGTGTAGGAGAGCAAAAAGGTATGTGGAAGCTGACAAGCTGTAGGCTTGCTCAGCTTGGTAGTTAGGATCTGTAAATATCGTTTAGTTAGTGCCGAGACACGGCTAGGTTTTGTTTTGGCTTTTTTTTGTTCCTATTTGTTTTTTTTGGAACACTGTACAGCACCTGTATATAGACTTGTATATATCACAAATAAACACCGCACTGTTTGTCACTATTTCACTGGATTTGGTATCTGTGCCTGAAAGACTGCTCATCCCAGGGAGCTTTGTACCTGCTACCTGTCCCCCAGGTTACATATGGTGGAGACTGCGACCAGCTGTAGTAAGTTACTACTTAAAAGGCCAGTACCTAGAGTGACTAAACATGGAGGAAGTCCTAAAACAATTGGTGATATCCAACGCTGCACAGCAACAATCCAATGCTGCACAGCAACAAGCAAACGCTGCACTGCATCAAGCAAACGCTACACAGCAGCAAACAAATGCTATCGCACAGGGGCAAACCAAGGCGCTGTGCCAACAGATTGGTGCTGTACAGGAGCTATCACAGAGGCTGTTTGAACAGCTAGCCACTGATGCAAAAGAGGATAGGAAAACCCTGGCTGCGGTTGTGGAGACGCTAGCACAGTGGTCACCTGCTAAAGTTAATGTTGTTGGAGACAAGCCCTCAGCCATCCATGTGGGTCGCTTTCTTTCTAAGATGACTGCAGATGATGATCCAGAGGCCTTTCTCTTAACGTTTGAACGGACCGCTGAGAGGGAAGGTTGGCCCAAAACCCAGTGGGTAGGACTGGTTGCCCCCTTGCTGTCTGGAGAATCGCAGAAGGCCTACTATGATTTGGAGTCAGCAGAAGCAGGAAACTATGAAAAGGTCAAGCGGGAAATCCTGGCGCGACTTGGTGTCACCTTGGCAGTTCGAGCACAGCGGGTCCACAGCTGGTTCTTCCAAGACGAGAGGCCCCCAAGATCCCAGATGTTCGACCTAATTCACTTGGTGAGGAAATGGCTACAGCCGGAGTCCCTGTCTGGGCCACAAATAGTGGAGCGTGTGGTCAGGGACCGGTTCCTGAGGTCACTACCAGTTCCCCTGCAGAAGTGGGTGAGTCAAGGAGGCCCCAACTCGGCGGACAACCTCGTGGAACTCGTTGAAAGGTACTTTGCTGCAGAGAGCCTGGTCACCACCCCTACAGCCGCACGGACATTCCACCCAAAGCCACGGTCTCCCCAGGCAACCGGTAAGACTGTTCCAGGGGAAGTGGGTGGTAAGCATGGCAAGGAAATAGGGGGGAGGATTTTTGGTGCCAGGACTGATGTTTGGCGTCCCAAACAAGGGAAGCTACTGCCTGTCAGCAAACCAAACTGGGGAAACATCAGGTGTTTTCGTTGCCAAGAACTGGGACATGTTGCAGCAAATTGTCCATTGACAGATGAACCAATGCAGTGTGATCTATTAGAAGGCAGTCTATGTTTGCTGCTGTTTCATGCGCTGCTGCACCAAGTATGGGAAAACACATGTGCCAAATGACTGTTAATAATAAGCCTATTACGGCCTTGCTGGACTCTGGAAGTGTAGTGACTTTGGTTACAGCTGAGATAGTTGAAACTGTGAATTTGCATGCTAAAAAAGTTGCTGTGATCTGTTTACATGGGGATACCCGCGAGTATCCTATAGCCACTGTTCAGTTTAAAACTGGCTTAGGTACGGTGACCCATCCGGTCGGACTTGTGCCCCACTTGGTGCACGAGGCCATCGTTGGTAGGGACTTCCCTAAGTTTTGGGAACTGTGGGATCGTCCCGACCCGGTCGCAGTAGCTGACTCAGTGACAGAGCCAGAACTCCTGGCTGCTACTGACAATGTGGGTTCAGAGGACTCTTCTCAGGGCTCCCCGGGTTTTCCTTTCTCAGTTATGGCAGGAGAGCTGGAGGAGCCTGAGGAGGTCCCCACAACCAGTGGAGCTGAACAGCCATCTGCTGAATCTGAGCCTACGTTGGAGTTTGCTGACCTTAATGTGCACAAGGAAAATTTTGGTACCGAGCAGAGAAAAGACCCAACCCTTGCCAGGGCCTGGGAAAATGTAATGGTGATTAATGATATTATTATTTTAGCAGCAATGAGGATTTAATTTATCGTGTATGTAAAAAAAAAATGATGAAGTGTTTGAACAGTTGGTGGTCCCTAAGCCATACAGACGTGTGGTGTTGGAACTTGCCCATGGGCACTTGCTAGGAGGTCATTTAGGGGTTGAGAAAACTACTGAAAGGGTGTTGCGCAGGATTTATTGGCCCGGGATACAGACGGATATTGAGAATTATTGTCAATCCTGTCCTGTGTGTCAGATGTCAGCCCCACTACCCCACTTCCGAAGTCCTTTAGTGCCCTTTGAGAGGATTGCCATGGACCTTGTGGGTCCACTCCCCAAGTCTGCCCGAGGTCATCAGCATATCCTTGTAATCATGGATTATGCTACCCGTTACCCAGAGGCCATTCCCTTACGCACCGCGTCTGCTAAAAACATTGCCAAAGAGCTGTTTATGGTGTTCAGTCGTGTTGGAATCCCTAAAGAAGTCCTTACAGACCAGAGCACCCCATTTATGTCACGAATAACTAGAGGGCTGTGCAAGTTATTTAAGGTGACGCAATTGCGAACCTCGGTGTACCATCCTCAAACGGATGGCTTGGTGGAACGCTTCAATAAAACATTAAAGAGCATGTTAAAAAAGGTTGTTGACAAGGATGGGAAAAACCTGGGACTTCCTGATACCATACTTGATGTTTGCCATCAGGGAGGTTCCCCAGTCCTCCACGGGGTACTCTCCCTTTTGAGTTGCTTTATGGGAGACACCCTCGGGGACTCTTGGACATAGCCAAAGAAACTTGGGAGGGGGAGCAGACACCCCATAAAAGTGTCATTGAGCATATTGCTCAAATGCAGGACAGGATTGCAGCAATCATGCCGATGGTAAAAGAACACTTACTGCAGGCCCAAACAGCTCAACAGAGGATTTACAACAGGGGGCCCAACTCCGTGTTTTCTCACCTGGTGATAGGGTCCTGGTGTTAGTTCCCACTGTTGAGAGCAAGTTCCTGGCTAAGTGGCAGGGTCCCTTTTTGAAGTAATTGAAAGAGTTGGGGAGGTCAATTACAAAATATATCAACCAGGAAAAAGGAAGCCCGAACAGATTTACCACATAAACCTGTTAAAGCCCTGGAAGGATAGACTGGCGTTAACTGCGAGGTCCCTCCCGGTAACGCCTAAGGGTACTGAGTCCCCTCTGATCCCTGAGGTCACGATTCCAGACACCCTGTCATATTCCCAAAAGCAGGAAACTAGAGAATTCCCGATAAGAAATAGAGAGAAATTTTCAGTTACCTGGCACGACTTCAGCAGTTCAGCATGATACTGTTACTGAACCTGGGGTCCGTGTCAAGCTCAAACCATACCGAATTCCTGAAGCGAGGAGAAAGGACATCAGCGAGGAAGTTAAAAGAATGTTGGAGCTATATGTCATTGAGGAATCCAATAGTGACTGGTCTAGCCCCATCGTGTTAGTCCCAAAACCGGATGGCACTTGGAGGTTCTGTAATGACTTCAGGAAGCTTAATGCAGTGACAAAGTTTGACACATACCCAATGCCCAGAGTGGACGAACTTATAGACCGACTTGGCAAGGCTCGCTATCTGACCACTTTGGACTTGACAAAAGGTTATTGGCAAATACCCCTGACTGGTAGCGCCAAAGAGAAGACTGCATTTGTGACCCCGGAGGGTTCCTTTCAATATAAAAAAATGCCTTTTGGGTTGCAAAATGCCCCCGCGACATTTCAGAGGGCCATGGACAGGACTCTAAGACCCCATCGACAATATGCAGCAGCATATCTAGATGACATAGTGGTACATAGCACTGACTGGGAGTCTCAATTGCCCCGTGTCCAGGCTGTCCTTGATTCCCTCTTCAAAGAAGGTTTTACAGCAAATCCAAAAAAATGCGCCATTGGTCTAGAGCAGGGGTCTCAAAGTACCGGCCCGCGGGCCATTTGCGGCCCGCAGACCGGTTAAAAATGGCCCGCAGGCAGGGCCGATCCAGGACTAGAGGTCGACCAATATTTGGCCATTAGCCCGATATATAGCACTGGCCGCCGCTCTTCCTCCCTTCTCCACACTTAGCGCTTGATGCTTGTGTGAAACTGACCGTAACAGGAGGAAAGAGACAGAGGGATCTGTCAGATTTGAGGTTGATGTCGGGGGTGGGCGGGACCCGGCCGGGGTGGGCGGGACCCGGCCAATATCAAACACCAGCCAATGGGATCTGGGCGGGCCGCTACGTGTATGTGGCCCGCCCCTTTTCTTAAGCAGCCCAATCATTGGCTGGTGTTTGACAGCTGCTGGTCCCGCCCACCCCGGCCGGGTCCCGCCCACCCCGACATCAACCTCAATTCTGACAGATCCCTCTGTCTCTCTCCTCTGTGCTACGTGTCAGCTTCACACAAGCATCAAGCGCTGAGTGTGGACAGCTCCTTGTCAGTTTCACAAACGGTTACACTCAGTGTGAAACCTGCCAGTGCCATCTGTCAGTGCCAGCTGCCAGTGCCAACCAGTCTGCCAGTGCCACCTGCCACCTCCAACCAGTACCACCTCCCAGTGCCACCTGCCACCGCCAATCAGTGCCACCGCCAACCAGTGCCTGCCAGTGCCACCGCCAACCAATGCCACCTGCCAGTGCCAACCAGTGCCACCTTCCGCCACCTGCCAGTGCCACGCCAATCAGTACCATCTGCCAGTGCCAACCAGTGGCTGCCAGTGCCACGCCAATCAGTGCCACCTGCCAGTGCCACGCCAATCAGTGCCACCTGCCAGTGCCATTAGTGCCACCTGCCAGTTCTAAACCAGTGCCACCTGCCAGTTCCAAACTAGTGCCACTTGCCAATGCCTGCCAGTGCCACCTTCCAGTGCCACTGCTAATAAGTGCCACCTGCCAGTGCCATTGCCAATCAGTGCCAATCAGTGCCACCTGCCAATCAGTGCCACGTGCCACCTGCCAGTGACAGACAGTGCCACCTGCCTAAGCCAACCAGTGCCACCTGCCACAGCCAACCAGTGCCATCTGTACTGAGGACATCAAGTGTGTGGTAGAGTGACAGGAGCAAGCAGGGAGGAGTGGAGTTGGGTGAGTTTTTTTTTTTAAAAAATCGGCCTAAAATATCGGCCACAAAAATCGGCATCATATATCGGCCATCGGCCGCACTGATTTCTAAATATTGGTATTGGCATTGGCCAGAGAAAAACCCATATCGGTCGACCTCTATCCAGGACGTCTTTTTGAACTGCACCCAGGCACCGCAGAGGGGGAGGCGCCAAAGAGCTTTACCTCTCCATCTCTTCTGTCCTCTTAATAATTGTGTAGTGTGGGGGTAATTATGGAGTGTGTGGGGTATTTTATGGAGTGTGGGGCTATTTGTGCAGTGTGTGGCTATTTGTGCAGTGTGGGGGGGGGGGGGTAATGCTGGGGGTTAATAATGCGTTTGCTGACACCAATGCTGGGTTAATAATGCGTTTACTGACACCAGTGCTGGGTATAATGCGTTTGCTTACACCAGGGCTGGGGGTTAATAATGCGTTTGCTGACACCAGTGCTGGGTATAGTATAGTATATTATTGCTGGTATAGTTTATTGCTTTTAAAGTTTTAAAAGTTTGCATGGCCGCCCCCATGGGATATGAAAACTTGTCATGTGGCCCTCAGGCAATTTGAGTTTGAGACCCCTGGTCTAGAGGAAGCCAAGTATTTGGGCTACACTATTGGGCGTGGTGTCATAAAACCTCAAGTGAATAAAATAGAAGCCATCCAGGAATGGCCACGTCCTGCAAACAAGAAGCAGGTCAGGGCCTTTCTTGGCATTGCGGGGTATTATAGAAGATTTATCCCAAATTTGCAACTATAGCTGCCCCACTGACAGACCTTACGAAAGGGAAAGACTCTGTAATGGTGAAATGGTCCGCAGTAGCAGAGGAATCTTTCCAAGTCCTAAAGAAGGCTCTTTGTGCACAACCAGTACTGTACTCCCCCGATTTCTCCAAAGATTTTTTGGTCTGATGTTGGTATCGGGGCAGTACTATCACAGGTACACAATGGGAAGAACACCCTGTGGTGTACCTAAGCAGAAAGCTCAATGACCATGAACAAAGGTATGCAGTCATTGAAAAGGAGTGTTTAGCCATAAAGTGGGCCGTGGACGCACTCAGGTACTATTTGTTAGGAAGCCAGTTTGACTTAATAACTGACCATGCTCCTCTGAAATGGATGGCCCAAAAAGAAGGAGACTAATAGACGGGTTAGCCAGTGGTTTTTGGCTCTACAAGATTACTCATTCACTGTAAAACACAGGCCAAGTGTTGAGATGGGGAATGTAGATGCCCTGTCCCGTGTTCACTCCTGTTGGGCTACAGGTGTTCCAACCCTGGGGTTGAAACAAGGGGGGAGGATATGTAGCAGAGCGTCCCAGAGAGCCAGGAAAAGTCCTGTTCGGGGTTTATACATCTCCCAGGCTCCTCTCATACAGGTTCAGGGATCTCTGATCCATGGTCCGGTTCAGGTCTTGGTCCTCTCCCCCAGGCTAATTTAAGCTCACCTGAGCAGACAGCCTTTGCTCGTGGCCTGGGATACTCAGACAAACTTCTGTGTAGGAGAGAAAAAAGGTATGTGGAAGCTGACAAGCTGTAGGCTTGCTCAGCCTGGTAGTTAGGATCTGTAAATATTGTTTAGTTAGTGCCGAGACACGGCTAGGTTTTGTTTTGGCTTTTTTTTGTTCCTATTTGTTTTCTTTGGAACACTTTACAGCACCTGTATATAGACTTGTATATATCACAAATAAACACTGCACTGTTTGTCACTATTTCACTGGATTTGGTATCTGTGCCTGAAAGACTGCTCATCCCAGGGAGCTTTGTACCTGCTACCTGTCCCCCAGGTTACAGTATGCACATATGATCCACACTGGAGCACTTTGAATGAGGAGCACTATAAGAAGGATGACATGATACATCACTTCATTATATAATTTTGCATGAATTGATTTGAATTTTCATGACATTGTAGGACTTAAGCCCAGTATCCTGATCACACCTTTTTTCCCCAAGACTCCCCCCCCCCCCCCCCCCCCCTCCAAATCCTTCACAAATGACTTGACCAGGTTTTGGAGTAAATGGCCTTGACGGCCTTTTTATTAACAACTTATAAAATTAAATAAATAACATCTTCATAAAATAACCATTAAACTTTAATATACTTTTTAGTGTCATAAAGGGAAACAACATACCACTGGTCACTGCAAATAACTTTCTTTCAACTTTAGGCCTCCAGTCGGAAACCCCTGACTCGGAGGCGGTACCCAACCTTCACAGTGACCTACTCTTCTAGGTTAACCCCTCGTAACCTGAAGGTACCAAAAACAACCCCCATCCTTTCATGGATGGCTACCTGAAACAACCCCCATCCTTTCATGGATGGGTACCAGAAACAAACCCCCATCCTTTCATGGATGGGTACCAGAAACAAGCCCCCATCCTTTCATGGATGGGTACCAGAAACAAACCCCCATCCTTTCATGGATGGGTACCAGAAACAAACCCCCATCCTTTCATGGATGGGTACCAGAAACAAACCCCCATCCTTTCATGGATGGGTACCAGAAACAAACCCCCATCCTTTCATGGATGGGTACCAGAAACAAACCCCCATCCTTTCATGGATGGGTACCAGAAACAAACCCCCATCCTTTCATGGATGGGTACCAGAAACAAACCCCCATCCTTTCATGGATGGGTACCAGAAACAACCCCCATCCCATGGATGGGTACCACATGTTCCATACATGTAACCTCTATCTTCTCTTTCTCCAGCGACCCAACACTGCCGGGTCATCCTGACCTGTCCCTTCCCCCCTTTTTTAACCAGCTCAGGGCGGGTGTGTGAGAATCGCTTCCTCCTCCGCTCTTCGACTGACGTCACTTCCCCCTCTCCTTCCGCTCTGAGCACCGCCTTCACACAAAACCCTTCCCCTTTTCTAAAAGGGGAAACACCGCTCTTGTACGACAACTGTGCTGTCCAGCACTGTCATGCCGTCCCTGCGCCCATTTCTCTTCTGTCCTTGGCTCCGGGACTCTCTGGATCACTTCATTAGTTTTTGGTGTAGTGAGTGTACAGCTTGTATAACAGTGTAAATTTTCTGTCCCCTCAAAATAACTCAACACGCAGCCATAAATGTCTAAAATGCTGGCAACAAAAGTAAGTACACCCCTAAATTAAAATGTCCACATTGAGCCCAATTAGCCATTTTCCCTCCCCGCTGTCATGTGACTCGTTAGTGTTACAAGGTCTCCGGTGTGAGTGGGGAGCAGGTGTGTTCAATTTGGTGTTATCGCTCTCACTCTCTCATACTGGCCACTGAAAGTTCAACATGGCACCTCATGGCAAAGAACTCCCTGCTCTACATAAAAGTGGCCTAGGCTATAAGAAGATTGCCAAGACCCTGAAACTGAGCTGCAGCACGGTGGTCAAGACCATACAGCAGTTTACCAGGACAGGTTCCACTCAGAACAGGCCTTGCCATGGTCGACCAAAGAAGTTGAGTGCACATGCTCAGCGTCATTTCCAGAGGTTGTCTTTGGGAAATAGATGTATGAGTGCTGCCAGCATTGCTGCAGAGGTTGAAGGGGTGGGGGTCAGCCTGTCAGTGCTCAGACCATACGCCGCACACTGCATCAAATTGGTCTGCATGGCTGTTGTCCCAGAAGGAAGCCTCTTCTAAAGATACTGCACAAGAAAGTCCGCAAACAGTTTGCTGAAGACAAGCAGACTAAGGACATGGATTACTGGAACCATGTCTTGTGGTCTGAGACCAAGATAAACTTATTTGGTTCAGATGGTGTCAAGCGTGTGTGGCGACAACCAGGTGAGGAGTACAAAGACAAGTATCTCTTGCCTACAGTCAAGCATGGTGGTGGGAGTGTCATGGTCTGGGGCTGCATGAGTGCTGCCGGCACTGGGGAGCTACAGTTCATTGAGGGAACCATGAATGCCAACATGTACCGTGACATACTGAAGCAGAGCATGATCCCCTCTCTTCGGCCGCAGGGCAGTATTCCAACATAACGACCCAAAAACACAGCCAAGACGACCACTGCCTTGCTAAAGAAGCTGAAAGTAAAGGTGATGGACTGGCCAACCATGTCTCCAGACCTAAACCCTATTGAGCATCTGTGGGGCATCCTCAAATGAAAGGTGGAAGAGCGCAAGGTCTCTAACATCCACCAGCTCTGTGATGTCATCATGGAGGAGTGGAAGAGGACTCCAGTGACAACCTGTGAAGCTCTGGTGAACTCCATGTCCAAGAGGGTTAAGGAAGTGCTGGAAAATAATGATGGCCACACAAAATATTGACACTTTGGGTCCGATTTGGACATTTTCACTTAGGGGTGTACTCACTTTTGTTGCCAGCGGTTTAGACCTTAATGGCTGTGTGTTGAGTTACTTTGAGGGGACAGCAAATTTACACTGTTATACAAGCTGTACACTCACTACTTTACATTGTAGCAAAGTGTCATTTTTTCAGTGTTGTTACATGATGAAAAGATATAATAAAATATTTACAAAAATGTGAGGGGTGTACTCACTTTTGTGAGATACTGTACATTTGGAAAAGAGCTTCTTCTTTTGAAAATCAACAGACGTATTGGCTGGATTACCAGGTGAAAATTAAAGAAAGAATGCCAAAAAAGAAAACCAATGCAGCCATTGCATCTAAGAACTGGTAAGCTGCAATATAACAAATGTTTGCTTTTGGGTTTAATACCGCTTAACAAGACCCTAAAATGTATTCTTTACCTTAACCTGGCCAGTAATTTACCAATAATATTAACACTAAACCTTCCCGACGCATTTAATCTAAAATCTACACATTAACACTTACGCCGCGTACACACGGTCGGATTTTCCGACAGGAAATGTTGGATGTGAGCTTGTTGTCAGAAAGTCCGACCGTGTGTATGCTCCATCAAACATTTGCTATCGGACTTTCCACCAACAAATGTTTGATAGCAGGTTCTCAAATTTTCACGCATGCTCGGATTCAAGCAGAAGGAGCCGCACTGGCTATTGAACTTCCTTTTTCTCGGCTTGCCGGTAACAGAGCAGGGACGTGGATCTGTGTGTGTAAACACACAGATCCATGTCCTGTCACGGGAGAGGAGACCGATCGTGTGTCCCGTCCCCCTACAGTTAGAATCACTCTCTAGGTAACAAAGTCGCCCCCTTGTGTTAACCCCTTCCCTGCCAGTGACATTTACAGTAATCGGTGCATTTTTTAGCTCTGATCGCTGCATTAATGTAAATGGTTACAAAATAGTGTCAAAAGTGTCCAATATGTCCGCCGCAATGTCACAGTCACAATAAAAATCGCAGATCGCCGTCATTATTAGTAAAAAAAAAATAAAAATAATAAAAATCCCATAAATCTATCCCCTATTTTGTAGATGCTATAACTTTTGCGCAAACCAATTAATATACTCTTATTGTGATTTTTTTTTTTTTTTTTTACCAAAAATATGTAGAAGAATACATATCGGCCTAAAATGAGGAAAACATTTAATTTTATTTTTTTTAAAAATTGGGATATTTATTATAGCAAAAAGTAAAAAAATATTGTTTTTTCAAACTTGTCACTCTTCTTTTGTTTTATAGCGCAAGAAATAATCGCAGAAGTGATCAAATACCACCAAAAGAAAGCTCTATTAGTGGGGAAAAAATTCATTTGGGTACAGTATTGCATGACAGTGCAGTTGTCATTCAAAATGCAACAGCGCTAAAAACTGAAAATTGGCCAGGGCAGGAAGAGGGTGAAAATGCCCTGTATTGAAGTAGTTAAATAAACCCCTGAGCCCCTGGTCCTATATTACCATAATAATACCCATAAACTGTCACTGAATGCTAATAATCCAGTCATGTACTGTATGCTCTATTTAAATTACAAATAATAAAGTCCTGTATTAATAATTCCTGTAATATATACTGTATTTAAAGCGGTATTACACCCCAAATCAAAAATGTAATATATTGCAGCTTACCAATCATTGAATGTAGTGGCTGCATTCATTTTTCTTTTTTAGGCTTTTCTCCCTCTCTGTTTTCACCTGTTCATCTAGCCAGTAACACACCTCTTGTATTAGAGTTCCCCATCTCTGGATGAAGAAACAACAGAGACATCTTTGGACAGAAGCATTTTCAGTCTGGGAGGAGCGGAGTTTTAGATGGACTAGCAGATTTAGACACACTAACAAATTGAAACCAAATGTCAGCTCACACTGCTGTTTTTTCTTTTGGGATCAATGTTTTACATGAAAAATTAAAACATATCATTATAAGCACCCCTGTCAGTGATAAATGGCCTGTCTCTACACTTTAACTGATACATCTGCAGGACAGTTTGCTCTGTTAAAGAAACAACAGACTCACAAGCTCAATGACCAGATGAAAATAAAGGAAAGAAATCCTCCCCTCCAAAAAATGAATAAATAATGCAGCCATCACATCTAATGAATGTACAATATATGTATAAAATTTGGGGTGTAAATTGACAGAGCTATATAAGTACCTATAATTAAAGAGTACAAAAAATAGCATCAGCTTTGCTGATTTATACAACTAAATGCCAGATGCCCTCTTCGCTGTTTGTTTTAGACTAATATACGAGCTGATTCAACGTGGCATAGATTTTTTTTTTTTCTCAGTTTGAAAAAGTCAACAGTTTAGTGTCAACTTTGCTAACAAGTACAATAAAAAGCAGGTTTTTATTGAGTGAAAAAAGTAAAACAAAAGTGTCAGTTCTGGTTACCAGTACAACAAAATGCAGCCTGGCAGTCTTTTCTATTGGTATTTTGGCAAAATTAGTCTATTGGGAATTTGGGGAAAATTACTATCTACTCTTCAATTCGCCAATAATTCACCTCTACTGAGTGGCGACTGCAAATGGCTGAAAAGTGTTTTCCTCACGCATCATGGCAGCACACACATTGGGTTGTGACTCCGCCTCCACAACCTGATAGGACTGGTTAGCTATAAGATTTGAAGAGGAGTCCACCACTGTATTCTCCTTTTTTTTTTTTTTTTTCCTCACCTGTGTGGATCGATCGGTTAAAGGCTTGGAAACTTCAGCCTCTCCTAGTTGGAAGCCCTGACTGTACAGTCTCTAAATGAGCTTTATGCAGGGAACCCCACTCTGATGGTCTCAGGGGTAGGTTACAATCATCTATACTTTACAAGCCTTAAGCATTTTTTATCTATTTGCAGCGGTCTCCACCTCTTACCTTCTGTAATTTCTGTTTCATTGTCACCTGGTAAAGCTTTCCCCTGTATGCTAATAGCCTTTTATTTTTATTTATTTTTCGTCCCTTGGCTCGCTGGGCACTGGAGTTCCTCGGCCTCCTTGCCCTTCTCAGCATGGCAGCCGGATCGGACTCAGCAGGCGCAACTGGAAGTGACACAAGCGGCCTCTCTTGCCAGCCTCCAAGATGGCGCCGGACGCCGCAATTCGCTACAGCGCATTTGCGGCTGTGACGTCAGTTCTGCTGCTCCGGCAACTTATTTAAAAACAGCATTTCTCTGTCTGTCAGCCTCTCTGAGGGCAAAAAGCCTACCCCCCCATCCTGGGTTTGCTCCTCACATTGCTGCCTTGCTGCCCCAGCTCTGTCCTCTGCTATCTGGTAAGATTTATTCACTCTCTCCCCCTTCCAGCACTGGCTGCCTATCCTTTGCGCCTTTTGTTTAAAAGTAATCTCCTTTACAAGTACACTTTATCCTCTTCCATGGAGGCTGCTACTCCAGCAGACCATCCACAAACTACAAGGTAAGGGGCGTACGTTGGGCAAGTAGTGAAGAGAAGAAAAGAGAGCCTTGCCACTAATATCATCTTATCTTGGTAGCTCTGGCAGGTCATCAAGGTCATCACACTCTAAACGCAAAGAGCGTTCACCTACAGGACACTCTCATTCCAGAAGAAGCCAGTCAAGAACCTCCTCCCATCACCACAGAGATTCGGCTTCATCCCACCAGCCTCGTGATGACCAACGTACCTGTCCTGCGGCTAATGCCTGCTGGGTCTGCGGGGCACAAGCTCTGCCTAGTAAATTAGTGTGCCAAACCTGCTTGGACGAGGCAACCCGTGATAAAGAATTGGATGCAAGGGAAGCGTCCAACATAATAAGAGAGTCAGTAAAGGAATCTATCCTGCAGGTGGCAGCATCCGAACCAATTAGGTAATTTACAGCGGCTTCAATTTCTTATGATCCTCAAGATCAAGAGGATTCTCCAGAGGAGGATGAAATTCTAATGCCCACCTCATTTGATTTCTAGACATGTGCACACTGAAATATTTTGTTTCGGAATTTCGTTTTCGTCCGAAAAATAAATTTATTTAGTTACTCCCGAAATTCGTTTTTATTTATTTCGTTTTTCGTTAAAAATTGCATTCGTCCAAAAATCAAAATTAAGGTTGAATCTGTCATTGAAGGCTTATGGTGTCTGTCGAATGTTCAAAGAAGATTCAACGGAGCAGCTAAACTGTACGACACCATATAGTTTACCTGCTCCGTCGAATCTTCTTAGAACTTTCAACAGACACCATAAGCCAAAGTACGTGTGTACTTAGTTCTAGCTATTTTACTGCTCCTCCTCTTTGGTTACAATCAGCCAATAACATTCATCATCATCATTAGTTTTATGTATCTTTTCTCCCCTACGTCAAATCTTTTCTCTGTATGTCGAATCTTTTCTCTCTATGTAGAATAATCTTGGACTAATAGAGCTAAAGGTTAGGCACATTCGACCACAGGTTTGATGGACACAGATTGTTATTGTCGTCATCATCATGTCGAATCTCCTATCTATATCGAACTGTTGTAGCAACAAAAATGAAAATAAAGCATTTGTTTATGTCGGATCTTTCATTTTTCGGATTCTGCACTTCCGTTATCGTTTGTTAAAACGATAATGAAAATACCTGAAATTCGGTCAAAAATGCATTCAGACGAAAACGAATGCACATGTCTATTGATTTCGCACTAATAGATCCTTTTGCGAAATCAGTAAAAGAAGCGATCGGTTGGGAGGAAGAGAAGGATGCCCCACATAAATTAAGGAAATACTTTCGTAACCTGAAAAAGGATCCCAAAACCTTCCCATTTATTGAAGAACTTGAGGAGTTAATAAAGGATGACTGGCAAAAACCAGATAAAAAATCCAGTCTGAACAACAGGCTAGCCAAGCTCTAGCCACTAAGAGAACCAACAGTAAACTGTCTTATCTCGGCTCCAGTGGTGGATTCTTCATTAATGCGTCTGGCTCGACACGTACCTCTGCCGATTGAGGATGCCGTGACCTTCAGGGACGTAATGGATCAGAAAATAGACCTCGATCTTAAAAAAGCCTAATCGACGGCAATAGGAGCCTGCAGACCAGCAGTCACTCTGGCAGCAGTTGGCAGAGCTATCACCAAATGGACATCCACCATTGAAAAATTGTTGCTGGAAACAGCGGACCAAGAAAAAATCATATCTGCTCTGCAGGAACTCAGCCTAGCAGGAGACTTCATGGCACAGACAACAGTTGATATAATAAGATCCTCAGCAAGAGCAAGGTTGGCCTCAGTAATATCCAGGAGAGCGCTGTGGTTAAAGCCCTGGGTCGCAGATGCGACTTCCAAATCCAGCAGGTGTAGAATCCCCTACGACGGTACCAACTTGTTCGGTCTTAAGCTAGATACCGCAATCTCGAAAGTTATGGGAGGTAAATCGCATCTCATCCCTTCTGATAAAAGACCCAAACAGCAAAAAAACTCACCTTTTAGATGCCATCTGCCTGAAAGATACCGGAAAGCAAGGTCTTAAAGACCTGGGAAGGAATTTAAACGGAACTGGCGAAACCCCCAACTGTCCTTTTTGTGAGGGTGCAAAAATCGAAAGCCCCCAATTCAGGAGATCAACAAAAGTCATTTTGATGGCAGGCACGCCCAGCCCACGATAGTAGGAACAAGGTTGAGGCTATTTGCTCATGTATGGACAAATCATATAAAAGACCCCTGGACGCTATCCACCATCCAAGAGGGTCACAGATGGACATTCAAACACAAACCCCCCAAGGATCAGTACAGAGTTACCAGACTATTATCTTCTCTCCCGAAGTGAAAACTCCTAATCAAGTACATCCTGGAACTGCTACAGAAGCAGGCAATTGTAAAGGTTCCACAGGAACAGAGGGGCGCAGGTTTTCATTCTCCACTTTTCCTAGTAACAAAGAAGATGGGAGACTTAAGGCCGGTGCTAGATTTTAAAAAATCTCAACGAAACTATTCTAGTTGAATCCTTCAAAATGGAGAGCCTCCAATCCATATTACTAGCAGTGGGAGCAAAAGATTGCTGCATATTCCAGTGCACCAAACCTCCAGAAATACCTACGCTTTGCAATAGGTCACCAGCACTTTCAGTTCCAAAGCCTCCCGTTTGGGATATCAACGGCCCCCAGGACCTTTACAAAGGTTTCACTACCGGTAATAGCGCATCTGAGGGAAAAAGGACTGAGAGTCCTTCACTATCTCGACGACATTATCCTCCTGGCCGACAGTCAATAACCCCTGCTTCAACATCGAACAATACTAATTTCCACACTTCAACAGTTCGGTTGAATAACAAACTGGAAAAAGAGCAGCCTGGCCCCAACACAAAAAATGATTTTCTTAGGCGCCGAACTGGACACCAGTTCCAACACGGTCGGACTTCCCCAAGAGAAGATAGAGCCGTTGGTTCACAAAATAAAGAACCTCTTGGCAGATTACCTGCCTGCCAGAACTTTTCTAATCATCCTGGGCTCAATGTCTTCCACCTTCCTGATGGTCCAGTGGTCCCAGTGGAATTCAAGAATCTTCCAAAACTCGTTCCTAAGACAGTGGAACGGGTCATCAGTGAACCAGCGGATAGTCATCAACCAGGCGGTGAAAAAATCCTGCGTGGTGGTGGACGCGAGTCAGCAATCTAACACGCTGTCATCCCATAGTCCCCCCACTACCAGAAATAATCACGACAGATGCCAGCCTTCAGGGGTGGGGAGCACATTACCAACATCAAGGAGCACAGGGACGTTGGTCCTTTCGCCCACAGGGCAAAGTCTCAAATATACTGGAGCTCAGGGCGGCTTGGCAGGTCCTCTTAACATTCGGACCATCCCTTGCAGGGAAGAACGTTCTCTTACGCATGGACAACACTGGCTGTGAACTACGTCCACAGACAAGAAGGCACCTGGAGCAACACGCTCATGGAAGAAGTTTGCTCTATACTAACATGGGCTTAAAGTGGAGTTCCACCCACTTTTACAACTCTTCAGCATCCCTCACTAAACTGTGCACTGTAAACAAATTGGATATTGTTTTATTTTTTTTCTCAGCACCTACTGTATATCTGCTGTATTCATTTTTCACTTCCTCCTCCCTGGCCGCGGCCCATGGCATCATTTCCTGTTTGCAATGCCTTCTGGGAAGGGGCGGCAACTTCCTCTGAAACTGCCGTTGCTATGGAAACCTGACCTGAAACCTATTACAATGCTTGTGCAGCACTGAGCATGTGCGAGATCTGCAAGGATGAGATCCAGGAAGAAATACAGTCTGGCTTCAGATGCCCACACTTAAGATGGCCACGGCCTGCTGTAAGTTTATAAAATAACAAACTACTGCTATAAACTAACAAAACAGACCTTAGTTTACAGACTAACTTTACTAGAATAGATTAAGCTTGTGTATTATAGGGGTATTTTTATTTAAAAATTATAATTTCGGCCGGAACACCACTTTAAGTTCACCTGGCAGACTTGAAACGTTCCGGCAGTACAGAACCAACTTGAGGACGATCTGAGCAGAATATTCATATCAAACGAGTGGTCCCTCAGTCCTCAAGCTTTTGCTCTCCTTACTCACAGATGGGGTATTCCCGATATAGATCTGGCGGCAACTGCAGAGAACAACAAATGTCCCTGATTCCTAGCAAGAGCTGCCTATCCAAAGGAGGCAGGGATCGACTGTCTTCACCACCCATGGAAATTTCACCTAGGTTATATATTTCCTTTGATTCCCCTAATAGCCAGATTTCTGGTCAGGCTGAGGAACTGGACATCAACAGTCATAGCTGTGTTGCCGTTCTGGCCGAGGAGGCCATGGTTCGCGACCATCTTAAGCACAGAGGAACCGCTACCGCTCCCAGTGAGCCCGGATTTGCTCTCGCAAGGCCGATTCCTACACCCATCACCAGAACGATTACACCTAACAGCCTGGAAGTTGAAAGGGAAAGGTTACTAGATCAAGGGTGTTCACTTAGGGTAGTGACTACACTGCAACAGGCCAGGAAAAGTCAACAAACAGCACATATAATAGACTCTGGGAGAGATTCACCGCATTTGAACAGCAACAGTCTTGGGACCCACTTTCCCCTTAAGTCTCTCAAGTCCTAGAGTTCCTGCAACTAGGCCTGGAAAGAGGATTAGGTTAGAGCACTCTCAAGTTCAAGTCTCTGCCCTGTCCGCAATGATGGGAATCAGATGGGCTCTAAACCCCCTCATAACTTAATTCCTGAAAGCATGCCTGAAAATAAGGCCACCCAGGAAGCCAACTTTTTCGACTTGGGACTTCTCTATTGTTCTAGAAGCTCTGTCAAGAGAACCTTTCTTTCCTTTAGAATCAATATCCTTATGGGATCTAACGCTCAAACTATCATTTCTGGTTGCAATAACGTCTGCCAAAAGAGTTTCCAAGTTGCAAGCTATGTTAATTAAAGAGCCGCATCTAGTTTTTTACCCGGATAGAGCCGTCACTCAGACCCTCCGAACAGTTTATACTTAAGGTAGCATCTACCTTCCACTTCAACTCGGAAATCAATCTTCCAGTCTACCTTACTAGTGAAGGGGACCCACACCCCTTGGACATTAAATCAGTTATTTCTTCCTACTTAGAAGCTACTAGACCGTTCATGAAGACTGAAAACCTTCTAGTTATCCCGCATGGCGCAAAAAGAGGTCAAGCAGCCTCTTCAAGAACAATAGCTTCTTGGTTAATTAAAACCGTCAAAAGAACATACCTAATTCAACTGCTCCCAATAAAGGATGGACTGAAGGCCCACTCGACTAGAGCAGTGGCGACCTCCTGGGCAGTGTACTGTAGAGAAACCATTTGCAAGGCAGCAACTTGGTCTTCCAGAACCACATTCATGTCACACTACAGAACAGATCTGGCTCAATTAACTACAGTTGAGTTTGGGAGATCAATCATTCAAACAAATTCTTCCATACCCTGTACTTGAGTAAATAAAATCTTCTGAAAGCACCCACCCATGTAGTGAGTTATTTCCCAATGTGTGTGCTGCCATGATGCGTCAGGAAAACGGAAAATTGTATACTCACCTTTCCGTAATTTTCCTTTCCTGACGCATGGCAGCACACAGAAACCCACCCTTCTAAGGTAATAGTTACTGAGAATACAGCGGTGGACTCCTCTTCAAATCTTATAGCTAACCAGTCCTATCAGGTTGTGGAGGCGGAGTCACAACCCAATGTGTGTGCTGCCATGGGATGCGTCAGGAAAGGAAAATTACGGAAAGGTGAGTATACAATTTTCTGTTTTTTCTTGGTCAGATATACACTATATTACCAAAAGTATTCGGACACCTACTGCTACACGCACATGAAATTTAATGGCACCCCAGTCCTTAGGGTTTAGAGCAGACTCACAGTCTCTACTCTAATTCATCCCAAAGGTGTTCTATCTGGTTGAGGTCAGGACTCTGTGCAGGCCAGTAAAGCTCCTCCACCCCAAACTCGCTCATCTATGTCTTTATGGACCTTGCTTTGTGCACTGGTCCAAATCATTTGGTGGAGGGGGGATTATTGTGTGGGGTTGTTTTTCAGGGGTTGGGCTTGGCCCCTCAGTTCCAGTGAAGAGAACGCTTAAGGTGTCAGCATACTAATGCTGGCCATACACTATACGAAAAATCGGCCGAAAAATCGTTCGTATAGACACTTCGTTCGTTTTTCGGCAAGTTAATGGGCACAAATCGATAATCGTTTGTGACGTTTTTGTGGTAAAAAAACGAACGGGAAGTTTGGTAAATTTCTGCCGAACGTACGATAAATTGCAAGGTTAATGTGTTTCCCGTCCGAACTGTCTGCACTAGGTATATGTAAAAAAACGAACAAAAAATTCTTTATTCATGTCCACTGAACAATTTATCGGTCATTATATGATGGCACGATCGTTTGCGGTCACGGTCGAACGTTCGTTTTTCGGAAATGGGTTCGGCCGATTTTCTGTATAGTGTATGCCCAGCATAAGACATTTTGGACAATTTCATGCTCCCAACTTTGTGGGAGGAACTTGACTGGCTGGCACCTTAACTCGGCAGAACACCTTTGGGATGAATTAGAGTAGAGACTGTGAGCCAGGCCTCCTCGTCCAACATCAGTGCCTGACCTCACAAATGTGCTTCTAGAAGAATGGTCCAACATTCCCATGGACACACTCCTAAACCTTGTGGACAACCTTCCCAGAAGAGTTGAAGCTGTTATAGCTGCAAAGGGTGGGCCAACTCAATATTGAACCCTACGGACTAAGACTGGGATGCCATTAAAGTTCATGTGCGTGTAAAGGCAGGTGTCTCAATACTTTTGGTAATATAATGTAGCTCCACCAGACTCCCTACTCTAATGCCGCGTACACACGAGCGGACTTTACGGCAGACTTTGCCCGGCGGACTTTTCGAATGACTTTATGACGGACTTTCCGAATGAACGGACTTGCCTACACACAATCCACCAAAGTCCGTCGAATTCGTATGGGATGACGTACGACCGGACTAAAATAAGGAAGTTCATAGCCAGTAGCCAATAGCTGCCCTAGCGTGGCTTTTTGTCCGTCGAACTAGCATACAGACGAGCGGACTTTTCGACCGGACTCGAGTTCGACGGATAGATTTAAAACATGTTTCAAATCTAAGTCCGTCCAACTTTTGAGAAAACAAAGTCCGCTGGAGCCCACAGACGATCGAATTGTCCGACGAAAACCCGTCCGCCGGGCAAAATCTGCCGTAAAGTCCGCTCGTGTGTACGCGGCATAAGCCTCTGATTGAAGCCCTCTATCAATCGAAGGTATATGGTTTATTATTGCAGCAGATAGCTGAAACCTGACCTCAAGCTCTGTGCAGAACTTTGTAGCCCTGGTTTCCAAAGGAAGAACAATCTGATTTTTGAATTCTGATTTTATAAAATAATAGCTGGTTGCAAATGAAGAAATGGAAAGGCAATTTGTAATATCTTTCAATTACAATATAAAGCTATATCATTTTTTTTTTAAATTAAAGTAGACATTTTCTTTCATTTTAAATCATATATTATAGCTGAATCTTAACAGATTTCTGCCTGAGTCTTTTCTGAAAAGAAAAACATGACTATTGTATAACCGATGAGACTTGCTTACCCCTTTTTTTATCAACTTCTCCCATCACTGCATACCCAACCTTCACCCCAATAATCGAGACCACAACCTTATGGAGTAAAATATTGGCCGTAGCAGCCAATAATCTTTATTCAAAATATAAACCAATAATAATAATAATAATTTAACTCAACAGTAACAATAATCCTGTAAAACACCTGAACCATCCTTAAATCCCGTTGGTCTTTGCAGGGAAAAACCCACCAAACTTAAAAACTCCCAAACACTCAGGCACTGCGGTACTATACCAAAATTAGGCCTCCAGCTGACAAGCTAGCTCGGAGACAAACAACAAATAGCCCGCCGTGCCCCAATAACCCATTCAAGCTAAAACCCTTGTTAGCTGAAATCTCACCAACGGGCCTCATACTAGCGATGGGTCCCGATCTCTTAAATATCTGGGGTTTAATCCTTCCCCGCAAAGACCAACATCACGCCACTGCCACGACTTTTTGCTATACCATAAACTCATGACCAACTACAAACCTTTACATAACAGATCCCACCACATGTTAAGGGAGGGAGGGTGGGACGCTTGCTCCTCTCCACGCAACTGAGCTGGGGCGGGATCTCTCACCCAGCTAATACCTCTGCTCCACCCCTACACTAAAGTGTCCAATCACACACCCCCTAACAACTAACTCCTCATCACCAAGTTCCCCTGTTAACCCTGTCATGCCCGCCCTACGCCCATTCTTTCTGTCTCTTGCTCCGGGCTTCCTTGACTATTGTATAACCGATGAGACTTGCTTACCCCTTTTTTTATCAACTTCTCCCATCACTGCATACCCAACCTTCACCCCAATAATCGAGACCACAACCTTATGGAGTAAAATATTGGCCGTAGCAGCCAATAATCTTTATTCAAAATATAAACCAATAATAATAATAATAATTTAACTCAACAGTAACAATAATCCTGTAAAACACCTGAACCATCCTTAAATCCCGTTGGTCTTTGCAGGGAAAAACCCACCAAACTTAAAAACTCCCAAACACTCAGGCACTGCGGTACTATACCAAAATTAGGCCTCCAGCTGACAAGCTAGCTCGGAGACAAACAACAAATAGCCCGCCGTGCCCCAATAACCCATTCAAGCTAAAACCCTTGTTAGCTGAAATCTCACCAACGGGCCTCATACTAGCGATGGGTCCCGATCTCTTAAATATCTGGGGTTTAATCCTTCCCCGCAAAGACCAACATCACGCCACAGCACACACAGGGTAAAATCTTACCCTTGAGTGCCCTGCCACACCCTCACAGCTCGTTGTATCCCATCCTGCAGGCCTAATGACCACAAATCAATCCCCACATCGTTCAGGTGTACTCCATCCTCCTTCAAATATCTCCATGTATCCACCTCTAATTCCAGGTGACGTATAGCCAACCCTCCATTCCTCACCACGAAACTACTAACCTCTTTGTTGACCTTCTTTCTGGCCCGGTTGATCTTAGCGACCGACCTGGCCAATCTCCAATTTGTACGCGCCACAATGTCCGACCACACAATAAGCATATGTGGAAAAGACATCCTGAGCTGCCAAAAATCGAACTTGATGTCTTTTACCAAGTCCAACATTGACCGTAGCCCTAGGTCATTACCCCCTACATGCAACAACAACACATCCGGCGCTCTGTCCAGGCGTGCAAACTTATTAACTTCTGCTACCGTCCTACCCCACAGCATGCCTGGCACCCCAAACCACCTGAGACACACTTCCTGCCTGGAAAACCCCAATTGTCTCCCATCCCGTCTGGCATCACCTCTCCTGGCCCCCCAACACACGTACGAGTGGCCCACTATCCACACCAGGCATTGCTGACGACCTGCAAAGAAAAGTAAACAAAAGAAAGAAAGAAAAAAAAAAAACAAAACAAAAAAGGACACCTAATGCATCAATAACTCCCATAAATTAACAACAATTATCACCTATCACAATATATCCGCATTACATCCAAACATATTAACAGTCTGTCCCATAACAGTATTATTTAATATATATAATTCACACTTTTTTTTTTTTTTTTTTATTTTATTTACCCAATCACTAACTGTGGGCGAACATAGGACCTAAACCGCCTGGATTCCCATCTCCCAATCCTCTTGACCGCTGCATCATCCAATCCCCACCGTACCGCTTCCGTAGCTGCCCCTATCCTAAATGAATGTGATGAAAACTTTTCACCCTCTAGACCTAATACCCCCAAACATCTTTTGAAAATTGCATTAAACTGAAATCGTGATAGAAACGAGCCATCCTGGTGTCTTAAAAAGGGGACTTCCCCCCCCCCCCGGGCGTATAGCTATAAACTCACTCACCAATTTAACTGGGCACAAGGGAGAGCCGGGCAACGCAAAAACCTGCACGGTCTTACCCTTGCCCCGCTGATCTGTTTTTGACTTCCTAATCAATATGGCCAACCTGTCCTCCCCACAACGGACGTCTGACTCCCCCAACCCCCCTTTTTCTCTTTTTGAGGGGCTAACCAACTCACTGATCCGAAATGCACCAAAGAACGCCAAGGCGAATGCCGCCCTGAACAACACCGCTTCATATCCTGTCGAGCAAACATTGTTTAAACATCCAACTAACTGACCCAACAACTGGAACGAAACAGGCCGCCTGGAGTCCCTCCCCGGCTTGGCCCGCCTATAACCCTTCATACCCTGCCTGACCCAAAAATCTTTCGTAAAGTCCGGCAAACCTTGAAATTTCAACCAAAACGCCAAACCTGCCAACTTCTTCTCCATACCCGACACAGACAACCCATCTTCTAAGTTCCTGGACACAAAGTATAAAACTAACAACCGAAGATCCCGTTCTGCATTCCCTACCTGTACCTGTCTCAGCAGAGATACCCATTCCTGCCATACCCTGTTGTATGCAGCCCACGTCGTATCGCTCACCGACCGTTTTATCCAGTCTGTTAGTCCTCCAAGGCAATCTTCCACAGCCAGTCTGGACACGGGACACCTTCCTCCTCCGCCCCAGGTGCCAATTCCCGGAACCTGTCCCACTGAAAGCGAGACAAAGCATCAGCCACCACGTTTTCAACTCCTGGGAGGTGCACCGCGTATATAAAAACATTTAGCTGTAAGCATCTCAGAACCAGGTGTCTAAGTAACCTAATCACCGGCGGTGACGCTGCCGATACTTTATTAATCACCTGTACCACTCCCAAGTTGTCACCATGAAACCTAACTTTCAAGTTCCTGAACCACTCACCCCATAACTCCACAGCTAACACCACCGGGAACAGTTCCAACAGGAGCATGTTCTTCAGCAGACCTGCCTCCTTCCATGACTGTGGCCATGGCCCCGCACTCCACTTACCCTGAAAAAATGCTCCAAAACCTGCTGCCCCTGCCGCATCTGTAAACAACTCCAGATCAAAGTTGCTCACAGGCCCTGACATCCACAGCGCCCTGCCGTTGAACTTAGCCAGGAACGTGTGCCAAACCTTCAGATCCTCCCTGTGAGCTTTCAACAAACGAATATAATGTCTTGGCGAAACCACACCCGACGTACTTGCCGACAGCCGCCTGCAAAATACTCTCCCCATAGGCAAAATCCGACACGCGAAGTTCAACTTACCTAGTAATGATTGTAACTCCCTTAGTTGAACCTTTTTCTTTCCGATTAGACCCTGAATTTCCTCCTGCAACGCCGCCAACTTGTCCTCGGGTAGCCTACACTCCATCGCTCTGGTGTCTAGAATAATACCCAAAAAACTCAATTCCGTAGTTGGACCTTCAGTCTTCTCCGGGGCTAGCGGGATGCCAAACTTTTCCGCAACATGTTCCAACGTCGCCAGCAAGACCGCACATACTGTCGATCCAGGGGGACCCACGCAGAGAAAATCATCCAAGTAGTGGATGATAGAGTTCAATCCCGCGACGTCCCGAACTACCCACTCAATGAAGGAACTAAACTTTTCAAATAAAGCGCAGGATATCGAACACCCCATCGGCAAACAACGATCCACATAGAATTCATCCTGCCAACAACAACCCAATAAACGAAAACTCTCCGGATGCACCGGCAACAAACGGAAGGCCGACTCTATGTCCGCCTTGGCCAACAACGCCCCCTGTCCATACTTTCTAACCCAAAATACCGCTGCATCAAACGACGTGTAAGATACCGCACATTCCTCTGGGTCAATGGCGTCATTCACCGACCCCCCTTTCGGGTATGACAAGTGGTGTATCAACCTAAACTTATTAGGCTCTTTTTTCGGCACCACTCCTAGCGGGGACACCACTAACTCCGGAATCGGTAGTGCTGCAAAAGGGCCACTCATGCGGCCCAACCTAACTTCTTTTAGCAACTTTTCCCTAACCTCGTCCCCATGCAGCAACGCTGACTTCAAGTTCCGAGCCGGCGGTGGCGTATCGACCAAGCGAGACGGAATTCTAAACCCCTCCGAAAAACCCTGGGCTAGCAGCCCAGCTGCAACCCTATCGGGGTATCTATCGAGGAAGGGCTCCATCCTTCCCACTTTCACCGGCGTTGTCCCCTTTTGCAACAGACTCACTGGCACGGCCCTTGCCTTGTTTGAAACACCGCGACACCGGGTGCCCCCCTCCCCCACAACCGGAGCATTCGTGCTTGTACTTGCACGACCCTCCAAATCTACAGGACCCCTCATTAAATTGCCAACAAACCCCTTTCTTTCTTGTGGCCGACTGTCCGGGGTTGGCTGATCCACCGGCCCCCCCCTGAAAAAACTGACCCGTCGGCCTAGCCGAAGTCATGAGGCGCATCCATAGGCTGATGTCTTTATGGTCCCACCTCAATGCTGGGCGAATGGCCCTCCGCTGCCTGAATTGCTCATCGTAACGCAGCCATGCCGTGCCCCCGTAGACTCTGTAAGCTTCTCCCACGGCGTCCAAATAGCAAAATAAAGCCGAACAGTGCTCAGGATTCTTCTCTCCTATCACACTGGCCATGATCGCAAAAGCCTGTAGCCAGTTCGCAAACGTCCTAGGTATCAGCCTATACCTCCTTTTTTCCTCATCCTCTTTTTTATTATCCTCCGGCTTAACTCTATCCAAATTAAACTTCTCCAGGGGTAAGAGCGAAAAAATCTCTACATACTCCCCTTTCCAAATTTTTTCCCTCACCTCTGACTTCAAATGCGCCCCTAGCGGCCCCTCGAAGCACACATACACCTCACATTTTGCAGCATCTGCTAAACGCACTAAGTCTTGTTTTTTAGCACCCTCACCCGTTGCCCCTTCTGGTGTCTTGGGAACCTCCGCCTGTACTGCCACCCCCGCGACCACAGTCGCCGGCGCCGCTTGCTCCTCCACGGGCCTTGAAGGAGTCCCGGTGTCTAGGACCGAGCCCTCTCGGCTCCCCCGCCCCTCCCCTGGGTCAACCCATGCCGCCGCCGGAGACTGACTCCCGCTTGGCCCTGGCTCAAACCTTTTTAATAGCTCCTTCAAACCCGATACAAACCCTTGTAGCCCTGCATCCGCCGATGCGCGGTCTGCTACCTGCGCGGCCGGATACACAGGCGCGGTCATGGCCGACCGCCCCGCTGAGCCCAACCCTCCCTCACTACCCCCCGCCCCCCCAGCACACCCCACAACACAGGCATCATTACAACTCGTCTTACCCCGCTGCCTGGGAGGAAGTCCACCAGCCGAGGGTCCCGTCTCCACCGCCACCAGCTCTTCTCGCTGTCCATCGCTGTCCGACTGCGACAGCTCACCTTCCGATCTGTATTCGCCCAGTTCTTCACCGATCGCTGATGGCCCTCCAGCCGCTTCATCACTGGATGCCGAGGATCTGCTGTGCCCTTCCCTCCTCCTCCGCGCTGAAGATCCGCCTGCCGATTTTTTGTTCGCCTTTCTTGGCCGAACGCCTTCAACTGGGCAGTGCCGCCCGCAGCCGCTGCCATGGTCCCCTTCCTGCCCGTCTCTCCTCCTGGGGCCACCGACCGCCGCACTCGAGCGGCCAGCTGCCGCAGCCACTTCCTTCCTCCACTGTAACCCCACCCCTGCCGTCTGGTGGCCTGGGGCCTGGCTATTCACGCTGGAACCTTCTCCACCAGCATCCGCAATAGGACTGCTGGCTCTCCTGTTTGCCGCGTCACTGTCGCCGTCCTGGCCGACTCCTGGCTGACGCCCAGCCCTCCCCCCCGCCCGCACCGCCGTGCTCTGAACGGGCAGCCTTGCCACAGGCCGACCCGCCCTGCCCTGCTGTCCTGTATGAACCGATCGCTGTGAACGGGGACGGGGACTGCTGGACTGTCCTCTTCCATTCTGTGTCCCCCTTACATCCTCGTTCTTGCGCTGTGCCGCCGCCATCTTCGCGGGAGGGCCAGCAGCCGCCTGACCCGCCTGCTCCCGCTGTGCTTCCTTCCCGCGTGCCATGTATGCCGGGGGGGGGGCCGTACTAGAACCCCCCCCGCTCCGTGTTGCTAACAGCTTCGCGGGAGGCCCAGAGACCGGCCTACCCGCACTCGCCCTGCTCCTCTGTGACTTCCCGGGGAGGGACCTCGTGACGTCGGGCGAGAAGCGAGTAGGCGGCCTGGATCGCCTACCCCTCATAACTGCGCTCTCTCCCCCCGTGGCCGCTGAGTTCGACTCACCCAACGCCGCCGCCAAACGACCCTCCAGCCATCCAGGCCCTCTGGACGCCGCCTCTGCTTTCAGCCGGGCAAACAAATCTTCCACCGCTGCCATCACGCTTGCTCCTCTCCACGCAACTGAGCTGGGGCGGGATCTCTCACCCAGCTAATACCTCTGCTCCACCCCTACACTAAAGTGTCCAATCACACACCCCCTAACAACTAACTCCTCATCACCAAGTTCCCCTGTTAACCCTGTCATGCCCGCCCTACGCCCATTCTTTCTGTCTCTTGCTCCGGGCTTCCTTTTCATTAGCATATCATTAAAAAGTAACTACAATATCATACTTACATTTATTTTTTTATTTTTGCCAGCCAAATCTGACATTTAGCCCTTGTGCACCTTGGACATTATAAGAACAATTAGTTATCTTTCAAATAAAAGCACTTTTGCTATATCAGCACTATAAGCGTTGTAGAAGTTAGACAGGATAAGTGTTTGCAGCATCCGAGTGGCTGTTCTGAGCCCAGCTCAATATTTAGTATGCCAAGTGTCACTGGCTGACACTATTCAGCTTTCAAAAGCATCTGTGCAATGTTTGATTTTCTTATGCTTACAGGACCAATCCCTCCAATACAACAGAGGACCCAGGGCTAGATTTATACTTCCTTTTATTCCTAGATCAATTGTCTTGTGTTGCGCCTTTATTCCCCAGCTGATGATCTAGCCTTAGCCTTATGAAGCACTCCTCTCTGGGTAGTTCAGGATGACCCCATAGATAGTGTCATATTCATTGCTCACGCAGATACTGCTGGCCAGTCACTCTTTCGATCCAACAGATTTACACAGGAAAGCTCTATGTCAACCATTTTAGCGCCGGAAGGTTTTACCCCCTTCATGAACAGGCCATTTTTTGCAATACGGCTGTGCGTTACTTTAACCGCTTCAGCCCCGGAAGATTTTACCCCCTTCCTGACCAGAGCACTTTTTGCGATTCGGCACTGCGTCGCTTTAACTGACAATTGCACGGTCATGCGACGTTGCACCCAAACAAAATTGACGTCCCTTTTTCCTCACAAATAGAGCTTTCTTTTGGTGGTATTTGATCATCTCTGCGTTTTTTTTATTTTTTGCGCTATAAACAAAAAAAGAGTGACAATTTTGAAAAAAAAACACAATATTTTGTACTTTTTGCTATAATAAATATCCCCTATTTTTTTTTTTTTTAAAGCAAATTTTTGCTCAGTTTAATCTGATATGTATTCTTCATATTTTTGGTAATAAAAATCACAATAATTGATTGGTTTGCGCAAAAGTTATAGCATCTACAAAATAGGGGATAAATTTATAGCATTTTTATTAGTAGTATTTTATTTTTTTCTAGTAATGGCAGCGATCTGCAATTTTTATTATGACTGTGACATTATGGCGGACACATCGGACAATTTTGACACATTTTTGGGATTAATACAGCGATCGGTGCTATAAAAATGCATTGATTACTGTAAAAATGTCATTGGCAGTAAAGGGGTTAACACTAGAGGATGATCAAGGGGTTAATTGTGTTCCCTAATGTGTGTTCTAACTGAAGGGGGGAGGGGACTGACTAGGGGAGATGACAGATCTCTGTTCATACTTTGTATGAACAGACGATCTGTCACTTCCGGGATCTTTATGTTTATACACAGAGATCCCGGTTCTCGCCGTGTTACGGGCGATCGCACCCGCATTGGCTCTGGGGGCGAGCTGCGGACACGCGCACCCCTAGTGGCCGCCTAAAGGAGCGACCTAAAATGATGGCGGTTCGCCTGCCCGTGCCATTCTGCCACAGTATAACTGCGGCGGCTGGTCGGCAAGCGGTTAACTGACAATTGCACAGTCGTGCAATGCTGTACCCAAAATACATTTATGTCCTTTTTTTTCCTCACAAATACAGCTTTCTTTTGGTGGTATTTGATCATCTCTGCGTTTTGTTTTTTTTTGTCTTTTTTTTGCGCTATAAACAAAAAAAAAACTGATAATTTAAAAAAAAAACACATTATTTTTTACCTTCTGCTATAGAAACATTCCCAATAAAAAAATGTAAAAATCTAATTTCTTCATCAGTTTAGGCCAATATGTATTCTGCTACATATTTTTGGCAAAAAAATCCCAATATTCATTGGTTTGCCCAAAACTTATAGCAGCTACAAGCTATGGTATATATTTTTAATTTGTTTTTATTTTTTACTAGTAATGGTGGAAATCAGCGACTTATAGCAGGACTGCGATATTGCGGCGGACAAATCAGACACCTAACTGACACTTTTGACACTTTTTGGGGACCAGTGACACTAATACAGTGATCAGTGCTAAAAAATATGCACCATCACTGTACTAATGACACTGGCACTGACGGGGTTAACATCAGGGGCAATCAAAGGGTTAAATGTGTTCCCTGGGAGTGATTACTAACTGTGGGTAATGTGATTTGACTGAAGGAAAGTAAAGACCCGTGTTCCTGCTTAGCAGAAACACAGGATCAGCACATTCCCCTCTCACAGAACGGTGGTCTGCCTTGTTTACATAGGCAGACCACCACTCTGCCTTTCTCCCAAACGATCGGCGGGTTCCAGTGGAAATTGCATCTGCTGGACCCGCTGATTGGCTCCCACTGTGTCCAATCACAGCGGGAGCAGATCGCCAGTAGCGCGCGTGTGCGCCCCAGGCCAGGAGGTGTCAGATCATGTACTAGGTACGTGATCTGGCACAAAGCGGCCACCCTGCCGCAGTATAAGTTCGTGGGGTGGTCGCTAAGCGGTTAAGTTCTTTCAAGGATCTTATTTTAACTAAAGCTCTGATTAAGGGGGAGTTTTCTGACCCCTGAAATGCATTGGCTGCTTTTAGTATAAACTAATAATTTATTTTGGACTCTTTTTTTTTCCTTCGGTCTGGCGCTCCTTCCATTTGTGCATGCTTTTATCTGATAACCTGCTGGGATATCCACTGGAGGGTGGCCTTGTCTGTTGTGAGCAGCCTAACCTGAGCTAGTGAGCTCTTCAAATGTTTTTGTCCTCTGCCTACTTTGTATGAACTCACATCAAAGTCTTAGCACCTCCTGAATACTTTTTTTTTTTTTTTAATATTGATGAAGATTTCTTATATTTTAATTATGTATTAGTTTAAAGTGGTAGTAAACTCACCTGGGCAACTTTGTACCATATAAAGCAGTATAAAATGACTTGCAAGTTGTTGGCTTTAAAAGTATTTTAACTTGTACAATTTAGCAGATATCGCCCGCTGTTTCTTTCAGTGACGTCACTGGCGCATGTGCATTTTTATACCGATTTACAGCAATCAATGCATCTACGTGCCGTGTCTCTGTTAAACGCTGCCCATTCATAATGCTGGGCTAATTCACCATGGTGACTTTACATGAAAATGAGGCTTGGTTCACTTGTACTGTGGCATACTAGAACGGGTGGAAGTGCAGATGCAGAAGGAATTAGGAGGTAGCGGCAAAGATGGCGCAGACTTCATTTGGGAATGGAGAAATAAACAAAATAGACTGCACAAAGAGTAAGAAAACTGGGATGATGCTCTAGAGTGTACCTCTGTGTGTGGAAATGAAATACATAGTGATATGATGCTTGCAGGGGATTTTTCTTACTGAGTTTACTACCAATTTAACCACTTAAAGACCAGCCTCGTTTTGGATTTTAGGTGTTTACAAGTTTAAAACAGGTTTTTTTGCTAGAAAATTACTTAGAACCCCCAAACATTATATATTGTTTTTTTTCTAACATCCTAGAGAATACAATAGCGGTCATTGCAATACTTTTTTTTGCACCGTATTTACGCAGCGGTCTTCTAAGCGCACTTTTTTGAAAAAAAAAATAAGACAACAGTAAAGTTAGCCCAATTTTTTTTTATATTGTGAAATATAATGTTACGCCAAGTAAATTGATACCCAACATGTCACGCTTCAAAATTGCGCCCGCTCGTGGAATAGCGTCAAACTTTTACCCTTAAAAATCTCCATAGGCGACGTTTAAAAAATTCTACAGATTGCATGTTTTGCGTTACAGAGGAGGTCTAGGGCTAGAATTATTGCTCTCACTCTACCGGTCGCGGCGATACCTCACATGTGTGGTTTGACCACCGTTTTCATATGCGGGCGCTACTCACGTATGCGTTCGCTTCTGCGTGCGAGCTCGTCGGGACAGGGCGCTTTAAAAAAATTTTTTTTTTTTTTTTATTATTTATTTTATTTTATTTTATTTATTTTTTCACTGTTTTTAAAAAAAAAAAAATTTGGATCACTTTTATTCCTATTACAAGGAATGTAAACATCCCTTGTAATAGAAAAAAGCATGACAGGTCCTCTTAAATATGAGATCTGGGGTCAAAAAGTCCTCAGATCTCATATTTAGACTAAAATGCAAAAAAAAAAAAAAAAAAAAAAAAAAAGTCGTTTAAAAAAATGACACTAAAAAAATTTGTGCCTTTAAGAGAGTGGGCGGAGCCGTCGAATGACGTCGCTCCGGCCGTCACATGGTATGGAGACGGGTGGGGGCCATCTTGGCCTCACTTGTCTCCATACCTCAGCAGGGAAAGGACCCGATCGCCTCCGCCGTTACCGACGGCTCCGGTAAGCGGCGGAAGGCGCGGGAGAGCGGCGGGAGGGGGGGTGGCACCTCTCCCGCCGCCGATAACGGTGATCTTGCGGCGAACCCGCCGCAGAGACCACCGTTATCGTGTACAGAATCGCTCACTGTAAAGATGGATATCTCGGTTGTGGCAGCAGCTGCTGCCGTTACCGAGATATCCATCTCCAAAAAAATGACGTATATATACAGTGAGCGGGGCTTAATTTTAACACACACACACAGGAGTGTCAAAATGTTTATGTTTTAGCTGTGTCTTGTAATTACAGTCTTATTATTATTTTTTTTTTCACCTGGGTTGTTCCCTTTGTTCTCAAAACCTAGAACAGTAATTATGGATTACCACTCTAATAGATGATTTTAGATCTCAATTATTACAGATTAAAATATGTAACCCAGTTCCAAGCATACTGTAACACAGAAACCCCTCTTTAGGGACTTAGAAACCGTCACTGAAGCAGAGCTCAAACACACCCTGGACATTCAGTTCCTTCAGCGCTACCAAATTGAGAAAGTGGTGCCTTGGGGTTTATGAGCTTTAGTTCTCTTTGCCTTTCCAGATGATGCAGAGTTTACTAAGATTGGTCTAAGTTTTGAGACTTCAAGTCAAAAGAGGGAATGGACCTCATTATCAGCAAAATAAGAAGTCTTGCCACTAAATCGAATTTAGATATAGCCAATACAAAAAAAAAAATACTTCTTCCATTCCTAAAACCTGTGCCATTTAAAAGCCTAGATCAGGGGTGCCCAACCTTTTAAAGAGCGAGGGCCATTTTAAGCAACTTGGTAACTGGTCGTGGGCCACAATGAGTGGAGCGGGTAAATGACAGGTCCATGTCTACTCTGCATATCCATTTGTGAGGTCAGGCACTGATGTTGGATGAGAAGGCCTGGCTTGCAGTCTCTGCTCTAATTCATCCCAAAGGTGTTCTGTCGGGTTGAGGTCAGGACTCTGTGTAGGCCAGTAAAGTTCTTCCACCCCAAACTTACTCATCCATGTCTTTATGGAGCTTGCTTTGTGCACTGGTCCAAATCATTTGGTGGAGGGAGGATTATGGTGTGGGGTTGCTTTTCAGGGGTTGGTCTTGACTCCTTAGTTCCAGTGAAGGGAACCTGTAGGGCATGAGCATACCAAGACATTTTGGACAATTTCATGCTCCCAACTTTGTGGGAACAGTTTGGGGATGGCCCCTTCCTGTTCCAACATGACTGTGCACCAGTGCATAAAGCAAGGTCCATAAAGACATGGATGAGCGAGTTTGGGGTAAAGGAACTTGACTGGCCTGCACCCCAACCCGATAGAACATCTTTGGGATGAATTGGGGCAGAGACTGTAAACCAGGCCTTCTCGTCCACATCAGTGCCTGTCATTGCAAATGCTCTTCTGGAACAATGGTCAAACATGTCCATAGACACACTCCTAAACCTTGTGGACAGCCTTCCCAGAAGAGTTAAAGCTGTTGTAGCTGCAAAGGGTGGGCCAACTCAATATTGAACCCTACAGACTAATGCCCCGTACACACGGTCGGACTTTGTTCGGACATTCCGACAACAAAATCCTAGGATTTTTTCCGACGGATGTTGGCTCAAACTTGTCTTGCATACACACGGTCACACAAAGTTGTCGCAAAATCCAATCATTCTAAACGCGGTGACGTAAAACACGTACGTCGGGACTATAAACGGGGCAGTGGCCAATAGCTTTCATCCCTTTATTTATTCTGAGCATACGTGGCACTTTGTCCGTCGGATTTGTGTACACACGATCGGAATTTCCGACAACGGATTTTGTTGTTGGAAAATTTTATATCCTGCTCTCAAACTTTGTGTGTCGGAAAATCCGATGGAAAATGTGTGATGGAGCCGACAACAAAGTCCTATTACACATTTTCCGTCGGAAAATCCGACCGCGTGTACGGGGCATTTGACTGGGATGCCATTAAAGTTCATGAGCATGTAAAGCAGGCGTCCCAATACTTTTGACAATTTAGTGTATATGATTACTCACAGGGCAAGACAAGACCATGGGAGTAGAGAAGATCTACAACGCGATTTTCTTCTCACAATAATGAGGGACAGAATCCCAAACAGGACAACTCTATACCTCCCCAGACTAAACGTAATAGATCGGAGAGACTCCCACTAAAACTGTGGTGACCAAACATACAACAATCTACTTCTACCAGACAGTAGACATGTGCACACTGAAATATTTTGTTTCCGTATTTCGTTTTCGTCCGAAAAATAAATTTATTTAGTTGCTCCTGAAATTCATTTTAATTTATTTTGTTTTTCGTTAAAAATTGCATTTGTCCGAAAATCCAAATTAATTAAGGTTGAATCTGTCATTGAAGGCTTATGGTGTCTGTCGCATGTTCAAAGAAGATTCGACGGAGCAGCTAAACTGTACAACGCCGTATAGTTTACCTGCTCCGTCGAATCTTCTTAGAACTTTCAACAGACACCATAAGCCAAAGTACGTGTGTACTTAGTTCTAGCTATTTTACTGCTCCTCCTCTTTGGTTACAATCAGCCAATAACATTCATCATCATCATTATTTTTTTTTTTTACTTTCCCCACCCAATTCCAACAGCGATCTTTTCTCCCCTATGTCGAATCTTTTCTCCCCTATGTCGAATCTTTTCTCCCCTATGTCGAATCTTTTCTCCCCTATGTCGAATCTTTTCTCCCCTATGTCGAATCTTTTCTCCCCTACGTCAAATCTTTTCTCCCCTACGTCAAATCTTTTCTCTCTATGTAGAATAATCTTGGACTAATAGAGTTAAGGTTAGGCACATTCGACCACAGGTTTGATGGACACAGATTGTTAATGTCAGCATCATGTCGAATCTCCTATCTATATCGAACTGTTGTAGCAACGAAAACGAAAATAAAGCATTTGTTTATCTCGGATCTTTCGTTTTTCGGATTCTACACTTTCGTTATTGTTTGTTGTTGTTTGTTTGCAACGATAACGAAAATACCTGAAATTCTGACGAAAATGCATTCGAGCGAAAACGAATGCACATGTCTACCAGACAGTCAATAATAAATATCAAGCCAAGGAGCTTTACCAACAGTATCATAGCCAGTCACAGTTAAATTTCCAAACATCAAAATAAATGCACCCCATTAAATCATATTTAGAAGAAAGGTCCATTGAGCCTAACCCACAACCAGGAACACACATAAGAGACAATAGTGATCTACCAACAGTTAGATAAATTACATATGCAGACACCATTACAGCTACTCAATTTGGGAACATGACAAGAGCAAGCATTAGAAATCCGGGATATGGTCGACCAATTGCAGAGTTACAGAATAAGGAAGATTTGATCAGTGGAACACCACAACTCGTCATCTCATCAGTTCATTTTTAGACCTACTGCCTCCCTCCTAAGTCCCATAGATAGTGTGATAGGCTACCATTTCATTTTTCAGAGCGGAATCCTCTGAAATGATTATTTGTTCCCTGCAAGTAAAAAAAACATTTAATCTGAAACAACTATTTTGTTACAGTCTCCATCTTGTTCAAGTTCAGCCATGTTGCTTAAACTGAGCTGCTACCATATCGAAAGCTTGAGCGAGATAAAGCATTACAAAACAACATATAGCATCATTAACAGACCACCGAGTCCAGCGTTGACCCCTAGGGCATGACAGGGGCTAATGGTTGTTCTGTTTAGTCCTGGGAAACTAATGGTTGGTACTTCCACATAGCCATTACATGGGCTGCAGCCTCTCTTTCTATAGTGGCCTCAATGAAACTCTGCATCATTGTAGTCCCAAGAGGCATCAGACAGGGGAGGATTAGACAGGCTACCAGTATTATCACAACTATTCCTAATATGGCCTTCAGCCCATCTGTACTTGGGAACCAGTCACCAAACCAGCTGCCAGCATTGAATCCGTCCCATGTCTGCACCGGTATGTGGGCTAAATTTCTGATCCTGTCTGTTATTTCCTCTATGGCCTTCCCTGTGTCATCTATTTTTAAACAGCAGTTAATCAGATTAAACTTTTCACAGACCCCTCCCTCGGCAGCTAATAGATAGTCTAAGGCAAGCCTATTCTGGTAAATACTGGTGCGTAATTCAGTTCCTTGTTTAGCAAGCAAATTAAAAGCATAAGCGGACTCATTAGTAATAATTTCTAATACAGCCTGTAGCCTTATAATACGGTTAAGCATGTAAATAGGGGTTCTGTAGCCATAGGTTCTGTCCTCTGCCCAAGTGGCAGGGCCATAATACTGGACAATGCGTTCAGAGGGCCATTCATTATCTTTCCAGTTCCCTAGCAGTAGGCCAGATGATCTTGAGGATATTCCACCGGGAACAATAGTTCCATTCTTCCCCAGAGCAACCATTTCCTAGCTTCCCTGAACAGATGTATCTCTCATTTGCCAGATACTCTCTTCCCCATTTTAACCCCCCACAATTTCCCCCTGGGAAATGGTTGAGGTTAATGGCGGAGCACACATCAAAAATTAGGCTTGTTGCTGTATTAGGGTTGGTTATCAGAGTGACGTTTATCAGCTTGCCTGTGGAGCTGAAGCTCCGAACAGTTAGCCAGGTTTTGGTGGGTGCATAGGTAGGGTCGTAACAGGTTACCTGATTCACAACTGTGCACATTGAATAGGTAGTCTCATTATGTATTCAGGTACCAGTTACTGTGCCCTTACATTAATAATGAGAGTGCCACAGCAACTTTTTGGTGGTTATGGACCCTAATCTAATGGTTTTGATACATGGGTCACATGATTTGCCCCCCCCCCCCTTTTTGGGCCTAGCCAGTACCACTACTATGGCTACCAGTAATCTTATTAAAACATTTTTAGTGAACATCATATCGGTGAATATCCTCAAGCTTCAGCTGTGTGTTGACCAATCCGCTCCCACGGGTGTGATTGGGGCAGAGCTAACAGACGTCTGATGTGTCCTTTTTCTTCTGCCGTGCGTCAAACCAGCAGCTTTCCGGAAATGTGTTGGTAGCAAAGCTGAAGTCCATCTATTTTCTGCTGTGCATCAACTCAGCAGCTTCCAGGGGTGTGCTGAGAGCAGGGCTGGAGTTCTTCCCTCTGATTTCTCTGGTCAGTCTCAGTCTCAAGGGGTCTTGAGGATCTACTGTACTTTGCCAGGAGTCTGTGTGGTCAGCAGCTCGCTTTACCCTGGAGTGGTGTATCCAGGGGGTCACCTCTCCATTTGGGCCCTAAAGGGGTTAGGTTCCACGCTTTTACCCACACTGCATCTCCTCATGCAAAGGGGTGGACTGGGTTTGACAAGCTTATGGGAAGATTCTCCTGAACCCATTTCCCTATGTCTTGCATACTCTCCCCAAATCTCTGTATCACTTCACGGTTCACCACCCCTCCTATCTGGTGCAAATCTCCCTTGATACCTTTTATGATGGGTGGGGGCCTACCATACAGTAATTCAAAAGGGGACACATTTGTTGGAGTACTCCTAATTCTCAGTAAAGCAATGGTCAGCATCAAGGTCCACTTCAACTGGGTTTCCTGACAGAGTTTGGCCAATTGTAATTCAAGAGTACAATTCATTCGTTCCACTTTTCCAGAGCTTTCCAGGGGCCTATATGCGGTGTGTAATTTCCAAGTGATCTTGAGTGCTGTTGCTAATTCCTGGAGGCACTTGTGAACAAAGGCAGGGCCATTGTCTGAGCCTATGGTGGAAGGGATTCCATATCTAGGGATAATCTCCTGAGTCAGGCATTTGACCACCTCTTTTGTAGTCTTAGTCCATGTGGGTCATGCCTCTATCCAGCCTGAATAAGTACAAACGGCTACTAGCAAATATTTGTATCCTCCTGAGGGGGGCATAACAGTGAAGTCAATCAATAATTTTTCCATCGGTGAGGCTCCTACAGCTTGTACTCCAGGGAGCGGTACAGATCCCTGTCTTGGGTTATTGCAGGCGCATTCTATACATCTGCTGGCTGCAGCTTTTGCAAGTGTAGGTAGCCGGGGAATCTAAAAATGTCTCTCTAGGGCCTTTTCAATTAGCAGTATAGTCAGTGTTTATCTGGTGCTCCAGATAGAGTAATCCTTAGGGGTATAGTCTGTGGCTGTAATAGCTGGATAGTGATGTATCCATAGAAAGGGGTATTAAGGGTTAAAAAGGAAGGCAGCCATCCTTCAGAGTATGTCCAGAACTCTGCAAGACATGTAAGGAAAAAACAGGGAGGGGGAGGCGCCGACCTGAGTGTAGTATTAAAATGACGACTGTAATAGGATAAGACTGAAAACACTTACAAGATGACAGAAGATGCATGCTCGTCAAAGTAAAGTGCAGTCCTGTCATTCCACATGGCTCTGTGGGTCCCACCGCTGTTCCGGATAGCTGGAAATGATTGAGCAGCTGGCTGGAATGGATCAGGGTGTTTCTCCAGGAGCAAAGGAACCAAGCAGCTCCACACAGACCAGCATGGACCGTGGAATAGGAAGTGATGTCATCGGTGTCTGCTTGGACCTAGGCAGAGCTGGAATCCTGTCAATCAGGGCTGCAGTGATGAAAGGCTATGCGCTCAGAGCTGCCTGCTCCTTTTTATTGGCCTATAGGCCAATCAGGCCAATAGAGGGAGCAGTCAGCTCCGAGCGCGTAGCCTTTCATCACTGCAGCCCTGATTGACAAGATTCCAGCCCTGCCTAGGTCCAATCAGACGCCGGTGACATCACTTCCTTTTCCACGGTCCATGCTGGTCTGTGTGGAGCTGCTTGATTCCTTTGCTCCTGCAGAAACACTGATCCATTCCAGCCAGCTGTTCAATCCTTTCCAGCTATCGGAACAGCGGTGGGACCCACAGAGTCATGTGGAATGCCAGGACTGAACTTTACTTTGACGAGCATGCATCTTCTATCATCTTGTAAGTGTTTTTAATCTTATCCTATTAAAGTCATCATTTTAATACTACACTCAGGTCGGCGCCTCCCCTCCCTGTTTTTTCCTTATAGGGCCTTTTCAATGGCTGCTTTGCCCATGTGTGTTCCTTTGTGAAATTCTGACACTAGTTCAGTTGCTACAGCAGCTGGGATGACAATTCTCCCACCCTGCAGTTGATACCACTGATCTTCCCTGTACTTTCCACGTTCAGTCTCTATTCATTCCTGTTCTGCCTTTGTGTAAACTGGATCTCTTTCAGAGAGTGGTACTGGGAACAGGGGGGCCTTTATCTGTTGTGGGAGCTGCTGGAATGCTGCATCCTTGGCTGCTTGATCTGCTTTTCTATTTCCTCTAGCCACTCAGGAGTCTCCCTTCTGATGGCCCCTGCAGTGGATTACTGCAACTTTAGAGCGGGCCCATACTGCTTCTAAGAGTTCCAGTATCTCTGTCCCATATTAAATGCTTTTCCCTCCAGATGTAATAAGTCCTCTCTCCTTATACAGGGCCCCATGAGCATGAAGGGTCAGGAAGGCATACTTATGCCGCATACACACGAGCTGACTTTTCATCGAACTGAACTCTGAAGGACTTTTCAACGGAGTTCCGACAAAACGGACTTGCCTACACACGATCACACCAAAGTCCAATCCTTTCGAACGCAGTTCATTTTTGGTCCGTCGGACTAGCATACAGACAAACACATTTTTCGATAGGAATTGAGTCCATGGGAACGATTTGAAACTTGTTCTATTTCTAAGGTCCGTCAGATTTTTAGACAGAAAAGGTCCGATGAAACCCACACACAATCAAATTTGTTCCGTCGGACCTTTGATGTCAAAGTCCGGTCGTGTGTACGCGGCATTAGAGTTTACATAGAGATTCAGTCTTATGCCCTGTACACACGATAGGATCTTCCAACAACAAAACCGTGGATTTTTTTCCGAAGAATGTTGGCTCAAACTTGTCTTGCATACACACGGTCACACAAATGTTGACGAAAATTCAGAACGTCAAGAACTCGGTGATGTAAAACACGTACGACGAGCCGAGAAAAATTAAGTTCAATAGCCAGTGCGGCTCTTCTGCTTGATTCCGAGCATGCATGGACTTTTGTGCGTCGGAATTATGTACACATGCTCGGAATTTACGACAAGTTTTGTTGTGGGAAAATTTGAGAACCTGCTTTCAGACATTTGTTGGTGGAAATTCCAACAACTGACTTGGACGGAGAAGATGAAGAAGATGAATGGACTTCGTGGGACATTTTTATTTTTTTATTTTTTATTAAAGGACTTGTCCCAAGCTGTGTCTTTTTTAACATTTTGACACTTTTTTGTGAAATGGTAGGGGTACATTTGTACCCTGAAATGGTAGGGGTACATTTTTACCCTGTTACCATTTCACATGGGGGCTTCCAGATTCCGATAAGCCCCCCCGCCCGCAGAACCCCACAACCACCGGGCAAGGTTTGTGGGGATCAGGCCCTTGTCCCCATCAACATAGGGACAAGGTGCTTTGGGGGCTACCCCAAAGAACCCTCCCCATGTTGAGGGCATGTGGCCAGGTACAGTTCTGGAGGGGAGGCGCTCTCTCGTCCCCCCCCTCTTTTTTTTTTTTTTTCCTGCGGCCTGCCAGATTGCGTGCTCGGATAAGGGTCTGGTATGGATTTTTGGGGGGACCCCCACGCCATTTTTTTTTTTACATTTTGGCACGGGGTTCCCCTCAAAATCAATACCAGACCTGAAGGGTCTGGTATGGAATTTGGGGAGACCCCCACACAAATTTTTTTTAAATTTTGGTTCGGGGTTTCTCTTAATATTCATACCAGACCCAAAGGTCCTTGTAATGGACTGAGGGGGAATTCCATGCCGTTTTTTTCAATAAATGTTATGTGTATTGCCGGGACCGACAATTCATTATAGCCGCGAGTACTTTTAAATTACTTTTTTTCCTTTAGAAATGTAATTTTGTGCAGGGACTGTTCTAAACACAGGAAAAATGCGCCACTTTACAGGCATACTATAGACACCCCCCAGGTACGAAATTTTTAAGGTATATTTCACTTTTATTTTTTCACTTTAAGCATTATTAAAATCACTGCTCCCGAAAACACTGCCGTTTTTAAAACTTTTTTTGCATTGATACATTTCCCCTGGGGCAGGACCTGGGTCCCCAAACACTTTTTATGACAATAACTTGAATAAAACTAAGAGTGCAGCGCCAGATAATTACTAAAAATTAATATGATATGTGTCATGATACTGTAAACAGTATATTACTAGTGTAACAATAGTGATCAATAATCAAGTGAAAAAGGATCAAATGAAAATATAGTCCATATATAATTCCTCCATTTCCAGTAGACGTGCATATGAGAACACAAAAAATTAGTGACAGATATAGTTCATAAGTGAAAGTATCCAAAAAAGAATATTTCCAATGCACGACCCAGGGTTTAAGCTTTTCATCACTTGTACTGCCCGTCACCTTACAATGAAAAAAATGGAGGCTTACCAGAAAGCCTGTGACCGCCCTTACTCAGGGGGGTCTAAACAGGCTTAGTAGAGCAACAGGAGTGCTGCTAGGATCTCCCAGACCTTCTACACGGGTGGCCGGTCAGCTTCAATGAAGGTCTTCCTCAATGGTGCATTTTCAAGAGACAAGCGTCATGCGACAATGAACGTGCGCCTCCGTGAACTAGGTGTGAGCATTCAGTGGATTACCCAAAAAGAGGAAAAAAACTCCAATAGTGCAGAGATTCCTTTGAAGATTTATTTAAAAGTTCCAAAAATACATAGAAAACGTTCCTTGCAAGGATAGATATAAAAAGCTCTGCTAGTATGTTTAAAAACAATTCGCGCGTGCGTGTATGCGTGACAACCCTACAACCGTTTTGTCACAACTGATGTCTTCAGTTGCATATAAGCCTTTAAAATGAGCACTTTTGATTATTCATGTTCGTGTCCCATAGACTTTAATGGTGTTCATGTGTTCTGCCAAATTTTTTGCCTGTTCGGTATGTTCTGGTGAGAACCGAACCGGGGGGGTGTTTGGCCCATCCCTAATGATGACATGGCAGGGCTGTTCCTTTGTTTAAAAATGTTTTATTGAAAGCTGCCTCTCTTTCTAATTCCAGAACATTGCATAGCATGAGCTTGCTCACTTAGTCAAAATACCCAGTTCCAACCACTGGAAGAGTAAGGCAAACTGTCAGCCTACTTTATAAGCAGTTTGGATTTCTAGGTTCACAGACATGTTGGTAAACTATAAGTGTGGTAAATTAGTAGGTAAACTATATCTACAGTACATTATTCCACCAATACACACACAAAATGTGCAGGGACAACACTGAGGACCTGACCACATTGTTCTGACAGTCTGTAACCATTTTCTATCATAGAAACATCTGAGCACAGAGCGTAAAGGGTGAGGCAATTAACTTGTCCTACTGTGGAATCAATCTATGCATCAAGGTGGAACTCTTCTGGTTAAGTTATCACCACTGAATTTTCCCAGGCCAGTGTGCCAGTGAGTGACACCACCTGCTCTCTATACGACACATCAGAGTGGGAAGTTCCCTGATTTTGTCCTGTGTTAGAAGGTACCCAAAAATCACTTTAGTTTCATCAAAGAGCCATTATTAATTTGTGAAACTACTACTAGGTTCTGTGTAATGTTTAGCTAAAATTTGTATAGACAAATTTGTTTTTTGGGAACAAAGAATTTTGGTGGGGGGAGAGTGTAGCACCGGCAGCTATGTTTAAGCCCTTCCACCTCCTGCACCGATAAGAGATCTGCCAGGGCTTGTGGGCTATGCAGTGTACCCAGGAAGCATATTTGTGTGTGGCTTTGAAGGATAATGTGAGTCTGCGTACAGGTGTTTAGGGCTGCAACTGTCTGGTTACTGTGGAGCCTGCTGTGAGATCAAGACATGTGCTAGGAGCCCAGGAACTGTTTAAATGCCTGGCAGAAAAGTGCTGAAGGATTGCACAAAAAGGTGAGCTAACTACACTAAGACAACCCAGACACTGGGGGTTATTTACTTAAACTGCATGGTGCAAAATCTGGTGCAGCTCTACATAGAAACCAATCAGCTTCCAGGTTTCACTGGCAAAGCTTAATTGAACAAGCTAACATTAGAAGCTGATTGGCTACCATGCATAGCTGCACCAGATTCTGAATGCACCAGTTTTAGTAAATCTTCCCCACTGTGTTGCTAAGAGAGTGGCTGGACTATGAGGCTGTTACTGCTATACTATGAGCTGTGAGCCACAGGCTTGGGACGTAGACCCAAAGGTAGTCCTATCTTCATTCATCCTAAATGTGAGAGTAGCCATCGTCAGATGGGACTGTATTAGGGAGGACTTTATCTGAACATACACGTAGCAAGGCCTCTTGGCCACCTTGATGTCCTTTTTGCTATTGTTACTGTTATCCTTGAGTAGGCTATTTTCTTTTCCAATAGTTTTTATTAAAGTAATAAACCATACAGATATAAAACTGTACAATACAGTAAAGAGAAGTTTCGGTACATGACAACATTAACATTATTGACCTACAACAATGGCCATTAAGTAACTGGTATAATGCTATTTTGGTGCAATAAATATAGTTCTAAAGAACAGAAGATACATGCTCCGAAGGGGAACTGCCTAGCTGGAGGCATCCCCATCTAAGATGAGGGGTCATCTCAATCTTGAATCAATCGGGGTAGCTGGTCATTATGTTTGAATACACAGCCCGCAAACTTGGAGTGGGACCAATGGCGGTTGACCAGCAGTGCTAAATCACTCCCCAGACTATCAGAAGGTTTAATAGGTAGGAAAAAGAGAAGGAGGAGGAGAAAAGGAAAGAGAAAGGGATAAAGGAAGAAAAAAGAGGGAACGGAGACAGGAAGGAGGCACTAGAGGGTCAGCCTCAGATCTGACAAGGCTGACACTGTCAAGTATGTGATCCAGGGGCCACAGGTTTTTTTCAAATCAGGGAAAGCTTGTCCTGCAGGATGGCAATGAGGCGTTCATTTAACATTATCCAGGACAACTTGTTCTTTAAGAGATCAAAAGATAGCACTGGGATTTCCAGGATCTTGCGATTGTTATTCTGGCTGCTATAAAAATTAAAGAAATTAGGTGGGTGGGTCTCGGGGCTCCCCCAGCAGGGTGTCCAAGGAGTACCTGTTGCAAGGACTTAGGCAGGCCACACATGGGTTGAAAATCTTATCCAAGAATTTTCAATCAAATTTCACACCATTAGTGGGCTGCAGCAACAGCCGATTTTCGTGCGGTCATCGAAATTGAGTAATTGGGCATGTTGGAAATGTTTTAAAAAATGAACGATTTTCTATTCAATGATGGTAGAATCATGCGAGAAATGTAATCAAAAAAGAAATGTGCATGTACAAGAAAAGAAAATTCCTGGAAAGAAAAGAAGATTCCCAGCCATGAAAATTCTTTTCTGTAGGAACAGGAGGTAAAATTAATAGCTTGGTTGGTTGAATTTCGAAATTAATGGTGGCACCATCGGATCACAAAAGGCACAAAATTTTTGATTTTCAAAAGAAAATTCTTTCGAAATTTGACCATTTATGGCCAGCCTTAGTCATATTGGTCCCGTGAGGGAATAGATAAAATTGTAGATTTGGATCCAGAATCTACAAGCTTTTTGACACATCACCCATAGGTGATACGCTGTTCCCTTTTAGCCGCAGCTTCAGAAACACAGGGGGGGGGAGGCTCCCGGCGCCCATTGGGCAATTCTAGCAGGGACCATGTACCATCCCATTAGAACTTTGTAATTGGCCTTTATTAAAGAGCTGTTTATAAATTATTTTTTTGCAGCCACTTGTGCCAATCTATGACACTCTGCAGGGTCCAAGACCTCCCCTATATCCTGTTCCCATTTTTCCATATATGGGAGTTTGTCATCTGTGGAGGGCAGAATGCTGAAAAACCTTAGATATATACCCTGAACAGCTGTCAATGCGTTTACATTGATATTCTATTGGGGTTGTTGTAGATAAGTCGGAAACCTTTTCCAGTGAAGAGATAAAGTGGGCTATCTGAGTGATTATATAGATAGTATTCTGCTGGTGGTAAAGCATGTTGTTCTTTAAGGGTTTTCAAAGATAGAACTCTTCTATGGTCATAATAATCAGCGATACGCAAAAGCAATGCAAAATCAGAAGGATGAGACCCAGGGTGAATGCAGGATTTGCCAAAATTGGAGCAAGGGGAGCATGGTTGATCTAAAATGTTTTGAGTATAGCCTGTCCCACAATCTTACAGAAAAGGAAAGTGTGGGGCATAGGATAGGGGATGGAACTTTGGCTGGTAACCATAATAGGTGGCTAACTGGACTCGTAGGCAAGATAGAGGATTCCAGGTCTGCATCCAGATTGAATGGCGTTGTTTAGTGTGCAAAGTAATCAATGGGGATAGTTGGACATCCTGAAAATATCTAAGCAGATCTGGAGCTCCTAAACCTCCCCTTACTCTAAAGTTTCTTTCTTTTTAACACAGCACTCCTTGTCCCCCCAAATATACATTAGTAGTTTGCATTGAAATTTCTTTAGATCAGATATATTTAAAGACACTTGAATTGTATGAAAGAGATTAAACAATCTAGGCAAGTAGGCTATTTTTTTGAAGGGACTGGTAAATTCCTCCCTTACTCTGTGGATTACAATTCTCCCAGTTGGGAAGTAAGTACTACACTGCTAGTAAAGGAAAGGGCACCTGTGCTGGTAGAACTTAGTTCACGTTCCAATGACTGGTGGCTAGATAGTGTCTGATAATACCAGGTTGGCTATCCTACTATTGATGTTGTTATTTCAACCAACATCAGTGAATTTATTTTGCCCTACAGTGTTGAATAGTTATATCTGCTTTAGCCTAGGTTCACCCTGACAGCGGGATTGAAATCAGCTGAACTCGCACGATTTCATACCCGCGTGTCAGTCTGACTTGGGGGGGGGCGATTTCAGAGACATCTGTGCGGGTTCCTGCACAGATGTCTATACAAATCACACCCTGAAGTCACCAAAAGTAATACAGGAACTACTTTTGGGAATCGGTGCGGCACCTCAAAGTCGGCGTTGCACCGATTCAGACGTGCCATTGCTGGCAATAGCCGCTGAATCGCATCAATGTGAACCTAGGCTCATGTCTCACTGTTCCCTCAGACTGGCCTAATGTGCTCAGAGACATTAAAATTAACTAGGTTGCACCTAACATTTGTGTCCCATGATACTTAAAGGGGTTGTAAAGTCTTGTTTTTTTATTTTTTTTATTTAAATAACAAACCTGTCATACTTACCTCTTCTGTGCAAGGGTTTTGCACAGAGTGGCCTCGATCCTCCTCTTCTGGGGTCCCTCAGCGGCACTCCTGGCTCCACCTCTTCTTGAGTGCCCCGACAGAGAAGCGCTTTCCCTGGGAGCACTCATGCGGACGCGCTCCCATGTCTTGCTGCTGCATCCATTAACACAGACAGCAGGATTCTGCCCCGACTCTTACATCATTTGATTTGATTGACAGCAGTGTGGCTCCTGCTGCTATCAATCTATCCAATGAGGACCTGAGAAACCAGCTGGAGCTGGTGTGTTCCTCCCCGTCACTGAAAGACCGGGTTCAGGTAAGTAAAAGGGGGGCTCTGGGGGGCAGCTGCAGCACAGGAGGTGTTTCATCTTAGGTTTACACACCCTGTTTATTCTGTATCAACATTCAGACTGCTGTCTAGCCAAACTTCCTTAACAGGAATTTTGTATGTTCTATAAAGGTCATTGCAAACTGTTACTGGTGTTGGTGTACTTCGATCCAGGTATAGGCCGGTTGATCTCTTGGGCAGGGCAGGAGGACACATACATGTCCGGTAGCTCTTCCAAAGTGAGTAATCAAGCATGAAGTAATTCAGGCAATAGTTTTTTTTTTCTAGTAATGAGAGAGATAATGTTTTTAAAATAAATTTTATTATAATATAAATACTATTTACTGTTTTTCCAGCATTTCAAGCTGAACTCCAGGCAAAGGACATGCCTGGGTAGCCCTACTGCAAGGCAGCATTTTCCCTTTCCCCAGAGATGGGCTTCAAACTAAGCAACTTTAATTTTGAAAAATAGATTACAGGATCATTCTTAACCATGCTTCAAATAATTTTAGTTTAGCATTAATATAGTTCAGCTTTCTGTATTTTATACATTCAATGCAGTGTACAAGGGTTCTTCTTTTCAGTCAGAGTGGCAGAATAAATTTTAACTGCTAGCAGCATAACATCCCGAATACTAAACTTTCAGAATTAAATAATTCCCTGTGTAGATGTCAGCAGCGAATAAACAACACATGAAACTTACTTAGTATCTCTTGTGGTGCATATAGGAAAACACTATAAAAGAACAAGATATATTTCTATGACAAGACTATTAGGGTCTGTCGATGGGCTTTATGTTAGTATCAATGGCATCAGTTTGAGACGTTTCTGAGATCATTCATATTAACTGACAGGTACATTTGTCCTGCTTTAGGTGGGTTTTGCATTCCATCAGACATGTATAGGATTTTTAAACCCATCTGATCCAAACAAAAGCCGGTCAACACAGGCCTTTACGTAACTTAATATTCGTTCATTTTTATTGACATATTTAGTTACAGGAAACAGCAGACCAGATAACATTTCTGACTTTTTGTTGAGACAATTATGTTCCAGTATTACATATTAGTCTTACACAGTAAATGCTCACAGTCCTGTCTGCTAGCTTTTATATTTATAATCTGGCAGTGTTTCCAGGTGTTTGCCTCCATTGCCACTAAAATCTCATTATTATTTACAGTGCTATAACTGCAATAGAGCTCTATACCATGAATTATACAATGCAGAGCTATTATAGCCTATTATAATTAAATATAGGAGGGAGGGGAGTCACATAATGTTCAGCAATAACTATCAGACTAGGTCTACAGCTGTAAGGAAAGAATGGAAAACATCATGTATGAAGTACATAATTCTAATTATTGATCTCATTGACCGTATCAGGTTTACATAGTAAAACATTTCAAATACCAAAGAGGATGCACCGCAGCAACCAATCAGAAATTATGACTTATAACATGCTATCTTTAGAGGGGCTGCTGAGAATGACCAGGTCTCCCTTGCTAGAGTACAGAGGTTGACTGCCACAGTCACTGTTCTAAGCACACTGACAACACAGGCTCAGTCTAGGGGATGACTTTGTAGATTTATTGCAGAAAACTTGACCAGGAAAGTGATAAGGGTGCAGGATACATTTTTAGTCATATCCCTTCTGAGCCCTCAGGCTAGCACAAGCTCGGGCCCAAACAGCAAATTCAATACACAGGCTACATCCCAGGAGCAGCAGCCCCAGGACAGGAACACTCTGAGCAGGCCTCCCAATAATTTATTTTCTCCCTCAGCTACCTTCTGGGTGCCCCTCCTAGGGATTGGTTGAGGGTGAAAAAATATTCATAACTTCAGTGGTTGACCCTTCTACTCTATTCTCTGGAAGCTTCATGCAGAGACAGTCAAGGGTATTCAACCACAATGCTTATGGAAACCTGACAAGGAAAAAAAAAAAACAGATCACCACTCTACTGAGTACAGCAGAGCCAAAAAATTTACTTTAGCCTAACTAGGGCAGTACGCTACACTTAGTTGAGAGCAATAAACTGAAATCTGATTGTTATGAGTTACTGTTCTTGAAGCTGGTAATGCACATAATCATTTTTGTCAAAGGGGCAGAGATGTATATATGGTATATAGGTTTCAAAATACATAAAATGATTTCTACTGGCTTTTATACAGTATATGAAATTGTACTGACCGTCAGAGAGACAAACAAGCACAAAATGGTAAAGTGGTATATATCCTTATGCCCCGTACACACGATCGGACATTGATCGGACATTCCGACAACAAAATCCATGGATTTTTTCCGACGGATGTTGACTCAAACTTGTTTTGCGCACATACGGTCGCACAAAGTTGTCGGAATTTCCGATCGCCAAGAACGCGGTGACGTATACCACGTACGACGAGACTAGAAAAGGCCATTTCAGAACCAAGTGCGGCACCCTTTGGGCTTCTTTTGCAAATCTCGTGTTAGTAAAAGTTTGGTGAGAGACGATTCGCGCTTTTTCAGACTTGTGGTTTTCAGATCGTTTTCTGCTGTTCAGTTTGTGCTTGTGGGTTTGTATCTGCTCTTCAGTGCGTGCAGCAAACTACGCGTGACTTTGTCATTGTGTTCTTGTTCGTTCGTTACTGTTTTTCAGGTCACTCTTCACAGGCCTTGCTGTTCTTCAGTGCATTCTGTTACTTCGTTCTGAGCAGCCGACCGTTTTCTAGCCATTTTGCCTATACGTACTCCTCGTAGAGTTCGTGCTGTGCGGGGGCTTGGTGTTGGGGTCCTTACCTTGACACAAGTCCAGTCCATGAACAGGGTGGGGAGGAGTTCATGGACCAAGAATTGCTTGCTCCAGCGTGACCAGTTCTGTCATATGCTTTTGCTCCATGAGATCCATGAGAATAATCCTGATGATTTCAGGAACTTTCTCTGGATGACGGACCCCGTATTTCACGGTTTGTTGGCTTTGCTGACCCCCTATATCAGCAGGCAGGATACCTGCATGAGGCAAGCCATCACTCCGGCACAGAGGCTCGTCGCCACCCTGCGGTACTTGGCGATGGGGAGAAGCCTGCAGGACTTGAAGTTCTCGACAGGCATCTCCCCCCAGGCTCTGGGTATCATTACCCCAGAGACCTGTTCTGCCATCATCCAAGTCCTGCAGAAGGAGTATATTAAGGTAAGATTTTTATCTTTTTAATATCACATTTTATTGTATATAATGTTTGATAATATATTGTATTTCTTTCCTCATTCCCTAATTACCATGATTGTAATATGCTGTGAATGTCCCCTTTGTCCTCATGCATGCTGGATTTTTATGTAATTTTTTTGTCCTTCATACATTTTCCTTCACGTACCTCCCCAGCATGGTCTCCTGGCCCTATATTCACCTCATGTAGTCACTTAACAATGTATTTTGTCAGCTCCATAGTAGTGCTTTACCCTAAATACCCCCTAAAATGTTTTGAAATGTGATTGGTGCTTAAAATTCATGCAGAGTTCCAGAGGCTTTTTTTTGGGGGTCCCCAAATCATTTTTAACCCTCCCTCCCCCCAACTGCTAAGTCAGCTGATACCAATTCTCTATCTATCCTCAATCATCTATCTGCTGACTTAGCCAAACCCATACTCTTAGTGGTCAGATTTATGGATGAATTCCCCAAAGCATGTAGTGCAAGGGCCTGCCTGTATACTTTCAAATGGTACTGTTTAAAGTTTTTGTATCCTATTATTATCTTTCTAGGTAATAGCAGAATGTCCAAATGTGCTAAAATGTGTACAGTGTGTATTTATATCTTTGTCTTATGACACTTCTTACCTGTCCAGTGGGCTGCCAATAGTGTAACTAAGGAGGGGCTGTTCAAAGTAATACCCATTATTTAGGCATTCATCTCTCAATGAAGTGGAGAGGGTTACCTGTCCAAGAGCCACCCCCCTATAATGTTAGAAATGGCCCATGAGAGGGGGGAGGGGAATCTGATAGGTGTACCTTATACTTTGGTCTTTAAAAACTCCCTCAAATAAATGTTATCTTGATGTTGGCCAAGAATGTTTGTGTCTAATCTGCTTTCCCTGTTTATGTGCAAAATGAATAATTTTTTGTTGTTGTTTTGACTCCACAGTTTCCTTCCACGCCACAGGAATGGCAGACTGTGGCCTCCCACTTTGCCCAGCGGTGGGACTTTCCTAAATGCGGAGGGGCAATTGATGGGAAACACGTCCACATCGTCCCACCACCCAAATCGGGGACGTACTATTATAATTATAAGGGGTTCAATAGTATTGTGATGTTGGCGGTGGTGTCGGCTACTTATGAGTTCCTGTATGTGGACGTGGGGAAGAATGGCCGGATGTCCAATGGTGGAGTCATTGCCCAGACGGAGTTCTACAGGCGTCTCCAGAATGGCAGCTTGGACTTGCCACCTCCAGAAGACAATGTGAAAGAACTCCATTCGTCTTCGTTGTGGATGAAGCATTTGCGCTGGGGGACCATCTTATGCGGCCATTACCGATGAGGACCCTCACCCCGGACCAGAGGGTTTTTAATTAACGGCTGGCCAGAGCCAGAAGAGTGGTGGGGGCCAGTCGGTTCCGCCTATTTCTTACACCCATACACATGGCGGAGTACAAACTGAATCATATTATCCTGGCGTGCTGTGTTCTACACAACTTTTTACGGCAACATTCTGACAACTATGCTGGCTCAGTTGGGCCTGAGGCTGGAATTCCAAATGAACCAACCCTGACGGCGCTTGAAAGTGGCCATCCTGGCTTGCCCCCCCTGAGTGCCCGTGATGTCCAGCTAAGATACCTTGAATTCTTTGCGGGTAGGGGGGCTATCAATATGCCAGAGAATGTCTAAAACCTTTTTCAAATAAAAAAAAACTACTCAAATCTTTGGTGACATTTACTGCTTGTGTTTTGTTTTAGCTGACCCTGACAGAAATTTGGTGAGTCCTGAAAATGGCGTGATTGTGTAACCTTACAAAGCACTGTTGGGTGTTATTTACTAAAGGCAAAGACACTTTGCACTACAAGTGCACTTGAAACTGCACTTGTAGTGCAAAGTGGATTTTAACTTAGGAAATAACACCCATTGTCACAGAAAACACCAATTAGAGCACCACAAAAGTGTTGGAGCGTTGAAACAATAATCCACACATTCTTGATTAACAATCTTTTTAATACCAGCAAAATAACATGTGCATTTAGAAAAGGTTTTTAAAACAAACGAATATGTTTGTTTGTTGTATAACAATTTTTGGGGTCACATTAGAAAAAGTAGAAATGTCCATTTAAGATAAAACAGGCATGTTTAAAACCAACAAGAAAGACACAAATCTTGAACTTACAAAGTTCACATTTGGTAGAACTTGAAGGCAATATCAGACATGAGTATTTACAAACTGTGTTTGATATTGCGTTCAGATGGGGTGAAGTCACCCCAGGAAAAGCCAAATTTTGAAGATGCACACAAATTTACATGTGCTACCTGCCATCGCGGGGGATCAAGGGACTTGTTTTGTGGGTGCAACCCTTTCCTCACAGCTACTTAATTATTGAGGAAGGGGTTGCACCCCCAAAACGCGTCCATTGATCTCCCGTGATGGCAGATAGCACATGTTGACACACTGTGTGCATCTTCAAAATTTGGCTTTTCTCAAATTTGTCAAAAAATGTAAAAAAATTTTAGCACACAAAAAAAACAAAGGGATTTTGAGGGGTTTTAAACTCTCCCTAAAACATCAATGATGTTCTTCATTTTTTGAATAACATCATTGATGTTTTTCTTGATGTTTTCCAAGTTCCTATTACACCCCATGATCTCGCCGATCAGGATCTGTGCACTTTCCTAGTTGAAAGGATCTGGATCCACAACATCACGATCACCTAAAAAGATAGAAACCAAAAAACACCATGTATTATAAATATGCCGGCATCCATCTCTTACCTGAGCCTGTGGTCGCAGACACTCACCTGTTGTGGTGCCAATTTTCACCACGTCTTCCTCCTCCTGCTGTGCTTGTTCTGGATGGATTTCCCCTTCTTCCAGAGGTGGGGGGTTTCTGGTCTCCTCGGATGAGGGGTGTTCTCCGAGTCTTTTCTTCCCTATGTAAAAAAAAAAAAAAAGGTCTACTTAGCACACAGCTATTTGATGGCAGAACTATAAATATGAAACATTGCCTGGAAGTGGGGTACAATTGTCTGTTTTGGCAGAGTTTCAAGATGTTTCATTTTTCTTGTCCTTTGTCAAGCTTCAATACTTTACCTGTTTTGTACAAGCTTCACAGATGGAGTCACCCCTATAGTATACACTGTGTGGGCCCCCTAATAAAAAGGGTGTTCTGGGGTCCCACACTAGTGCTCCAGCGTCCAGATGTGTAAACAGCTGCTGAGTGTCCTCTCCTTACACAGGATCCAGTTTGCATTTCATTCTAGTAACAAACCCATCTACACAACCAAATTAGTTTCACACAAGTAGGCCCTAAAAAATGTGGGCAAATGCATATGGCCAAAACAATGGTGTTTTATAGGCCGAAAGAAAAATGTTTGATACAAATGAATAATGTGCCCATGAACATGAAAGTTGACATTTTAAACTGGATAACAGTTAAGAAAAGCACATGGAGCAGCACGAACGTAATTAACATTAAAAGAATAGGAACACAGCACAACTACTTACTTTATTGCAGCACTCTCCGGATCTTTCTGTACTGCTCATGCTCTCTTAATTTTAGGTCCGACCACCGCTTCCTGAGCTGATCTTTCGATCGACGTACCCCGAAATTCCGGTGCAGACTTTTGACCACTTTCGCCATGATCTTGGCCTTTCGGACATTGGGGTTGGGGTAAGGTCCATACTTCCGTCATAGTCGGCCTTCTTCAGGATGTCGACCATCTCCAACATCTCCCCAAAGGACATATTTGATGCCTTAAATCGTCTCCTTCTGGATCGGGACGTTTCTGCCTCTGGGCTTACCTCCTCCTCCTCGTTGGTGTAATTATCAGACACCTGCTCTGACTCCGCCATGTGCTCTTCCCCACTGCGATGAATGAGAAGGGGTGGGGAATAGACTATAAAGGACGTCAGGGGCGGGCGGAGTTTCACGCATGCGCAGTGTCTATAAAGCGTAACACGCGTGCGTAGTACATACGATCTGTGAGCAGAGGAAGGAGTAACGGAGGCGCCGATCGTGATTGTAAGGTAAGATTTAACATTGGGTCTATACTGCTTCTAGATTGAGGACTGTATTTGCACAAGTTTGGAAGACTTTAGGCTGACATTAGGGTTTGTCTTGTGTTGTGTCTTGCAATGAAAATGGATATCTTGAAAGATAAGGACTTTATGCCAATCTTCATTGATATGTTCAGGGAGCTGCCCTGTCTATGGGAGATAAACCACCCTGAATATAAGAACCAAACAAAGAGGAAGGCAGCCCTGGATCGATTGCTGGAATTTGTGAAGACGGTGATCCCCACGGCAGACATCACCTATTTGAAGATCCTAATTGGTGGCCTGAGGAGTACATATCTCAGGGAGCACAAGAAGGTCCAGGATTCCCAGAGATCAGGAGCTGCAGATGACATTTATGTCCCCAGGCTGTGGTACTATGACAGGCTGCATTTTCTGGCAGGTCAGACTGAACCCAGGCCAGCACTCTCCAATCTTCCTTCCAGGCTTCCTTCCCCCCCAGCTGAGGCTTCTGATGCCCAACCTGGGCCTTTCGGGCAGCAACATGTGGAGGAGCCCAGCTTGAGCCAGGTATAGCATTCCTCTAAATCTTCATGGTTGTCCAATCAATGATGTTAACTAGATGTAAGTTTGGAGTACTAATTTCTGATTGTGATTGATGAAGCAAAAACTAAAACCATGTCCCTTTTTCATACACAGGGAAGTCTCAGCCAGGAGGTGGCTGGGCCAAGCAGGCTGCCTGATACCCAGGTCCCTCCCCTTCACCTTCAAAGACAAAGTGGCAGGAAGAGGAGTAACCTGGAGGAGGCTGCCATAGGTTTCTTTTGGAAGGCTACAGAGGCCCTGAGAACCCCCCACAGTGTGGAGGAGGATTTTGCTGGCATAACTGCCTGCAAAATGATGCAGATGGAGGAGGGCCAACGACTCCTGTGTGAGTTCCTAATTTTGGAAGCTCTCAATAAGGGGTTGAGGGGCCAAATAACATGTGCTACCCACATTTGTGACCTCACACATGGTCCTCCTCCTCCTCCTCCAGGTCCTACTCCTCCTCCTGCCACATCTCCAACACCAGAGCCACAGCCGGGAAGGAAGCTGGGAAGGAAGACCAGAGAGTGATGGCCCTGGGTTCAGTCTGGTCTGGCAAAATATGCAGCCTCTTGTAGGACCACAGCCTGGGGACACAGATGTCATCTGCTGCTTTCCTGGTCTCTGGGACTTCTGGACCAGACTGCACTCCCTTACATATGGACTCCTCAGGCCACCAATTTTGCTGTAAAAGAATTGATGTGTGCCCTGGGGGTCAAAGGCTTCGCCAATTTCTGCTGTTTCTCCAGCGTTGCCTCCCTCTTTGTTTGGTTCTGAGCCCTTAATAAAGGAATTTTTGTTTCAATTATACTTGCCTATGTGTGTTTTCCTTCAAAAAGGACCGTTTGTGAGGACGCAGGTACATTTCAAAAATACAATGTGAAATTAACAAGAGACACCAACACCAAGCAATCTCCTTGAGATTAAATAATACAAGATATCAATGGTGTTGTGGTAACTTGACACACAAAACACACACAAAAATATTATGGAGTAAAACACAAAAAACAAAAATAAAAAAACAGCCTTGGAAAAAATACAAACCTAAAAAAAACAAAAAACAGACTTGAAAAAAAATTTTTTTTTTTAAATAACCAAAAAGAAATTTGGTCAGATGTGACAAATCAAAATATATTGAGGGAATCCTGATAAATAATAAAGAAATAAGTTTGTGAGAAGTCTGTGTGAATATGAGCATCAAAACTACTTCATTCTTCTCACATTATAAAGATGAAGAGAGTGCGCTATATTAAACTATTTAAAACATTGCAGCGTGACGAAAATGCTGTATCCATTCCGAACGCTAATTTTACCAGACCGAGCTGTTCCGTCTCGGAATTTCTTCTGAGCATGCGTGGCACTTTGTGCGTCGGAACTAGCCACACACGGTCGGAATTGACGCAACTGGATTTTGTTGTTGGAAAATTTTATAGCCTGCTCTCAAACTTTGTGTGTCGGAAAATCCGATGGAAGAAGTCCGATGGAGCCCACACACGGTCGGAATGTTCGACAACACACTCCGATCGCACATTTTCCATCGGAAAATTCGACCGTGTGTACGGGGCGTTAGATTCGCAAAGTATTGAAAGTAAGGACATTCCTCCTGTAAAACTATAAAAAGTTTAAACACTATCTATTTATAAATGTTTACCCAAAATGTACACAATTTTCACCAAGGATTTACACATTTGTATTTGGGATTTGATTGGAAAAATGTGTAAATTTTGGGTAAAAGTTCTGTGTAACCTGTAGAAAAACATTATTATTTATTACTATATATATATATATATATATATATATATATATATATATATATATATATATATATATATATATATATATATATATATATATATATATATTATAAATAAACCCCTATGCATCTAAGAAAAATAAATGATCACCACCCAGTATGGGCTATGTATTTTTTGATCTACTTAAACCCACCTATAGAGATAAAATGTTATTTTATTGACAGAATGCACACAATAAAGCAGAACCTCACAATCACATGTCCATACATAAATATATTAAATGTGACAGAAAGAAGTGTGTATTTTCTCAGGTTTTTTTTATTAAAAAAAAAAAGTTATAACTTAATTTTTTAGATACACAAACAACCAAGCAACACTCATAATCCCCACTTAAGCTACTTTATACAATATATGTGATTTTAGATTAGCAGTACAGGCTGCTGCAACCTCTGTGTCTCACACTTCTCTATACAGATGACTCTATACAGACTGTGCAGTCTACATGTAATCAGTTCCTTCCACCTTGCTTTGGTTAGATTGTATCATTACTGGAGTTGGAAATATCGGTAATTTAGCCTAACCACCGATAAGCATGGGAAGTTTTATCAGGATTGATTTTAGAGACAGTGGTGAGAAAAATGCACAGCTGTATTCACACAAAAATTCTTACCAATCTACTTCATATTTTCTCTACATTGTCTTTTTAAAGTGGAAAGAGATTATGTAATGAAATCATAAAAAAAAGAACAATTAATTTAACAACACAAATTAATAAAAACATATGGGAATATCTATTGCTGATATCCTTGAGTTGTTTGGGCAGCTGGCTTTAACTCATAGTCTTAATTATGATCATGTACCTTAAAAATCGGTTCTCCCCCCTACCAATACACCCCTTGTCTCTGCCACCTACCCACCCCTGAGCACCGTCCCTTGGTTGCACCCTCCTCCCAGTACCGCCCCTTTTAGAGAATACAGAACCAAGTATCATTTTGTGGTGCTAAATAATTTGCATGGAATTTGTTATGGATAGCAAGATCCTTTGCAACCCACAACAGACCCAACAACAACAACAGATCCCCCATGCAACAGTAGATACCTCAGCAACTATAACCCCCCCCCCCCCACAACAATAGATCCCCCCCCCCCCCCAGTGACAACGGATTCCCAGCAGCCAACATTAGTAGACCCTCCAGGAGAACCCAGCACCCCTTGCCATTACATACATTCAGTGCTGGAGGTGCCAGAACTGCGTTCCTACATTCCCGCTAAAAAGCCCTGCTTAATACCAATACTATCTTGAGAAAGTTGGATTGGTAGAACACATAAAAAAGAAGTCAGTTATATCACACATTTGAGAGGGAGCAGGCACATACAGTACAATACTGCTGAGGTTGAAGTGGTGTCAGAGTTACCGAATGATGGCATTCAGCAGCAGGGATGACCAGATCTGTGTAGCTATACTTAGGAAACTGAATCTCGACCTATATATGATGTAAGCACATTTATTAACAGTGAAACAAAACCCATCCAAACACCAGCAATCCAAGTACACAGCAAACGTGAAGATATTTGTGAATCATAACCAAATAATAAAATACCTAACTAGCATACCAACTATGCAATAGAAAACTAGCAACTAACTATATTACAATATATACAGAAGGCAGGGAAAGACTGAAGAGGTGTTGTTTGGGCGGCTTTAACTCATAGTCTTAATTATGATCATGTACCTTAAAAATATGAACACAGATAATCTTTTAAAAATGATAATTGCTAGGCTGTTATACTAAACCTCTGGCTTCAACACTTTCTGGTATGCAAATTATGAAAGTTAGAGAATAGTCTGAAGTTTTTATCATATGGCTGTTGTAGGTCAATGACACAATAGAGTAGATTTATTAACCACTTCAGCCCCAGAAGGTTTTACCCCTTTCCTGACCAGAGCATTTTTTACAATTTGGCACTGTGTCACTTTAACTGGTAATTGCGCGGTCATGCAATGCTGTACCCAAACGAAATTTGCGTCCTTTTTTTCCCCACAAATAGAGCTTTCTTTTGGTGCTATTTGATCACCTCTCCTTTTTTTTTTTTTTGCGCTATACACAAAAAAAGCGTCAATTTTGAAAAAACAATATTTTTTTACTTTTTGCTATAATAAATAACCCTTAATGTTTTTAAAAAGCAAATTTCTTCATTAGTTTAGGCCAATATATATTCTTCTACATATTTTTGGTAAAAAAAATCGCAATGAGCGTATATTGATTGGTTTGCACAAAAGTTATAGCGTCTACAAACTATGGGAAAGATTTATGGCATTTTTATTATATATTTTTTTTTTACTAGTAATGTGAGTGATCTGTAATTTTTAGTGGTATTGCGACATTGCAACGGACAGATCGGACACTTTTTACACATTTTTGGGGCCATTGACATTTATACAGCAATTAGTGCTGTAAAAATGCACTGATTACTGTGTAAATGACACTGTCAGGGAAGGGGCTAACACTAGGGGGCGATCAAGGGGTTAAATGTGTGTTCCCTCAGTGTGTTCTAACTGTATGGGAATAGGTCTGAGTAGGAGAGGAGACATATCTCTGTTCCTACATAGTAGGAACAAACGACATGTCTCCTCTCCTCTGACAGCACAGGGATTTGTGTGTTTACACACACAAATCCCCGTGCTGGCGCTCGTGCACACGATCGCAGTAGAAAAGGCCAACGCAATAACCACATGCAAAGAAAATTAAAAAAGCATTTTTGTTGATGATTGGATGGTGGAAGTCAGCAGAACTTCCCTTCATTTATTAAGTTCTGGAGAAAATTCCCTTGCAGAGTGCGACTGCACAGTCTACAGTAAATCAACCCCAGTTTATTGAAGCACAAGTATCAACAAAATTAGAAGTCAGAAATAGAAGTCTTCATTCAAATGAAGGAAATTGTTCCCATTTTTTTTTTTTTTTTTTTTTTTTTTCTTTTTTTTCCAAAATCAAATTTAATGTCAATAGAAGTCATGTTATACAGAAGCGTTACAGAGTAAAGATACATAAAAAGTAATAAAATGATTTGCATTAGAGTTCATGGAGCAATGAACATCTATTCAAAACTTATACAGCAAGTTCAACTTCTTTGTTAATGTACAGAAGTATGACATAACCGTAAATAATCATACTCAAATAGTAAACAATCAAACAGTAAAGTCTGCGCCCAGAGTCAAGTCAGTGAGTGTGTTTTGTTTTGGGGACCCAGCAAGGTCTTTGAATGTATTGTGCGGTGACTTAAATCTACGGGAAAGTAAATCAATCAAGGAGCTTATGCGTTATCATTTGTCTCAAGCAGGCACCTTATGAGTGGTGTGGACAGTGACAAGTGGTCATCAGGTATGTGTGTATGTAAGTGTGTGATCGCTCAAATGAGCGTTTAATTGTTATTTAGTGGTGCGGTGCCCTGGAAATGTCTTTGTGTGCAGTGTCGTTGTTCATTGTATATTGTCTCTGGGCGAGTTAACGTGTGGTAGGATTGCGGTCTCCGGACCACAAGCAATCCTACCACTAGTTGGGCAGGGGGGAAGGAATGTTGGTAACGTGTGGGAAGGGAGAAAGAAGTTTCGTACTAGTAGTTAGGAAAGGAAAGGGTAGAGCAGGTGTAGTATAATGATTGTGGCGTGGTTATTATCAAGTGTAGGCCTATATAGGAGGGGGGGCGATGAGACGGGTGATATAAAAGGAGGGGAGATTAAATGAGGTAGAAGGGTAAAAGAGAGTATAACGAGTTTATCGAGTCCGCCTCCGACAGAGTCCCACACGACCGTGAAGGATCTTAGGACAACAGGTCTACATATTCTGCTGTCGTTAGGAAGTGTTGCCAGCATGACCATATAGTTCTGAATTTAGAGGGTGTATCTTTGGCTTGGTGAATCAGTTCTTCCATTTCGGCTATTCTAGATATTCGTTTGAGCCAATCTGCTATAGTAGGGGGTTGGGATGACTTCCATAGAGGCGGGATGCACATTTTTGCCGCGTTTATCATGTGTAGGGCAAGGGAGCGGTGGTAGTCTTTTTTTGGGATGGAGGAGTGATGCAGCAACGTTTGGGCAGGGGTGAATTCAATCTGGTAGGTGGTAATGGAAGCGGTAATACGTTGGACTTCTTTCCAAAAGGGTTGAATGAGTGGACAGGACCACCATATATGGACCATAGAGCCTTCTCCTTCTGAACATCTCCAACATGCGGGAGGAATCGCTGGGGAAATTTTGTGGAGTTTAAGGGGGGTTTTGTACCATTTAGAGAAGATCTTGAAACCGTTTTCCTGTGCTGACACGTTAATTGAGCCCTTGTGAATGTAGGAGTATATGTTTTCCCATTCTTGGTCTGATAGATCTAATGCTAATTCTCTTTCCCAACTGCGTGTGGCTATGTTGGATTTGGGGCTGTGTTCAGAGAAAAGGAGAGCATAAATTTCTGAAATCATATGTCTCTGTGGTTCCGTTTTGGAGCACAAGGCTTCAAAAGGTGTGAGTCGTCTGGAGTAATCGGTAGACTTGTGTGAGTGGTTAAGAAAGTGCCTTATTTGGTTGTATGTCCACGACGGGAAGGGTTGTCCCGACGTGTGTGTGGGTAAACTAGTGAGAGCTAGGAAGGTATTTCCAGAGAAAAAATGTTTTGCTCGAATGTCATCTTGGGGCCAGTATCCCTTAAGGAATGTATTGTGTATTCCCGGTGGGAAATCCGTGTTATTTCGGATTGGAGTTAAGGGTCCTGGGACAGAGGAAATGTGATGGTTTTGGCACGTTTTCCTAAATGAGTGAAGTGTGGAGGAGATCAAGGGATGTTGTGTGCATTCCATAGGTATCTGTCTCGAGGGAGTCCACGGTAATTGTTTAACTGGGACCGTTGAGAATTCCGTTTCAATTTGCGTCCAGGCTTTAGTGTGGGAGTGGACATTCCAGTCAATTATTCTGGATAGTTGGCATGCCCTGTGATATTTGGCAATGTCTGGGAGAGCTATGCCTCCTTTTGATTTGGGCAAAGAAAGTCTTTCAAAACTAAGCCTAGGGCGGTTTTTTCCCCATATAAATTCGCTGCACGCCTTGCGATACGATGCAAAGAAAGCTTGCGGTAAGCGAATGGGGACCGTTTGCAAGACATAAAGTATTCTTGGGAGAATGTTCATTTTAATTATCGACGCCCTCCCAAACCAGGAAAAGATACCCGTTGACCAGGACTTAAGGTCTTTTTGGATTTGTTGGAGGATTGATATGTAATTTTTGATATAAAGATCAGATAGGCGGATTGGTATACGGATCCCTAGGTAGGTAATTGCCTCTCGGGTCCACTTGAAGGGGAAGTTGGACTGACAGGATGCCAGAGTCTCCTTCTGTAAGGAAACATTCAGGGCTTCGGATTTTGCGAAGTTGATTTGTAAATTGGTTAGGAAGCGAAATGTGTCGAGGTCTTTAAGTAAATTAGGCAATGTAGTGTGGGGGTCAGTCAGGAACAGGAGAATGTCATCTGCGAAAGCCGATAGCTTATACGTAGTTTTTGATACTGCGACTCCTTTGATGTCTGGATTAGAGCGTAGGCGTTGAAGGAGTGGTTCCAGGGTAAGGATAAATATCAATGGTGAAAGCGGGCATCCCTGACGTGTCCCGTTTGACATGGAGAAGGCATCCGACAGGTGTCCATTGACACGGACCTGTGCGGTAGGAGAGGCGTAAAGTGCCATTATAAGTTGTAACATACGGTCTTGTATACCTATCATTCTGAGTGCTGCCGACATATATTCCCACGCCACCCTGTCGAATGCCTTCTCCGCGTCAAGAGACAAGAAGAACCCTTGTTGTTGGGTAGAAGTCAGCCATCTGTGGATGTTGATCGCCTTAGTTGTATTGTCTCTAGCCTCCCTGCTGGGTATAAAACCCACCTGGTCTAGTGAGATGAGGTTTGGCAGGAGGGGCAGAAGACGATTAGCCAATATCTTGGCGTAGATTTTGAGATCAACATTCAGTAGTGATATTGGGCGGTAGTTCGATACTTGAGATGCATCCTTATTGGGCTTAGGTATTACAGTTATGTGTGCTGTTAATAGGTCTCTAGGTGGGGGATTGTCTGAGGACAGGGAGTTGAATGCCTTCAGGAAATGTGGTTTGAGGGTTTCAGAGTAAGTTTTATAATAACCAGTCGTCAGACCGTCAGGGCCGGGACTCTTGCCTGTCTTTAATTGTTTTAGAACCACATCTATTTCAGCTGGGGATATGGGTTTTTCCAGATCCGCAGCTTCTGCATTGGATATATGCGTGGGACTGTATTTTGTGAGAAAATCGTGGATGGCTTTAGATCTATGTTTGTCTGTCCTCTGTGAGGTGGGGGTGTGTAGGTTGTACAGCTGGGAGTAATAGTGTACGAATTGCCGGGCTATTTGGTCATTGGATACTATTTTTTTCCCAGTAGCGTCCCTTATAGAGTGGATCATTGTGCTTGCTTTCTTGGCTCGAAGAGCTCTTGCTAAAAGTTTGCCTGATTTATTGCCATATTCATAGAATATTTTTTGGGCTAGTATATAAATTCGTTTCGTTTGCTTGTTTAGGGCCTCTAGGAGGTCCGTTCTAGCTCTAAGCAGTTCCGGGAGGGATGTCAGTGCTTGGGAGGTTTTGTGTGCTGTTTCCAATGATTGTATACGGGAGGTCAATATATTAATGTGTTCCTGTCTTTGCTTCCTGCGTTTAGCCGCGAGTGCTATTAGTTCTCCCCGTATGGTGCTTTTATGTGCTTCCCAACGCATCATATGCGAGATATCAGGAGTGTCGTTTTCCTTAAAGTAAAGCACGAGTCGTTCTTGTATGGCCGCCATTGTGGCGGTGTCAGTGAGAAGCGAGGGGTCTAAACGCCAAATTTGGGGCCGGGGATCCGCGTTTGAGAATGCTATCGTCATGGATATGGGGTGGTGATCTGAGAGATACATGGGTTCGATTGTGGCTGTACTTAGCAGTGGCAGATCCCTCTGTGAAAGGAATAAATAATCTAGTCTGGAGTATCTGTTATGGGGGGATGAATAAAATGTGAAATCTTTCACGTTCGGGTGAAGTGTACGCCATGAGTCATGTAGGGACAGTTCTTTCAGTTGTGATTTAATTGCACGTAATGCTTTATACGGTAGGGTTGAGGAGCCAGACGAGGTATCTTGTAAGGGATTCAGAGGAACGTTGAAGTCTCCTCCTAGGATAAGAAGGCCGTCTTGGAATAGGGCGAGTTGTTGTAAGGTGGACCGGAAGAAGGGGACTTGTTTCGTGTTAGGTGCGTATATGTTGGCCAGGGTGATCCGTTTTCCGTGTAGCGTGCCTTTGACAAAAAGGTATCGCGCTTCTGCGTCTATGCAAGTTTCTTTAACATGGAATGGGCAATTTTTAGCGAATAGGATAGAGACCCCTTTTGATTTTGTGGAGTTATTAGTTGCGTGGATGAAGGTTGGAAAGCGGTAGTTAGAGAGTTTGGGGGTGGAGCCTGTTCTAAAATGGGTCTCTTGAAGAAAGACAATGTCTGCTTTATTTTTTTGTAGGGAGAGTAGTAGTTGGGAGCGTTTTTCGGGTATGTTAAGTCCCCGTATATTTAGGGATATTACTTTAATTGTTTTACGTTTGATAGGTGATGGTTGCGGCATATTGACGGAGTGGTTAAAGTTTAGAGTTGCTGGTAAATGGGGTTAGGCGTGTTTTGTGGAATTATGAGACTCTGTCGGAGGAGGGACAGCAGAGAATGAGAAAGGAGACTAGAATGAGATAGTAAAGATTCCGAGCTATTCTGAGAGGGGTGTTGGTGATGCTTATGGGATTGGGTACGTGTATGGGGGATGAACGTTACAATACTTTTGTAATTCAGTCTTGTGTGTCCGTGTGTGACGAAGTTCTGGGGGTTCGCGTGAGCGTGTGATCGTTTCCGGTGATTAGCGAGATCCTGCTCGCTTATCCGTAGAAAGTGGATACCTGTAATTCGGTATGACCGGAGTAAATCAGTGGCAGGTGGTGAAGTCTGGTATAAATGTCAGGGTATGCGGGTATGAGTGCCACTGAGGTGAGGAGTGGCTAATATCGGTAGGAAGAGGTGAGGTTCAGAGAGGAGTGGCTACCCGCTTAACCGAGAGATGCGAGCTCATGGAGGAGGTTGAAATTGGTGACAAACTAATGTTGAGGCACAACCTGAGAAGTGCATCGATAGGTGAGTGGAATATATCTAGTGGGGATCATAGTCGATATTTGGGAGGACAGTAGGGTACGAATAGGGGAGAGTCTGTAATGTGGAGTAAAAGAGCCTTCTGTGTGTTTGGACCGTGATTCCCTGGTATCTGACACTATAATCAAGGTACCGTCTAGGCAAGTGTTATTGTAAATATGTTAAATAGTGCATTGAAGGCAGTACATATTATTTAGTATTTAGTATAGTATAGTGGAGCAGTATAGACAATCCTTAAACATGAGAATAGACTAACGCACTTATGCTAAACCAAACTCAAAACAGTGGTATCCCATGTATGTCATGCTGTTAACCATGGTCTATCTGTTACGTGTCGAATTGGCTTCAACCCTTTTTGCAAGGCGGTTATGTCAGTGCCGTACTCCATTACTTATCATGGGCTAATATGATGTGAATAATATCTGCGTTATGGTGCTCCGACGTATCGAGCAGCCATTAAGTAAGTATGGACCGGAGATTGGGGGATAGTGGAAACAAGGTCTGCACATTAAGTGTGTCCGGGGTTACCTTGAGATAGATCGATAGGCTGGGTGACGTTTAATCCCCTATTGTGCCGTGGGGATAGTAGGAGCTTACTGATGCAGCTGTCACTTGTGTCATAGCTCTGCGGAGGGTGTGTCACGTCGCTAAGTCTGTTTTTTTGAAGAGTTAACATGTGCTTTGGTACGTTCATGAGTCATTGCTCAATTCCAAAGAGGCGACCAAGGGTTCTCCCTGGTCCAATGAGGGGATGCTTTCAGCTGAGAAAAGAGAGATACCCTAATCAGGTGGAGTTAGATTGGGGTAGTGTGACCCGGGCGCCCCCCTGCCTCCCGTGGGGACTGGTGTCTTGGGGGAGGTTCCCTAGTCAACTCGGGTCTTGTTGTCAATGCTCCAGTGCAACGGGGAATGATCTTGTTATAACAGGAGAGTATATAATCAATAATGTTTCAGTAGGGTGGTGGAGAGTGCGGGCATTGTGCAGCACCTGGAGCAATACTCTTCGCATGTGGGTATATGATAAATTGGTTAATCGCCTGTCTGTATAGTAGTAAGTGCATCGATTGTGAAGTTTAGTAGTAATACCCCTTTCCTTACTTATGTACATTGAAATACGTATTCTAGAGGTAGAGGTGGTGATGAACCGCAGGAGCCCAGTCTCCCTTGCTGTTAAGCCGGAAGTGGGGCAGCCAATTTAGTGGTTGAATTGGGTGTGACAGTGCGGTGAATCATTTTGCTAAAAACCAGCTGCGTGTTGGGCAAGAGCCATGTTGAATCGGCATGCCTATAACGCTGAGATCGGGCAGATTTGTTCGGGACCTCAGTTGTGGTTTGCACCTTTGTGGTATTATATCGTGTAGTACTTTTTTTTTTATGTACCTCCACGGGTCATCACCCCTATCCTCATTGCATTTATAAGCCTAGCGTAGCGATAGTAAGCATAAAAGAAAAACAAATGAGTATAAGAGTTTGGAAACCTCAAGAGAGCAGTACTATTGCTTGTAAATATGATCATTTAACTTCCTCCCCTGTCCTCATTAGAAAGCGAGGGGGAGAAGGTATTCAGTACCGGGAAGGATACATGGGTGGTGTGGGCAAGATCGTCAAAGATGGCCAGCGCTTTTTAAGCTGAAATGACAGTTCTTGTCGGGGTTTGTGGATACTTCCGGTCGCGAAGAGATTGTTGATCCGCAGCTGTCGTTTTTCTCATACATCATAATACAGTGTTTTGTCGCTCTCACCGTTCTTGTTGTGTTGTCTGGAGCAAAGTGGGCGAGGCAGGTGTAAACACCAAGGGTTGATGGATGACCGGTTGATCGCAGATAGAGTATGCGCAGCATGTACTAACCAGGGAGAACTCAGAACAAAACCTAGTGAAACCTGTGGAACGAATGGCAGAGATAGAAAGGAGTTTCCGGGTACTGCACGTTCTGGCGCTGCTGCTCAGCGGTCTCGGCGTGCTCTCCTGGTCTGCGGGGTATTCAGCGGGCTGGAGCCGCTATCCAGTCCTGGAGCTTGGAGACGGTGTCTTGGTTCAGATGGGGAGCGCTGCCTCCTGTAGCGGTGTGATTGAGTGTCCATCGGTTCGTTGTCAGGCGGGAGTTTTCTAGGAGCCGGAGGGCGGAATTCCGCGTACCACTCGGGGACCTCTGTGTAAGGTAAGTCCAGGGTATTGCAGAAATAGCGCAGATCTTCTGGCACTCTGAGCAGTGCTGAGCGGCCCTGATATGTGGCTGAGAGGCCAAAGGGGAATTTCCACCGGTATGCAATAGCCTTGGCACGTAGTACTTCCAGCAGGGGGCGTAATTCTCTGCGTCTTTGCAGAGTAATTGTAGAGAGGTCTTGGAAAAGGCGTAAGTCTGCGCCGTTATGCGATAGCTTTGTAGTGGTGCGGGCCTTACGCAGGAGCTCTTCTTTTAGTTGAAAGTCTATGATATGGCAGATTACATCCCTAGGAGGGTCCGCTTCTCTCCCCCGAGGCCGTAAGGCGCGGTGGATGCGTTCCATACCTATGGGAGTGGTGAGGGGTCTATCCAGTAGACCGTTGAAGAAGCGGGAGACCTCTGCCTGTAGTCTGTCTGCTTCGATCGATTCCGGTAGGCCGCGCAGCCGCAAGTTATGGCGCCTGCCGCGGTTGTCCAAATCTTCCGTGTGCCGATTTAGGTCCCGAAGCTGAAGGGTGTGGGTATCTAGTACCTGACATGTACGGCGTAGCACAGTGGAGTGTGTTGTAGTTGTCTTCTCCACTTCCTGGACCCTGCCTGCAATCGCTTGTATGTCGATCTTGAGATCCGTGATCGCGGCTGTCAGGGCTGCCGTGAGGGTACTTTTTATATCCATTGCCACGGAGTGTAAGTCCTGGAGGCTGGGTTGCGAGTGCGGTGTGAGAATGACCGCGCCATTGTCTGGGGACGACAAGGTCTCTGTTGCTGGGCCTGTTGGTTGAGGAGAGCCTCGTGTGGGCGCCATATTGCCAGAGTGGGAGCGGAACATTTCTGGTATATTTTGGCTGATCCTGCCGGTAAAATCTCGGGGTGACCTGGATCTGGATGCGGAGGAGCTGCGGGAAGAGGTTCCCATGTTTTCCTCGAGTTAAGGTAGATGTCTAACCTCCGTTGTAGTCAGATTATTCTCTCTGTCAGCGGGAGCAGAAGAATTAAGCTGCCATCTTCTCCCGAGGTCAGGCCACGCCCCTGTGTTCCCATTTTTTACGACTGAAAAGGTATATTGAAACTCGATTAAGTCAGTAAACTAGAGAATATTATAATGATAAAAATGTGTTCTCTAAATCTAACTAAATTCTAGCTTGAAAGCTGTACCACCTTTATGAGATAATTTTACTTAATACCAGGTCTTTTTTTTCTCAGGGAATAGGTGCAGGTTCTCCCCCCTATCAAGACACCCCTTGTCTCTGCCACCTACCCACCCCTGAGCACCGTCCCTTGGTTGCACCCTCCTCCCAGTACCGCCCCTTTTAGAGAATACAGAACCAAGTATCATTTTGTGGTGCTAAATAATTTGCATGGAATTTGTTATGGATAGCAAGATCCTTTGCAACCCACAACAGACCCAACAACAACAACAGATCCCCCATGCAACAGTAGATACCTTAGCAACAATAGACCCCCCCCAGCAACAATAGATCCCCCCAGTGAAAACGGATTCCCAGCAGCCAGCATCAGTAGATCCTCCAGGAGAACCCAGCACCCCTTGCCATTACATACATTCAGTGCTGGAGGTGCCAGAACTGCGTTCCTACATTCCCACTAAAAAGCCCTGCTTAATACCAATACTATCTTGAGAAAGTTGGATTGGTAGAACACATAAAAAATAAGTCCGTTATATCACACATTTGAGAGGGAGCAGGCACATACAGTACAATACTGCTGAGGTTGAAGTGGTGTCAGAGATACCGAATGAAGGCATTCAGCAACAGGGATAACCAGATCTGTGTAGCTATACTTAGGAAACTGAATCTCGACTATATATGATGTAAGCACATTTATTAACAGTGAAACAAAACCCATCCAAACACCAGCAATTCAAGTACACAGCAAACGTGATGTTATTTGTGAACCATAACCAAATAATAAAATACCTAACTAGCATACCAACTATGCAATAGAAAACCTAACTAGCAACTAACTATATTAATATATATACAGAAGGTAGGGAAAGACTGAAGAGGTGTTGTTAGTAACAGAGCCAGAGTCATGCACAGAGGATCAAGCAGGAGGAACAGGGAAAAAGTTGGGGCAATCAGGGGGTACAGGGAAGCAGGTTCAAGCATGTGTGAGAAGGATCAGAGTAGAAGGTCTTGAGGAGCACAGAACACGGGGCACACAGGCAGAACATTGAGGCAGGATGGAGTAGACTAAATACCCTCCAAGCAGCAAGCATCAGGTGATGACTAATTGCTAGGAACTAATGGCTGCTGAGAGACACCCACTGGTAGACACTGGTGGACACTGGAACTACCACCTACAGGTCTGGGAACCACAGCACCACCAGCAGGTGTTCCAATTCCTGACAAGTGCTTTTGGTATTTAGTATAGAGCAACTATCAATAGTGCTGTGTACTCTCATCTATTATGTGTTTGGTTTTTAGATGTTTTTATAATTTCTGTTTCAATGTTTTTATTGAAAATTTTGCAATACAAGTATATTATGAACAAAATATACCACTTAATACTCCTCGATGACCAAGGCAGTCAAAAGAGGGCGATACATAGCAGGAACAACATAGCACTTACACAGAAGATGTATCAAGGTAGAGCAAAGTTCCTGGCTAGTTTACTGTCTTAGAAAAGAATTGTTAATTTCCGTTAGAAGAACGGGCAACCTGAGAAGAAATTTAAACTAGGGACTCCCCCCAGGAAGGCCCCCGAGATCATCACTCCACCCCCATGGGAGCACACTGTGGAGTGCGAGAGCTTCAGGGTTCCCACCAAAGGGGGTGTCTCCTCACCTCCTGTCAGAACCTCCGGGAAAGTGCTCGCACTGGAAAGAAACCCAGGCGCAGCAGCCCCCCCGGACGGAGCTGACAGACACATCGTCCAGGATAGCATCCTAAGAGTAACTGGCTGCCATTTAGGCTGATACACTATGTGAGTCGTTTAGGACAACCTAAAAGAGCAAACGAGGAAGTTTTGGCCTAGGAAGACCGTTATTAGCCATTAGCTGGTATAAGAGAGATGAGGGTGGAACATGAAAAGAAAGAGTATAGAAGCAAGAAGAAGAGGAGAAAGGGAGCCAAAGGCAAAGAGAGGGAGGGAGGGGGGGTGGGGTCAATGGAGAGAGGTGGTTATCTTGCCGGACTCTCCCCTACGTTAGCAGGTGACCTGGGTAAAGTGAAATACCGACATACCGAGCCCAAGGTTCCCAAATCCCTTCAAAACGTGGGACCGTGTCATGCAGTTTAGCGACTATTTGTTCCTGTGACATTATCCAAGAGATCTTCCTTTTGGTGGCTGATATGGACACCGAAGGAGTTTTCCAGGCTTTCGCTAGAGTAACTTTGGCTCCCAAGCACATAAAGAATATAAGTTGTTGTGTGTTTTTAGAAGTGTTGGGTATTTTGCAATTCAATAGAATGTATGTGGGGTCCTGTGGAACCACTGCCCCAGATACTCTCCTTATGATATGGAGGAATTTGTTCCAGAAGCTCCGTATGCGGGGGCAGGTCCACCAGATGTGATGCATCGTGCCAATATGACCGCAACCTCTGTAGCAGAGGGGGGAGGAGTCCGGGAATATCCTGGCAAGCCTGGCTGGGACGTAGTACCATTTAGTAAATAGTTTAATGTTAGCTTCAATTAAGGCTATATTTAAGATACCTTTCGATGATCTGCTGAAGGCTTGGAACCACTTCGCAGGGTCCCACTGGATGTCCAGGTCTGATTCCCAGGATCGAGCGTAGGCCGGGGTGTCCGTCCTATCTGCCAGGGACGCATAGATAATGGATATCCCACCCCTTTGGGGGGCAGACGAAGAGCACCATAGCTCATACATCGTGGCCTTAGGAGTGTTCGTCTTATCAGTACAGAGTGAGTGGAGAAAGTGGCGTATTTGTGAGAGTCAAAACTTTTCCGAGGTAGGCATTTCCAGAGAGCTCAAACAATGGCCTAATGAAATAGGGCCATTGGGAGTAAGGAAGTGTCCTATTCGGTAAAGGCCCTTGTTCAGCCACCAATGAAATGCATGAATGTTCATCCCAGGGGGAAAGTCAGGGTTGTGAAATAGGTGTGTGAGAGGCCTTAAGGGGGAAATCAAGTTGGCGTGGGTATGCAATTGGTCGCAGAGGGCTAGGGAGTGGGATAAAGTGGGGGCTAAGATGGCCGGTCTGTGTTTGGGAGGTCTCCATGTTAAGAAGTCGAGAGTGAAATGTGGTACCGCTTGTCTCTCAATGGAGATCCAATCTGGTCTGCAGGATTTAGTGTAAATGGCTGAGAACTGTGCTAACTGTGCTGCCTGGTAATATAGCCACAAGTTTGGTAGTCCCAGGCCCCCTTGTGACCGAAGTCTGAATAATATTTCTTTAGCAAAGCGATGGCCCCTGTCCCCCAGACAAACCTAATCACCCCGGACTGAAATTTGGTCAAGACTGATTTTTTAATCGGTATTGGAAGTGATCTGAACAGGTATAGTAGGCGTGGCAGGAGAGTCATTTTGACTGCGTTGAGTCTACCTAACCATGACAGGCCCTCCCCCGACCATTTCCGTAGGTCCTGCTCCAGGGAGCGGAGCATGGGGGGGTAGTTAGCGGCATATAGGTCTCCAATGTTTTTCGTCAGCTTGATACCCAAATAGGGGATTGAGTGGCTAGCCCATGTGAAGGGAAAGTGTGGTCGGAGTTGGTCTATGAGAGGTACTGGGACCGAAACATTTAGGGCCACCGATTTGGTCACATTCACCTGAAGACCAGAGATGAGACCGAAGTCTCTCAAAAGTCTGAGGGCATTAGGTGTGGATGTGAGAGGAGCAGTGAGGAACAAGAGCATGTCGTCAGCAAATAGGGCGCATTTGTGAACGTCAGGACCACACTTCACTCCCTGGATATTCTCGTTCGATCTGATGGCTATCGCCAGTGTCTCGATTGCAATAGCGAAAATCAAGGGTGAAAGGGGACAGCCCTGTCTAGTTCCCCTACGAATATTGAAGGGTTCCGAGTAATGGCCCATTAGTCGCACCTGTGCTGAGGGTGAGGAATATAACGTGTTAATAATCGTGCGGAAACCGTCGCCAAACCCCCAGCGTTCCAGAATGTCAAAGATGTAGGGCCACGACACGGAATCGAAGGCCTTCTGCAGGTCCAGCGACAGCAAGAAGCCCTCTTGTGCAGGGCCTCCGTCCCACCGGGACTGCAGAAGGGAAATCAAGTCGATAGCTCTGCGAACCTGGTCCGGTCCCTGTCTTGGCCCACTTGGTCCCTATGTATATAATGAGCGATAAAGTTAGACATCCTGTTTGCCAGGATTTTAGTCATTATTTTGAGATCGTTATTGATTAAAAAATAGGGCGGTAGTTGCCCACCTCGCCTGGGTCCCTACCCTGTTTAGGTATGACCGAGATAAAAGCCGAGTTTAAGTCGCTAGGGATAGGGGCTCCATCCCGGAGGGAGTTGAAGAACCGGGCCATGTAAGGAGCCAGACGAGGGCCAAACTTCTTGTAATAACATACCGAAAAACCGTCTGGACCCGGGGCAGAGTTTATTTTCAAGGATTTAATCGTTTCCAAGATTTCGTCGGAGGAGAAGGGGGCGTCTAGCAAGTCGCGGAGTGTTTGCTGTAGTTGGGGTAGGTTAATGTCTTGGAGAAACCGCTCTCTGGCCTTGGAATGAGTGTGGGGTACTGTCTCATAAAGCTGTGAGTAATAATCGTGGAATGATTTCATAATGATGGTGGGATTTTGCGTTAGATTACCCGACGAGGCACGAATCTTGGGAAATACCAAGGTACGGATCCTCGGGCTAAGCTTAGTAGCTAGCTTAGCGCCAATCCTATCCGATTGGTAATAGAAACGCGCGCCGGACCACCGTAAGTGTTTCTCCGCGGAAGTAGTGAGCGAGAGATTGAGTTTCACTCTAGCAGAGTCAAGTTTGGCCAGGTTATCCGGAGTAGGGTGTTGTTTGTGGGCTTTACTCAGCAAGCGGAAATCCGCAGTGAGGCGCGAGACCTCCGCCCTGCTTTCTTTTTTAAGTTGTGAGGAGAGTTGTAGGATCCTGCCCCTCAACACCGCCTTGTGTGCTGCCCAAAGACATCCCGGGGAGACTGATCCCGTGTCATTCTCACTGAAGTAGTCGGAAAGAGCTTTGTCTAGAAGCATGCAATGGGTTGGGTTGCTTAGAAGAGTTTCATTAAGGCGCCATTGGAAGGAGCCCTTCACCCCCGACCCACCCCTGAGTGACATAGACATTATCGAGTGGTCGGACAGTGGAGTGTCATAAATTTTAGAGGAGGTTACTCTCGGGATTACGTGTGGTGGGACAAATATGTGGTCAATCCTAGAGAAGGTGTGGTGGGGGACCGAGTAGTGCGTGTAGTCTCTAGTTTGGGGGTTCATTTCCCTCCAGATATCGATCAGGCCAAAAGATCGGACTATTTGTGCCACCCGAAGGCTACGTTTGGGAGGCCGTTTTGATTTGGGCCGCAGGGGGTTTGATTTGTCAGAGGAATAGTCAAATGGGGTATTGGAGTCTCCCCCCAATATTACTGTGCCCACGAAATGCGGTTTGAGTACCTTCAGTGTGGTGTCAAAAAAGGTGTCTTGGTGTGTGTTGGGCGTGTAGTATGAGACAAACGTGTAAGCCTCACCATTAATCATACCAGAGACTAGTATGTAGCGTCCCTCTGGATCTTTGATAGTGTTTGCATGTACGAATTGAGTTCTGTTGGAGAAGCAGACTGCCACGCCTCTCGTTTTGTTGTCAGCATTAGCTAGGTGGAAGTTCATGAAGCTTTTGTGAAGGAATTTGGGCTGATAGGAGGTGGGGAAATGAGTTTCCTGAAGCAGAACTACATCAGCCTTCAGAGTGTGAAGCTGTTGCAGTATTTTGCGTCTCTTCACAGGGGAGTTAAGGCCTTGTACGTTGTGGGAGAGGATCTTAAGTGTCCCAATCAGTGTGGTGGAGTCAGTCATGGGGAGGCAAGGTGTGTGGTGCTATGTGTTTGTGATTCTTACCTGATGTCCCAAATGTCCCTGGCAGATAGGAGACATCCCCAGCAGCAAGACGGGCTCGACCTGTGGTACCGCAGACGGGAGATCCAGTGGGAACCTGTAGCTGAGGAAGAGGGGGGAGGAGAGGGGGAGGGAAGGAGAAAGGAGAGAAGAGCAGAGAAAAGAGGTAGAGAGGAGTGAAAAAGAGAACCATTAGATATCGTGACCAAAAGTTTTTACCCATAACCCAACAGACCAGCGAGGGGCCCTCCCCTGGCTGGACCGGCACCCAGAACAAAGCAAAAATTCTGCGACCCAAGGGTCGAGAGAGTCTGGGTCCGATAGGTGAGTGAACAAGGGTTCAGCTATCGGAGCCAGAGAGAGGCGCACTACGACCACTCCGGTCAACGCTGCCTCAGATTAAAATCGTGTCAGTACATAAACAATGCAATGCAAGCCCTGCTATCACCTGGTGATAGTGATCAAAAAGCTTCGGATATTGTGGGAGGAAAAGAGAAATAGGAAAACAAAAAAGAAAACATTATAAAAAACGGAACAGAACAACCTATTCCCCGGAGAATCTGGACCCATGGGGATCCGAAAGGAAGTCCTGGGGAGAACTCAGAAGAGGAAAGTCACCAAAAAGCTGACATCAAGTTTGTCGTCAGCGTCGACCCAGGGGAGGATCAGGAGCAGAGACTGCTGATGCTGCGGGCCCACTCATGGGGGAAAGGACTCTTTCGATCACTTGGAAAGCTGTTTCTGCCACACCGGCGAGACTGGGCTGGTGGGGGATGTTCTCTTGACTGACGATGCTCCTCGAGAGGCAGAAGACTGTGGGACGTCCTGAGTGATCAGACCCAGATGAAGAAGCAGACGTTCCCCTTCTTGGAACGTTGAAAAATTGTAGGGTTTGTTGCGGTATGAGAAGTTTAATCTCAGCGGGAAGGACCATCTGTAGGTGATCTCTTTGTCCGCCAGAATATGTAGGAGCGGTTTCAGGGCTCTTCTTTTTTGGACGGTATATGGAGATATATCAGCGAAGATTTGGACCTGATGACCTTGGAACATCAGTTTCTCTGCTGACCTGGAGAGCTTCATCACTTCTTCCTTGACTGCATAGAAATGCGGTTTCACGATGATGTCTCGTGGCAGACCGTCTGAGCGAGGTGGTTGTAGCGCCCTGTGGGCTCTGTCGAGCTGTAAGCGATGAGCCGGAATATTGGGGATTAAAATTTTGATGAAGTCCTGAACTGCCGTGTGGGTGTCTTTAATAGATTCGGGGAGCCCCCTGAGGCGAAAATTGTAACGTCTCGACCTGTTCTCGAGGTCATCAATTTTGGAGGTGGCGGATTCCAGTTGGTCCTGGAGATCCTGGATTCTGGAAGTATTTTGGTTAAGTCTCAGTATGGCCTGGTCAGATTTATGTTCGATCGCTTCAATCCTGGCACCAATCTGCTGCAGATCTGCATGTATGGAAGCAGTGATCTGTGTAGCTGTGTGGGATAGGCCTCTAGATAACATCTGGGAGAAAGCAGCCATCATGGAGGGGAAATCAGTAGGGGAGGGCGGGAGATCTCTGGCCTGTATGTCCCAGGAGTCCGGGCTGTGAGGTAAATCCAGCTGAGGGGTAAGAGCTGCCCCTCCAAATGTCCTCCGTAACAAAGAGTCAGTGGATGCTGGAGAGGGGAACCCCGGGAGAGTACTCACTGTGGCATCCGATGCTTGTGAGGACGGTGGGGCCCCTTCATCCTGGTCTGCAATGGATTCTGACAGGCTGGGCAGGCCGTGTGAGGAGACGGCCGCCATTTTGGGATGGCCGGGCCGCTCCAGGGATCCGTTCAGGGCGTCTATGAGATTCCGCCTGGAAGAAGAAAGGGACATCCAGGTGTAGCTGGAGGTGTCCCCTAGCTGCTGGGACAGGAGCCGGGCCGGAACGAGGGCTTGCACCGCCGCTATAGACGGCGTTAGATCCGGGTGGCGCGGAGCTCCCGGGCTAAGCGGCCATCTTGGACGCTGCCGCGCATGCGCCTTGTTTTTATAATTTCAAAGAAAACTTGTGTGATGTTTGTTGGTTCTATCTTTCCTTGTTCAAGTTGAGGAGCTTGATCTTGGAGTGGGATATTATTATAAAGAAAATGAAAAATGAATAACTAATGAGCAAACCAACAATGAAAATGGACCAGCCAATGAGTAGCTGCCAACATGAAAGTTGTTCCCACACAAATTAAATACAGAAAAAAGTAATGTGGCGCTAACTCATCTACAAGAAAATAAATGTTAAAGTGCAGGGTTCAAAGAAAAATATGTAGCAATCACTCAATAACAATACTAACTGCAATCAATAAATCTAAAGTGCAATGTTCAAGGTAATCTTCGTAGAAATAACTCAGTGACAGTTGTAACTACAGTAAATGAGTCTAGGGTGCAATATTAAAAAAAGCTTCATCCACATGTGCAAAAAATACAATGACATCAAAATAGTATCTTTCAAAGTGCAAAGAAATCTTCAAAAGTAAAGTGCAGAAATGCTCCAAAGTGATAATTAGTGCAATAGTAGTGTGCAATTTAAAAAAAAAACAGATAGACAGTTCCGCTGTGATGGCCGCTGTGATATGCTCTTTTCCTTCTATGTGATTGGCTGTATATATTTGTAATTAGTTTCCTGTTTTGCCCCCGCAGTATGTGGAGAAGAACAAGAAGGCGGGCAATCACTTTAATATCAAAAAGAACCCACCCCAGAGTAAAACACTCACCTAAGTACAGACAGCCATTTAGTGATAGAGGCAAAAATAAAGATAAGTGCTTGTTCAATTTAAACACGGTGGAAATCACATACGTGGACCCTAAATATGTGAGTGTTGTCAATTTGAGTTGTTTTTCACTAAAAGTCTCTAATCACTGATAACACATAGTGGTTAAAAAAGAGATCTTAAGGATAATATTGTGTACACAAGGACTAAATTTACTTTGTTTTTATTATTACATGTAGGGGATTAGCAATTAGCCTAAGAGTGCTCTACGGGGATTTCGTTAGTAACCTAGTTACCCTTTTAATTAAAAATTGAGCCTAGTGATATTTTCATGCTAAATTATAAAAATATGGAGAATATGTGGCGACTAAGTATAGCAACTTTGGTTGAGGAATAGTTGCACTCCTACATACTGTATGGTAAATGCTTACCACAAAATAAAATATTTGTGAACATGAATGCCTCTTTCTGCTAATAAAGACATCATGACAGTGTTTTACCTATGGACTATGCAGAAATAGTCTTGAACTACAGTTGAAACTGGCCCATGTGTTTGTTGGCAATTGCTACCATCAATGTTTGCTCTCCCATTGCAAGGAAAGTAGATAAACATGTTAATTTGTTATGATTAGCAAATTTAACAGCTTCTAATACGAAAGCAATATTCCACGTTTTAATTAGGCTGAAGAGTTTTTAAGATGAGGATGTTCTCTATATATTGTACAACCAATCTATCATACGCCTCATAGAATATTGAACCATAGAGAAATGTATAGCTTTTTTCTACTGATGTACCTTCATACACTGATAAACAGAAAATTCCTGCCCTGCAGGACTTATCAATATCATTTATTCTACTTTTTTTTTTTTTCTACCCACGGCATGGGCAGATAAAGTGACTTGTCAAAAGGAGCGAGACAGAAATCAATTTTTATTGATGATCCTTATGCTTTATTCCTGCATGCACTTTGTTTTGTGTGTGTATATGCACCATGGCTTCATTGCGTTTGTCACTTGTTGTATAAATTACTATGTGCTGTGTGAGTGCATCTTATTATTTGTTTATACACATGAAAGAAGTCCCGGCTTTCCATTTTTATTCCTGGTGTCAGGTCTAGCTACAGTGCATTGGAGCTATTCCCTGCTGTACGGTAATAGGAGCCGGGCTAGAAACATGGGCTTACCGTCTCATGCTCTGACAATGACACTTGTTTAGAGCAATGTATTAATAATACCAAGGGGTGTACCACAGGCAGGTTGAGTAATATAATCCTAATTACTATAATTATATATTTGCTATAAAATCTGACTGTGAAATTCTTTGCAAGTTGGGAAAGAAAAGACAAGAGGCTAGTCTGTGAAAGTGACTGTAGAGCTAATAGATCAGTGGCAATATGCAGCTTGCCAGCACAATTCATTAACAAACACTCGTAGGTTGTTGGAGTCAGAAATTATACATAAGTAAATGTTAGCACTTGTGCGTCAACCTATTAAAATGAATCATTACTAACCATAGATTTTAAATAGTCAATCAACCAATTATAAACGCTACTTTCAAGAAAATTATTACAGATCACACTATCTTCAAGGAAATATATATTATATTTATGCACATTTTCTACCTTTATTTATTGTGTTTAGGGCCAACACAATAGTTTTTCACTTTTTTAATTAGATAAAACATTAATTATACTAATGAATATTTAAAATTAGTTTTTCCAGCCAGGGGGGAAAGCTGGCCTTTGCTGCGAAAAGCATGTTTACTAAGCTCTGTGACTCAAGCTCCAGCATACGCTTAAAGTGGTTGTAAAGTCAGAAGGCTTTTTATCTTAAGGCATTCTATGCCTTAAGATAAAAAGCCTTCTGTGTGCAGCAGACCCCCTAAGCTCCCCTAATACTCACCTGAGCCTCACCTCTGTCCAGCGATGTCCACGAGTGTCTCGGCCATCCAGGACTCTCCCTCCTGAATGGCTGAGACAGAGCAGCGGCTGCTGCTGCTGTCAATCCAAGTAAATTATCCAATCAGGGGAGGGAGGGGGCAGGGCTGAACCAAAGCTCTGTGTCTGAATGGACACAGGGAGCTGCAGCTCGGCTTGGGTGCCCCCATAGCAAGCTGTTTGCTGTGGGGGCACTCAACAGGAGAGAGGGGCCAGGAGCACAGAAGAGGGACCCGAGAAGAGGAGTATCAGGGCTGCTCTGTGCAAATGCACTGCACAGAGCTGGTAAGTATAACATGTTTGTTATTTTAATAGAAAAAAAAGAGACTTTACAATCACTTTAAAGCACAAATGAATAAAAACATTGTAGTATGCCCCATCTGCCAACAAACCTCTTCCGCTTTGACTAACATCGTTTTGTATGCTGCCTGTGGTGCACAGTCAGTTCAGTGCACAATCTCTGCATCTATAAGATGCCAAAGAATGTAGCTGAAAGCTGAGATGGTGCATGCGCAGGAGTTGCCTCACCATCACTGGGTGCCCAACAGCCAAAGGGGTATGGTGGAGAAGGCTTCATCAAAGTCCTGATGGCTGTGGATCAGCAAGGAAGAGTGCTTATGCTGTCATTGCTGAAGAAGAGCAAAATCAGAGAAAATGTTGACCTAATGTTCATATTTGCTCTAATTTATCCCAGAGATGTTGGGTTGAGGTCAGGACTCTGTGCAGGTTAGTCAAGTTCCTCCATCCCAAACTCGCTCATCCATGTCTTTATGGACCTTGCTTTGTGCACTGGCCCAAATCATTTGGTGGAGGGGGGATTATGGTGTGGGATTGTTTTTTAGGGGTTGGGCTTGACCCCTTAGTTCCAGTGGAAAGAACTTTTAAGGCACCAGCTTACCAAGGCATATTGGACAATTTTATGCTCCCAACCTTGTGGGAACAGTTTGGGGATGGCTCCTTCTTGTTCCAACATGACTGTGCACCACTGCACAAAGCAAGTTCCATAAAGACATGGATGAGCGAGTTTGGGGTGAAGGAACTTGACTGGCCTGCACAGAGTCCTAATCTCAACCTGATAGAACACCTTTTTGTAGGTAGAGAACCTTATTGTCACTAGACAATAAATCACTAGGCTATAGCAGTACAGAATGGAGTCCTATGCAGCTAAATTAAACCTGTTAATCCTGTTTAAACCCTAAACTTATTAATCCACAAAATCAACAATAGGCAATGGCATTAGAAAACAGTAACAGCAATATTACTCAATAAAGCTATATCGCCTGTGTAAACATTAGGCTATATCCTCTTTGGAGTGCACTATATATATGAATGTCAGCAATGAACTTTAAAGTATAACTAAAGGTAAAAAATTTTTTTTAGATTTTGGATAGAGTGGAGGTGAATTACAATACCTATCGGTTTCGTATTGCTGTCTGTGCCCCTGTTAGGGATATTCACCCTCTCTATTTGTCCTGTTTGCCATTATCATTAAAAGTGAAAGTAAAAGAAAATAAAAGAAAATCCTGAATTTTGGGTTGTCCCTAGAAAAGTAATAGCGGGGATATCTTCCAATGTGGACACTGGTTCTGATGACCTGCGGGTCCCCAGGGAAGTCCCTTAATTTGCAGTAATTTCTTCTCACTTCCTGTTTGGCTATGGGACAGAAAGTGAAGGGAAATCTTTGCAATGGGACACAGATGGCGAAAAAAAATTGACAGGGAATATAACCCTCCTTTGCTCTATCCAAAATGAAAAAAAGTTTTGCCTATGGTTCTACTTTAAGACTCCCTAAAGAGGTACCTCTTACTATGGACAACAGCTAAAGTACTTGTTAAGCAGTTATCTGAATTAGTAGTTTTTAACTCCAGTTCTTCAGCCGCCTAGACTTGGAGCCCAGTCTTTATGGTGGTGCACGAGTATAGTCTCAGTAATGTCTGCATGCAGTAAATAATACTGATAGTTAGATGACCAGTCCCTATACTCAATCTCAGCTAGCAGAAACAAGTTAATGTCAGGAGTGTCCTCTCACCAATCACAGAGATATGTCTGCTGTTCAGACGTCAGTTCCCCTCAGTTTCCTGGAGCGTCTTTGGTCCTCAGCACATGGCTGGAGGCTTTTGGTAGGTTGGTGTGCATAAAGGAACAGCGATGTGCACATCTTGGTCTCCTAGCAGCAAAAAGGAAATTACTCAGTACTCAGCCTGTGAAAAAACATTTCTCTCGCATTGGGAATTGTAGTTCTATAGTCCATTGACATCAATAGCATGATCCTTTCCCTGCTGTACATTCAACGCTGCCCACCATCAAGTCTCTTGAGCTCCTTCTGCTTGTCAGCTTCCCCTGGTGGATGTAGACATAGTAGTGTTAACTTATTCAGTACTCAACCTGTGAAAATACATTTCTCTTGCATTGGGAATTGTAGTTCTATAGTTCATTGACACCAAAAGCATGAGGCTTCCCCTGCTCTACATTCATTGCTGCCCACCATCAAGTCTCTAAAGTTCCTTTTGTTTGCTAGCTCCCCCTGGTGGATAAAGACATAGTAGTGTTAACCCATTCGGCTGAATTTAATTGGGAACAGAAAGGACTGCAACATAGTCCTAAATCACTCTCTGTCTCTAGCCAAGCCATTGGCTACACTGAGGATTAGTCCTTTGCCCTCTCCTTGCCTTTTTTGGGCTCCACAGAAGAGAACCCTTTAAGTGAAAGAATCACAGGAGTGAATCTTTTTAAGACTGTATGGCATCTAAAATGTAGAGTGAGACAATCTGAATAAGAACAGCTTCTTTTACTGTCTTTTCTTATTTTAGCAACTCCAAAATGCTTTGTAAATCCAGTGTCATGATTGCATTCTGCACTTAATGTTTATTTTTAAAAATAATGATTTATATAAATGGTAAACAAAGATATAAAAAATAAATGCAAAAACACAAACTTAACGAATATAAATAAAAAGTGCCCCAAAGCCTTTTGTCATTTCCTTTAAAGACAATCCTACCATCTATGTCTGTCCCATTCTTTATTAAAGAAAAAACAAACTGCATGACAGGATAATGCATTTATATTATAGATGTTAAACAAGATATGTTGTCGATCTGTTTCAGGCTATTTATAAATGTATTTGTATACATGCATTATTGCTCATCTAATTTAATTTGCCATGTACTACTATATAGTCAGATAGGAAGACATTAAGACATAATGGTCTCATTAAGTTCTTGGCCCTGATGGACACCATGATAGTTATTGAGATTCCCTGGAAACAGTTGCTATGCTGTGAACCTCACACCAGAATTATTTTCCTTTTTAACAGTAATTATTATTATTATTTAAGGTACTTATATAGCGGTGTCAATTTTCGCAGCACTTTACATATACATTGTACATTCACATCGGTCCCTACCTTCAAGGAGCTTACAATCTAAGGTCCCCAACTCACATTCATATACTAGGGTCAATTTAGGCAGAAGCCAATTAACCTACCAGCATGTCTTTGGAGTGTGGGAGGAAACCGGAGTACCCGGAGGAAACCCACACAGGCACAGGGAGAACATGCAAACTCCAGGCAGGTAGTGTCATGGTTGCTGCTAGGCGAGAGTGCTACCCACTACACCACTGTGCCACCCATGGCTTGACAAGATACCCTCTTGATTAACAAAATAGAGCATTCAGCCACATCCTGGCCACTAGACACTAGGGTTGATTTACAAAAGAGGAATAGGCTGTTCACTTAGCAAAGTGAATTTTCCCTTAGGTAAGTGAATTTGAAGCTCTGTTGACTTCCATCAATCATTTGCAAGCAGAATACAGTTTGTTTACATTTTCCTTGCATGTAATTGGATATTCTTTGCAAAGTTCATTTCCCCACATTCACTAAACTAAGGGAAAGTTTCCCTGCAAAGTGGAAATTAACTTTGCAAAGTGAACATGCTTCACCCCTTTAGCAAATTATGTTCATTGTGTTTTAAAGGTATAATAAACCCTCAAGTTTTATGCACTTCCAGCAGCTGATTTAATCACTTACTGAGTAGTAGCAGCTACTTTATCTTTTATTCCTTACCTATGTTCCAGTTTAAGCTGTGTTTTTTCTACGCTGTGTGAATTTCAATAGTTAACTGGGGAACATTTATTGTATTGTGCATAATTTGTTAAAGCGGAGTTCCACACAAAAATGCAACTTCCGCTTTTCGGAACCCTCCCCCCCTCTGGTGTCACATTTGGCACCTTTCAGGGGGGAGGGGGTGCAGATACCTGTCTAAGACAGGTATTTGCACCCACTTCCGGCATAGACTCCCATGGGTGTCGATGCCTCTTCCTGTCCCTCCGCGCTGTCTCCTGGGAAACACACAGCTCCCAGGAGAGAGCGGGGACCACTTGGGACGCGCAGCGCGACTTGCGTATGCGCAGTAGGGAATCGGGAAGTGAAGCCGCAATGCTTCACTTCCTGATTCCCTCACCTAGGATGGCGGCGGCAGCTGCCGAGAACCGAGCGGGTTCTCGGCGTCGCCTGCCGACATCGCTGGACTCTGGGACAGGTAAGTGGCCATGTATTAAAAGTCAGCAGCTGCAGTATTTGTAGCTGCTGGCTTTTAATATTTATTTTTTTAGATGATGTAGGTGGACCCCTGCTTTAAGCTAAAAAATGACGGTTTATACCAAAACATGGTGCAGGAAAAGAGTGTTCCATGCACTTTTCCTGCACCGCAAGTGAACCCGCTGCCCTTGCAATCTGCATGTGGGTGCCAATGTATTGTTAACAGAAACTGCATATCTGCGTACCATGTGGTTTGGTGCAGTGCATCTTTAAAAGTAGTGCAAGCACTGCTTTTTGCATGTTCCGGTGCATTTTTCAGCCAATTCAAATGAATGGGATATCAAAATGCACTGCAGAAGAATGCACGTTCCCATACGGTCCCGGTGTGAACCAGCTTTCAATGCATTATAAAAGATGAAGCATGTCCCTGTGTTGTTACCACAGCAGTGCTAAAAGTAATAAACAAAAAGAGTGCGCAAAACCTCTGACCATAAAAATGAAAGCAAACAATAAAGTGATACAAATATCAGCATCAATAAATAAAACCACCAATAAAGTAGAAAAATGAAGCATATTCAATATAAATCAAACAATGATACAAGGGAAATAAAAGTCCATTTCTAGAGGGACATACAGGGCACCACCAAAGTACCAATATAAACAATCTTGTGTAGAAATTAAAATTCACGCCCCCAATTTTTTTTTCAGGGCTCCACTAGGGGGCGCAGTATAGAATCTTGTGGAAAAATAAAATGCCCCAGTTCTACGTGTTTTAGTCCCAACTGCCCTGGACATAGATATATGAATTCCCTTAACCAGGATCTCCAGATTTTAAGATATCAATAGCTCAGGATACACCAAATACAAATCACACCAGGGTATTGTACCAACCTCCACACCCACCAGGTCCTCTGCTGGCTGTGCGGAAAGCGTAATTCTCTGCAGTAAGATTCAAAGGAAAATATAAAGGACCATAGAATAATGTTGCTAAAAACACCAATTTATTTAATGACAATATACTCACAAGCATCTCAGGGTAACAAAAGCTCACAGACACCATGCTGAGGTACACCAGCGAGTGTGATGATGTCAAAGGCCGCTAACCCCACCCTGCACATTCGTCTATGTAAGGGACATCCTCAAGGGACATAAAGGGACTTGATTTGAATCTTACTGTGAAGAATTGCGCATTCCGCACAGTCAGCAGAAGACCTGGTGGGCATGGAGGTTGTTAGCATACCATGGTGTGATTCGTATTTGATGTATCCTTGGCTAGTAATCTCTTATAACCTGGAGATCTTGGTTATCTGGTAAGAGATAACTATGTCCAAAGTGGTTGGGACTAAATCACGTGGAACTGTGGCATTTCATTTTCACACAAGATTCTTTACAGCCCCCCTGGTAGAGCCCTGAAATATTCAGTAGGGAGTGTGCTTTCATTTTCACACAAAATTGTTTATTTTGGCCTCTAGTGGAGCCTTGTATATACCTTTTGGGGTTGCATTTTTTTTCCTGTTATATCATCGTTTGATTTATATTAAATATGCCTTAATTTTTCCACTTTATTGGTGGTTTTAGTTATCGATGCTGATATTATTTGTATCACTTTATTGTTTGCTATCATTGTGATTGTATGCAGGTTTTGTACACTCTTTTTGTTTTATTATTATGTTTTTTTTTATTGTACCTGGAACATAGTTTGCAATATTATCATAGTTCCCAACTGTCCCTGATTTCGAGGGACTGTCCCTGATTTGGAGAAATGTCCCTCTGTCCCTCATTCCTCCCTCATTTTGGTCTGATCTATGTAGTTGTATATAAAATGCACTTTTTATCCATCAAAAAGTGTTTTCCAGCACTAAACCTTTCATTTGATTTCTAAATTGCTGCATTTGTAAATTCCAAAAGCCAATATAAAGGAATAGCAGTGGTAAAAAAAGCACTTTTGGGTTTAACCAATCTTGTTTTTTGTACAATTCTCCTTTAAGTAATGTTGGGGTGACAAGCTTTGGTGTCACTGAGGAACATATAAAGGAAGCTCTCTATCAAAAAATGTATATACTCATGCGCTGCTGGAGAAAATGTGCTGTGTGCTATTTTGGTATAAGTATCGAACTGCTGCGACCACCAATCAAGTGCACTCTATCACTTTGAATTAGAAAAATAAATTAAGCAGTGGTGCGCTGTTCTAGTGCTCTAATATTTCAGAAACAATATATATAATTGTGCATTCATAAATAAAACCTTCAGTGGTCACATACAACTGCAAACATCAGAGACAATATCCTCAGAATTCCTACACAGTGTTAAATAATCCACTTTGCAACAAACAAAATAATACTGTGTTAAAAAAAAATCCTAAAAGTACAGAAATGAGCAGTCCATAACCCCAACGTGGTAAGTGCTTCAAACAAAACAGTCCATACTTCCAAATGCTTGCATAAGTGACTATTCCAATTTCTTTCCAACCACTTTATTCACCTCTGAGTGCAGGGCTCACTCACCTTGATGTTTTGACCTAAAAGGTTAATAATCACAGGTTCAGGTAATCAGTCAGGTTGGTTCACTATACGTCCCTCCACATGGTTGCCCAGGAGAGAAGGGAGTGATTACTGCCTGATGCTGGATCTCCTGCAAAACTATGGAATAGAGTAATCTCCCTTAAAGTGGAGTTCCATCCAAAAATGGAACTTCCGCTGTTCGGATTCTTCCCCCCTCTGGTGTCACATTTGGCACCTTTCAGGGGGGAGGGGGGAGCATATACCTGTCTGATATAGGTATTTGCTCCCACTTACGCCGAAAGATTACTGCAGTATCCATGGCAATCTACACCATGTCCGGCCCCTCCTCCGCCCTCCCAGCTGACTTCTGGGAGACACACAGGTCCCAAAAGACAGCAGGAACCACTCAGAACATGCAGTGTGACTCGTGCATGCGCAGTAGGGAACCAGGCTGTGAAGCCGCAAGGCTTCACTTCCTGATACCCTTACTGAAGATGCCGGTGCCTCCACCCAGAGCTAAGGGACAGATCGGCTTCGGGTGAGGACATCGCAGGCATCCTGAACAGGTATGTGTCCTTATTTTAAAAGTCAGCAGCTGCAGTATTTGTAGCTGCTGACTTTTATTTTTTTTTTTTTTAGGCGGAACTCCGCTTTAAATAGGGGAACTACATGCGGAGGAGGACCTGAAGAGATGCATAGTGAACCAACCTTACTGATTACCCAAACCATGATTATTGACCTGCTAGGTCAAAACATTAAGGTGAGCTAGCTCTGCACTCAGAGGTGAATAATGTGGTTGGAAGTAAATTGGAAAAGTCACTTATGCAAGCATTTGAAAGTGTGGACTGTTTTGTTTGAAGCACTTGCCACGTTGTATTTATGGACTGCTCATTTCTGTACCTTTAGGAATTTTTTTAACACAGTATTATTTTGTTTGTTGCACTTTGTTTGGTGAATTAAGTAACACTGTGTGGGAATTCTGAGGATATTGTCTCTGATATTTGCAGTTTTATGTGACCACTGAAGGTTTTATTTATGAATGCACATCATATATACTGTTTCTGAATAATTAGAGCACTAGTACAGCACACCACTGCTTAATTTATTTTTCTCAAACAAAAAGGTATCTAGGAGGATCTTTCTGCCTTTTTTTCTGCCTGTCTGGGATAGTACTGAAACATTCCAGGTATATCTTCAATGCTAAGCCATGTCCGTAACAGAAGAGGTGAGGTGGGACAAATTTAATTTGTCTAAAGCTGGCCATCTGCTTTTTTTTTCCCCCTCAGTCTGCAAACTAACAGGTTCCTTCATCCATGCTAACAAACAAATTGCCACTGCCCCCACCTATTACTGGGTTTCACACCAAGGAGCACATGGAAGGGCTACGCATACAAAACAAAACCAAAGAAAATTCCCAGCTCAACTCACCAACTAGTCAATACCAACCAAATTATCCTGTCTAATGCCCTGTACACACGGTTGGATTTTCCGACGGAAAATGTGCGATCGGAGCTTGTTGTCGGAAATTCCGACCGTGTGTGGGCTCCATCTGACTTTTTCCATCGGATTTCCCGACACACAAAGTTTGAGAGCAGGCTATAAAATTTTCCGACAACAAAATCCGATTGCGTCACTTCCGACCGCGTGTGGACAATTCCAACGCACAAATTTCGAGTCGGAACTGCTTGGTCTGGTAAAATTAGCGTTCGGAATGGATATAGCACTTTCGTCAGGGTGCAATGTTTGAAATTGTTTAATGCAGCGCACTCTGTTCTTCTTTATAATGCTAGAAGAATGAAGTTGTTTTGCTGCTCATATTCACACAGAGTTCTTACAAACGTATTTCTTTATTATTTATCGTCAATTCATCAATATAATATTTTGATTTGTCACATCTACCAAAAAAATTAACAATGTTTAATTTTTTGGTTTGTATTTTTTTCAAGCCTGATCTTTTTTTTTTTTACCAGAATATTTTTGTGTGTGTTTTGTGTGTCAAGTTATCACAACACCATTATTATCTTTTATTATTTAATCTCAAGGAGATTGTTTGGTGTTGGTGTCTCTTGTTAATTTCACATTGTATTTTAGAAATGTAACTGCCTCCTCACAAACTGTCCTTTTTGAAGGAAAACACACATAGGCAAGTATAACTGAAACACAAATTCCTTTATTAAGGACTCATAACCAAACAAAGAGGCAGGCAATGCTGGATAAACAGCAGAAATTGGTTAAGCCTTTGACCCCCAGGACACACATCAATTATTTGACTGCAAAATTGGTGGCCTGAGGAGTCCATATCTAAGGGAGTTCAATCTGGTCCAGAAGTCCAAGAGATCATGAAAGCTGCAGATGACATGTATTGTCCCCAGGCTGTGGTCATACAAGAGCCTGCATCTTTTGCCAGACCAGACTGAACTCAGGTCATCACTCTCCGGTCTTCCTTACACGCTTCCGTCCCGGCTGTGGCTCTGGTGTTGGAGGTGTGGCAGGAGGAGGAGTAGGACCTGGAGGAGGAGGAGGAGGAGGACCTGGAGGAAGAGGACCATGGGTGAGGTGACAAATGTGGCTTTCGCATGTGAGTTGGCCCCTCAACTCCTTCTGTAGAGCTTCTAAAATCACACACTCACATAAGAGGCATTTGCTCTCCTCCATTTCCATCATTTTGCAGGCAGTTATGGCAGCAAAATCCTCTTCCACACTGTGGGGTGTTCTGAGAGCCTCAGTAGTCTTTCAAAATAGGCCTATTGCAGCCTCCTCCAGGTTACTCCTCTTCCTGCCACTTTGTCTTTGAAGGCGGAGGGTAGGGACCTGCTTGGCCTGGCTACCTCCTGGCTGAGACTTTCCTGTTTATGAAAAAGGGACATGGTTTTAGTGGTTCATCAATCACAATCAGAAAATATTACTCCAAACTAACATCTATTTAACATCATTAATTTGACAACCAGAAATATTTAGAAGAATGTTATACCTGACTCAAGCTGGGCTCCTCCACATGTTGCTGCCTGGAAGGTCCAGGTTGGACGTCAGAAGCCTCAGCTGGGGGGAAGGAAGCGTGGAAGGAAGAGTGGAGAGTGCTGGCCTGGGTTCAGTCTGACCTGACAGAAAATGCAGCCTGTCATAGTACCACAGCCTGGGGACATAAATGTCATCTGCAGCTCCTGATCTCTGGGAATCCTGGACCTTCTTGCGCTCCCTTAGATAAGTACTCCTCATGCCACCAATTAGGATCTTCAAATAGGTGATGTCTGCCGTGGGGATCACTGGCTTCACAATTTCCAGCAAATTATCCAGCACTGCCTTCCTCTTTGTTTGGTTCTTATAATCAGGGGGGTTCACCTGCCACAGACAAGGCAGCTCCCAGAACATATCTATGAATATGCATATAAAATCCTGATTCTTCAAGATATCCATTTGCACTGCAAGACACAACACAAGACAAACCCTAATGTCAGTCTAAAGTCCACTAATCTTGTCCCAATATAGGCCTCAATCTAGAAGCAGTAAAGGCCCAATTTTAAATCTTACCTTCGTTATCACGATCAGCGCCTCCGATACTCCTTCCTCCGCTCACAGATCGTACGTACTACGCACGCGTGTTATGATTTATATACACTGTGCATGCGTGACACTCCGCCCGCCCCTGACGTTCTTTCTAGTCTATTCTCTGCCCCTTCTCATTCTGCGCAGTGGGGGAAGAGCACATGGCGGAAACACAGCAGGTGCATGCTAATTACAGCAATGAGGAGGAGGAAAGCCCGGAGCCAGAAACATCCCGATCCCGGAAGAGACGATTTAAGGCCTCAAGTATGTCCTTTGGGGAGATGTTGGAGATGGTGGACATCCTGAAGAGGGCCGACTATGATGGGAAGTATGGACCTTACCCCAACCTCAATGTCAGAAAGGCCAAGATCATGGCGAAAGTTGTGAAGAGTCTGCAGAAGAATTTTGGGGTACGTCGATCGAAAGATTAACTCAGGAAGCGGTGGTCGGACCTCAAATTAAGGGAGCACGAGCAGTACAGAAGGATCAGGAGAGTGCTGCAAAAAAGTAAGTAGTTGTCTTGTGTTCCTATTCTTTTTATTTTTCTAACGTTCGTGCTGCTCCATGTGCTTTTCTTTACTGTTGTACAGTTTAAAATGACAACTTTCATGTTCATGGGCACATTATTAGTTCGTATGAAACATTCTTCGTTCAGCATAGAAAACACCATGTTTTGGACATATGCATTTGAATACATGTTTGCTAGCCTACTTCTCTTCAAATAATTTTGTTGTCTAGATGGGTTGTTAACTAGAATGAAATGCAAACTAGATTCTGTGTAAGGAGAGGACACTCAGCAGCTGTTTACACATCTTGACACTGGAGCACTAGTGTGGGACACCAGACCACCCTTTTTATTAGGGGCCCCAACACAGGTGCTCCAGTGTAAACTATAGGGGTGTCTCCATCTGTGAAGCTTGTACAAAACAGGTAAGTATTCAAGCTTGACAATGTGAAAAAAATAATTCTTCATCTTGGAACTCTGCCAAAACAGACAATTGTACCTCACTTCCAAGCAATGTTTCATGTTCCTATTTCTGGCATCAAATATCTGTGTTCTAAGTATACCTATTTTTTTTACATAGGGGAAAAAAGACTTGGAGGACACCACTCATCAGAGGGGAACACAGACCCCCCCCATGAAGAAGTGGAAATCCACCAAAGTCAACAGGAGGAGGAGGAAGGAGACGTGGTGGAAATAGTCACCACAACAGGTGAGTGTCTGCAACCACAGGCTCAGGTAAGAGATGTATGCCTGCATATTTATAATACATGGTGTGTTTTTGTTTTTATATTTTTAGGTGATCGTGATGTTGTGGATGAAGGACATTTCACCAGTGAGAGTGCCCAGATCCTGATCGGGGAGATCATGGGGTGTAATAGGGACTTGGAAAACATCCAGAAAAACATCAATGATGTTAAAACCAAAATGAAGAACATCATTGATGTTTTAGGGAGAGTTTAAAACACCTCCAAATCCTTTACTTTTTTTGTTTTTTTGAATTGAAAATTTTTTCAGAGTTTTGGACATAATCGAGTAAAGCCACATTTTGAAGATGCCACACAGTGTGTCAACATGTGCAATCTGCCATCACGGGAGATCAATGTAGGCATTTTGTGGGTGCAACCCCTTCCTCAATAATAAAGTAGCTGAGAGGAAGGGGTTTCACCCACAAAACACATCCCTTGATCCCCCGTGATGGCAGCTAGCACATGTTGACATCCGTCAATTTGTGTGCATCTTCAAAATTTGGCTTTTAGAGGGGTGACTTCAACCCATCTGAACGCAATATCAAAAACAGTTTATAAATATTCATGTCTGATATTGCCTTCAATTTCTAACAAAGTTGAACTTTGTAAGTTCCAGATTTGTGTATTTCTTGTTGCTTTTAAACATGTCTGTTTTACCTTAAATGGACATTTCTACTTTTTTTAATGTGACCCAAAAATTGTTATACTACAAACATGTTGGTTTGTTTTAAAAACCTTTTCTAAATACACATGGGATTGTGCTGGTATTAAAAAGATTGATAATCAAGAATGTGTGGATTGTTTCAATGCTCCAAAACTTTTGTTGTGTTCAAATTGGTGTTTTCTGTGACAATGGTGGTTATTTCCTAAGGGCAAATCCACTTTGCACTACAAGTGCAGTTTCAGTGCAGTTTCAGTGCAGTCTCAAGTGCACTTGTAGTGCAAAGTGTATTTTCCTTTAGTAAATAACACCCAACAGTGCTTTCTAATGTTACACAATCACGCCATTTTCAGGACTACCCACATTTCAGTCAGGGTCAGCTAAAAGAAACACAAGCAGTAAATGTCAGCAAATATTTTAGTAGTTAAAATTTGTTTTTTATTTAAAAAAGCTCTCAGACATTGTCTGGCATATTGATGGCCCCCCTACCCGCAAAGTATTCAAGGTATCTTAGACGGACCTCGCGGGCACTCAGGGGGGGCAAGCCAGGACGGCCAGCTTCAAGCGCCGTCATTGTTGGTTCATTTACATGAATTCCGGCCTCAGGCCCAACTGAGGCAGCATAGTTGGCAGAATTTCTCCTTAAAATGTTGTGGAGAACACAGCACACCAGGATGATGTGATTCAGTTTATACTCCGCCATGTGTATGGGTGTAAGAAATAGGGAGAACCGGCTGGCCATGATTCCAAACGTGTTCTCCACCACTCTTCTGGCTCTGGCCAGCTGGTAATTAAAAACCCTCTGGTCCGGGGTGAGGGTCCTCATTGGGAATGGCCACATAAGATGGTCCCCCAGCGCAAATGCTTCATCCACAACGAAGATGAATGGGAGTCCATCCACATTGTCTTCTGGAGGTGGCAAGTCCAAGCTGCCATTCTGGAGATGCCTGTAGAACTCTGTCTGGGCGATGACTCCACCATCCGACATCCAGCCATTCTTCCCCACGTCCACATACAGGAACTCATAAGTAGCCGACACCACCGACAACATCACAATACTATTGAACCCCTTATAATTATAATATTATGACCGTGAGTTGGGTGGTGGGAAGATGTGGACATGTTTCCCATCAATTGCCCTTCCGCAGTTAGGAAAGTCCCACCGCTGGGCAAAGTGGGAGGCCACAGTCTTCCATTCCTGTGGGTTGGAAGGAAACTGTGGAGTCAAACAAGAAAAATAAATTAATCATTTTGCAAATAAACATGGAAAGCAGATTAGACACAAACATTCTTGCCCAACATCAGTATAACATTTATTTTAGGGAGTATTTAAAGACAAAGGTATAAGTTCCACCTATCAGATTCCTCCTCCCCCCTCATGGGCCATTTGTAAAATTTTATTGGGAGGGAGATGTTTTGGACAGGTAACGCTCTTCACTTCATTGAGAGATTAATGCCTAAATAATGTGACTTACTTTGGTCAGCCCATCCTTACTTTATACTATTGGCAGCCCACTGGACAGGTAAGAAGTGTCATAATACAAAGAGATAAATACACACTGTACATATTTTAGCACATTTTTACATTCTGCTATTACCTATTAAGATAATAATAGCATACAAAAACTTTAAACAGTACCATTTGAAAGTATTTAGACAGGCCCTTGCACTACATGCTTTGGGGAATTCATCCATAAATTTGACCACAAAAGAGGTGGGTATAGTGTGTATGGGTTTGGCAAAGTCAGCAGATAGAGGATTGTTATCAGCTGAGTTAGCAGTTGGGGGAGGGAGGGTTCCAAATGATTTTGGGACACCACAAAAAAAGCCTCTGGCACTCTGTCTGAATTTAAAGCACAAATCACAATTTTACAAATTTTAGGGGGTATTTAGGGTAAAGCACTACTATGGAGCTGACAAAATACATTGTTAAGTGACTACACGAGGTGGATATAGGCCCAGGAGAGCATGCTGGGGAGGTAAGTGAAGGCAAATATGTATGAAGGACAAAAAAAATTAATTAAAAATCCAGCATGCATGAAGACAAAGGGGACATTCACAGCATATTACAATCATGGTAATTACGGAATGAGGAAAGAAATACAATACATTAACAAACATTAAATACAATAAAATGTGATGTTAAAGGATAAAAATCTTACCTTAATATAGTCCTTCTGCAGGACCTGGACGATGGCAGAACAGTTCTCCGGGATAATGATCCCCAGAGCCTGGGGGAGATGCCTGTCAAGAACTTGAGGTCCTACAGGCTTCTCCCCGTCGCCAAGTACCGAAGGGTGGTGACTAGCCTCTGCTCCAGAGTGATGGCTTGCCTCATGCAGGTATTCTCCCTGCTAATATAAGGGGTCAGCAAAGCCAACAAACGGTGAAATACGGGGTCTGTCATCCTGAGAAAGTTCCTGAAATCATCAGAATTATTCTCACGGATCTCACGGAGCAAAGGCATGTGACAGAACTGGTCACGCTGGAGCAACCAATTCTTGGTCCATGAACTCCTCCTCGCCCTGTTCATGGACTGGACTTGTGTCAAGGTAAGGACCCCAACACCAAGCCTCCGCACAGCACGAACTCTATGAGGAGTACGTATACGCAACATGGCTAGAAAACAGTCGGCTGCTCAGAACGAAGTAACAGAACGCACTGAAGAACAGCAAGGCCTGTGAAGAGTGACCTGAAAATCAGTAACGAACGAACACAAACACAATGACAAGTCAATTGTACTCGTTGCACGCACTGAAGACCAGATACAAACCCACAAGCACAAACTGAACAGCAGAAAACGATCTGAAAACCACGAGTCTGAAAAAGCGCGAATCGTCTCTCACCAAACTTTTACTAACACAAGATTAGCAAAAGGAGCCCGAAGGGTGCCGCGCTTGATTCTGAACTGCCCTTTTATAGTCTCATCGTACGTGGTGTACGTGACCGCGTTCTTGGAGATCGGAAATTCCGACAACTTTGTGCGACCGTGTGTATGCAAAACAGGTCTGAGCCAACATCCGTTGGAAAAAATCCATGGATTTTGTTGCCGGAATGTCCGACGTTGTGTACAGGGCATAACAGTTTGCATTAAAAACAGGGGTTTAGTCAGCCCTCCGGCTCCCCTGCCCTCTATCTATCCATTAGAATGTATGTGCTTCCACTGTGGTGGCTCTCATAAATATACAAGCGTTAAGACTGCAGAAATATCAGGGTGCCTTGGAACAGCTCTGCAGCTTATGCATGTATTTGCAAATGTATGCTAACTAAACCCCTGTTTTTAATGCAAGCTGTTAGACAGGATAATTTGGTTGGTAGCAGACTAGTTGGTGAGTTGAGCTGGGAATTTTCTTTGGTTTTGTTTTGTTTGCGTTGCCCTTCCATGTGCTCCTTGCTGTAAAGGCCAGTTATAGGTGGGGGCAGGGGCCATTTGTTTATTACTGATGTTATACTGGTGAGGGACATCACTGAACACCTTTGCTGACATTGTGCTATGTGCTGGGTGTCCAGTGTGCCCCTGTGCCTTTAAGGAGGGGTGAGCTACCTCCGGCTCACCTGTCCCTTATCTATCCATTAGAAATTTACAAGAGTTAGGACTGCATAAATATCAGGTGTCTTGGAGCAGCTCTGCAGCTTATGTATTTATTTGCAAATGTGTGCTTATTAAACTCCTGTTTTTAACCCAAAATGTTAGACAGGATAATTTGGTTGGTAGCAAACCTCTTTGGCAAGTTGAGCTAAAAAAAAAGTCTTTGGTTTTGTTTTCCTCCATCCATGCAGTACAGCAGATGGATGAACCTCCTGCTGTGCCTATTGTATTGTGACAGCTGGCTCTGTTGGATGTCAAAAATACCTGAACAATGGCCTAGGCGGCCCGAGTGGAAGTTCTCCTCTCCCCCTCCCTCCCTGCAACCTTCTGAGACACTTCACAGGTCCCAGAAGATTGCCTGGCCATTCAGGAAATGCAGCGTGACTCGTGCATGCGCACCCGCGATGCGAAGCCGCAAGCTGTCACAGCCGTATGCCCACACTAGTGATGCCGGCATGGGAGAAAGACGGGGGAGAGAACCGAGGCTTCGGCCGACCACATCGCTGGACTGTGGGACAGGTGAGTGTGTGTTTATTAAAAGTCAGCAGCTACACTTTTTGTAGCTGCTGAATTTTAATAAACATGGAAACGGCTGGAACTCCGCTTTAGGCTCAATGTGCATGAGGCCTGTCACAAAATATTTGTGATAGTAAGAAACTGTTTAAAACATACACAGTGTCGAGCGCGCATGCGCGAGAGATCCAAGATGGCGGCTTGAGCCCAGACCTCTGCGCCTCACCAGACCAACGGCGCTTCCAGCACAGTGCAGCCCGCCCCAGGAAGGACAACAAAAAGGGATCCTGCCGCCCCATCCGCCTATGAACCCACTCGGATGAGCAACTCGGCCGCCTGTGGAGATTTGGGCCCGCAATTTGAGGTGTCCATCCGAGCTGGGTGTACCAAAATAGCCTCCGCGGCTGCTGCAGGCTCTTAGCCACATGTTTCTAGCATGGATGGATCCACGGAACCAAGGCAAGCCCTCACCCCAGCCACGCTGTCATACACCGCCCTCATCCTAGGGAACTGCCAGCAGGTCATTACTCCCTCACCCACATTCACAGAATCGCTTATTGGCCACACCATGGCAGAACAGGCTTTCTCCCCTGCAGGGCCTGGCAGGCCTATCTACCCTGACTTCACTACACCAAGCCTACACCCTCAAGATCACAGCTTCAATGCAGCAGATCTATATGACAAACTCTCAGCCCTCCTAGAAAGAGGATTAGCCACAACAGCAGCCAAAATAACAGGGGACATAAAATCAGACCTGCAAAACATAGGCTCTAGGATGGAAGCAATAGAAAACAAATTGGAGATTACTGCTGCAGTGTTTAACCAAAATACTGACCAAATCCAAACCTTGCAGGATCAACTAGATATCGCTCTATCGTGCATGAATGACCTCGAGAACAGATCCAGATGGTATAATTTTCAGATTAGGGGCTTACCAGAAACCATGACGGATGTAACCACAGCAACCCAAGACCTGATTAAAACCCTATTACCTAACATCCACCAACAGCGGCTGGAGCTGGACAGGGCTCAGAGAGTCAAACCACATCACTACGCAGTAAAAGAAGCGGTCATGAAACAAGCACACTCTTTACCCCAGGTGACCTGTCAGGGCCACGCAATCCAGATTTTTGCTGATCTTGCACCCTCAGCAATCCAACGTAGGTGCACCCTGAAGCCTTTACTGTCTGCCTCGACTCAGAAGGACATCAAATACCAATGGGCATTCCCGTTTGTGGTAAAATTCTCTTACAAAAGCCAAAACCATGCCTTCTCCAATTTTGCATCAGGAGAAAAACTGCTACTAAGCCTGAAAATAATTACCCAGGAAGCAGAAATGGATACGTCTTCCTCCTCTTCAGGATCCACCACGAGACCTCCACCCATCAGCCCCTTGACCCTCAACTGGTCAAAGATGAAAGCAAGAAGATCGGGAGACAACGACCCTACCTGAACGTTCACTTCAAACTGTCCTGGACTTTTTCAGCCGTCTATCTCCTGACATTTGACTCAGGTCACCTGACCATTACGGGGCAAAGTCCCCTTTCTCCACTTTTGTGGTCCGCAGCCACTCTACCTATCCGGTTCAGTTTTACCCCCCCCCCCCCCAGTTTTACTCTTATTATTCAGGTTTACCTATGGACGCATTTCTTTGCATAAGACAGTAAGGCTTAAATTTCTCTGCTAAAACATAGATCTAGATCTTAGAATATCCCCCCTCCCCCCTCTTCTTTCCTATGTAATGATCGATTCTCTGAGATGCAAGAAATCCCCCCTGGTTGGAATTTGAAGGGTCATGTGATTGGCTGCGAAAGTGACTTTTTAGACCTCTACCTTCACACTAGCACATGTTCTCAGTTTATTCTGTTTTTCGCAGTATTCCTTCCTATTAACCCTACTTTTTAAGTATGCTATAAAGTAGTTTATGTTATCTCTACTCCTTGTTTTTATTGGGCGTCCTGGTCTGGTGAGGTACCTATGTGCCTCTGCCTACTCCTTGAAACCCATTTGGACTTCAGGGAATAGGACTTCCAAGATGTTTAGCTCGGATATATTTTATTATTTTTGGGATACGATGGCTCCCGGGGATCCCTTCTCTCCCCTGGGACCTGTCAACTTCTTAGGGACAAGACATCCTCTTTCCTCTTTCTTTCTCCCGCTTTCTCTTCATGAGATGCCTACTATGCAACAGCTAACAAGTTTATCTCTGGCAGATAGTCTCGGCTCCTGGCTTCCGAAAAAGAAGTACTCTCCACTGCTCAAGGGAGAAACCCAAGATTTCTTTGAACACAAAAGAAGACTTCTCATGGTAAATGCATCTACATCCCTCCTACATAGCTCCTATGGCTAACTCCAGTCTAAACACCATTGAGGTTGCCTCACACAATGTGCAAGGCTTCAACTCTCCTCTGAAATGCAGGAAAATTTTTAACTCATATAAATCCCTCAATCTAGACATCATAATAATGCAGGATACACACTTTCCGGTTCGGTACAGTCCTAAGTTCCTGCATGGGCTCTTCCCTAAATTTTATCTAGCAAATGCAGAAAATAAAACAGGGGTGGCCATTATTTTCTCGAAAATGTGCAAATTTAACTCGACCTCAGAGTTTAAAGACATGGAGGGCAGGTTCATTTTAGTCAAAGGCACGTTGGATGGACAAATGTTCTCCCTAGTGTCGTACTATGCACCTAACAAAGGCCAAGCAGAGTTCTTTGCTCACCTATTTAATACTCTTAACCCCTTGTTAGAGGGAACAGTTATCTTTGGGGGTGACTCCAATGTCGCCTTTGATCAAGGAATAGATAAATCCAAACCTCCCGGGCAACAGCTAACACGTCCACTCAAAGCCAGCCACAAAATAGCTAAATTAATACATGCTCAGTGACTAACTGATGTCTGGAGAGAACTAAATCCCTCCACAAGGGACCTCACGCACTACTCCGCCCCTCATCACACATATGCCAGAATTGATCACATCTTAATACACACGCACGCGATCCCTTCAGTTGCTCAATCCCGAATCAGAGATACGATTTTGTCGGACCAAGCGATTGTAAGCATGACCTTATGTCTAACAGCCCCCAAAATCAGGTCAGAAACCCTGGAGACTAAATTAAGCCCTTCTATCGGACCCAATCAGAGTCTCCATGCTTGAGAAGTCATTGCTAGAATACTTTAAATTTAACAATATGAAAGACACATCAGTAGAAATAGTGTGGGCAGCCCACAAGGCTTTCATTAGGGGGGAAATCATCCGAATGTCTGCCCAAAAAAAATGGGAAAGAACAGCTAAAATAGAGAAACTGGAAAGAGAGTACGCGTCACTACGAGCATAAAACATAACAACATAAAAAAAAACCTTCCAATAATAAAATAGACCAACTAGACAAAATCAAGCTACAACTTAACCTAGCGCTCACAGCACAGGCCGAAAGAAGCATACGGTGGAATAAAAACAAATTCTATACACAGAAAGACAAGATAGGCTCTATGTTAGCAGTCAAATTATTCCCCAGAATAAAACTGAATATAATGCCCTAGATCAGAATCCCCGGACACGGCCTCACAGCTAACCTGGTAAAAATCTTGGAGGCCTTTCAGGGCTTCTACACAAATCTATACAAGACTACCCCCCAAAAAAACACAGGAGCCATTAAGACATTTCTTGACAATTTACTCATTCCAGTCCTGTCTCTCGATTACAAAAATTCACTAGAAGCACCTTTCTCGGAAGAGGAGGTTCTAGGGGTCATAAGGGGCCTAAAAAGTGGATCCTCTCTGGGACCTGACGGCCTATCCAACCCATACCATAAGACCTTGGCTGACATCTTAGCCCTGCAACTAGCAAAATTTTTTTAACGCCAAGACCCGAGGCGATCCACTAGACATACAGCTTAATACTGCATTCATAGCAGTAATTCCCAAGCCGGATAAAAACCCGGAGGAAGTTAGCAACTACCGCCCAATATCTCTCAACAATTGTGATCTTAAAATATTGACCAAAATCCTAGCCAACCGCCTCTCATCTTTCATCAACAAGTACATCCACAAAGACCAAGTATGGCAGACAAGGACCAGACCAAATTAAAAGGGCAATTGACATAATCCCTATTCTCCAATCTAACTGGGAAGGGGGCCCCAAACAAGCAGGCATGTTACTTTCTTTTGACCTAAGAAAAGCTTTCGACTCTGTAGCCTGGCCATACATCTTTACTCTACTGGAACGATGGGGTTTTGGTGACAGATTCAGGAGGCTAATTAGAGCACTCTACTCTCGGCCTCAGGCAAGAATACGTCTCCAGGGATACTACTCAAACCCTATTCATATAGCAAAATGCACTAGGCAAGGATGCCCACTTTCCCCACTAATCTTTGCCCTCGCAATCGAAACCCTTGCTATCACAATTCGGCAAAACCCAAATATAAAAGGAGTAACATGTGGCTACCAAACTCACAAGTGCGGACTTTATGCAGAGGACATCTTATTATTCATCATCTCCCCCATCACATCCCTGCCTAATTTATGCCGGACCCTAGAAGAATTCTCAGAAATATCAGGTCTTCAAGTGAACTATTCCAAGTCCTTTGCTATGAATTTGTCTCTCCAAAGGAACACGGTGACCCTGCTCCAAATATCCTTCCACTTTGAATGGAACGAAACGTCCATTAAATACCCAGGAATCAATTTGACACCTAGGATGGAAACTCTATATGACTGAAATTTCCCCCCTATGTTCCAGAAACTAGAATCAGAGCTCAAAGCCTGGGACAAACACAACTTTCATGGATAAGAAAGATTAACTCTATAAAGATGACTTTACTCGCCAAACTTCTATACCTATTTCGCTCCCTGCCCATCCCTATCAAAAGGGACCACATTAAAGCCTTTCAGAGCAAGATTCTGAAAATCATATGGGGCAAGGGCAGTTAAAGAATACCATAAAGCTCTCTGTACTGTAATAGGCAAAAGGGGGGCTTAGGTCTTCCAAAAATACTCCAATACTTCTTTGCAGGTAGATTAGCACAGATCTCGATAATATATTCCAGATATGAAAAACCCAAATTGAAAAGCAAGCAGTACCCCACCATACTATAGATTTTTAAGTGGTGCCCCCCAAAATCACGTCCCCCAATAATAGTACCGACCCTATCTAACTCCTTAGCCCTATGGGACCATCTACGTAAGTCTAAGGCCCCAACCTCAGCTAGCAAACCACTGTCCCATCTGTTCAATAACCCTGTCTTTCCCCCAGGCCTGAACATTTTAGCATTTAAATGGTGGCTGGACAAAGGACTGTACCGAATCGGACATTTCTACTCCCCTTCAGGCCCTCTATCCTTCAAACATTGCATTAATAAGCTGGACTTACCCACATCAGAACGCTTCAGATTTAAACAAATCTCTCATTTTTTACACTCTATATGGTCAGAAAAACCATTTCCCCCTAGGTCCACGACATATGAACTATGATGTGGACAGGGCTTGGAGCAGAGGGGAGGGATCTCGATCATTCACTCATCACTAGAACTCCCGGACTCCAAATCCCCTTTCATGACGGGATGGGAAGCGGACCTCCGATTTAGCTGGGACCTAGAGACTTGGCACTCGGCTTGCTACAAATCCTTTAAGGGCATCTTAAACACAACACGTCCCTCATAGAGGCCAGTTTGAAAGTGATCTCTAGGTGGTATTATACTCCCTACAGATTAGCCTCTATGTAAACCTCTATGTATACCTCTGCTGATTTAATAGTGCTATGGGATGATAATTGGAGCAAATAGTACTATCTTTCCCTACTTTTGGTATAACTGAGATATTTGCCAGGAGGGATTCTTTTCTTATTTCCTCGTTCTCCCCAATTTCATTTAAATAGTTACAAAGTTCTGGGACTAATTGTTCTTTAAAATTTTTATAATATTTAATTGAAAAGCCATCTGGGCCTGGGCTTTTCCCCCCTGGTGTTTCCTTTAAGGCGGTGTAGATTTCATCATGAGTGATAGGTTCGTCTAGTAAGCCTGCACTTTCCGCTGTTATTTTTGGTAGGTCGCTAGATATTTCTGAATTTTGGATTTTCTAGTCTCTTCCTCTTTTCGTGTCTCTTTGTTTCTGATTGCATATAATGCACTGTAAAATGTTTTAAAGGCGTTGGCAATCTCTTTTGTTTTGTGTGTCATTTCACCTTTCTCATTTTTTATCTTTTCTATGTAATTTGATGTTTTTTTTCCTTTTGATATTTTTGCTAAGTGCTTCCCGGGCTTGTTCCCCCACATATACCTTTCTTTCTCCACATTTTTAAATATCTTTCTGGCTTCCTGCTCCAACATGTCATTCAATTGACCTCTCTTTATGATGATCTTCCATTGTGTTTTTATATCTAGTTGTGTTTTGTGTTTTTGCTCCAAACCATATAACTCTCTTATTGTGTTTTTCATTTTTCTTTCCCTTTATTTCCCTTTTTTTTTCCCGGCTCCAAGGGAGATCAATTTCCCTCTGATGAAGGCCTTGTGTGCCTCCCAGATTGTTGCCTTTGAGACTTCTGATGTATTATTTATACTAAAGTATTGTTTTATCTCAGTCTTTATTATTCTTCCTACTTCCTCGTCGTCAATGAGATCTTCATTCAGTCTCCAGTGCCCTTTTCTACGGTTCATGTCTCTAAATCTTATATTTACAGTTACCGGGGCGTGATCGGAGACAGAGGTAATTTCAATCGCTGCCTCCATAACATGCTCCAGTATTTCATGGTCTACTAAAATATGGTCCAGTCTCACGTACGTGTCGTGCACCATGGAATGATATGTATAATTCTTTTTCTGTGGGTGTGTTATTCTCCATACATCAAGTAATTGTTGACTATGTATTTTTTTTTTTATCAATCTTAATTGTTTTATTTTCTCAGCATGGTGCACGAGACGTAGTATCAAGGCCATGGTCCATTGAAAAGTTAAAATCTCCTGCTAGCATTAAATGTCCTTGTTTAAAGTCTGTTAGAGCAATTTAAACCCAGTTTAAGTAATTTTTTGGGTGTTTGTTAGGGCAGTATACATTTTCTAGTGTGTATCTTATTCCTTGGAGAGTCCCTTTCAGAAACAAAAAGCGACCTTCTGGGTCCACCTTCCTGTCATCCAGGGTGAAGCTGATATTTTTTGCTATCCCAATAGCAACTCCTTTTGCCCTCTTATTTGGGGAGTCTGCGTAATACCAAGCTGGGATCGCCCATGAGTATAATTTAATGTTTGAATCAAGTGGTATATGCGCCTCCCGTAGGAAGACTATATCTGCAAAGTACCTCTCCAACTCTTTGAGAATAATATGTCTTTTTCCTGGGGATTTTAGCCCTCTTACATTGTATGTTATAAACTTAACACCTGTCATTGTTGAATTTATTTAAAATTCTAACTTTCGCATGTAATTGAGAACAAACAGATCTTATCACCCCCCCACTCAACCCTTCCCCCTCCCATCCAAGTCCCATAACCCCCTCCCCCCTTTGAGGTGGTATCTTGAACCCATGGTCTGAAGCAATCCTTGGGGGACCTCTTTGCCCCCTTGCTCCCTTTGACCCGAGGTGGAGTTCTGCATGGCTCATCTCACCTACTACCAGTGAGGTGGTACCAGAGCATGCCAAGAAGCCAAGTCTCGTCCTCGCTGCCGATTAGTTTTAGTCTTTTCATGTTTCCCTCCAGGCCCAGCCTGCCCCCCATCCCCCACTGTCCCCCCTGTCTCTCATGGAGAAGAAAAAAAAAATCAATAAGTTCTTTAAAGATCACTGGGTACTATTGCAGTCATTTATGTTGAGTCTTTATTCCGGCCTATTTTCCGTACAGTCTTTCAGTGTGGGGATATCCAATTTTCAGCAGAATTCCGTGGTGTCTTCTATAGATCTCAGTATGGCTGTGTGTCCATTTTTTATCCCAATCAGACACGAGGGGAAACCCCAAATATATTGCACTTGATTCTCACATAGTATTGCCAATAAAGGTTTTAAGGCTCTCCTCCTTTTCAAGGTTTCCTGTGATAAGTCCTGAAAAAATTGAATGTGATTCCCCTCGTATTCGATGGGTGACTTCCCTCTCAGATTTCGCCATATTTGATTTTTATCTTCCCAATACGTAAATTACACGATAATGTCTCTTGGTTTCTCCTGTGGTAGTTCTCTTGGCCTTCTTAGCCTATGAGCTCTCTCAATCTTTATTGGGTGTATTATTTCTTTATTCATCAAAGGGTTACAAATCTTTTTTATAACTTCTGTTAAATCTTCTTGGTGAGGAATCTCAAGAACTCTGTGTATCCTTAGGTTCTTTCTTCTATCTCTATTTTCTTGGTCCTCTAGTTTATATGCTTGTTCTTGTTGTAGAATTTTCAAGGATTTAATTTCCGCTTCTAATTTCCTCACACCAATACTGTTACTTTCAGATATTTTTTCCACTTCTTCCACTATTTTGAGAACAAGACCAAGGTTTCTATGTATTCATTCCATCTCATTTTTCAGCGATTTTTCCAGAGCAGCAAACATAGATTCGATTTCATTTTTAGTCGGTAGGGACAGGTTATCTTGCTGCAACTGTTCATCTCTTGGTTCAACTTTAAAATCTGGCTCCTGTTCTATTCTAGATTCTGTTAAGGTGTCCGTCTCTTGTGTTATTTTATTTTGTGACTTTTTCTTTTCATTCTCCTTCTTCTTCTCCTTATTCTCTGTCTGACTGCATTTAGTAGATTGTTGTTTATCTGTCGATTGCTTCTCTACAAATCCCACTTGTGTAACATATTTGTTCATAGGGCCTGGGCTGGTGGTTAAACTTAAATGGGGTGATTTAGAGGTTGCTCCTCCTCTTGTCACCTTTTAACTCATTGTTCCTAAGAAATTACTGTTCTTCACTATCCCCCTTATTTTTATTAGAGTCCGTCTCTTGTATCTTTTAACTTAAAGGATGTGATCTTCGGCTGTTTTATTTTAGTGGGCCCAGTGGAGGGATGGTGGGCTCCCCACCTCCTCTTCACACCATCTGTTGGTCCTCTCCTCTCCGCACCTCCATTTCCACCTCTCCTCCTCGACTCCTTATTTGTTTAAAGATTTTTCATTTTGTATGTAAGATACAATATCTCAATGCATATAGTTGCCTCCCCATCCCCTCCTGCTCCCTTCTGGGGGGCCTTCACGCCTTTGCTTCCCACTTGCAATCAGGGGTATATCTATATGCAATTCAGGGGAACTGAGTTTTCATAGATTTTTGCTGCAGATTAAATATGCATTTATTTTCTTAGTGCTCTTATCCCTCTATCTCTTTGTCCATTTATGTCATTTGTCTCCTGTGTCTGTCCAGGTTTGTTTATTTTGTACAAGATTATAGTTTTATATGATTTTATGTATCATATCCCCTTCTTGTGGTGTTATAGCGCTGTGTGATTATTGTTGGTGGTGCGATTACATAGACTTTGTGAGTTTGATTCACAGTATAATATGCCTGAAAAAGTTTTATCTTGTACTTACCACTTCGGTGCTCTTCAAGGGATATGTCTTTTCAGTGCATTGCACCTCTCTGTCTTCTGGATCCAGTAGACATATGGAGAGACAAGGGGGCTGGGAGGAGGAAGAGCCGTTGCAAGGGCTCCACTTTCTGGGTGCCAGGAACAGACTCCGAAAAATCTCTAATCACCTCTCAATAGGGCAATGCTGTATCCCATCCAGAGGGGGATCTGTGCTTCTTCCTCCTCACTCTGCTGCTTAGCAGGCGTCCGGGTGGATAGGGAAGATAACTCAGGGGAAGGATGACCCCCTATAAGCTCGTAGAGGACAGGTAACAATTGTGGGTTACCTTGGGGGTGCTAGGTGCATCTGGGGTTAAAGGCGGCGTTCTATCTGTTCCGCTCGGTGATAGCTGCTGACCGGCTGGTGGGTCCATACTATCCCACTATGTTCGGGCATAGAGCAAACAGGCTCCGAAAACAACCCACCAAGGCTACGGCTGGCGTGGGTGTGCTTACAATCGGTGTCTGCGAGATCCAGCAGGGGGAGGGAGGGGAGCCAGTTGAATCATAAGGTCATATTCAGTCGATTAGCGAAGGGCAAGGAGCGAGACCCGGCTCACTACTGCAGTCTCTAGCTATGGACGCACACCATTGCTAGACTCCTCCCTGCACTTGCAACAAATTTGAAGCCACATAGGAACCCTGGGCTCAGCTTATGGGCATCTCCCTCCTTCCTAACAGTACGCCAAACTAAGCTATCTAAGATTCTCCCCCAAAAATTTAAAATACACAATCTCAATCCCCATCTTCTTTTTTCTTTCCTCTTTTTTCCCCCCTTTATACCTCCTATTCTATCCTTATGTCTTCTTTCAATGATCTCCTAATAAGTAGGATGACAGAAGAATAGACAGAAGTTATCGATTATGTGTCTCAGTTCTGTATAGGAATCTCCTAAGTATAGTTTGTCAACTAATGCCAAGAGGTGGGAACGGGGGATTGGTTCCAGGGTTGGGAACCCCGCCCGGGACACAGCTTGATCCCCTTGGGGGTGCTGGGCTTATAAAAGGGGACTCTCCTGGTGCACCCTGATCTCACCACAGTAAAGTTCTAATTGTGTTTTCTTAGGATGCACAACTTAACCCGTAATTGTATTGAGCTCTGACTACTACATTATCGATATATACATCACTGATTAAGTGGAGAGAATACTCTTGGTGCTATATCGTGGAGCTGTGCCTAGGCTTTACAGTATAACTCCCGGTGTTTTTCACAAGGCTCCTCTTCTGTTGTCACAATGTTAAACATGTATATGAATGTTATACTTTAAAAATAATAACAAAAATTGACATAAAAAAAAAAAATAATAAAATATATATATATATATATATATATATCACACACACACACACAGTCTCATGTATATATATATACAGGAACTGTTTAAAAAAAAAAAGCGTGTTGTGCAGTTTGTTCTCTGTTTGGATCAGTAAACAATTTAACAAAGTTAACAATATTTAGTTTAAGGTACAAAGCCACTTTAAAACCCTACAAGAAAAGTCAAGCATCAGCCACTGAAAGTACAGGACATATTGACAATCTAAATGAGGAAAGTGATGAGCTTGGTAAGGGAATTTTTTACAATTATATTTCAGCCTGATAGTGAAGGTGTGAGCAGACTGTAGACAAAATATTTTCTATTGAATACAGACAAATACTTTGAGACAAAAGGTTCTATAGCTTAGCGAATATGATTGTGAATCACAAATCTAACACTGAAGCTCCAAATGCTTTTTTATTTGTTATATTGGTTTATGGTATACAAGTTTTGTGTCATTTGTTGATACTGTAAAAACCTCAATCTCCCCCCAAAATAAAAAAAATAATAATAAAACAAAACATATAGTGAATTTCCATGAGAAGTAACTTACATTTTGCAATATGTAATTGTTTTTAATGATATAACCTGACCTATCATTATTCCCAATGAATACAAGAAGAATTGGTAAACCAAAAACACATTTCAGAGGTTTAAGGCCTCTTGCACAATGCGGCCTAAAAAAAGCAAAGTTTTTAGGCATACAGGCATTTTTACTAATGTAAATGCAGACCATTGCTCTACGTACAGATCAGTAAAAAAATAAAGGAATCTTAGTTGCCAGTCTGTATTTTTACGCATAAGCATGAAGATACACACAAATACATGTATAAACCTCACTTCCTTCATTAAAATAAAGCTACAAGAATTTTCACATTTGTGTGCGCATATGCGAAAATGCACACAAATACGCACTATACAGCTTGTCCTCACCTTTTTCTGCCAGGAATGCATTATGTTCATACATCAGTACAGTGTGCAAGAGGTTTCAATGTGTATTGATGCTTGGTTGTGGTATGATCCTTGGCGGTACATGTGTCTAAGTTCCCACCCTCCTCTTGATGTTTTGGAGCCTTTAGTTTATATCCAGTGACGGTCCAATGCTGATCAGCCAAAGGGATTTCCAGGACCTGTTGTCCCTATTAGGTGGTTTAAACCTAATAAGCCTTGTTCACTTGGGTGGTATACGCTGCGCCAAGTCAATATGATCTGGTAAGCCTCCCCTTCATACACGGTGGTGGTACTCCTGTCTGTTCCCTCACTTCAAGGTTTTTACCAACCTTTGGAATTTTTCACATTGGATGGCACATCCATTTGGACTCCATTTTGTGTTTTCAATTTTTGTGTTTTTACGTGGGACTTCGTCTGTGGTGTAGCTATTACACTAGCACATTGTTAAGGACTTTCCTACAGTTGCACTCACATTTCATTATGCATGAGGTTTTGTCACTTTGTTATATCTAATTATTTGAATGTTAATTAATTAATTCAGAAAAATACCTCATTATGGCCATTAGATAGAGGATCATAGGAAAAATGTATTTACTTTCTTTAATCCTAGCCATAATACAGTACTTTCCCAAACAACTGCTTTTTTACGGATGAATAACATTCAACCAAATAAAGGAAATAGAAGGAGAACCTTTACCTTTGCCCCATTCTCACAGAATGTATGTACTTGCAGTTAAGCTGGATTAGGCTAGGTTCACAGATATGCGGGTCTGCAAGGCCTGTTTTGTATGGGCACGGCAGCTTATTCATTTTAATGGGCTGCCGCACCTCCTGAAATGTAGGGAAAAGATCCCTGCAGCATTTTAGAAATTGCAGTGTGGTTCCCAGCGCGTATAGCGTGCCATTGCAATTAATGGCTCACATACGCATCAAGTTCAATTTCCTGTGTGGGTGGTTGTGGCTGCGGGGAACAGTTGCGGACCTGCAGCAGGGATTACCTGCACAAATGTGAACCTAGCTATGGGATTTTTTTTTGAAAAATGCACCTCTTGGAGGTATAATTCTGTATACATCAGCTTCCATGCTGGTAGACAGCAGAGGAGAACTGTAATGCCCTGTACACACGGTCAGACATTGATCCGACATTCCGACAACAAAATCCATGGATTTTTGTTTTGCTTTATGTTTTTCAAGTCCCTATTACACCCCATGATCTCCCCGATCAGGATCTGGCACTTTCACTGGTGAAATGACCTTCTTCCACAACATCACGATCACCTAAAAATATAGAAACAAAAACACACCATGTATTATAAATATGCAGGCATCCATCTCTTACCTGAGGCTGTGGTCGCAGACACTCACCTGTTGTGGTGACTATTTCCACCACGTCTCCCTCCTCCTCCTCTGCTTGGCTTTGTGGGATTTCCCCTTCTTCCTGAGGTGGGGGGTCTGTGGTCTCCTCTGATGAGTGGTATCCTCCGAGTCTTTTCTCCCCAATGTAAAAAAAATAGGTATACTTAGCACACAGATATTTGATGGCAGAAATAGGAATATGAAACTGCTTGGAAGTGGGGTACAATTGTCTGTTTTGGCAGAGTTCCAAGATGAACAAATATTGTTTTCCTTTGTCAAGCTTGAATACTTACCTGTTTTGTACAAGCTTCATAGATGAAGACATCCCTATAGTATACACTGGAGCGCTTGTGTGGGATCCCCTAATAAAAAGGGTGTTCTTGTGTCCCACACTAGTGCTCCGGCGTCCAGATGTGTAAACAGCTGCTGAGTGTCCTCTCCTTACACAGAATCTAGTTTGCATTTCATTCTAGTTACAAACCCATCTAGACACCAAAATTATTTTAAGTAGGCCAGAAAAAATGTATTGAACTGCATCTGGACAAAACATGGTGTTTTATAGGCCGAACGAACAATGTTTCCTACGAACGAATAATGTGTCCATGAACATGAAAGTTGCCATTTTAAACTGTACAACAGTAAAGCACATGGAGCAGCACGAACGTTCTAAAAATAGCGAATAGGAACACAGGACAACTACTTACTTTTTTGAAGCACTCTCCTGATCCTTCTATACTGATCGTGCCTCCCTAATTTGAGGTCCGACCACCGCTTCCCTAGTTGATCCTTGGGTCATCGTACCCAAAAATTTCTGTGCAGACTCTTGAAAACTTTCGCCATGATCTTAGCCTTTCTGACACTGGGGTTGGGGTAAGGTTCATACTTCCCGTCATAGTCGGCCCTCTTCAATATGTCGACCATCTCCACCATCTCCACAAAGGACATATTTGAGGCCTTAAATCGTCTCTTCTGGGATCCCGACGTTTCTGGCTCCGGGCTTTCCTCCTCCTCCTCGTTGTTGTAATTAGCACACACCTGCTGTGTCTCCGCCATGTGCTCTTCCCCACTGCGCCGAACAAGAAGGTGCGGGGAATAGACTAGAAAGAACGTCAGGGGCAGGCACAGTTTCACACATGCGCAGTGTATATAAAGCATAACACGCGTGCGTAGTACGTACGATCTGTGAGCGGAGGAAGGAGTATCGGAAGCGCCCATCATGATAACGAAGGTAACATTTAAACTTGGGCCTATACTGCTTATAGATTGAGGCCTATATTGGGACAAGATTAGGAGACTTTAGCCTGACATTAGAGTTTGTCTTGTGTATTGCAGATAAAATGGATGGCTTCAATTACCACAACTTCCTCCCCCTGTTCATAGACAAGTACAGGGAGCTGCCCTGTCTGTGGCAGGTGAAACATCCACATTATAATCATAAACAAAAGAGGCATGCAGCGCTGGAGAAACTGCTGGAGTTGGTGAAGCCGGTGGTCCCCACAGCAACCATCCCCTATTTAAAGGCCAAAATTGGTGGCCTGAGGAGCACTTATTTTAGGGAGCGCAAGAAGGTCCAGGATTCCCAGAGAACCGGAGCTGCAGCAGATGACATTTATGTCCCCAGGCTGTGGTACTATGAGAGACTGCAATTTCTGTCAGACCAGACTGAAGTCAGGGAACACCTCTCAACCCTTCCTTCCACTCTTCCTTCCACCCTATCTTCCACCCCAGCTGAGGCTTCCGATGTCCAACCTGGGACTTCCAGCCAGGAGGAAGTAGAGGAGCCCAGCTGGAGCCAGGTATAGCATTGTTCTACAGATTTCTGGTCAATAAATAAATGATGTTTACTAGATGTTGTTATTATTGATCACTAATTGCTGATTTAATAAAGTTTTTTACACATCAATAGACAGTAGTGGGCAAAAATAATTGGGACAAGAATGAAAAATGCTGAGCTCAGAATGATAGTCTGTTATATTTGTTAACATTCAAGTTGCAACAGTCATGACGTGATAATTGTGTGTGATTGATGAAGAAAAAACTAAAACTATGTCCCTTTTTCATACACAGGAAGACCTCAGCTAGGAGGAGGCTGTGGAATGTGGCACACAGGAGGAGGTGGGGGTTAGTGGCAGCCAGGAGGAGGCGGGGCTAAGTGGCAGCCAGGAGAAGGCCAGGCCCAGTAGGAGCCCGACAGAATCGCAGGTCCCTCCCCTCTGCCTTCCAAACAAAAGACCCAGGAAGGGGAGTAACGTGCAGGATTCAGCGCTCAGGCTGATTCAGGAGGCTTCTCCCTGAGAGCCACCCCCACTCGTGAAGAGGCCTTCGCCTCCATGGCTGCCACCAAACTGCAGGAAATGCAGGAGGGCCAACGCCTCATGTGTGAGGAACTCATTTATCAAACATTAAATAAGGGGTTGAGGGGCGAAATCACACCCAATACCCACCTGAGTGAGTTGCATCATCCTCCTCCTCCTCCTGCCACAACTCCACCACCACAGACACAGTGTGGAAGGAAGCGTGGAAGGAAGACAAGAGAGTGATGACCTGGGTTCAGTCTGTTCTGACAAAAGATGCAGGCTCTTGTATGACCACAGCCTGGGGACAGATATGTCATCTGCTGCTGTTCATGATTCTCTTGGACTTCTGGACCAGATTGAACTCCCTTAGATAAGGACTCCTCAGGCCACCAATTTTGCCTGGAAATAATTGATGTGCGCCCTGGGGGCCAAAGGCTTCGCCAATTTCTGCTGTTTCTCAAGCTTTGCCTCCCTCTTTCTTTGGTTATGAGCCCTTAATAAATTTTTGGTTTGATTTATTATACTCGCCTATGTGTGTTTTCATTCAAAAAGGACAGTTTGTTTGTGAGGAGGCGGGTACATTTCAAAAATACAATGTGAAATTAACAAGAGACACCAACACCAAGCAACCTCCTTGAGATTAAATAATACAAGATAATAATGTTGTTGTGGTAACTTGACACACAAAACATACACCAAACTATTCTGGAGCAAAAAATAAAATAAAAATTAAGAATAAAACACAAGATCAGGATTTAAAAAAATCCAAAAAATAAAAATTTAATCTAAAAACATCCCAAAAATATTATTTTTTCGGGAGATGTGACAAATAAAAATATTATATTGATGAAATCACGAGAAATAATAAAGAAAGAAGCTTGTGAGAAGTCTGTGTGAATATGAGCAGCAAAACTACTTCATTCTTCTAGCATTATAAAGAAGAAGAGAGTGAGCTGCATTAAACAATTTAAAACATTGCAGCCTGACGAAATTTCTACATCCATTCCGAACACTAATTTTACCAGACCGAGCAGTTGAGTCTCGGGAATTTATTCTGAGCATGCGTGGCACTTTGTGCGTCGGAATTGTCCACACACGGTCGGAATTCACGCGATCGGATTTTGTTGTCGGAAAATTTTATAGCCTGCTCTCAAACTTTGTTTGTCGGAAAATCCGATGGAAAAAGTCCGATGGAGCCCACACACGGTCGGAATTTCCGACAACAAGCTCCGATCGCACATTTTCCATTGGAAAATCCGACCGTGTGTACAGGGCATAAGGGTCATCATACCCCTTACAATCTGACCATGCAATCTTTGTTAAATCAACTTTAGATTTACCAAATTACGAATGTAATATGATGACTTACCTGCTCTAGCAAGTCAGTCTGTATCAAATCAGACAAGCCCTGGCACTACATAGTTGGTGATAGATCTAAAGGAGATTGTGCTAATTTGGCTAACCAGGCTTTACTGCAGAGTGCTGGAATCAGACTCTTAAGGCCCATACACACTATCAGTTTTTCTGCTGAGTTCAAGGGCCTGCCTGATTGCATACACATTGAAACTCCTAAGGTTTGACCTCATATTATATGGTTTTGGTAAATCTGAAGGAAAAACTCAGCAGAAAAACTGATAGTGTGTATGGGGCTTTAAAGGAGCTGGTGCAAAATTTGTACAATTAGATGTGTGTGGTCATCTTGATAAATTAAGTCAACTGACTGTAAGAGAAAGCACAGGGATAACTTCATCTGATTCAGTTGTTTTACCCTCTGACCATAGTCTTGGCCAAACTGTATTGCATTTATTGCACCCTTGTATAGTGCCTAGCAGTGGCATTTGGATCAAAACTGAACTAATTAGAATATGCAAATATTTTGGCAGGTATAAGTTTGCACATATCATTCATGTATATGTATTATATATGTATAGAGAAATAGAGCTAAACTAATATGATTGTCGTAGATACAGTTCAGTTAAAGTAAATTAGCTTTAAAGTGTATTAACACTTAACATACCCTGTACAAATCCACTCTCAACACCCTCCTCTTTTGGCCTTGCTACTACTGAAGAGGTCTCTAAAGTTTTCTTAGAAGCCCGTCTTACCACTTGTCCCCTGGATCCTGTTCCCTAACATCTAATACTCTTCTTCTATTTTATGCCCCCTCACTCACATCTTCAATCTCTTCCTCTCTACTGGCACCTTCCCCTCCCCTCTAAAGCATGCCTGATCACCCCCATACTTAAAAAGCCCTCACTAGATCCCACCAGCCTGAACAACTTAAGTCCCCTTTTTCTTGCTCCCGCTTCCGTCAAAACATTTAGAACGCTTAGTTTACAACCGTCTTAGCTCCTACCTCACTGACAACAACCTTCTTGACCCCTTACAGTCTGGCTTTCGCTTGCTACACTCCACTGAGACTGCCCTACTGAAACTGACTAATGAACTACTAACTGCTAAAACCAATGGCCACTACTCCATATTCATACTACTCGACCTTTCTGCAGCCTTTGATACTGTTGACCATTCCCTCCTCATCAAAAAACTCCACTCTCTTGGCCTTCACGACTCTGTTCTCTCCTGGCTCTCCTCCTACCTATCACAGTGCTCCTTCAGTGTGACCTATAACTCTGTTTCCTCCTCTCCACTTTCTCTTTCTGTAAGGGTACCTCAGGGTTCTGTCCCCAGACCCCTTCTCTTCTCCATAATAAATTCCCATGGCTTCCAGTACCACCTCTATGCTGACGACACACAAATCTGTCTCTCTACTCCTCACCTCACTCCTTCAGTCTCCTCTCACATTACTAACTTACTAACTGACATATCAACATGGATGTCACACCACTTCCTCAAACCCAATCTTTCTAAAACCAAGCTTATCATTTTTCCTCCGGGCCGTGCCCCCCCCCCCGACTTCTCCATCAAGATCAATAATACAACCATCAGTCCCTCCCCTTATGCCAAGGTACTAAGTGTAATCCTAGACTCTTATGCCGTGTACACACGCTCGGACTTTTCAGCAACAAAAGTCCGACGGCCTGTCTGACAGACTTTCAACGGACTTTTGGCGGACTTACAACAGACTTTCTAATGAACGGACTTGTCGGATCACACAAAAGTCCGACAGCCTAGTACGCGGTGACGTACACCATGCCTGACGAGACTATAAAACAGAAGTTCAATAGCTCGTTAGACACCCTTTGGGCTCCTTCTGCTAATCTCGTGGTTATCTTGTGTTAGTAGAAGTTTGGTGAGAGACGATTCGTGCTTGTGAGACTCATGATTTTCAGATTGTTTAACTGTTGTTCAGTTTGTGCTTGTAAGGTTTGTATCTGCTTTTCAGTGCGTGTGGTCAGTTCACATTGATTCATTCAGTATCTTATTGTCCGCTTGTTGCTGATTTTCAGTTCGCTCTTTACAGGCCTTGCTGTTCTTCAGTGCGTTCTGTTAAGTGCATTCTGACCAGCCGACCGTTTTGAAGCCATGTTGCGTGTACGTACTCGTCGTAGAGTTCGTGCTTTGTACGTGCTTGGTGCTGTAGTTCATTCTTCAGCCCAAGCTCAGTCCATGAACAGGGCGAGGAGGAGTTAATGGACGAAGAATTGGTTGCTCCAGCGTGACCAATTCTCTCACATGCCATTGCTCCGTGAGATCCGTGAGAATAATCCTGAGGATTTCAGGAACTTTCTCCGGAAGACGGACCCCGTTTTTGACCATTTGTTGGCTTTGCTGACCCCTTATATCAGCAGGCAGGATACCTGCATGAGGCAAGCCATCACTGCGGAGCAGAGGCTAGTCGCCACGTTGCGTTACTTGGCGACAGGGAGAAACCTGCAGGACCTTAAGTTCTCGACAGGCATCTCCCCCCAGGCTCTGGGGATCGTTATCCCAGAGACCTGTTCTGCCATAATTCAGGTCCTGCAGAAGGACTATATTAAGGTAAGATTTATCCTTTAACATCACATTTTATTGTATTTAATGTTTGCTAATGTAATGTATTTCTTTATTCAAACACTAATTTCCATGATTGCAACATAGTGTGAATGTCCCATTTGCCCTCATGCATGCTGTAATTTTTTAATGCTCTTTTTTGTCCTGCATGCATATTTGCCTTCACTAACCTCCCCAGCATGCAATGCTGGGCCCATATCCACCTAGTCTATTCACTTTAATGTATTTTGTCAGCTCCATTGTAGTACTTTACCCTAAAATTTTTCCAAATGGTCTGTGTGTCCTTAACTTGATTTAGAATCCCTCCCCCCCTAAAATGTATCAGAATGGTCTGCGTGTCCTTAACTTGATTTAGAATCCCCTCCCCCCCTTAACATTTATCCAAATAGTGTGTGTGTCCTTAACTTGATTTAGAATCCCCCCCTTACAATGTATCCAAATGGTCTGTGTGTCCTTAACTTGATTTAGAATCCCCCCCTTAAAATTTATCCAAATGGTTTGTGTCCTTAACTTGATTTAGAATCCCCTCCCCCCTTAAATGTATCCAAATGGTCTGTGTGTCCTTAACTTGATTTAGAATCCCCCCTTAAAATGTATCCAAATGGTCTGTGTGTCTTTAATTTGATTTAGAATCCCCCCCTTAGAATTTATCCAAATGGTCTGTGTGTCCTTAACTTGATTTAGAATCCCCCCCCCCCAAATGTATCAGAATGGTCTGTGTGTCCTTGCAAATACATGTTGCACTTTGCAAAATGCAGTTGCACTCTGCAAGTGCATTTGCTCCAGGGCTTAGTAAATGAGTAGAAGCTCTGCTGATTTCTATCATCCAATCATGTGCAAGCAAAAATGATGTTTTTGGAATTTCACTTGCATGTGATTGGGTACTCTTTGCAACATGAAGCCTTACCTCATTTACTAAGCTCTGGAGCAACTGCACTTGCAGAGTGCAACAACTGCACTTTTTAAAGTGCACGGTCTTTTTGCCTTTAGTAAATCAACCCCTGTGTGTCCTTAACTTGATTAAAAATTTCCACCCCCCCCCCCCTAAAATTTATCAATGTGCCATTAGAGGGGGTGAGGAATCTGATAAGTGGGGCTTTATATTTTAGTCTTTAAATAATATTACAATTAATGTTATACTGATGCTGGGCACTAATGTTTTTGTGTAATATGCTTGCAATGTTATGTTCAAAATAACAGATTTTTGTTTTTTCTTGTTTGACTCAACGCCACAGGAATGGCAGACTGTGGCATCCCATTTTGCCACCCGTTGGGACTTTCCCAACTGTGGAGGGGCTATAGATGGGAAACAAGTCCGCATTGTGCCACCACCCCATTCAGGGTCATACTATTTTAATCATAAGGGGTTCCATAGTATTGTCTTAATGGCGGTGCTGTTGGCACAATATGAATTTCTGTATGTGGACGTGGGGAAGAATGGCCAGATGTCGGAGGGAGGAGTCTTCGCCCAGACGGAGTTCTACCAGCATCTCCAGAGTGGTGGCCTGGGATTGCCACCTGATGCCGATAACATGGAAGGACTCACCTTTTTCTTCATAGCAGATGAAGCCTTCGGTCTGAGCAAGCACCTCATGAGGCCATTCCCCCAAAGGACCCTCACCCCGGAGAGGAGGGTTTTTAACTTCCGGCTGGCCACAGCAAGAAGAGCTGTGGAGAATGCTTTTGGGATTATGGCCAGCCACTCCCGCCTGTTTCAGACAGCTATCCACATGGCGGAATACAAAATAAATCACATTGTCCTAGCGTGATGCATCCTGCACAATTATTTACACAAACATTTGACCAATTATATGATATCACTTGTGTAGTGATCCGGTATATAATTAATATTTAGGTATTATAATGATGATGATGAAAGTACTCTTCTGCAGCAACCCAATTCTTCCAGAGAGATGCACTTTATTGACTTCCAACACAGAACAAAGTCCAAAGTCCACAGATGACAAAGAAATCCGACAGAGGAGATATAATTCAGAACCCCATCTCACTCACTCATACACAGACGAGCCTCACTCCCCCAAACCTATAGACTGAATGCCGTGTTATATTCACTAAATATTGAATGGCTGAGCAATTTGATTGGCCGTTTCAATTTAGGACTTTGATTAGCTTTAGTCTTTCAAACAGACAACAACCCCCAGCCGTGAACAGCCGTGAACCACCCCAATTTGCACTCCCGCATATCAACATCAACAAGTCCCCTTTAGATATATTAATTAGATAAACAGAACACCCTTTTGAGCCCTTGGAATACCTACATTCCTACATATCAACAAGCCCCCCTGATAAATTGGCCCCACAGGAGGGAGCCTCCGCTAGGCCAACCCAAAACACTCCTTGATCCCATTGTTACCCCCTCAGGTCTAATTACCATCAATAAATATTTCTTCTATGGTCCTTTAAACAATGTACCCTTTGAAATGTTCAATTAGGTTAACAGCCCATACCTCACACCCCTAGGTAGACTTGCATGAGACTCACACATCAAAGGGTTTTCAGCTGTCCCCTTGCTATGTTAAAATTCAGTTGGACAATGCAACTAAATTTCTGGTCAGCATGGCACTCCAATACAATATTATACATAAATTGGCCAACATATTACAACATATACAACATATACCCCCACTTGGGTCGGTTCTAACTACTAGAACTGACCCATAAATCAAACAACAAAAAATATCATTATGATTTAAGGTACTGGATGCTTTACAATGGCTCATATAAAATATGAAGTTGAAACTGGTTACATCTCTCTTCGCCAGCCTCTAAAATATCCCCATGAAACGGTTATTAGATAATATAACTTTTAGACCATGACTAAAAAAGGATTTGGTAAACGTCAGTGGCCCATATAGCTGTTAGGCCTTATTATATCACATCAAGATCTTGAATATTGCGCAAAGATGAGCTGATGTCACAGTCCATTCTTCGGTCTGACTTCCTCACATCTCTCACCATCTCACTGAAAGTAAACTTGGTATGCTCTGGGAACTCCAATCCACATAAGTCCAGGATTTTTTCCATCTCCAGGCTCAAGCTTTCCATTTTTAAAGATACTTTTACGCAAACACTCTACTTTCATCTTTACAGTAAGAAGAAATATCAATGTACCAGCACTCACTTTCAAGGTCAAAAGGTTTGGATATGGCAGTAAAAACTGTGCTTCAAACTATTTTCTTGCACTTGACATTCATGAGTCCATCTTGCAAGCATTTTACAATTCACATCTGCTTCTTTCCATTTTCACAATTTGAACAAAGATGACCGGGTTGTGTACCTGTCAAGTATCAGAATTTGTTGATTGCCAGCCACAATTTGCTTTTGTAATTTTCTGTAGGCCGACCCCTCATTGCCTTCAATAGAGCAGTTACTTGGATCATTCAGTTCATAATTTCACTTGAATGGTATACCAACATATACATATACCCCCACACGATGGTTCAGATAGAGTCAGCTGGACATCAGTGTTTATCAGATCTTCTATCCAGACAAAGCAGCAGTGGAAATTCTTGCCAGTATCTTCACCATGAAAGGTAGAAAGGTCTTTTTCATCCATATATGTCATAGCCTTTAGCATATTATAAACAACTGAATCAACAAAGTTTCAAATCATGACTAGAGTGATGAATTTTACTCACCCCTCTTATAAATTTAGGAAAACCACCCAACATACTAAAATTTATGCTATGCCAAGCCATTGTGCAGCATCTCACCTTAGATGTCAAATATATTGATCAATACGCATTATGTAATATGTACAGATGTTATGAAAATTATTTTAGGTTAAAATGCTTCTCTTTGGTTTTAAGATAAAGTTCAAGAAATAAAACATAAAGAAAATAAAAAAAAATGAAAAGCAAAATATATCAGGAAAAGGGAGAAAAATTAAAAATTAGGGCGTTGAAGAAAAAAGAAAAGAAAAATTAAAAATTAGGGCGTTGAAGAAAAAAGAAAAAAGGTCCATTGCTTGAAGAATTTCGAGAGAGTCCATGAATACTTTATAATTCCATGTATAGTGATATATTGTCTATTCAGCATTTCTCCCCCACTAGCCAGCAATTTCAGACTGTGCTTCTGCTATTCACATGCAATCCTCTTCAGACGTCCCTGAAAGACAAAACTCTCCAACAAAACTAATTAGCAAGGTCTTTAAACGTTGTTTGAAGTTAAAACAAAGCATTATTTACACGTTTACAGTTTGAAGCTAATTCACCCCCACTGCTAGAGAAGTGTCATTTGCATTCAAAAACAGATCTGGAGAATGTACATCTTCTGCATTTATGACACCCTGTACCCCATTCAACTGCTGTAATAATTTATCACGTTCCCCTCTCATCTTGTCATACTCAATTTTCAGGTGGTCATATTTCTGTTTTAACTGAGAGAACGGTATCCAAGTCTTGGACTTTTTCTTATTATTATTTTGGTCAGCTCTGTTTTTCATATTAATATCACCTATGTTTGACCCGATGTCTCCTCTCTGGCTATTATCATAGGATATTATCTTCTGATCTTTATGTTCAGTATTTGTCCTAAACAATGTGGCTAAATCAATTTTGACAGCCTGCTCATTTGACTTTCTCCATAAATGGTCTGCTCTCAACAATATGTCTTTTAAATCATGAGGATTTGGGGTAACCTAATAAGATATTTTGTTTGATATCTTCATGCAATGCATCTAGAAACATACTCATATGTATCGAGCCCCCACGCTCAAATGCAAGATTATTACCGACCAATAATTCCATAATAGTTGCTATCCTGTGTGACAATTCATAGGGAGATTCATTTTGCATTTGTTGGATCTTTCCATGAATAGTAACATCAGAACGTACACCATACAAAACACATAATAATTCCAGTAATATGTCCCTTGTCCTCAGAGGCTGAATACAGATTTGTTTAATTCTCATCCAAAGACCACTTCATACAGAATGTTGCAAAACTCTTTCTAAGTCAGATGGGTTGAGATTGTACATATCTCTGACTTGCTGCACGTCACAAAACCATTTTAAAAATCTGTTTAAATCATGGTATGGAACCATTCCTATTTCTTTAAGAATTGCGTCTAATAATTTTGATTTCAAAGGCTTCATTACAAGCTGAACTTCACCTGTATTATTATTATTGTTATAAACTGTGGTAGTCACAGTGGGGGCAGCTGGTAATGAATTATCAGATTTAATATGAGGTTCTGTTTGCTGCAGATTGCTGAATCCAAGATTTGATGCATATCTGCATTCCTGAGATCTCTTCTCTAGTTCCATAATTCTTAATTTTAATCTCTCATTTTCCTCTGATAATTCATCACAACGTTTAGATTTCTCAAGTAAAGCTTCTCCAATGGTAACCGCATGCAATTTTAAATTTACTGTCTCAGTGTCTGATTGGTTTTGTAACCTCTCACAAACATTGTTGCTATTATCAACTGCCTTCTGTAACTGGGTAATTTCCTCAACCTTATAATTCAAAGAACTTTCCATTGTTAGACAGCAAGATAACAAGCCCTGTATAATACAACCTTTTCTTTTACCTTCTGAAATTTTGCTATCAAAAACATTTTTCTCTAAAAATTCCTTCATCATTGTCCACGTCTGCTTACATTTTTCTGGAATTTCATAAGGACCGCCATGGCGCTTAATACATTTTAATACCCATCTGTTAACTTTATCAGAACTGACACTAGCTTCACACTGAGTAAGCATTTTGACTATATTACTAATAATTTTTTAAAAAAAGAATATTTTACTCACCGCATTAGTTACTCCTTCAGCTTCCAGGTCTTCTGGTACACGACACAGTCCTTTTTTTTTGTTGTTGTTGTTTCCAGTCTCCAGAGGATAATTCTGGGGTTCCCAAATTCTTTAAATTTGTAGATCAGACTCTCATATGTCACAACCAGACATTAGAGTCACAGCACAGCTCTTGGTTCTTCATCAGTCTTTTGTCCACCTCACAGGATTGTTGTCACCACCGACTTCTGTTACTAAGTCCGAAAATGCTCTTCTGGTCACATGAACGGCACCAGTGTAGTGATCGGGTATATAATTAATATTTAGGTATTATAATGATGATGATGAAAGTAATCTTCCGCAGCAACCCAATTCTTCCAGAGAGATGCACTTTATTGACTTCCAACACAGAACAAAGTCCAAAGTCCACAGATGACAAAGAAATCCGACAGAGGAGATATAATTCAGAACCCCATGTCTTAGGTCCGAGTGTGCATACACAGACAAGCCTCACTCATACACAGACAAGCCTCACTCCCCCCAATCTATAGACTGAATGCCGTGTTATATTCACTAAATATTGAATGGCTGAGCAATTTGATTGGCCGTTTCAATTTAGGACTTTGATTAGCTTTAGTCTTTCAAACAGACAACAACCCCCAGCCGTGAACAGCCGTGAACCACCCCAATTTGCACTCCCGCATATCAACATCAACAAGTCCCCTTTAGATATATTAATTAGATAAACAGAACACCCTTTTGAGCCCTTGGAATACCTACATTCTTGCATATCAACAAGCCCCCCTGATAAATTAGCCCCACAGGAGGGAGCCTCCGCTAGGCCAACCCAAAACACTCCTTGATCCCATTGTTACCCCCTCAGGTCTAATTACCATCAATAAATATTTGTTCTATGGTCCTTTAAACAATGTACCCTTTGAAATGTTCAATTAGGTTAACAGCCCATACCTCACACCCCTAGGTAGACTTGCATGAGACTAACACATCAAAGGGTTTTCAGCTGTCCCCTTGCTATGTTAAAATTCAGTTGGACAATGCAACTGAATTTCTGGTCAGCATGGCACTCCAATACAATATTATACATAAATTGGCCAACATATTACAACAACTTGGGCCTGAGGCCGGACTTATAGAGAATCCTCTGACAGGCCTGGATACTGGCCGTACTGGCTTGGCCCCCCAAAGTGCCCGTCAAGTTTGGGATAAATATGTTGAATTTTTTTACGGGTAGGGGGGCCATTGCAATGCCACAGAATCTATAGGCTTTTTTTTAAATAAAAAATACTGATCAGATAACATTTCTAATTATATTTATTGCTTGCCTTTCTTTTTGACTTTCTCCTAGGTTATCCTAGAGCACTTGTAGTGCCAAGTATATTTTCCTTTAGTAAACAAGCACCATTGTCACTGTAAACATCAAATAACTTCCAAAACTGGTATTGAGCATTGACAGGAGAAGCCACACATCTTGTTGATTAATAACATAATGTGCATTTAGTCAAATTTTATATGTTAATATATATATATTTTAGTTTTAAACAATATCATTAATAATTTTTTTTAGGGTTTTTTTTTGGGCAAACACCATTTTTTTTTTTTTTTAGAATAACAAACAGGCCTCTATAAAACGTTTTTTTTTGTTTGTTTTTTTTGTTTTGTTTTTTTTAACCAGTTGCCGACCGCCGCACGCCGATGTACGTCGGCAGAGCGGCACGGGCAGGCAAAAGGGCTTACCTGTACGTCCTTGCCTGCCCACGGGTGGGGGGTCCAATCGGACCCCTCCCCCGGTGCCTGCGGCGGTCGGCAAATCTCCCCCGGCGATCGGTGGTGAGGGGGAGGCATCCATTCGTGGCCCCCCCCTCGCGATCGCTCCCAGCCAATGGGATCATTTCCCTGCCTCTGTATTGTACACAGAGGCAGAGGAAATGATGTCATCTCTCCTCGGCTCGGTATTTTCCGTTCCGGGCCGAGGAGAGAAGACATGTGAGTGAGTGCACCAACACACACACACACAGTAGAACATGCCAGGCACACAAAACACCCCGATCCCCCCCCCGATCCCCCCCCGATCGCCCCCCGATCCCCCCCAATCACACCCCCCCTGTCACAAACTGACACCAAGCAGGTTTTTTTTTTTTTTTTCCTGATTACTGATTGGTGTCAGTTTGTGACAGTTAGTGTGTTAGGGCAGTGAGGGTTAGGCCCCCTGTAGGTCTAGGATACCCCCCTACCCCCCCTAATAAAGTTTTAACCCCATGATCACCCCGTCACCAGTGCCACTAAGCGATCATTTTTCTGATCGCTGTATTAGTGTCACTGGTGACGCTAGTTAGGGACGTAAATATTTAGGTTCGCCGTCAGCGTTTTATAGCGTCAGGGACCCCCATATACTATCTAATAAATGTTTTAACCCCTTGATTGCCCCCTAGTTAACCCTTTCACCACTGATCACCGTATAACCGTTACGGGTGACGCTGCTTAGTTCATTTATTTTTTATAGTGTCAGGGCACCCGCCGTATATTACCGAATAAAGGTTTAGCCCCCCGATCGCCCAGCGGTGATATGCGTCGCCCCAGGCAGCGTCAGATTAGCGCCAGTACCGCTAACACCCACGCACGCAGCATACGCCTCCTTTAGTGGTATAGTATCTGAACGCATCAATATCTGATCCGATCAGATCTATACTAGCGTCCCCAGCAGTTTAGGGTTCCCAAAAACGCAGTGTTAGCGGGATCAGCCCAGATACCTGCTAGCACCTGCGTTTTTCCCCTCTGCCCGGCCCAGCCCAGCCCACCCAAGTGCAGTATCGATCGATCACTGTCACTTACAAAACACTAAACGCATAACTGCAGCGTTCGCAGAGTCAGGCCTGATCCCTGCGATCGCTAACAGTTTTTTTTGTAGCGTTTTGGTGAACTGGCAAGCACCAGCCCCAGGCAGTGTCAGATTAGCGCCAGTACCGCTAACACCCACGCACGCACCGTACACCTCCCTTAGTGGTATAGTATCTGAACGGATCAATATCTGATCCGATCAGATCTATACTGGCGTCCCCAGCAGTTTAGGGTTCCCAAAAACGCAGTGTTAGCGGGATCAGCCCAGATACCTGCTAGCACCTGCGTTTTGCCCCTCCGCCCGGCCCAGCCCAGCCCACCCAAGTGCAGTATCGATCGATCACTGTCACTTACAAAAGACTAAACGCATAACTGCAGCGTTCGCAGAGTCAGGCCTGATCCCTGCGATCGCTAACAGTTTTTTTGGTAGCGTTTTGGTGAACTGGCAAGCACCAGTGGCCTAGTACACCCCGGTCATAGTCAAACCAGCACTGCAGTAACACTTGGTGACGTGGCGAGTCCCATAAGTGCAGTTCAAGCTGGTGAGGTGGCAAGCACAAGTAGTGTCCCGCTGCCACCAAAAAGACAAACACAGGCCCGTCGTGCCCATAATGCCCTTCCTGCTGCATTCGCCAATCCTAATTGGGAACCCACCGCTTCTGCAGCGCCCGTACTTCCCCCATTCACATCCCCAACCAAATGCAGTCGGCTGCATGAGAGGCATTTTCTTTATGTCCTCCCGAGTACCCCTACCCAACGAACCCCCCCAAAAAAGAGGTCGTGTCTGCAGCAAGCGCGGATATAGACGTGACACCCACTATTATTGTCCCTCCTGTCCTGACAATGCTGGTCTTTGCATTGGTGAATGTTTTGAACGCTACCATACACTAGTTGAGTATTAGCGTAGGGTACAGCATTCCACAGACTAGGCACACTTTCACAGGGTCTCCCAAGATGCCATCGCATTTTGAGAGACCCGAACCTGGAACCGGTTACAGTTATAAAAGTTACAGTTACAAAAAAAAAGTGTAAAAAAAAACACATACAAAAATATAAAATAAAAAAAAATAGTTGTCGTTTTATTGTTCTCTCTCTCTCTATTCTCTCTATTGTTCTGCTCTTTTTTACTGTATTCTATTCTGCAATGTTTTATTGTTATTATGTTTTATCATGTTTGCTTTTCAGGTATGCAATTTTTTATACTTTTACCGTTTACTGTTCTTTATTGTTAACCATTTTTTTGTCTTCAGATACGCCATTCACGACTTTGAGTGGTTATACCAGAAAGATGCCTGCAGGTTTAGGTATCATCTTGGTATCATTCTTTTCAGCCAGCGTTCGGCTTTCATGTAAAAGCAATCCTAGCGGCTAATTAGCCTCTAGACTGCTTTTACAAGCCGTGGGAGGGAATGCCCCCCCCCCAACGTCTTCTGTGTTTTTCTCTGGCTCTCCTGTCTCAACAGGGAACCTGAAAATGCAGCGGTGATTCAGCCAGCTGACCATAGAGCTGATCAGAGACCAGAGTGGCTCCAAACATCTCTATGGCCTAAGAAACCGGAAGCTACGAGCATTTTATGACTTATATTTCGCCAGATGTAAACAGCGCCATTGGGAAATTGGGAAAGCATTTTATCACACCGATCTTGGTGTGGTCAGATGCTTTGAGGGCAGAGGAGAAATCTAGGGTCTAATAGACCCCAATTTTTTTCAAAAAAGAGTACCTGTCACTACCTATTGCTATGATAGGGGATATTTACATTCCCTGAGATAACAATAAAAATGATTAAAAAAAAAAATGAAAGGAACAGTTTAAAAATAAGATAAAAAAAATAATAATAATAAAGAAAAAAAAAAAAAAAAAAGCACCCCTGTCCCCCCTGCTCTCGCCCTAAGGCGAACGCAAGCGTCGGTCTGTAAACAGCAATTGCACCATGCATATGAGGTATCACCGCGAACGTCAGATCGAGGGCAGTAATTTTAGCAGTAGACATCCTCTGTAAATCTAAAGTGGTAACCTGTAAAGGCTTTTAAAGGCTTTTAAAAATGTATTTATTTTGTCGCCACTGCACGTTTGTGCGCAATTTTAAAGCATGTCATGTTTGGTATCCATGTACTCGGCCTAGGATCATCTTTTTTATTTCATCAAACATTTGGGCAATATAGTGTGTTTTAGTGCATTAAAATTTAAAAAAGTGTGTTTTTTCCCCAAAAAATGCGTTTGAAAAATCGCTGCGCGAATACTGTGTGAAAAAAAAACGAAACACCCACCATTTTAATCTGTAGGGCATTTGCTTTAAAAAAATATATAATGTTTGGGGGTTCAAAGTAATTTTCTTGCAAAAAAAAAATATTTTTTTATGTAATCAAAAAGTGTCACAAAGGGCTTTGTCTGCAAGTGGTTAGAAGCGTGGGTGATGTGTGACATAAGCTTCTAAATGTTGTGCATAAAATGCCAGGACAGTTCAAACCCCCCCCCAAATGACCCCATTTTGGAAAGTAGACACCCCAAGCTATTTGCTGAGAGGCATGTCGAGTCCATGGAATATTTTATATTGTGACACAAGTTGCGGGAAAGAGACAATTTTTTATTTTTTTTATTTTTTTTGCGCAAAGTTGTCACTAAATGATATATTGCTCAAACATGCCATGAGAATATGTGAAATTACACCCCAAAATACATTCTGTTGCTTCTCCTGAGTACGGGGATACCACATGTGTGGGACTTTTTGGGAGCCTAGCCGCGTACGGGACCCCGAAAACCAAGCACCGCCTTCAGGCTTTCTAAGGCCGTAAATTTTTGATTTCACTCTTCACTGCCTATCACAGTTTCGGAGGCCATGGAATGCCCAGGTGGCAAAAAAAACCCCAAATGACCCCATTTTGGAAAGTAGACACCCCAAGATATTTGCTGAGAGGTATAGTGAGTATTTTGCAGACCTCACTTTTTGTCACAAAGTTTTGAAAATTGAAAAAAGAAAAAAAAATTTTTTTTTCTCGTATTTCTTTATTTTCAAAAACAAATGAGAGCTGCAAAATACTCACCATGCCTCTCAGCAAATAGCTTGGCGTGTCTACTTTCCAAAATGGGGTCATTTGGGGGGGTTTTATGCCATCTGGGCATTTTATGGCCTTCAAAACTGTGATAGGTAGTGAGGAGTAAAATCAAAAATGTACGCCCTTAGAAATCCCGAAGGCAGTGATTGGTTTTCGGGGCCCCGTACGCGGCTAGGCTCCCAAAAAGTCCCACACATGTGGTATCCCCATACTCAGGAGAAGTAGCTAAATGTATTTTGGGGTGCAATTCCACATATGCCCATGGCCTGTGTGAGCAATATATCATTTAGTGACAACTTTTTGTATTTTTTTTTTTTTTTTTGTCATTATTCAATCACTTGGGACAAAAAAAATGAATATTCAATGGGCTCAACATGCCTCTCAGCAATTTCCTTGGGGTGTCTACGTTCCAAAATGGGGTCATTTGTGGGGGTTTTGTACTGCCCTGCCATTTTAGCACCTCAAGAAACGACATAGGCAGTCATAAATTAAAGGCTGTGTAAATTCCAGAAAATGTACCCTAGTTTGTAGGCGCTATAACTTTTGCGCAAACCAATAAATATACACTTATTGACATTTTTTTTTACCAAAGACATGTGGCCGAATACATTTTGGCCTAAATGTATGACTAAAATTGAGTTTATTGGATTTTTTTTAGAACAAAAAGTAGAAAATATCTTTTTTTTTCAAAATTTTCGGTCTTTTTCCGTGTATAGCGCAAAAAATAAAAACGGCAGAGGTGATCAAATACCATCAAAAGAAAGCTCTATTGGGTACAGCATTGCATGACCGCGCAATTAGCAGTTAAAGCGACGCAGTGCCAAATTGTAAAAAGTGCTCTGGTCAGGAAGGGGGTAAATCCTTCCGGGGCTGAAGTGGTTAACAAACAGGCCTCTATATATATTTTTTTTAATTTTATTTTTATATATTTTTTTTTTTTTTTTTACAAACAGACCTCATTTTTTTAAAAGTTTTATAAAATATTTTTTATAATCAGGCCTGAACTTTTATAAAAAAAATCAAAGGCCCAGAATGGGGTCAGCAAACAAGGAAATGAAGAACATGATCAATGTTTTCTTTGGGTGAAAAAGGGATTTAGATTCTTCCCAAAACATCGACCATGTTCTTCATTTCCTGCTGCATATTGTCCAGCCGATTCCGCATTCAGTCTAAGGTAGTGCGCATGGCATCAACATCCCCATTCTAGGCCATGATCTGTCCAATTAAGTGTTGGGCACTATCTGTGCTAAAAGGTTCCACATCACCTAAAATTAAAGGAAACAATTATGTATTTAGAAATATGCAGCCATACATAGATTACCGTAAGCTGGTGTGTCACACACTCACCTGGTGGGGTGCACATGTCGCCTACTTCCTCCAACTCTCCTTCAAACACATCCTTTGGAGTGGCGCTGGTGCTTGCTTCTTCCCCTTCAACAACCAGATCACTTAAAATAGATGATAAAAAATGTATTTCAAAATATGCAGCCATACATAGATTACCGTAAGCTGGTGTGTCAGACACTCACCTGGTGGGGTGCCCATGTCGCCCACCTCTCCTTCCTCAACATCCTCTGTGGGGCTTGGGCTGATTTCCCAATCCGGGTGTTGCGGTTGGGGATCACTGGGTTCAGCTTATCTGAGTCTTTTTTCCCCTATGTGAATGAAACAAAAGCTATACTTAGCACACAGATATTTGAGTCCAGGAATAGTACTATGAAACATTGTAGTGAAGTGGTGTACAAATTGTCTGTTTGGGCAGAGTTCCTAGTTGAAGACATAATTAAAATTCCCTTTGAAACAAGCTGGAATACTTTACCTTTTTTGGCCATGTTTCACAGATAGAGACACCCCAACAAGTGTGTGTGTGTGTGTGTGTGTGTGTGTGTGTGTATATATATATATATGTATGTATGTATGTATGTATGTGTGTGTGTGTGTATATGTATATATATATATATATATATATATATATAGATACACACACACACATACATATGTGTATATATATATATATATATATATATATATATATATATATATATATATATATATATATATATATATATATATATATATGTGTATATATATATATATATATATATATATATATATATATGTGTGTATGTGTGTGTATACATATAGTGTTTACTACGAACAATGTTTACTACAATCGTTTAACGTTCTAAACTCGTACGTTAAAGAAAAGCACATGGAGCAGTATGCAAGGTAATAAACAGAAAATGAACACACGACAAGTACTTACTTTTTTTAAGCACTTTATGGATTCGGCTATACTGATCCGGCTGACGCCGTTAGCGTCAGGCCTCCCCTCCCTAGGAGTGGGTATATCAGTCGCCTTGGAGCAGCTGGTGGTTCATTTGCTTGTTTCAATCACAAGGAAGCACACCCTGATCCTACACACAGGTTATCCTCTTTTCTGGGAGATCAGCCATCCATTTTGGTATGTTTTTTAATTTTTGTTACGTTTTTCTCCCCTTACTTGGTTTTTTACACAGACACTCCCTCATGTAGTCCCCTTGTGGGAACACATAGACATTTTTTCTCCATTACTTTCACACCTTTACATATTTAACCAATCCCCTTTTTTTGACACAGTTCTCTAGGAACACCATGCACTTTCAGTGTACACATAGCCTATTGGATCATGCTGTGACCACTATGCTGGGCTCCGGGCACTGTTCTCCTTCCTTGGAGGGTTTCCCCGTTTCAACCCCGGGGGAGACATCATGCCTCGTACCCCCGTCTTCCTTGGCTGATACCGGACTTGGCTTTGAGGTTGTCAGTAAGTATCCCAATCTATCCCCACCTTGTTGGGACTTGATTCCCCTGCCCCCCCTTATTCTAAGGGTACTATCATTAATCCCTGTTTTTTCCTTTCTAGTACAATATCCTATAACACTCCTGATGAATGGCTGTAATGCCAGGAAACGCGTAGAGTGCCACTAGATGCCAACAGCTACTTGTTTTTATTATATTTGTCTTTCAACCGATTTATTATACCATGTATATGTGCCATTTTATATTTGTATTGCATGCAATGAGCAGCATATTTAGTGTAAGTCGGGTGACTACCTATCTATTTGATACAAAATATCTGATATGTATTGTAAATTGCAATAAATAAATCATGTACTGTACTTTCATATTTATGTTGTCACTTTCTCTAAATATGGCGTAACCTCTTTTAAAGTCCCACAAAATTTCTCCTTTTTAGCATACAGATGAGCGGATTTCTGGGTCCGGCGGAGTTATGACATAAAGATTAGAATGATGTTCCAAATCTAAAGTCCGTCAGATTTTCAACTGGAAAAGTCCGCTGAAGGTCCAATGAAGCCCACACACGATCGGATTGTCCGCCGGACTCGGTTCGACGGACCAGTCCAGTCGAAAAGTCTGCTCGTATGTACGCTGCATTACCTGTCCTTTCAGCCCCAAATACAATCACTGTCCAAATTGTGCAGACTTCACCTCTGAAACATCTTTAAAATACACCCCTTTCTAACCGTTGACACCACTAAGCAACTTATTCACTCCCTTGTTATCTCTCACCTTGACTATTATAACTCCCTCCTCATTGGCCTACCTCTCCACAGGCTATCCCCCTCTTCAGTCTATCATGAATGCCGCTGCCAGACTCATCCACCTTACCAACCGTTCAGTGTCCGCCACTCCTCCCTGCCAATCCTTCCACTGGCTTCCCATTGTCCAATGAATAAAATTCAAAACACTAACAACAACATACAATGCCATGCACAATTCTGCCCCGAGCTACATCACCAATCTTATCTCCAAATATCACCCAAACCATCCTCTCCGCTTCTCCCAAGACCTTCTGCTCTCTAGCTCCCTTGTCTCCTCCTCCCATGCTCATCTCCAGGACTTCTCCAGAGCCTCTCCCATCCTCTGGAACTTACTACCCCAATCTGTCCAGTTATCTCCTACTCTGTCCACTTTTAGGCAATCCCTGAAACTCATCTCTTCAGGGAGGCCTATCTCGCCTCCAGCTAACAACCAAATCTTCTACTCCCCTCATCAGTTCATCCCTCACAGTCCCTACCTTTTGTTTTACAAGCCCCTCTCTCTTAGATTGTAAGCTCACAGGAGCAGGGCTCCTCTAACCTTCTTGTTTTGAATTGTACTGTTGGTGTATTGTCTCTCTTTACATTGCAAAGCACTGCGCAAACTGTTGGCGCTATAGAAATCCTGTATAACAATAATAATAATATTAATATTATTCAAACCATTTATGGTGCCAGTTAAATTAAAATTACAAATTTAGTTTAATAAATCTAGTAGAAGATATGACATGCAGGTACCTATTCATACCTGCAGACGCTTCCAACATTGTTTTACAGCTAAATTCAGGGCCATCACTTCAATAAAGTGCCAGAGATTTGCCCGTACAGAACATCCAGCATTAGAGAATAGCAGAAACAAATGAGAGCTGCTTTCAAGTAAAAGTTATATAAAAACATTTCAATGTGTATTAAACTGTTTTGCATGATAATCATGAAGGCCACTACTGGTTGTTACAGGACAAGATGTATCTTTTTTCAAACTAAAGCATATTCATTAAACTCATGAATTTAATAATCAACTCACATATAAAGTGAAAAAATATTGGCATGGCTATACCCAGAAGTGTTAACCTAGGTCACATTTGAAATTAATGAAAACAGACAGTTTGTCCAATCTACTCTCCAAAATCTAATTTCCTTTTACATATTTTATATACTGAGCACCAAGTGAACAATGTACCTTGACAAAGCCCCCTTTGTTGTTTCTGGGGCATTGGTGCTGAATCCATCACCATCATGAATCAACACATTACCATAAAGAGCCTCTTCTCTTCTTATGCTTTATCTTTTGAAATAGAAGACAGACCAGAAGTGTTATTTGACCTGATTTTAGAAGACAATATTGTGATACTTTAAAGTAGAACTCAAGGCAACACTTTTTTCTTTTCATTTTCGATAGAGGGAGAGTATACCCCTATCATGTTTTTTTTTTTTTTTTAATCTGTGTCCCATTGGTGAGTTTTCCCTTCACTTCCTGTCCTATAACCAAAATAAGAAGCGAGAGGAAATCCCTCCAAAGGACATCAGAACTAGTGTCCCCATTGGAAAATTTTCCCTTAAAGTGGTTGTAAACCCCATTCATGAAATTTTACCTAAGCACATCTTTCTGTAGTGTTTACTTACCTCTCTCCAAAGCTCTAAATGCCATTTGTCTCTGGTGCTCTGTTCCCCTGTTATCAGCATGTCTCACTTCTGACAAGTTCTCTGACACATAAGAAAACAGTAGATGAAAGTTGAGTAGGGAGCTTTGAGGTAGATAAGCAGGGAGCTGGTCTATTCAGACTACAGCTCTGCAAGTTCCTTCGTTCCTCTGACTATGTGGAGGGAGGTTGTGTGTCTTTCCTCCAATCAGCTCTCGTACAGTGTAAGCACAGACTCCCCACTCACTGCTGAAAGAGGAAGAAAGATTTCTAACATAATCTGCACTACCAAAGAGAGTAGAAAGGGGAAGACAGCAGATATACATATAATACTTATGTAGAAGGATTTGTTTAATCTCTGTGTATCATCTGAGGATGTAAATTTCACTTGGTATATGTAAGGGTTTACAACCACTTTATATGTACTATTCTAGGGACAACCCAAAATTTGAGATTTGGGAAAGGACCTCGTCAATCTGCTTAAACCTCTGGTTCTTAACATTGCTATATAAATTAAAAAAATACCGCGCCTATCTGATAGGTGGAAACAGCTGCCAACACTACAGAACGACTGAGACTGTAAAAAATATATAAACAAAAAGTGTAGCGCTAAAGTGAATATGGTAAAGGGAGGGTTTTGTAGTAAGGAGAGGTGAAACCACAAACTCAGGTGGCCAATAACCTCAACTTAGTCAAAACCAAATGTAAGTGTACATGAACAACGTGATATTATCACAAATATACCAACAAATTAAAGTGCTCCTTCTTTTGAAAAAAGTGTGCATATAAATGAAAATAAAAAATAAAAAATAGAGTGAAAATACATTAATAAGTGATAATCTTAAAAGTCCACATTTGACTGATGATGTAATACAGAAACTGTCCAAAATAGTGATATGAGAGCATTTAAGCCAATATAAGTGATAAAGACTTGGTAATGTAGTCCATGTATTGCAAGGTATGGTTGAAACACCAAGACCCAAGGCAGATATCCTTACGGTACAAAGACTCAAGAGCCGAGGCAGATATCCTTATAGAGATTCCAATTCAGGGGGGGGGACCCAGGGCAGATAACTTTGCAGCACAAAGGCCCAGAAAAAAGTAAGGTAGAATACTCTTACCGACTTTGGTGGACTCACAAGCCGTGGGCGGTGAGTCAAACGAGCTTGTACTGTCTTGTAACCCGTGACAGTGTGGGGATGGGTTGTACACCAAAAGACGTCCTCATTGGATGGGGGAGCCTGGAACCTGGTCTTGAAGATCTGCGCGATCACCGTTTTTATCCGCATACATGGACCATAAAGAAAACAACGACAAGGAACCTCCACATAGTGTAAATCCGAAAAAGGAGCTTTTCTTCAATTGGCATTTATTAGATCATCATCAAAACAATCCATAAAAATCGCAGTTAAAATAGAATCGATTCAAAGCACAATAAAATGAGCGTGGTATGGGTGGCTGGATACAGCAAGGAGACCCGACGCGTTTCGTCTGATGAGACTTCTGCTGGGGTATGTGCCGACCTGCCACCACCACGCTTTTATACATATCTTACAATAATCTATCATGTACAGCTGTTACCGCAACGTGCACAATGACTTCCTGTATTGATGGCGTGCGTTCCATTCAAGGTCACGTGCTTACTCGGATTCACCAATGGGATGCCGAGCGGAGGATCCGCCTCGGCAAAACCAAGCCTCAATCTAATTGTTGTCTCCGAGTGTACACTCGTAGGGTGAAGGAACGCCCTCATCTCCTAATCACCCAATGCAAATCGTCACCGTGAGTGACGCCGACGTGACTAGCGTCACGTGATGGCGTCTAACGCGACCTCTTGCATACATCATTGCATACACACGGAACCGGAAGTGGACGACATGAGGCTATTGGAGCGCATCATGCGTTCCAAACAGATCATCCCAGAAATGGAAGCGCCAAGGATGAAAACAAGTGCGGCTAAATTAAAAGTCCGCCAGAAATAAAATACAAAAATTATATAAATTTAGTAAAATTAGATTGAATTGAGATTCCAATAATACAAATATGAAATCCAATCAGGGAGTCAGTGTGCATCGTGGCTAAGCTGAAAAAACAGAAAATAACAGATAACAAATATATAAGTCATTGTTCCTAATATGAAATAAAATAGACAAGAGGTGATGTCCCTCTCGATCTATGTCAGATCTCAATAAATATAAGGCCACTGTCACAAACAGAGGACAAAAGAACAAATTATCCTGTATGTGTGCCAGAATTTCAATTAATGGACAACAGAACTCATTGAGAATCTAACAGCAATGCAAATATCAAATGCAGATATAGACTACACGAGTAGAATCAAATAAACTAAAAAAATCTAAAAAATCTATAAAACCAGACCTAATGGTGAGCAAAAATTAAGTAGAACTAATACTAAAGACTGCCTTAAAATTAAAACTAAGGCCAGGGCCCAAATCTATGATCAGGCCAAAAATGATAGCTAATATTAAGCAACTGGGAATTGGGACTAGAAGATTTGAGGAGTGCCCTGACTAAGATTGATTGATGAATGAGTTGATGTCCCATTCTACATTTAGTCCAAGTGGCGTGAAACATCTGATTTGGTGTATCCAAAAAGTTTCAAGCCTTGACACTCCACGTATGCATGATTCTCCTCTCCAGTGAGGGGTAAACCTATCTATTATTTGAAATTTCGTGCCGGAAGGGTCTCGATTATGATGTAATAAGTAGTGCTTGGGTACACTATGATTTGTACATCCGTTCTTAATAAGCTTAATATGTTCACCAACCCTTATGGCGAAGGTACGAATAGTCCGCCCTATGTACTGCTTCCCGCAAGGGCAGGTGATGAGATATACTATATATCTCGTCGAACAGGTGACAAAGTGCTTCACAGAGTATTCTTTCCCTGTGGTAGTTGACCCAAACGTATCAATCTTCCTTGACCTGAGTGTATTAAGTTTACACACCTTACATTTCCGGCAAGGGAAGAAGCCCTTCATATCCTGAAAGAATGAGGGAACAGAAGGGGGATCTGTTACGTTGGGAGCTATCTGTCCCCTCAGGGGCATCGCACCTCTATAGATTACTCCCGCTTGTTCCGGGAGGACTGGTCCAAGGACAGTATCGTTTTTTAAAACCCTCCAGTGCTTATGGAAGATGTCCTTAATCTGCCTATGTTGTATGGAGAAGTTCGTAATGAAGGACCATTTATGTCTATTTTCTACAATAGGTTTAGATTGTTCAGAGAGAAGAGAGTTCCTGTCTATTAGGGAGACATTGTGGATCACTTTATCTATCTCTGTTGCATCATATCCCTTGTTGACAAATCTCGACTTCAAGGTATCCGCTTGGTCATAGTAGTCAGAGAGCTGCGAACAATTGCGTCTAATTCGCAGCATCTGACTTCGAGGGATAGACTTTAACCACGCTGCATGGTGGCAGCTATCGGTCGGAATGTAGCCATTCCGATCCGTAGCCTTAAAGAAAGTCTTAGTGGAAAGGTGGTGGTCCACCACCGAGACTTCAAGGTCCAAAAAATGGATGGTCGACTGGCTAGCTTCATAGGTTAGCTCTATCCCTATCTGGTTGTTATTTAGAGTACAAATAAATTCATCCAGAGACTGCATATTCCCTTTCCATAGGAGGAGGATGTCGTCGATGTACCTAGCCCACAAAACCAATTGTGGTGGGTCTAGGGCATAGACGACATCCTCCTCCCATTTGGCCATATATATGTTGGCCAGGCTGGGGGCAAATTTTGCCCCCATCGCTACCCCTTTCTTCTGGAGATAATAATCTCCATTGTACCAAAAGTAATTGTGTTTGGTGGCAAAACACAATAGATCCATGATGAACCTCTTCTGGGTACCTGGAATTGAGTTATTCCTAGAGAGAAAGGAGTTAGCTGCTTCAAAGCCTAAGTCGTGGGGTATGCAAGTATACAATGCCTTGACATCGGCTGTAGCCAGAATGAGGTCCTCACTATAGGTCACTCGTTCTAGTTTAGCAATGGTATCCTTGGTATCCCTTAGGTAAGATGGTGTAGATTTCACTAGTGGTTGTAAGAAGAAATAGATGTATTTCCCGATGCGGGACGTGATAGAGTTTATACCACTAATGATAGGGCGGCCAGGAGGTTGTGTGACATTCTTGTGTACTTTGGGTAAGTAGTAGATCACGGGAATGCGTGGGGTAACTGGGACCAGGAAATTCTTCTCCTTTTTATCCAGAATTCCCAATTGAGACCCAGTATCTATCAAATCTATCAAAGCCCTTTTAAAGTCAGAAGTGGGATTTTTTGTTAATTTAAGATATGTATCCGTATCACTAAGGATATTAATCATCTCCGCATGGTAATCTACTTTATTGAGAATAACAATCCCCCCGCCCTTGTCTGCCGGGCGGATAACGAGGTTCTTCCGTTCACAGAGGGACTTTAACCCAGTTTTTAAGTTAGGGTCATTGTATATTCTTTTATCTGGTAGTCTATCTAGATCCTTGAGGACCAGATCCCGAAAGACCTTGATGGAAGGTGCCACTGAGCAGGGGGGGTTGAACAGCGATGGATTAGCAAGGCCGGAGTGTACTGCGTGTGACGTGATATCCATAGTCCTCGGTCTAATGGGGTTAGACATAATGTATCTCTGAACATTCAACTTTCTGATGTATTTGTGTACATCAATGAAGGTTGAAAATTTATTTAATTTTTTGGGGGGTACATATTTCAACCCTTTGTCTAATACTAATTTTTCCGCTTGGGTTAGTTCTACATTGCTCAAATTGAAAATGCCACTATCTACTGAACACGTTTTCTTTTTCCTGGCGCGCCACCCCCCTCTGGAGCCGCGCCCGGATTTGGATTTCTTACGTAGCTTTCCCCTTCCCTGTGAAAATCCTTCCTCATGGGAGGTCCTGGTATGTTCTGGTTATAATTGAAGGGTGATCTGATATGGTAACCTTCATCCCTTTCTGAATAGGGATATCTGGAACCCTGATCCCCATGGGATCTTCCCTCTCTGAGGGGCGAGAACCTATTTTGTGTACGAATCGGGGTTCTCTGGGGATAATGGTGATCCTGATAATGGTGATCTTGATAATGATCATAATGATCATTCGCTCTTCTCCATGGGGACGAGTCTTGTCTGGGGTGATCATAATATGATCTCGGGTTCCTATTTGATTCTTTTGATGGGAAATGGGTGTGAGGGGTCTGATGGGAGGGTGGTAAACGTCCTGAGTAGGGGGCTCCCTCCTATTCAATGATGGTTGTGAGTTTGAAGGGACTGTGCCTGAATTGTTGACAGGCACTTGTCCCATCTCTGGGGCCGTGACTGGTGGATTCTTGTCCTGCCAACTGAACACACACCCACTTTTATAGTCACAGATGTCCCTTGTATACTTTTTTTGTTTCTTAACCCTCTGTTCGCGTTCTTCCTTCTCTAAGTGATCTTTCAAATTTGTAGAGAGTGAATTATACTCAGCTAATTGTTTATGTGGAAGGAGCTTATCCCTGATATCTTTAATTTCTGTGTCCAGGGTTATTTTCCTCAAGCGTTTTCTTTCAATCAAAAACCCTAGTAGGGAAATACCTGCTTCGTTAAAAAACCGAAACCAGAATTCGAGATCAGGTTCACCTTGCTGAGGGTGGATGTTCCATCTCAAACCCCTTGGGACCAACCGTTCCTTTGAGTATTGCTCAAGGAAAGCTATGTCCCATTCAAGATGAAGTTCTGAAACCATCAGATTCTTTAATCTTAAAAATAGCCCCCCTATTTCAGAGTCACTATTTAAGGGTGTAAAAACACCTTCAATATTAAATGTGCGATTATTCCGGTAATCAAAAATATCCATTAGTATATAAATTTTCGTTTATACAAGTGAAGAAAGGCAGCAGTAATCAAGTCTGAAGAGTAAGCAAAATAAATTAAAAAAATACCGCGCCTATCTGATAGGTGGAAACAGCTGCCAACACTACAGAACGACTGAGACTGTAAAAAATATATAAACAAAAAGTGTAGCGCTAAAGTGAATATGGTAAAGGGAGGGTTTTGTAGTAAGGAGAGGTGAAACCACAAACTCAGGTGGCCAATAACCTCAACTTAGTCAAAACCAAATGTAAGTGTACATGAACAACGTGATATTATCACAAATATACCAACAAATTAAAGTGCTCCTTCTTTTGAAAAAAGTGTGCATATAAATGAAAATAAAAAATAAAAAATAGAGTGAAAATACATTAATAAGTGATAATCTTAAAAGTCCACATTTGACTGATGATGTAATACAGAAACTGTCCAAAATAGTGATATGAGAGCATTTAAGCCAATATAAGTGATAAAGACTTGGTAATGTAGTCCATGTATTGCAAGGTATGGTTGAAACACCAAGACCCAAGGCAGATATCCTTACGGTACAAAGACTCAAGAGCCGAGGCAGATATCCTTATAGAGATTCCAATTCAGGGGGGGGGGGACCCAGGGCAGATAACTTTGCAGCACAAAGGCCCAGAAAAAAGTAAGGTAGAATACTCTTACCGACTTTGGTGGACTCACAAGCCGTGGGCGGTGAGTCAAACGAGCTTGTACTGTCTTGTAACCCGTGACAGTGTGGGGATGGGTTGTACACCAAAAGACGTCCTCATTGGATGGGGGAGCCTGGAACCTGGTCTTGAAGATCTGCGCGATCACCGTTTTTATCCGCATACATGGACCATAAAGAAAACAACGACAAGGAACCTCCACATAGTGTAAATCCGAAAAAGGAGCTTTTCTTCAATTGGCATTTATTAGATCATCATCAAAACAATCCATAAAAATCGCAGTTAAAATAGAATCGATTCAAAGCACAATAAAATGAGCGTGGTATGGGTGGCTGGATACAGCAAGGAGACCCGACGCGTTTCGTCTGATGAGACTTCTGCTGGGGTATGTGCCGACCTGCCACCACCACGCTTTTATACATATCTTACAATAATCTATCATGTACAGCTGTTACCGCAACGTGCACAATGACTTCCTGTATTGATGGCGTGCGTTCCATTCAAGGTCACGTGCTTACTCGGATTCACCAATGGGATGCCGAGCGGAGGATCCGCCTCGGCAAAACCAAGCCTCAATCTAATTGTTGTCTCCGAGTGTACACTCGTAGGGTGAAGGAACGCCCTCATCTCCTAATCACCCAATGCAAATCGTCACCGTGAGTGACGCCGACGTGACTAGCGTCACGTGATGGCGTCTAACGCGACCTCTTGCATACATCATTGCGTACACACGGAACCGGAAGTGGACGACATGAGGCTATTGGAGCGCATCATGCGTTCCAAACAGATCATCCCAGAAACGGAAGCGCCAAGGATGAAAACAAGTGCGGCTAAATTAAAAGTCCGCCAGAAATAAAATACAAAAATTATATAAATTTAGTAAAATTAGATTGAATTGAGATTCCAATAATACAAATATGAAATCCAATCAGGGAGTCAGTGTGCATCGTGGCTAAGCTGAAAAAACAGAAAATAACAGATAACAAATATATAAGTCATTGTTCCTAATATGAAATAAAATAGACAAGAGGTGATCTCCCTCTCGATCTATGTCAGATCTCAATAAATATAAGGCCACTGTCACAAACAGAGGACAAAAGAACAAATTATCCTGTATGTGTGCCAGAATTTCAATTAATGGACAACAGAACTCATTGAGAATCTAACAGCCACTAAGACTTTCTTTAAGGCTACGGATCGGAATGGCTACATTCCGACCGATAGCTGCCACCATGCAGCGTGGTTAAAGTCTATCCCTCGAAGTCAGATGCTGCGAATTAGACGCAATTGTTCGCAGCTCTCTGACTACTATGACCAAGCGGATACCTTGAAGTCGAGATTTGTCAACAAGGGATATGATGCAACAGAGATAGATAAAGTGATCCACAATGTCTCCCTAATAGACAGGAACTCTCTTCTCTCTGAACAATCTAAACCTATTGTAGAAAATAGACATAAATGGTCCTTCATTACGAACTTCTCCATACAACATAGGCAGATTAAGGACATCTTCCATAAGCACTGGAGGGTTTTAAAAAACGATACTGTCCTTGGACCAGTCCTCCCGGAACAAGCGGGAGTAATCTATAGAGGTGCGATGCCCCTGAGGGGACAGATAGCTCCCAACGTAACAGATCCCCCTTCTGTTCCCTCATTCTTTCAGGATATGAAGGGCTTCTTCCCTTGCCGGAAATGTAAGGTGTGTAAACTTAATACACTCAGGTCAAGGAAGATTGATACGTTTGGGTCAACTACCACAGGGAAAGAATACTCTGTGAAGCACTTTGTCACCTGTTCGACGAGATATATAGTATATCTCATCACCTGCCCTTGCGGGAAGCAGTACATAGGGCGGACTATTCGTACCTTCGCCATAAGGGTTGGTGAACATATTAAGCTTATTAAGAACGGATGTACAAATCATAGTGTACCCAAGCACTACTTATTACATCATAATCGAGACCCTTCCGGCACGAAATTTCAAATAATAGATAGGTTTACCCCTCACTGGAGAGGAGAATCATGCATACGTGGAGTGTCAAGGCTTGAAACTTTTTGGATACACCAAATCAGATGTTTCACGCCACTTGGACTAAATGTAGAATGGGACATCAACTCATTCATCAATCAATCTTAGTCAGGGCACTCCTCAAATCTTCTAGTCCCAATTCCCAGTTGCTTAATATTAGCTATCATTTTTGGCCTGATCATAGATTTGGGCCCTGGCCCTAGTTTTAATTTTAAGGCAGTCTTTAGTATTAGTTCTACTTAATTTTTGCTCATCATTAGGTCTGGTTTTATAGATTTTTTAGATTTTTTAGTTTATTTGATTCTACTCGTGTAGTCTATATCTGCATTTGATATTTGCATTGCTGTTAGATTCTCAATGAGTTCTGTTGTCCATTAATTGAAATTCTGGCACACATACAGGATAATTTGTTCTTTTGTCCTCTGTTTGTGACAGTGGCCTTATATTTATTGAGATCTGACATAGATCGAGAGGGAGATCACCTCTTGTCTATTTTATTTCATATTAGGAACAATGACTTATATATTTGTTATCTGTTATTTTCTGTTTTTTCAGCTTAGCCACGATGCACACTGACTCCCTGATTGGATTTCATATTTGTATTATTGGAATCTCAATTCAATCTAATTTTACTAAATTTATATAATTTTTGTATTTTATTTCTGGCGGACTTTTAATTTAGCCGCACTTGTTTTCATCCTTGGCGCTTCCGTTTCTGGGATGATCTGTTTGGAACGCATGATGCGCTCCAATAGCCTCATGTCGTCCACTTCCGGTTCCGTGTGTACGCAATGATGTATGCAAGAGGTCGCGTTAGACGCCATCACGTGACGCTAGTCACGTCGGCGTCACTCACGGTGACGATTTGCATTGGGTGATTAGGAGATGAGGGCGTTCCTTCACCCTACGAGTGTACACTCGGAGACAACAATTAGATTGAGGCTTGGTTTTGCCGAGGCGGATCCTCCGCTCGGCATCCCATTGGTGAATCCGAGTAAGCACGTGACCTTGAATGGAACGCACGCCATCAATACAGGAAGTCATTGTGCACGTTGCGGTAACAGCTGTACATGATAGATTATTGTAAGATATGTATAAAAGCGTGGTGGTGGCAGGTCGGCACATACCCCAGCAGAAGTCTCATCAGACGAAACGCGTCGGGTCTCCTTGCTGTATCCAGCCACCCATACCACGCTCATTTTATTGTGCTTTGAATCGATTCTATTTTAACTGCGATTTTTATGGATTGTTTTGATGATGATCTAATAAATGCCAATTGAAGAAAAGCTCCTTTTTCGGATTTACACTATGTGGAGGTTCCTTGTCGTTGTTTTCTTTATGGTCCATGTATGCGGATAAAAACGGTGATCGCGCAGATCTTCAAGACCAGGTTCCAGGCTCCCCCATCCAATGAGGACGTCTTTTGGTGTACAACCCATCCCCACACTGTCACGGGTTACAAGACAGTACAAGCTCGTTTGACTCACCGCCCACGGCTTGTGAGTCCACCAAAGTCGGTAAGAGTATTCTACCTTACTTTTTTCTGGGCCTTTGTGCTGCAAAGTTATCTGCCCTGGGTCCCCCCCCCCCTGAATTGGAATCTCTATAAGGATATCTGCCTCGGCTCTTGAGTCTTTGTACCGTAAGGATATCTGCCTTGGGTCTTGGTGTTTCAACCATACCTTGCAATACATGGACTACATTACCAAGTCTTTATCACTTATATTGGCTTAAATGCTCTCATATCACTATTTTGGACAGTTTCTGTATTACATCATCAGTCAAATGTGGACTTTTAAGATTATCACTTATTAATGTATTTTCACTCTATTTTTTATTTTTGATTTTCATTTATATGCACACTTTTTTCAAAAGAAGGAGCACTTTAATTTGTTGGTATATTTGTGATAATATCACGTTGTTCATGTACACTTACATTTGGTTTTGACTAAGTTGAGGTTATTGGCCACCTGAGTTTGTGGTTTCACCTCTCCTTACTACAAAACCCTCCCTTTACCATATTCACTTTAGCGCTACACTTTTTGTTTATATACTTAACATTGCTATGGAGCTTAATTAAAACGCAATGCATGTAGGCTTTATATGCCGACCAAAGTACAAACCTATCAATATCCGGTTGGTTGTTCGTTTCAAAATAAGAGCAGTGTTCAGTAGAGAGTTTTTGAACAATGTTTGGATCGGAGATGAAGGAAGAGTCGAGTCTCCATATTTTGGTAGTTCTTGGTCTACAGTTTCCCACAGTAAGGGAGATGGGTGCGTGGTCCGTCCACGTGATGGATCCATTGTCGGAGTGTGTCACATCCTGAAGGGTGAGTTTATCAACAAGGAAGAAGTCAATGCGGGGTATGAAAGTTGAGAAGAGGAGAAGTAGGAAAAGTCTCGCTCATTACTGTGTTGGCATCTCCATGGATCATAAAGATCGTTTGCTTGAAGAAAGGGGTTCAGAGCAGATCGATGGTTTCTGGTCGTGGATGTAGTATCCAAACTGGGATCTCTAATTATGTTGAAGTCACCTCCAATAAGAAGTCTTCCCTTACAAAGTCGTGTTATTTTCTTGTATAGTTGTTTGTGGAATCTCAGTTGTCGTTTGTTCGGTCCATAAATGTTGACCAATGAATAAGTGATTTGGTTTACATCACGTATGAGGATCAGAAAGCGACCGCGGGGGTCTGCGATTGATTGATGCAGTTTAAATTGTAGTGTGTTCCGTATGGCGGTGAGGACTCCACCTTTCTTCTTCTGGTCTGAGGCCATCTGGGAGTTTTAGCAAAGGCAAAATGAGTCTCTTGTACTAAGAGTATATCAGCATTTTGGGTGTTGGCTTCTCTGAGGAGTGTGGATCTCTTCTGTGGGGAGTTTAAGCCCCTGGCGTTAATAGAGACAATTTTAAAAGCCATTCTGGGAGAGTAAAGACAGGGTGAATTGTCCCCAGGTCTGGGTGGTGCTTGTTTGGTGTGGTTTGAGTCTCTAGGCTCGCTCGATGTGCTGTGGACAAGTTGGGCTGTTTGTTTTTTTAATGGGGTAGCGGCCCGGTTATAGCTTGGTACAAAGGTGGGTAGAGATTGGTTGGTGCGGGGTGTGGGTGGAGGGTCTGTGATTAAAAAGGGAGAGCCCAGAAACAAAAGGTACCTGGGCTCAATGTGCAGAAACTGCTGCAAACAATCAGCAGGGGGGAAAGAACTTTTGTCCACAACGTGGGACAGGGATCTCTCAACAGGCAGGCAAGTACTGGATAGAGACGTTAGTTTCCCAGCCATTTAGTGGGTACGTAGAAGGGTATAGGTTGCAGCTGTCAGGGATTTGGATGGTCTACTACGGTCTCCATGTGAATTGGAAGGTGAGCAGAAGGGCACGGCCTTTCCTTCGGGATGATGTGCCAGTGTCTCAGGAGTGTAAGACCCGTAGAGAGGGTACGCACTACGTGAGTTTTGTTTTGATGCCTAATGAGTAGTTTAGTGGGGAAGCCCCATTTGTAGGGTATCTTATGATTCTGAAGTGATTTGGTTACAGTCGACAGCTGTCTATGATTTTCCATTGTTGCTTTGGATAAATCAGTATACAGAACGATGTTGGCGAAAGGGTCAGGGAGTCTCGTTGTTCGTTTAGCTGCGTGCATGACTTTTTCCTTAACAGTGAAAAAGTGGATGCGGACTAAAACATCCCTGGGTGTGGAAGCAGGAAGGTGAGATGGCTTAGGTAGCCTATGTGCCCTGTCAATTTCCATGTCACGAGTAGATAAGTCAGGCAAAAGGGCACGTATTAGGGATTGCAGAAATTGTACCAGATCCGATTGTGGGATCGACTCTGGGATATTGCGGAATTTAATATTATTTCATCTGGAGCAGTATTCCAGGTCTGCGAGCTTCAGATTAATTATTTGAAGTTCATCTACATGATCCGCAAAGCCATCCACTAGCTCATTGTGAGCAGAGAATAAATCTCCCATTTTGGCATCCATTTGTGTTATGGCTTGATCATGCTGATTAACGGTTAGTGATAGTGAGGAGACAGGTGTTGATAGATCAGTATACAGTGTTTGCCTCAGTGAGAGCAGCATGTTCTTCATGGTGTTCTCAGATAATAGCTGATCTGAGGCAGGGAAGGCATCTAGCACTGAAGATTGTTGTGGAGGAGGGAGAATAAACAGGCAGGGAGCTGTGACAGGCTGTGTCTGCTGTGGCTCATCAGTTCTGAGCCGAGTTTTGGCAGGGCTGGAAGTTGTGGGTGAGTTGGGAGGAGAGCACTCACCCTGTATACCAGAGGATCGGTGCAGCTCCGGATTCAGCGTGAGGCTCTGAGTGAGTTGCGATGGGGAGAGCCGCTCTGTCATTTCTCGGCCGCCGCCTGCGCCATCTTGGCTGCTTGCCAGGTCTGACGAGGCATAATAGTCTGTCAGTTTCCTGGGGAGTTTAAACAATTTTCTCCTCTTCAGCATGGCCGCCCGCTGTGCTGGAGTGTTTGGGCAGCTGATGGATAAGTTTCCCCTTCACTGGAGCCGCTAATTAGGTCGCTTTGGCTGGTTAGACTGTGGAGCTGTTAATCTAGGCAGCCATCCACACAAGCCGGCAAGCCACGCCCCCAGCTGCTAACTTTTAATATACAGACACTTACAAGTCCAGGGATTCATTGCTGTCATTACATGGACTGGTTCTTTGTTGGTTTTTGTGTCTTTGGCACCGCCATCTTGCTTGTGGGAATTGCCTATAGAGCCCGATTCCCACTGTGCATGTGCGAGTCACGCTGCACTTTCTGAATTGACTTGCAGCCGACTGGGATATGTGACGTGCTCCAGGAGGTTGTGGGCAGGGAGGGGGGCTCGCCTAGGCAAGCACAGCAGAAGTGGGAGTGGTTTCCTTTAAAAAATAGGCTTCTGCTCCTAGAAAAAAAAGTATTTAAAAGTCATAGAGGAGGGGAGGAGAAGGAAAATCAGTTACCTTTTAAGTGGGATTTGTGTGTGTTCAGCGCAAGTTCACTGCACGCACCCAGCACACTGACCGAGCTGTCCCTTTACTGCTCTCGGTCAAGGATTCTGATTGAGAGCCAACCTCCTGGGCAGGCTCTTAATCAAAATCCATGACCGAGAGCAGTAAAGGGACAGCTTGGTCAGTATGCTGGGTGCGTGCAGTGAGCTTGCTCTGAACACACAATTTAAGGTCACCCGCAAATGCATATGTGCTGTGGCTGGGTATTAACCACTTACCGACCGCCTCCTGCACATATACGTCAGCACTTTGAAGGTGGATATCTCGGCAATGGCAGCAGCTGCTGCCACAACAGAGGTATCCATCTTTACAGGAGCCGGTCGTGTTTCCGATAATGGTGATTTCTGCAGTGGATTCGCTGCGAGATCACCGTTTTCGGTGGCGGGAGAGGTGCCACCCCCCGCCCTCCTCAGCTTGCCGGAGCCGTCGGTAGCGGCGGAGGCAATCAGACCTGTCACTTCCTGGGTATGGAGATGAGTGAGACTAAGATGGCCCCCACCCGTCTCGATACCATAGGAGGGCGGAAGCGACGTCATAACGTCAGCTCTGCCCTGTCTTAAAGGCTTTTTTTTTTGTCATTGTTGCAAATGACAATTTTTTTTTTTGCATTTAAGTCCAAATATGAGATCTGAGGACTTTTTGACCCCAGATCTCATATTTAAGAGGACTTGCCATGTTTTTTTTCTATTACAAGGGATGTTTACATTCCTTGTAATAGGAATAAAAGTGATCCAATTTTTTTTTTTTTAAAAAACAGTGAAAAAATAAATAAAATAAAGTAAAATAAATAAGAAAAAAAAAATAAAAAATTATGCGCCCTGTCCCGACGAGCTTGCGTGCAGAAGCGAACGCATAAGTGAGTAGCGCCCGCATATGACACCATTTTTTTTTCCCACAAAAAGTGCTCTTATAAGACCGCTGCGCAAATACGGTGCAAAAAAAGGATGGCATTGACTGCCATTTTATTTTCTAGGGTGTTAGAAAAAAAACAATATATAATGTTTGGGGGTTCTAAGTAATTTTCTAGCAAAAAAACCTGTTTTAAACATGTAAACACCTAAAATCCAAAATGAGGCTAGTCCTTAAAGCTCACATCTCTAATACCATAAAGAGCCTCTCCTACGACCCCTCCTTATTTGCTATATCTTTGGAAATAGAAGACAGACCCGAATTTTTATTTCACCTGATATTAGAAGCAGTGGCAGCTGGTGAAGTTTTAGGATGGGGGGGCACCAGATCCCACCCCTCCTTGTTGATCCCTTCCAGTTCTCATAAGCCCCACCCCTTATAGAATCCACCCGCTCCGTCCCCTGTATTCCACTTGCTTCCACCCATAGTGTCAGGAGTATACAGCTCAGCATCACAGGACAGAGTATATGACTCAGCCTTACAGATCAGGGTATACAGATCAGGGTGTACAGATCAGGGTATATGGATCAATTTGTACAGAACAGGGTATACAGATAAAGGTATACAGAGCAGGGTGTACAGATAAAGGGTATACAGATCAGGGTATACAAAGCAGGGTGTACAGAGCAGGGTGTACAGATCAGGTTATACAGAGCAGGGTGTACAGATTAGAGTATACAGATCAGGGTATACAGAAAAAGGTATGCAAATCAGGGTATACAGATAAGGGTATACAGATAAGGGTGTACAGATAAAAGGTATACAGATCAGGGTATACAGATAAAGATATACAGATAAGGGTATACAGATAAAGGTATACAGAACAGGGTATACAGATCAGGGTATACAGAACAGGGTGTACAGATAAAGGTATACAGATCAGGGTACACTACAGATCAGGGAATACAGATCAGGGTATAGCAACCCTCCCCCCACGGCTCTGCACACCCCCCTCGTGGCTCTGACAGCCCCCCTCCGCTCACGGCTCTGACAGCCCCCTGCTCGTGGCTCTGACAGCCCCCCGCTCGCGGCTCTGACAGCCCCCCTGCTCACGGCTCTGACAGCCCACCCCGCTCACGGCTCTGACAGCAGCCCCCCGCAAGTGGTCCGGCACTATACCGCCAGTCCTGAGTCCACCAGAGCAGCCGTTGCCATCCTTGTGTCTCCTCTGTGCCACCTTTTCCTAAGCACCAGGCATCCAATAGGATGCCCTGGCGCTTTGGCCTATCGGGAAACAGGTCTGACGACTTGCCTCCCTGATTGGCGGGGAGAAGCTTTAGTGTGAAAATAGCAAAAATGTATTTGCTACTGTCACACAATAGAGTGGGATCAGGGTGCACTCTCAGCCCCCGAGCCCACTCTATTTTAAGCCTATTAGAGCCTCTGGCTCTAATCAGGTGTTTCAAAAAGTACCACCCCCTTCCACCCCCACCATGGGAATCCATGTGTCCGGCGACCTGAAAGGGGCTGGGTGCAGTGGATGGGGGGGCAGCGCCCGTGCGCCCACAATGCATGGGCCTCCCCTGATTAGAAGACAATATTGTGGTACTTTGAAGTAGAATTCAAGGCAAAACATTTTTCTTTTCATTTTGGATGGAGGGAGGGTTAATAATCCTATTGGGTATTTTTTTAAATCGGTGTCCCATTGGTGAGTTTTCCTTTCACTTCCTGTCCCATAATAAAAATAAGGAGCCAGAGGAAATCCCTCCAGACGGTGCTGGGGTCGTGCAGTGAGCATGCTCTGAACACACAATCTCAGGTCACCGCAGATGCATATGTGCTCTGGCTGGGCATTAAAGCTCACTTTTCTTGTCACCGCATATATGCGTTACGTGGTCAGCAAGTGGTTAACATTCTTTTTTTTGTTTTTGTTTTTTTTAAGGAAAGGATTTTAATGCATATACCTGAGTTTTCTCTACTAAACTTTACTTTTATTCTTTTGCCTTGACTTCCATTTTAACTTTGTGGTTAGTAAGTCACTCTTGTTAAAAGACACAAAACAACAGCCTTGATTATCTTTTCATCTATAGAGAGAAACAAAAGGGAAAGGAGAAATAGAAAGATACTATAATGCCGCGTACACACGGTCGGAACAAATGTTCAATGGGAGCTCGCTGCCGGAAATTCCGACCGTGTGTAGGCTCCATCGGACATTTTCCGTCGGAATTTCCGACAAACAAAATTTGAGATCTGGATCTCAAATTTTCCGACAACAAAATCCGTTGTCGTAAATTCCGATCGTGTGTACACAATTCCGACGCACAAAATTCCACGCATGCTCGGAATCAAGCAGAAGAGCCGCACTGGCTATTGAACTTCATTTTTCTCGGCTTGTCGTATGTGTTGTACGTCACCGCGTTCTTGGCGATCGTAATTTCCAACAACATTTGTGTGACCGCGTGTATGCAAGACAAGTTTGAGCCAACATCCGTCGGAAAAAAAACATGGATTTTGCTGTCGGAATGCCCATGTGTACGCGGCATGAAAAGTTTAAGAAAATGTCTTTTTATTTTGCTTCACCAATTGTGGACTTTAAACTCACTTTGTTACTAAGACAACAAAACTATGTATACAAGTCGGTCAAAGTTATAATGCAATATATTTTTATTTCAATAAAAAATAAATCCTCACTTAATTAAAAAGCAAAAAGACTAGTACTGGGCAAACCTAAAAATAACGCATCTGCTCCAAGTCCAATGTTCTCTACAAAGAACAGTGAAAGATGGCAAACGAGGTTTAGTAATTATAGCGGAATATGCCAATTTAATTTAGTCCTGTAATGCAACAGTGGGGTTATCAAAGCCTTTGTATTTTTTCATGAAAATTTAAGATGAATCATTTACAATAGATATAAAACACAACTGAATGACATTTTTTAAAATACATATAACCAACATTTTTTTGTTTAATTAAATACCTGTGTATCCCAGGTGGTTATTGCTACACCCACTCCATTACTGTGGATTACTAATACTCCACCTCAATGACCAGTGGTTTAGTTAGGCCCTTTAAAGCAGTAGATAGGCCATACTTATGTTGTATGATTACTTGTATCAATATTGCCTGAGCCAGTTTATAGTATCAGATTTAACACTGGTATTGTTGCTATTGTTTGAACTGCACTTCCATTGAAGGTCCTTTTCACCCTTTAAAATAAAGCCCATCAGTGATATCCCACTCCAGGTCCATCCACTGTATCTTCCCAAACTCTGGGTGCCAGTATAGTTCTTAATTGTAGACTTCTTGTAGAGAACATAGAATGACTGTATTCCAGTACAAAATCTAACTTCTTTATTGTAACCCATAAAATTCATTCAATGCAGCAGGAAAGGTGAGACTCCTCTAACACATTTCAAGCTAAGGAATTACTCATAGCTTTCTTTTTTTGAGGCTTATTTTCCATTACTTGTACTATGTAATCCTTCAAATAACATATTTCTTGTCCCTCACGTCTAAACTCATATCTCCACTGTATCCATGGAAGAAGCCATGATTAAGCGTTTGATAACCTTAAACGTGTTAGGGTAGTCGTACTTCTCCTGCTGCTTTGTATGAATTATATAGATTGTGTGCAATCAAGAAGTTGGATTTTTTTTTACTGGAGTGCATTCATCCTATTTTCCCTATGTAAAATAAAGACCATGTTATACTGTTGACTCGGTAAGTATTGGGTTCAGTTCAAGATGCAACTCAGTACTGCTGCTTTCCTGCCACATCCTTACAACCACTTCCTGTCATATGCTAGGGATGGACTGAACACCCCCCGTTTCGGTTCGCACCAGAACATCTCGAACCAAGGACTGGGCTTTATAGTAAAAGAAAATATAGAATCACAGGTGAAATGAAAAAACTTCAGACAAAAAGGAAAAACCCCAAGTCGCTCCCACAAAGGAAAAATGAGGTAGCTTAATGAAACCTGTAGCAAAAATGAAAAGCTGCAGTAACTCCAACTCCAGAATTCAGCTAAGGTGTGCAGAGAAAGCACATGCAGCATGGACTCCAACAACTAAACACCAAACACATGCAGCATGGACTCCAGCAACCAAACACCAGCTCAGGTGCACCACATGAGGTTTTGAGTTATAGAACTCCCCATGCCCAAAAGACCACCAGAAGGGGTTCCCTACCTTGTTGGTGCATTTAGCAACCTAATATGTGGGACTGCACATGGGAGAGGCTGAACCCAGACAGACTCCGACGGCAGGTAGGCAACATCACGGTCTTGCAGGTGTAGATCTTGAGGACAAAAAAATAGAATGTGGGAGGTTACTCTTGCTTTCCTTTTATAGATTTAAACAGGTCCTGTGGGTGGATATAAGGGCAGAGTTATATATCACATGTATGCTGCCTTGTTGGAGTCGGGAAATAAAGTTATGAACGGTGTTCTGGTTTCAATTTGGGCTTAAAACAGAACTCAACTGTATCTGAGCACGACAAACCAAGAACATTATTTTAATTCATTTTTAATAATCAACGCAAACTCCCCCATCCATCCATGTCTCCATGATTTATTTTTGCTGAGAATTTACTTTAACCACCTCAGTACTGGGCACTTTCACCCCCTTCCTGCCCAGGCCAATTTTCACTTTTCAGTGCTGTCGCGCTTTAGATAATTACTCATGTAATACTGTACCCATATAAAATCTTTATAATTTTTTCACAAATGGAGATTTCTTTCGGTGGCATTTAATCACCACTGGGTTTTGGTTTTTTCTGTGCTATAAATGAAAAAAGACTGAAAATTTTGAAAACAAAATGCGTTTTTTCTCAGTTTCTGTTATAAAGTTTTGCAAATAAGTACTTTTTATTCATGAATTTTAACCAAAATCTACACTGCTACATTTCTTTGGTAAAAATAACCCAAATCAGTGTATATTATTTAGTCTGTGTGAGCATTATAGAGTGTACAAGCTATGGTGCCAATCATTTAAAATTGATCACGGCTGATCACACCTGATGTACTGGAGGCCTATCTCATTTCTTGAGGCCCTAACATGCCAAGATAGTACAAATACCCCCTTTTTGTAAAGTAGACTGTCCAATGCATTTAGTAAGAGGCATAGCAAGTTTTTTGAAGTTGCAATTTTTCCCACAATTATTTGGAAAATGAAGAAATTAAATAAAATGTGGTTTTTTTTTCAAAAAAATTTCATATTATTTCTCACAAACAGCATAGATATACTTGCAACTACACCTCAAAACACATTCTGCTACTCCTCCTGAGTATCGCATGTGTGAGAGTTTTCACAGCCTGACCACATAGAGAGGTGCAACATCCAAGGAGTAACTCTAGGCATTATCCACTTTAACCACTTCAATATAGGGCCCTTTCACCCCTTCCTGCACTGTCCACTTTTCAACTTTCGGCGCTGTCGCATTTTGAACGACAATTGCAGCACTGATGTGCACTGATATATGACACTGATATGCAGCACTGATGGGTACTGATAGGTGGCACTGATGGGCACTCATAGGTGGCACTGGTGGGCACTTATAGGTGGCACTGCTGGGCAGCACTGATAGGCAGCACTGGCAAGCATCACTGATGGGCACAGAGTGCCATCCCTAGAGGACACTGATTGGCATCCCTGATGGGCTCTAGTGGGCATCCCTGGTGGTCTCCAGTGGGCATTCTCGATGGGTCTGCACTGATAATCAATGTGCTGATTATCAGTGCAGACCCCCCCCCCTGTCAGGAGAGCAGCCAATCGGCTCTCCTCTACTCACACCTGTCAGCGCAAATAGAGGAAAAGCCGATAAACGGCACTTTCTGGTTACCATGTGATGAGCTGTGAATGGACACAGCTGATCACATGATAAAGACCTTACGTAATAGGCTCTTTACCAAGATCAGAGATGCAGTGTGTCAGACTGACACACCACTGATCGCCACGCTGCGCACCCCGCGGGTGCGCACTAGTGGCTTATCCTGCTGGACGTCATATGGCATCCAGTCAGGATAATACAACCACTTTCCAGGCGTCATTCTGCTATATAGGCGGAAGTGGTTAAGACTAGGCCTTCTTCTGACACATTTTGTTTACAAGTAAAAATCAGTAAAATTACTTAGAACTCTCCAAATATTATATATTTTTGTAGCAGAGGCCCTAGAGAATAAAATGGTGCATTTTGCAAATGTTTATGTCACACGGTATTTGTGCAGCGTTTTTTTTCAAATGCAATTTTACACACTAATGCATAAATACACTTTAATAAATTTCAATCAGCAGCCTGAGCCTCACCACCCACATACAGTGAGGATTTCACCTCTCTCTACAGGCACCCACCTAATTCCAAGATTAGGGGAAGGACATTGCCCTGATCACCCCTGAATCATAGCGCACAGAGCCAGGAGACGAAACGCTGATCACCACAGATTACTCCCAAAGCCTCACAGCCCACAAACAGCAGGGATCTCCCTGCATTCTATAGGAACCTTATTTACTCTCAGCCACAGGCTACCGGAGGATGACACTCACCTAATGTCACAAGGAACTGCCAGGAGAAACCTGAGGTCACAATTTACAGTGAACGGGACAGAACCTGCCATAACATAATATGGCAATTGTACTTCAGGTAACTTCTACAGCTATTCTAAACTCCCAGGGACTCTGCCTACTCTCAGACTCCCCTGTACCTAATCAACACTTGGGGACATTAATGACTAATCCCATTACTGATCAAGTCTCGCCAGCCTTCAATGAGTCCCTTATTGGACACACCATGGATGAGATGTTGCTCTCCCCCCTGACCCCAGACATTTTGGATCTTCCTCATATGCAGCCACCATCTGACATAATCCCCAAACAACACACGGTTTTCGATGAGATGTTCAGTAAACTTGCAAACCTATTAGACTGGCCTCAACAACATAGCAAACAAAATTACTAATGACATCAAAGGCGACTTCCAGAACCTAGGTATTCTGGAAGTTCTTATTGAAAAATAAGCTGGATTCCACTATTTCCAAAACCAACCAGAATACAGACCGTATACAGGACCTCCAATCCCAATTGGATACCGCCCTAACAAAATTAGATGATCTGGAAAACAGAAATAGACAATACAATTTCAGAATTAGAGGCATCCCTGAAACATTCGAAGGGTCATCTAAATAAGGTCATCAAAGACCTTATTTCGGACATTCGACCACATAGATTGAAACTTGACCGGGCCCATAGAACCTTCGGTCCACCTAGTAATGATGGTCTACCAAGAGACATAGTTGTCAAACCTCACTATTTTGTAGTTAAAGAAGTAATAATGAAGAAGGCACGTTCCACAACACAACTACAATTCCAAGGCCATGCTATTCAAATCTTTGCTGACCTCTCTCCTACAACAATCCAAAAAAGAAGAGCCTTCAAACCACTGCTAACAATCCTAAATCAACGCGATATCCAATATTGGTGGTTTTTTCCATTTGGTCTGAAATTCCTCTACAAAAATAAGCCATTCACCTTTGCAACATTCCCTGAAGGAGAGGGACTCTTCTTGCAATTAGGCCTCATCTCCCAGGATCCTCCTCTTTCTCCCCTGGGCTCAACTACTAGTGCTACCAAACATCAACTTCCCACAAGCCTTATGACCCCCCTCTGGAACACCGTCAAACCTAAGAAATCAAAAGAGGGCCGACCCCCCTGATAACCAGAGTGCGATCTAAACTGTTATGACACCCCAGTACAAACTGGATGGTTTCCTGTTCTCTAAAAACTGGTGTAATATTTGTTTTAAGTAACGAATACCGTTGGATCTGAGGGTCTTTTGAGATCCCCTTGCTTCTCTGTTCGAATAGTTGATTGTTCTTGTTACTCTAACACGCATTTAGTTTAGAAGGCCAGAGTGGTACTCATGTACCTCCAGCTGCATGTCCTTCTTGAGCTCCAACTCATTCTGAGGCAGGTTAGTCTCCTCTCCAGAAGAGGTGACACAAATTCTTCTTGCTTGCATTAGACCTGGAGGGAAATTATCCCCCCAGCCTAGAGGATATGTTTTTGACCCCCTTTTCTCCTCCTATCTGCATATGTTTGTTACCTGACCTTACCTGTGAAACTAAACCTCTTTCTCTTCTAGTGACCATCCCTGGATATCACAATACCCTCCTCATGGTACCTAAGATGTATCATTCCACCCATCAAGCGCAGAAATTAGGGAGATTTACATCAGAGGTAAGTGATCTTGTAGAGCGAGATAACCCCCCTTTCTTACTCCATGGCTGTCTGAATCACACCAACCTACTATGAAGGTAGTCACTCATAATGTACAAGGTCTAAACTCACAGATCAAAAGACATAAGACCTTCCAACATTATTATAGTCAGAAAACTGATATCATCCTATTACAAGAGACCCATTTGCCTAGACACTACAATCCCTCCTTCCTCCATGCCAAATTCCCAACTTTCTATTGAGCAAATGCGGAGGACAAAACAAAAAGTGTAGCTATAATATTCTCACACAAATGCAAATTCACTCTGATCTCTGAGTTTAAGGACCCAGAGGGCAGATTCATAATGGTCAAGGGATTTATTGATGAGCAAATCTATACATTCATATCATATTATTCTCCAAACACTAGTCAGGACAAATTCTTTCAACTTATGTTCAAAAAAACTAGGGCCCCTGGTAGAGGGCACATTGATCTATGGGGGAGACTCTAATGTGGCTTTTGACGAAGGTCTAGATAAAAATAAATTTAGAGGCGATCATTATACGTCCATCGAAAAAGAGCTTAAAGATTGCTAGAATGATCTATTCTTAAGGTCTACTTGGTATTTGGAGGGAAATCAACCCTACTATGCATGACTATACCCATTACTCTCCCCCACATAATTCGTTTGCAAGGATCGACCACATATTCATCTGAGCAAAGCAATCCCCTTTGGTCACTAAATCCTACATTAGAGACTCGGTCGTCTCTGATCATTCGCCTTGAGGCAATTCAGTTCGCATTTGCAGTGCTATACAAGTCTTTCATTCATTAATTAATTCATTCAGGTATTTGTAGTCTTCAAACGTCCTTTGGGCTTGAATAGCCATGGACACTGGAGACTTCACGTAGCTATTCTAAGTGACCCCATTAAAAAAGATGAAATTGAGAAGGCCATTAAAGAATACTTCACCCTTAATGACACAGGAGATATTTCTCCAACAAACCTCTGGGCAGCACATAAAGCCACAATTAGAGGCAAAATAATTCAAATGTCTGCCCAAATAAGCCGAGCCAGGCGCCTGGAGACAGATAAACTGGAAAAGGAATTTCTTGCTCTGTGTAAAAAACACAAACGGAATCCTACAGTGTTCTCCATCTCACAAATTGATTAAGCTCGTACAGAACTTAATATGGCTCTCACTTCTAAAGCAGAAAAACATCTCGGTTGGACTGGCGCCAGATTTTACTTCCAAAAAGACAAATCAAACTCAATGTTAGCGACAAGATTATCCTCCACAAACCGCTCACACCATCTTCCTAGAATAAAAGTAGCAGGGGGACACTCTCCCAAAATCCGCAACGAATTATGTGAGCGTTCCATGAATTCTTGAAAAAATTGTATAGCACACACAATATAACCCCCCCCCCCCCCCAACATTAACCATTTTTTGGATTCAATTAACATCCCCAAATTAAAAACACATCATAAACTTCTACTAGAAGATGAGATATCTACAGAAGAAATTATACAGGTCATATAGAAACTCAAAAACCACTCAACTCCAGGACCAGACGGCTTCTCGGTCCCCTATTATAAGAATTTCTCCACGATTCTCTCTCCATGCTTGGCACAATTCTTTAATGACCTCAGACAAGGTTCCCCACTAGAAAAATCCCCAAGGGCCAGTTCACACCACATGCAGTCCAGTGTGTTTTTTTTCTGCATCAAAAACGCATAGAAAGTAAGTTATTTGGTTTTCAATGGCATAGTTCACACCAGAAAACAAACAGGGGGAGGGGGAGGAGAGAATAAAGGAAACTCCTCAGCCCCACGAAACCTAACAAAAGGGAGAAGCAACCACGTTTGTATGATCAAATAGGTATAAACTTTATTGAAAAAAGCATATGGACATGTATTACAGTTTCATGCATATACTGCAGGACCATTTCTGTGACTCTTTCACTGCTCTGCCCTTAAAGCTGCACCACCACTCAATCTTATGTCCTATGCGGGACTAGGCTGCACTTGTGTGGTATTATTTAGCCCGTGATTGGGCATATACATACGGACTGTTTTTTGGAATTTCTTTTTACCACACTACTTAGCAAGGGGGTCGTCTCCCCCATATTCAGTTTTGTAGGTGTACTCAACGGCATTCAACTTGAGACTGTGGGTAGGGGTTAGGAGTGAGAGGTTGCCTACCAGAGTTGCTGTTTTTAATATTCAACGTTGTTTTATGTTCACAGTCTATTTTTGTCAATTGTGTTCCACCGACCTTTGATATCGCGGAGGAGTGGACCCCACCTGCATGCCTTCTTCCACGCATGTGGGTTCCTTGCTCTCCTCTTTTTTTCTATACATGTCCATATGCTTTTTTAAATAAAGTTTATACCTATTTGATCATACAAACGTGGTTGCTCCTCCCTTTTCCAAGCTTTCGTTGGGCTGAGGAGTTTCCTTTATTCTCCGCTCCCCCTCCCCCTGTTTGTTTTCAGTGTATTTTTGCTACATGGGAGGTAGCCCGTCCGTTGGATGAATCGTTTTGATCATATGTTATTAATAATTTTCAATCAGACACGAGTGGATTCAATATAGTGGCCTTTTTATTATTATTCCTCTCATTCCGTGATCCCCTTTGGATCACTTTACCAATGTGGATCCCGTGCAATTTTTTGCTGGACATTATATTAATTTCTTTTTGACTACAAGTGATATTTTATGTCTGTGGAGATAAATATAAAATGGTGCAAGTATATGCCAAACTAGTATGACATTTGTACTTGGTGAAGAATTTGACAAAGAGATTAGAGCTACTTTTGACAACGGGGTGTCCGGGGATGAGCCGCAGGCACAAGATGAAATTAAATCCTTATTCAAGGAACATAAGAAACTTACAATTAAATCCTTGAACCGCAAGTGGGATGTCCTATCTCTGGAATCTTATATTCAGAGAGGGATTATCCCTTTAAGAGAGAGAGTAGTGCCTGCGTATCACCTGCATACTGAAAACTTTCTATTGAAATGGAAGGCAGAATGTATTAAACACGGCTTGGAGGTTATGAGGCTCATTGTGGAGGAGGAAAAGGATCAGCTAGCTACACTACAACAGCAGATAGCCACTAGTGGCTCCAAATTACAACCCTTCAAAGATCATGCTGAGTTTGGTAGACTGAACAACATTCCCAAAAAAGAAGTTGATAAAACTCAGAGAAATCTTAGGCTTACCAAACAAAGCAAATTTAAACGAGACCTGGATGACTGGGCTAGGGATAATATCTTTGACCTGACCACGGGTGGTCGCCACAGTAGGTCACGTCAATGAAGATATCCCTCCCAAACAGGAACAGATAGTAGTGCCCAATCATCAGGGAGTGAAGATGAAATATCTCACACAGTATCTGTATTTATAGTATTTATAGTATAGTATTTTAGACAAAGAGTCACTAGAATTGGGAGATCACTCTCCCCCTACCAAGGGCACGCTCAAGAGGCAAAGCAGGAGCAACAGGAGGAGGAAGGAATCACGGAAAAGGAAGGCAGAAATAAAAAAACGAGAATCAAAAAGTGGACCGTACAGTCACAAGTAGGGATGAGCCGAACACCCCCCTGTTCGGTTCGCACCAGAACAAGCGAATAGGCAAAAAATTTGTTCGAACGCGCGAACACCGTTAAAGTCTATGGGACACGAACATGAATAATCAAAAGTGCTAATTTTAAAGGCTTATATGCAAGTTATTGTCATAAAAAGTGTTTGGAGACCTGGGTCCTGCCCCAAGGGACATGGATCAATGCAAAAAAAAGTTTTAAAAATGGCTGTTTTTTCGGGAGCAGTGATTTTAATAATGCTTAAAGTGAAACAATAAAAGTGTAATATCCCTTTAAATTTCGTACCTGGGGGGTGTCTATAGTATGCCTGTAAAGGGGCGCATGTTTCCCGTGTTTAGAACAGTCTGACAGCAAAATGACATTTCAAAGGAAAAAAAGTCATTTAAAACTACTCGCGGCTATTAATGCATTGCCGGTCCAACAATACACATAGAAGTTCATTGATAAAAACAGCATGGGAATTCCCCACAGGGGAACCCCGAACCAAAATTTAAAAAAAAATGACATGGGGGTCCCCCTAAATTCCATACCAGGCCCTTCAGGTCTGGTATGGATATTAAGGGGAACCCCAGCCAAATTTTTTTAAAAAAATGACGTGGGGGGTCCCCCTAAATTCCATACCAGGCCCTTCAGGTCTGGTATGGATATTAAGGGGAACCCCGGCCAAATTTTTTTAAAAAAAAGGCGTGGGGTCCCCCCAAAAATCCATACCAGACCCTTATCCGAGCACGCAACCTGGCAGGCTGTAGGAAAAGAGGGGGGACGAGAGAGCGCCCCCTCTCCTGAACCGTACCAGGCCACATGCCCTCAACATTGGGAGGGTGCTTTGGGGTAGCCCCCAAAACACCTTGTCCCCATGTTGATGAGGACAAGGGCCTCATCCCCACAACCCTGACCGGTGGTTGTGGGGGTCTGCGGGCGGGGGGCTTATTGGAATCTGAAAGCCCCCTTTAACAAGGGGACCCCCAGATCCCAGCCCTCCCCCCTGTGTGAAATAGTAAGGGGGTACAAAAGTACCCCTACCATTTCACTAAAAAACTGTCAAAAATGTTAAAAATGACAAGAGACAGTTTTTGACAATTCCTTTATTTAACTGCTTCTTCTTTCTTCTTTCTTCTATCTTCTATCTTCCTTCATCTTCTTCTTCTTCTGGTTCTTCTGGTTCTTCCTCCAGTGTTCTCGTCCAGCATCTCCGGCGTATTCTTTCCTTCTTCTCCTCGGGCCGCTCCGCATCAATGGCATGGAGGGAGGCTCCCGCTCTTCTCTTCATCTTCTTCTCTTCATCTTCTTCTCTTCATCTTCTTTTCAGGCCGCTCCGCATCCATGCTGGCATAGAGGGAGGCTTCCGCTGTGTGACGCTTCTCCTCTTCTGACGGTTCTTAAATAATGGGGGGTGGGGCCACCCGGTGACCCCGCCCCCCTCTGACGCACGGTGACTTGACGGGACTTCCCTGTGGCGTCACGGGGAATGCCACTGGGAAGTCCTGTCATGTCCCCGTGCGTCAGAGGGGGCGGGGTCAGCGAGTGGCCCCGCCCCCACCATTATTTAAGAACCGTCAGAAGAGGAGAAGCGTCACACAGCGGGAGCCTCCCTCTGTGACAGCAGGCATGCGGAGCAGCCGAAAAGAAGATGAAGACAAGAAGATGAAGACAAGAAGATGAAGACAAGAAGATGAAGAGAAGAGCAGGAGCCTCCCTCTATGCCATAGATGTGGAGCGGCATGAGGAGAAGAAGGGAAGAAGATGCCGCGGAGGAGATGCTGGACGAGAACACCGGAGGAAGAACCAGAAGAAGATGATGAAGGAAGATAGAAGAAAGAAGAAGCATTTAAATAAAGGAATTGTCAAAAACTGTCTCTTGTCATTTTTAACATTTTTGACAGTTTTTTAGTGAAATGGTAGGGGTAAAAGTACCCCCTTACCATTTCACACAGGGAGGAGGGCCGGGATCTGGGGGTCCCCTTGTTAAAGGGGGCTTCCAGATTCCGATAAGCCCCCCGCCCGCAGACCCCCACAACCACCGGGGGATGAGGTCCTTGTCCTCATCAACATGGGGACAAGGTGTTTTGGGGGGCTACCCCAAAGCACCCTCCCAATGTTGAGGGCATGTGGCCTGGTACGGTTCAGGAGGGGGGACGCTCTCTCGTCCCCCCTCTTTTCCTGTGGCCTGCCACGTTGCGTGCTCGGATAAGGGTCTGGTATAGATTTTTGGGGGGACCCCACGCCGTTTTTAAAAAAACATAGAGTTCGACTTGAACTGTTTCCTAAGTAATTTTTAAAAATACTTATCTTTTATATTTTAGAGATTTTTTATTGATAGATTTTTTATTGATATACTTTTTCTGAATATTTCGCTACCGTACTCATCACATGATGTCGACATGTAAGGTTGAGGCTGTAAACACAACATTACTTTATCCCACCACTGTCGACTAGGGAATCATGCGACAGAGACACCCAGATTTTATATATATATATATCTCTAGGTCGATTTATTTTTCCATAAACTTTTCTCAGGTGCATACCTATGATACGTGCATACCGTTGTTATGTGCATAGCACCCTCCCAGAATTGAGTTTATTATATACCTCCATCCTGCAGTAGTACTTTAGGCTGTGTACATGCTATGATATATGTATTGTCTTATATTTCATTGTATAGAGATGCCTTTCCCCGACCGATCGGTTTTTATATATATACTTTATAGATATAATTGTTTTAGATTTTATTTTTCCCTTTTATAATATTTTTTAATATTTTAAAATAAAGAATGTGTTTTATCATATACGGACACAAGGTCCGACTAAGTATGGGCATACAACATAGTTCTGACCACGGGACCTATCCATATGTCCACCCCTGTTTATTATTTCCCCTTTTTTCTAATGTTTATTTTATGTTTCCTGCCCAGCTGTCGGCCTGTGTATGCCGCTAGGGCAACCACTGCCACACACAGGCGAATGGCTACGCTGTCTGCCGAGATAGTATGTAATGTTCTCCTTTGCTGACAGTCGGTATATGCGTGACTGTTGATTGGCCAGATCTGACGTGGCTGCTAGTGTATAGCGCCCGCCCCCGGTACCGCAATTGGCTGACTAATAGCATAGCCGCGCCCATTCGCCCTAGGCAAAATGGCCGCTGTAGTACTTCCTGGCGGCTCCGGGAAAATGGCCACCCATTATAGCTTATGGGGAGATATTTAAGGACACCTACAGTGCCTCCCTGTATCCCCTGAAGAAGTCACGTGACCGTGACGTCACGCGTAGGGACGGGACAGGCACTCTTTGATTGTTGTTTGCATTACGAGCTCGCCGCTCGTCGGATCTCCACCCGGTATCAATGTTTGTAATGTGAGTACATACGTTTCTAATAAAGAGTTATATGCTTGCTGTACAATATTACACCATTGTGGGCTTCCTTCTTTTGATTTATCTGGGTGACCCCGGGACACTACTTGAAGGAATAGATGCCCGCATAGGAGATAGACCAGAATAGGACGATATCTCCACCAACCCCCTACAGCTGGCTGACTCCACCACCTCCACAACGAAAGGTTGCCATGCCATTAAGTGGCTAAATGCGAGTACCCCATTACCTTCAGGTAAGGGGCCACTGCCCACCAGTGTGTGCTGTGCTGCATGAAGAGTCACCACTACTGTCACGCATACTTAGCACCAAGTGGACCACTCATATTCTGTGGACTTCAAATTATTGAACATTTTTAATGAGGAGCACTTTTCTGTTGCATGTATTACTTGCATGCATACGAATGAACTTTATATCACTCAGCCATATCAAGACTGTCACCCTATGTTATGCACTTTAAGCATGATTCACTTTGTATATATACACCAGGGAGTGTGTTTAGTCACAGGTGTATGTCAGTCCAGTTAGAGACTGATCACGTCCAAAGTTAGTTTGTTATATAATTTTATATATAGTTTGTGTGTATTATTCAGAAGCACTAGTCACTTTTCACCAATCCTGTGTGTTTTTATTGTTAGATCTAGTAGAATGTCTGTATAATAGGTCCATTGTTAAATGCTGCTAGATGACATACCATCACTTTATGCTTTTATTACATTGTCACTTTTGGGTATTAGTTTACTGCTATATATTTTACTTTAATTTTTAATTTTTATGCTTGGAGATACCCACCATCACTGAGGTATTACACATAGAATAAGTGTTCATCCAAAGGATTAGCGCAGCACCACATCTTTACTCATCTTCCCCTTAATATCCATACCAGACCTGAAGGGCCTGGTATGGAATTTAGGGGGACCCCCCATGTCATTTTTTTTTTAAATTTTGGTCGGGGTTCCCCTTAATATCCATACCAGACCTGAAGCGCCTGGTATGGAATTTAGGGGGACCCCCACGTCATTTTTTTTTTCAATTTTGGTTCGGGGTTCCCCTGTGGGGAATTCCCATGCCGTTTTTATCAATGAACTTTTATGTGTATTGTCGGACTGGCAATGCATTAATAGCCGCGAGTAGTTTTAAATGACTTTTTTTCCTTTGAAATGTCATTTTGCTGTCAGACTGTTCTAAACACGGGAAACATGCACCCCTTTACAGGCATACTATAGACACCCCCCCAGCTACAAAATTTAAAGGGATATTACACTTTTATTGTTTCACTTTAAGCATTATTAAAATCACTGCTCCCGAAAAAACTGCAGTTTTTAAAACTTTTTTTTGCATTGATACATGTCCCCTGGGGCAGGACCCAAGTCCCCAAACACTTTTTATGACAATACCATGCATATAAGCTTTTAAAATTAGCACTTTTGATTTCTCCCATAGACTTTTAAAGGGTGTTCACTGTTCGGCGAATTTGCGAACAGCCCATGTTCGAGTCGAACATGAGTTTGACTCGAACTCGAAGCTCATCCCTAGTCACAAGGAGTCAAAGACAGTACCATTGAGTCAGCCTATGCCGGTAAGTGCTGGAGGGGAGGATCTCAAAGTTATCAATCTCTCCGAATTCAAACTGGAGAAGAGACACCTAGCACTTCTTGGCAGAGGACTATCTTTTTCCCCCTCATCTACAATGGAAGAGTTTGAGATCTACAAGGATCTCAATCTGTTCCTCAGGAGGGTGTATTATAGATCGCTATATTCGGATAGCTCCAGTGAAACTACCCAAACAGGCATACTCAATACAGAGGATGCCCAGACCCTTAAACAGTTAGAATCCCTCTATGAAGAGGGTGAATGTTCCTCCGATGATGAAGTATTTCCAACCAAGTGTAGTTGGAGGAGGGATGCAGGGATATGTATTCGGTCCACAAAAATGCCCCAGTTCAGGAAAGATAAAAGACTAGGGATCCTCCTGGACTTTGTTCAGGAGGACCTGGCAAAGGTCAACTGGCATATTAAAGACTCAGGCAACCTATCGCTTGATGAACGCCAAGCCTTAAAAGAGTTATGTGAAACTAATAAAATCATCATTAAACCTAGTGATAAGGGAGGAAATGTGGTTTTGCTCCCAACGGAGATGTATGAAGCAGAAGTGCGTCGTCTGCTGTCAGATCAGTCCACATATAAGAAACTAGACCGTAATCCTTTTGGCCCTTTGGTAGCACTCATCAATGATCGTCTGCAATGGACCTTAGAGGCCTCATTCATCACCAAAAAGGAACATGATTTCCTGAGAGTGGAGGACTATAACACCTCAGTGCTCTACATAATACCCAAAATTCACAAAAATATGAAGAGTCCCCCGGGGAGACCTATTGTTTCGGCCATAAGAGGCCCACTGAAGAGAATAGGCAAATATATTGATGGTTTGATCAAGGAACTGGCTGAATTACTGCCTTCTTATGTCCAGGACACCAGGGACGTACTTAATAAAATTCTTGATTTACAAATTGCCCAGGAGGCCCTTCTTGTGGGTATAGATGTGGAATCTCTCTACACGTCGATCCCACATGAATGGGGGACGCTGGCAGTACACCACTTCCTTGACCAATGCTTCCCTAGTCTAGCTGCGCAAAATGAATTTATTTTGGAGCTATTAGATTTGGCCCTTAAAAACAATTTCTTTCAATTTGCAGAGCATTATTACCAACAACTCCGGGGGACCTCCATGGGGGCACCATGGGCACCAGCATATGCCTGCCTCCACCTTGGATGGTGGGAGGAGAAGACGGTCTATGCCTCATCGCTGTACTGTGGCCACGCCCACGCGTGGCTATGGTATATCGACGATATATTCATGGTGTGGACCGGTACTCGCCAGGAACTCCTGGAGTTCATGGGTGAATTGGGACACAACACACGCAACATACGATTAACGTTCGTTGCAGACCCTTGCGAAATTTCTTTCCTTGACCTCAATATTAGGGCAGTTGAAGGTAAACTAGTCACCACGACATTTCGCAATCAAAGGCAATTCAAAGGCATTCCAGTGGGACAGTTCCTTTGCATTCGAAGGAACTGTTCCACAGAGGAAGACTATAGACAAGAGTCTGAACTCCTATAGCAGCGATTTCGAAAACGTGGATATACACATCGCTCCCTCAAAAGAGCTAAGATGATTGCAGGATGTAGATCTAGAGCTGATCTACTTATTCCCCTCAAAAAAGACAAGGACAAAGGCAGTGAACCTGTAAGGTTCATTACCCCCTATGGAATGCAATGGCAACAGGTGCGTTCCATTTTATCTGAACATTGGCACATCCTCACAAGATCAGAGAAACTAAAAGAAATTGTAGGTGACAGACCCCTTATGGTAGCAAAGAGGGCCAAAAATATCAGAGATGAATTGGTGAAATCGGAGTTTCGACGTTCGATTAACAGGAGTTGGCTCACAGACATGCCCAAAGTAAAGGGGATGTTCCCATGCGGCCACTGCCCAACATGCAATTTTGTTGAGCGAACCAAGACGTTTCGCAATTCAGACTCTAGTCATGAATATACTATCAATTCATTCATCAATTGCAGTACGTCCAGGGTTCTATACATTTTAGAGTGCTCATGTCACAAGCTCTATGTGGGCAAGACGAGGCGTCAACTTAGAGTCAGGTTTTGCAGAACACTTGAAAAGCATCCGACTTAAAGAAGAAACCCCAATAGCCCAACATTTTCTAGATATTCATCAGGGCAAGACATCTGGGCTCATGGTCAAGGGATTTTATGCCCTTGACTTACCTGATCGCCAAGGTGATTTCGATACGGTATTACAACTATGGGAGAAATTATGGATATATAGACTCCAAACTCTCCAGCCTAAGGGCTTGAACACTGAGCTTAATCTCCAAGTCTTTCTGCAACCTTGACTGCGCGTTCCCGTTTGGGTCAGGGTATTCCTGTCAAGAGATTTATTTATAAGCTTTTTCTCCCTGCTGGACCTTGGGTCCCTATTTTCACTATATTCAATAGGTTTACCAAATAAAATATACAAATAATAAACAATATTGATAGTTCAGGGACATCCTCGTAGGCCGAGCCTCTATGACATGTATCATATACATCAATAAATTAGATTTCCCTCTTCTTCCCCCTCCCCCCTCCCCTCTCCTTCCCTTCCCTTCCCCTTTTTTCTCTTCCACCCTTCCCTCCCCCCCTCCCCCCGTATGTTGATTAAGCTTGAATTTATCCTTTCCACCCCACAATGAGCACACATTTATTGTGGGGCTTGAATCTTTGGTCAATAGTTATGTTCTTATTTCACTTTTAGACTGTTTGTCATTTTACGTTGTTTCCACAAGATGGCGATAGATAGCTAAGTATGCAATTAATGTGCTGATTGGGCAGTTTGTCCTATATATTGCAACAGACCACCTAAGCACAATGTTCAGATAAAGTGCTCGGCTTGGAGCACGAAACGCGTTGACATTTTGATGTCCTAGACGCTGGATGGCCTCCCTCCCCCTCTCCCCCATCTTTGTGCAGCCTCTATTATTGTCAGAATGACCCCATACTGCATGACAAGCTGTGGTAGCAGCGCCAGCATAATTTCCTGAAACCAGTGCCCTTCACTGGTCATAGAGGAGCAAGACAGCACAGTGAACTCAGACGCTTCCGTCATTTACGTCCTCCAGTGTGATCAGCTGTTCCCCTGACCAAGAACAAACAACAATACCAACACGTGGGCTCATCTCAACGAACGGGATACACACAGACCTGATCTGTGGAAGGAAGCCGCTGTTTGAAGCATGAAGCGACAGAAGGGGTAAGAAGCTCACAAGGATTAATTATACTTTCCATGCTTCTACATTTACCCATTACATGAGTGAACAGACTTATCCTGACAGAACATATATCTTCAATGGTCACATGGTGATACCAGAGGAAGTCCGGTTACTGAGGCGAACACTGCTTCTCAATACCTCTGTAGAAATCTCGGGACCATCTTTACAGTTTCATGCACATACCACAGGACCATTTCTTAGACTCTTTCACTGCTCTGCCCTTATAGCTGCACCACCACTCAATCTTACTGTATGTCCTATGCGGGACTAGGCTGCACTTGTGTGGTATTATTTAGCCCGTAATTGGGCATATACATACGGACTGTTTTTTGGAATTTCCCTTTACCACACTACTCAGCAAGGGGGTCGTCTCCCCCATATTCAGTTTTGTAGGTGTACTCAACGGCATTCACCTTGAGACTGTGGGTAGGGGTTAGGAGTGAGGGGTTGCCTACCAGTGTTGTTGTTTTTAATATTTAACGTTGTTTTATGTTTACAGTCTATTTTTGTCAATTGTGTTCCACCGACATTTGATATCACGGAGGAGTGGACCCCACCTGCGTGGCTTCTTCCACGCATGTGGGTTCCTTGCTCTCCTCTTTTTTTCTATACATGTCCATATGCTTTTTTCAATAAAGTTTATACCTATTTGATCATACAAACGTGGTTGCTTCTCCCTTTTGTTAGCTTTAATGGGGCTGAGGAGTTTCCTTTATTCTCCCCTCCCCCTGTTTGTTTTCAGTGTATTTTTGCTACATGGGAGGTAGCCCATCCATTGGACGAATCGTTTTGATCATATGTTATTAATAATTTTCGATCAGACACGAGTGGATTCAATATAGTGGCCTTTTTATTATTATAGTTCACACCAGTGCTTGCAGTTCCAGTGTGTTACAGTTCCAGAAAAAAAGTAGAACATGCTACATTTTTCCTGCACTGGACTGTACTGGAACGCTGTAAAAAGCTCATGGGAACGCACCCAAACGCACCAAAAACGCACTGGATTACCCATGTTCTTATTTAGGGTTAAGGAAAAAAAAGGGGGGAAAAAATTGCACTGGACTGCATCAAAAAAGCACCAAAAATGCATCAAAAATGCACTGGAACACATCAAAAACATGCATGCAAAAAAGCATTTAGAGCGCATCCAGACTGTGTTTCTATGGTGTGAACTGGCCCTAAATGCTGCATACATTTCAGTCATACCCAAACCTGGCAAAGACCCCAGCTTAGTAGGCAATTATCACCCTATATCCCTGATTAATAATGACCTTAAAATCTTAACTAAAATCCTTGCAGACCGTATATCCTTATTCATTAGCCTTTATATTCATAAGGATCAAGTAGGCTTTATACCGGTCAGACAAGGCCCCGATCAGATTAAAAGGGCTATCAATGTTATTTCTCTTCTCAGATCTGGATGGGATGGAGGTACATGTAAGGAGGGTTTCGTATTATCGCTCGATCTTTAGAAGGCATTTGATTCTTTATCTTGGCCTTATATGTTTGCCATTCTGAAACGATGGGGCTTCGACCAATCCTTCCTCAACATTATAGAAGCGCTTTTTACTCATCCCCTGTAGCCCAAATTCGATTGCAAGGATTTTACTCTCAATCCATTTCCATCTTAAGAGGTACCAGGCAAGGCTGCCCCCTATCCCCACTAATATTCGCTATTCCGATAGAGACATTAGCCATAGCAATCAGGGAACACCCTGATATCCAAGGGGTAAAATGTGGACCACGACAACAACACAAATGTGCCCTTTTTGCGGATGACATACTTTTATTTGTTACTTCCCCTATAACTTCTCTCCTTAACATTTGTCGCCTCTTAGAAGACTTCAGCCACATTTCAGGTCTTCATGTGAATTTTTCCAAGTCCTTGGCTTTAAATGTTTCCATTCTGAACTCCCTAGTGACACAACTCAAAGACAATTTCCCATTTGAATGGAGAGATTTCGGAAATTCCATATTTAGGAATTAAACTTACTGCCAAAATGGAAAATCTATATCGACAAAACTACCCGCCTCTCTTTAAAAAATTAACAGAAGATCTAAATCAATGGATCCACTTGGAGCTGTCCTGGCTTGGAAGAATCAATTCAGTTAAAATGACACTACTTCTACAAATTCTTTACTTCTTTAGAGCCTTACCTATCCCTATAATAAAATCACAGCCACAACGATTATAGTCAAGAATTATTAAATTCATTTGGGGACAGAAAGGCCACCGGCTCTCTAAAGCAACTATTTTTAGAGCCAAGAACAAAGGCGGCTTAGGGGTTCCTAACTTGCTTTGGTATTACCAAGCAGCTCAATTAACTAAACTCTCAACGATTTATTCCTGTACAGCTCATCCAGACTGGATACATATGGAAAGACAAACAACTCCGAACCATACACTTGATTACTTAATGTGGTGTCCTGTTAAGGCACGACCCCCTATTTTGGCGCCAACCCTCTCACACTCCTTCACCCTTTGGGATTCACTTAGAAATCACTCACAAATAGTTTCCCTTATCAAGCCACTATCGCACATCTTTCTTTTTCCTCCAGGACTAGATATCCAAGCATTCAAATGGTGGCTTGATAAAGGGCTCAATAGAATTGGTCATTACTTTCTATCAGCAGGCCCTATAACTAAAATTCACTGCCTTAATAAATTAGAAATGGCCAACACAGAAAACTTTACATTCTCACAAATTTCTAATTTCCTACATAAAATTTGGATTTCCAAGCCTAATCCCTCAATCTTTTCTGACTATGAATCATGGTGTGGACAGGCTATGGACCAGAAAGGGGCAATTTCAGTGATATACAGATCACACTCAGCACTGCAGCTAAAAACGTTATATATGTTGGCTTGGGAGAGGGACCTTTCAACCAAATGAAGTTTGGAGCTCTGTCATAAAACATGCTTTCGATCATTCAAAGGGATACTCAATATCTCCCTAATAGAAGCTAACTTTAAAGTTATAACCAGATGGTACATGGTTCCATCTAAAATAGCTCAGATATACCTATCCTCTCCCATTTGCTTCCAGGGTTGCGATCTCATTGGCATCATGATTCATTTCTGGTTGGAATGCCCTAGGATTAGAAACTTTTGGAATAAAATCTTCAATATGATCCGTAAAGTAACTGGATATCCAGTCCAGCAATTTCCCCATCTTGCCCTTTTAAACTTCCCGGTGGTATCTGTTCCCAAAAACACTCAATGCCTTATCTTTTTCCTCCTTACGGGAGCCAATTTAACCTTAGCCAAGGCCTGGAAATCACCATCGGCTTCCTTCACCATGGCTAAAAGAAAAATTTCATGGATAATGATCCAAGAAAAGATGGTCAGTATCCTACTCGACAAGAAGCAGCAGTTCAACAGTGAAATATTCACAACCAATAGAGAAAACAAAGAAAAAACTGCTAAAACAGTGAAAAAAATGCACAACAAATCAATATATTTGCATGCAAACATAAATATATGCAATAAATGTAGATTCCACATCTAATGGCATCAAATCATTAATGTACAGATAGTAGTAGAGTCCATAGTTAATGGAGAAATCGAGAGTCTGGTGAAAAGTTGGAAAATGTCCCCTGATAATTCTCCGTGAAGATCAGGTGAAGAAGTGGAAGCAAACATACCCTGCACAGTGATCCTCCACCTTTAAATATATGCTCTTACCAGATGGAAAGCACAACAGGCATATCCCAGGATTAACATCCAGGTTCAGCAACTTGACAAAGAAACACTCCTCCGGATAACACAATGGATGGTGAGCATCTCAGGTGTATACAGGCTGGGTCCCGGTATCCTACCAGCGATACCCTCCGCACCACGTAACTCCACCACACAACAGCCCGATATTTAAGGACCTGTTTCTTGCTGTGGCCACAGCTACACCATGGGTACAGTTTCCCAGCCTTTAAATACACTTTAAATGGATGTTTAGCTGCAATAACTGGAGTCACCTGTGACGTGCTGCATGCACAGGTCACTATGACTCTCAGTCCTTGAATCGATGATTCAAGGACTGAGAGTCATAGTAGCCCGTGCATGCAGCACATCACAGGGAACTCCAGTTATTGCAGCTAAACATCCATTTAAAGTGGATTCAAAGGCTGGGAAACTGTACCCATAGTGTAGCTGTGGCCACAGCAAGAAACAGGTCCTTAAAGCGGAGGTTTGCTGGAAAAAAAAATATTAAAAGCCAGCAGCTACAAATACTGCAGCTGCTGACTTTTAATATATGGACACTTACCTGTCCAGGGAGCCAGCGGAGTCGGTAGCCGAAGCCGATCCGTCCTTAGGCTCTCGGCTGCTGCCGCCGCCATCCTTGGTAAGGGAATAAGGAAATGAAGCCGTGCGGCTTCACTTCCTGGTTCCCTACTGCGCATGCGCGAGCCGCGCTGCGCATCCTCACAGGTCCCTGCTGTATTCTGTGTCTCACAGAATACAGTGGGGGAGGATGGGGTAGGCGTCGGAAGTGGCGTAGGTCACCGCAAGCTCCGCGGTGATCTATGCCAGGAAGTGGGAGCAAATACCTGTATTGGACAGGTATCTGCTCCCTCCTCCCCCCTGAATGGTGCCAAATGTGACACCGGAGGGGGGGAGGAATCCAAAAAGTGGAAGTTCCATTTTTGGGTGGAACTCCACTTTAAATATCGGGCTGTTGTGTGGTGGAGTTACGTGGTGCGGAGGGTATCGCTGGATACCGGGACCCAGCCTGTATACACCTGAGATGCTCACCATCCATTGTGTTATCCGGAGGAGTGTTTCTTTGTCAAGTTGCTGAACCTGGATGTTAATCCTGGGATATGCCTGCTGTGCTTTCCATCTGATAAGCGCATATATTTAAAGGTGGAGGATCACTGTGCAGGGTGTGTTTTCTTTCACTTCTTCACCTGATCTTCACGGAGAATTATCAGGGGAAATTTTCCAACTTTTCACCAGACTCTCGATTTCTCCATTATCTATGGACTCTACTACTATCTGTACATTAATGATTTGATGCCATTAGATGTGGAATCTACATTTATTGCATATATTTATGTTTGCTGCATATACGGGTAAATATAAAGTACTGTTACCAGTTACTCCTTCTACAGTTTCTCCGGGAGCTGTCATGAATCTTCACTACCCTCTACCCCCCCCTCCCCTTTTCGTCTCCCCCTCTCCTCTCATTATAGTTGCTATTTTTTCTCATATTACAGTCTACCTTCCTTATCGAATGACAACCATTACTTCACAACATTGATTCCCCCAGAACACTATAGCTCCTAACCAAAGAAATCAACTATTTAGTAGTCTCATAGAAGAACCAAAATGTTTTTTTTTTTTTTTTTTGCACTCATGTTAAGTCATATTTCTTAAAAAATGATTATATTTCTGTCTTGAATTTTGCGTAAGCGCTTAGTCAGCTTAAACTCATCCAATATTTGTTTCTCTTATGCACTAGTACTCGACTACATATACAGTATCTCACAAAAGTGAGTACACCCCTCACATTTTTGTAACTATTTTATTATATCTTTTCATGTGACAACACTGAAGAAATTACACTTTGCTACAATGTAAAGTAGTGAGTGTGCAGCTTGTATAACAGTGTAAATTTGCTGTCCCCTCAAAAAACCTCAACACACAGCCATTAATATCTAAACCACTGACAACAAAAGTGAGTACATCCCTAAAGGCCCGTACACACGATCAGACTTTTTAATTAGCTGTTTTGGAGCAACATCCAACCGTGTGTATGCTCCATCGGACAAACTTTTTCTGTTTCCATCGGACGTTTGTTGGCTGTGCGAACGGACAAACTTTACGGCAACAAAAGTCTGATGGAGCAAACTCCGATCATGTGTACACAAAAGCATCGGACTTTTGTACAAACTACAGTACGCGGCCGCGAGAATGTTTCCAGCACGAACCCATCGCGCTAGTTCTCGGCGACAGGGTACTGTACATCTCGCGCTGGCTGCAATAGGAAAAACACATTTTCCTATTGCGGCAAGCGCGAGAGGGAATTCCCCTCTGGGGGTATACCAGGCCCTTAGGTCTGGTATGGATTTTAAGGGGAACCCCCTACGCCGAAAAAATGGCATGGGTCCCCCCCAAATCCATACCAGACCCTTATCCGAGCACGCAGCCCGGCCGGTTAGGAAAGGGGGTGGGGACGAGCAAGCGCCCCCCTCCTGAGCCATACCAGGCCACATGCCCTCAACATGGGGGGTCGGTGCTTTGGGGGAGGGGCCAACCCCAAAGCACCTTGTCCCCATGTTGATGAAGACAGGGCCTCTTCCCGACAACCCTGGCCATTGGTTGTCGGGGTCTGCTGGTGGGGGGCTTATCGGAATCTGGGAGCCCCCTTTAATAAGGGGCCCCCCAGATCCCGGCCCCCCACCCAATGTGAATGAGTATGGGGTACATGGTACCCCTACCCATTCACCTAGGGAAAAAAAGTGTCAATAAAAAAAACACACTACACAGGTTTTAAAAGTGATTTATTAGGCAGCTTCGGGAGTCTTCTTCCGACTTTGGGGGTCTTCTTCCGACTTCGGGGGTCTTCTGCTGACTTCGGGGGTCCCTCAGGCCTCTTCTCCCTCTCTCCGGTGTCGTCTCCGCGCTTTCTGGTTCTTCTCCGGTGCCTTCTTCCTTCTGCCGGGCTCCTCCGCTATCTTCTGCTCTTTTGCCGCTCTTTTGCTAGCGGAGGAGCCCGGACATCTGGATTGTCTTCTTCCCTCTTCTCTTCCAGAGATGTTGACATGCCGCTCTCTCCGGCTGTAATGCTGTCTGTGCACTCTGCTATGACTTATATAGGCGGTGACCCCGCCCCCCTATGACATCACAGTCAAGGGGCACCCCCTCCCCCAAAGCACCCACCCCCCCATGTTAAGGGCATGCGGCCTGGTACGGCACAGAAGGGGGGGCCCTCGTTCGTCCCCACCCCTTTTTCTGACCGGCCGGGCTGCGTGCTCGGATAAGGGTCTGGTATGGATTTTGGGGGGACCCCCACGCTGTTTTTTCGGCATAGGGGGTTCCCCTTAAAATCCATACCAGATCTAAGGGCCTGATATTCCCCTGGAGGGGAACCAGTGACGTTTTTTTATTTAAAATTTGGTGTGGAGTTCCCCCTCAAGATTCCCGCACCAGTGTGAACCCGGCTCGCAAGGTGTCAATCTCGCCCATAAAAGTGGCAAGATTGACACAAAATCAGTCAACAATACAGAAGTTGACCAAAGGGTGGTGGTAAAGAGCTGAAAAACCACATGATTTGGTGAAAGTTGGCTGGAAAGACAAGACAAACTTCTGGCCAACGCCCTTTGTACAAAAATCCAAGGGAAAGTTTGTACAAAGTCCTATCGTGTGTATGGGGCGTAGCCTCCCTGGCGGTTTTTCTGAGTGTGGCTCGGGGTTAAAATTCAGGACCATTAGCGGTAACCCCGAGCCACACTCGGGATTACATCGCAGGATCCTGGTGTGGCTTTACTTACCTTGTCCCCGGGATCCTGCGATGTCCCCCGCAGTGTCCGTGGGCTCCGTCCTCCTCCGAAGCCTCTCCTTGCCAGGCTCTGTTCCCTGCAAGCGTAGCGACGCACGGGGGCGGAGCCTGGCGGCAAATTAAAAAAAAGTAAAAATCATAACACATACATTACTGTAATCTTACAGATTACAGTACTGTATGAAATGATTTCACATCCCTTTTGTCCCCAGTGCTTTGGCCCATGCCCTGCATGCAGTTTTATGTGATATATACTGTTCTTTCTGCCTGGAAACTGGAGATTGTCCATAGCAACCAAAAAGTGTCCCTTTACGTCAAAAGTGGCTTTAGACCAGCTAGAAAACAGCGATAGTAAATTAGAACACTTGCAGAATTGAGCGATAGTGAATCGTGGGGAAATTAATTTTATTACTATTTATTTTTATTTTTTTTAATTATTTATTTTTATTTATTATATTATAATTTATGTTTTTGTGTTTCAAACTTTATCATATCCGGGATATCTACTAGACTCTTGTTTGGACAGATTTAAGTGTGTTATTGTTAAGAATTACAGACCTACAATATAAAACGCCAAATTTCCATGCAAAATAATTGTACCGCTTTCAGCACCTAAAATCCGAAATAATCATACCGCCAGGGAGGTTAGGTGAAAATGTCCAAATTGGGCCCAATTAGCCATTTTCCCTCCCCTGTGTCATGTGACTCATTAGTGCTACAAGGTCTCAGGTGTAAATGGGGAGCAGGTATGTTAAGTTTGGTGTTATTGCTCTCACTCTCTCATACTGGTCACTGGAAGTTCAACATGGCACCTCATGGCAAAGAACTCTGAGGATTTGAAAAAAAAATTGTTTCTTTACATAAAGATGGCCTTGGCAATAAGAAGATTGCCAAGACCCTGAAACTGAGCTGCAGCACGGTGGCCAAGACCATACAGCGGTTTAACAGGACAGGTTCCACTCAGTACAGGCCTCACCATGGTCGACCAAAGGAGTTGAGTGCACGTGCTCAGCATCACATCCAGAGGTTGTCTTTGGGAAATAGATGCATGAGTGCTGCCATTATTGCTGCAGAGGTTGAAGGAGTGGGGGGTCAGCCTGTCAGTGCTAAGACCATATGCCGCACGCTGCATCAAATCTGTCTGCATGGCTCTCATCCCAGAAGGAAGCCTCTTCTAAAGATGATGCACAAGAAAGCCTGCAAACAGTTTGCTGAAGACAAGCAGACAAAGACGTGGATTACTGGAACTATGTCCTGTGGTCTGATGAGACCAAGATAAACTTATTTGGTTCAAATGATGTCAAGCGTGTGTGGCGGCAACCAGGTGAAGTGTACAAAGACAAGTGTGTCTTGCCTACAGTCAAGCATGGTCATGGGAGTGTCATGGTCTGGGGCTGCATGAGTGCTGCCGACACTGGAGAGCTACAGTTCATTGAGGGAACCATGAATGCCAACATGTGCTGTGAAATACTGAAGCAGAGCATGATCCCCTCTCTTCGGAGACTGGGCCGCAGGGCAGTATTCCAACATAACCGCCCCAAAAACACAGCCAAGACGACCACTGTCTTGCTAAAAAAGCTGAGGGTAAAGGTGATGGACTGGCCAAACATGTCTCCAAACCTAAACCTTATTGAGCATCTGTGGGGCATCCTCAAATGGAAGGTGAAGGTGTGCAAGGTCTCTAACATTCACCAGCTCTGTGATGTCATCATGGAGGTGTGGAAGAGGACTCCAGTGGCAACCTGTGACGCTCTGTTGAACTTCATGCCCAAGAGGGTTTAGGCAGTGCTGGAAAATAAAGGTGGCCACACAAAATATTGAAACTTTGGTCCCAGTTTGGACATTTTCACTTAGGGGTGTACTCACTTTTGTTGCCAGCGGTTCAGACAATAATGACTGTGTGTTATGTTATTTTAAGGGGACAGCAAATTTACACTGTTATGCCGCGTATACACGATCGGACATTCTGACAACAAAATCCTGGATTCATTTCTGACAGATGTTGGCCCAAACTTGTCTTGCATACACATGGTCGCACAAATGTTGTCGGAAATTCCGAATGTCAAGAACGCGGCGACGTACAACACGTACAACGAGCCGAGAAAAATGAAGTTTAATAAGTAGTGTGGCTCTTCTGCTTGATTCCGAGCATGCGTGTAATTTTGTGCATTGGAATTGTGTACACACGATCAGAATTTCCTACAACGGATTTTGTTGTCGGAAAATTTGAGAACCAGCTCTTAAATTTTTGTTGTCGTAAATGCCGACAACAAATTTCCGATGGAGCCTACACATGGTCGGAATTTCCGACAACAATGTCACATCGAACATTTGTTGTCGGAAATTCCGACCGTGTGTACTCGGCATTATACAACTGTACACTACGTTACATTGCAGCAAAGTGTCATTTTTTCCGTGTTGTCACATGAAAAGATATTCATAAAATATTTACAAAAATGTGAGAGGTGTACTCACTTTTGTGAGATACTCTATACTTGTTCTTGACTACAATTCTCTACCCTATCGGGGAAAAATACTGTTATTTTGTCATTACTATGTATCTACTGTACATACTTGTAATTGCTTCTTTTTGAAAAAATCAATAAAAAACATTGAAAAAAAAAAAATTGCTCACACTTGTGAAGTGGTGCCAAACTTTGGCATTAAAAAATCTCCACAGGTGGCGGTTTATAAGCCTTTAATGGTTTTTAGTTGCACAGGAGGTCTGGGGCTAGAATTATTGCTCTCACTCTGAGGTTCACGCTGATACCTCACTTGTGAAGGTTCGCCTTTGCATGCAAGCACGGGGGGATGGGAGAGCTTTACATTTTTTATTTATATAATGGTGGGACACTGGTACCGACAGATGTTTTTGTGCACTTGTACACTGTGGCAGATGTTGATTGTCCAACGGACGCTGACATATTTTGATATTGCAATGGAACACTATTGCAGATGTTTTTGTGCACTGGTACAGTTGTTGATAGGACACTGGTACACTGATACAAATGTTTATGGGACACTGGTACAGTTGTTCATGGGATACTGGTACAGATGTTCATGGGACACTGGTACAGATGTTCATGGGACACTGGTACAGATGTTCATGGGACATCTGTACCAGTGCACAAAACATGGCTGCACAAAACATGGTGTGGAGATGGCTGCATTCTATGGGATCCCTATGTTACGCACACCTATGTATGTATCACTTTTTTCCATTTAATCATCAAATAAAGGATAAAAAGAACACATAATAACAATGGATTTCATGTTACAACTTGCCTTGTGTAAACATTTAGCTCATATAGCATGGCTGATGGATTTACCATTTACACTTACCATGTATAATCAGATGTTCGTAGGAAATAGATTCACGGGTGCGTGTATTCTGTCATATCCAATGAATAATTGTGTGCTCTATGTACACAGAATATTCCATTAGTCTGCTTAATTTAACTGATATCTGTTGAGTAGAGAAGAAAAGCTATATAGCGTGTACAGCAACACATTTCATTAAGCCACATGAGTTTGTGTAAATTTTGGTCCCACACTGTGAATAGTAATTCTTTCCAGATTAGCACTGCTACTGAATACGAAGACAAGACTCACAGCTGCATGTCAATATGTGTGCTTTTCTAGCAATATGAGATAATTGTACCTTTTTTATAGCTGTTCTAATGTGAAGGCTACATCCAGTATCTCAAATCTAGGGTAGTAATAGGGCACAAACTTACTTTTTCTAACCCAAAAGGAGCTGTTGAGCTATAAAGAGCTTGCCAAGGTTGCCATGCTTTATTAAGAGAGTGTGCAGACTGCAAAGTTACAATAAGTGACTGCTCAGATCGCTTATGAACAGAGAAACACCAGATAAACTGCTAAAAACAGAGAGGGACTGCATAGACTGCCCATTTACAAAAAGAGACTGCTCAGTCATATTCCAGATACAGAAATAGACTGCTCCCAGATAGAGAGTGCCCTCATTTACAGACAGAAACAACTTAAACAGTCCTATCTTGACTGCCCAGTTACAGGAAAAGACTGCTGAGAGTGCCAGCAGTTTGAGGGACTGCCAACAGTGACTCCAGCTACAAAGAGATTTGCCAGGGTGACCGCAACTGCAGAAAAACACTGCCCTCATTATTACTTACTTAACCACTTCAATACCAGCCACTTAGACACCTTCCCGCCCAGGCCAATTTTCAGCTTTCAGCGCTGTCGCAATTTGAATGACAATTGCGCGGTCGTGCTACACTGTACTCAAACAATTTTTTTTATCATTTTGTTCTCACAAATAGAGCTTTCTTTTGGTGGTATTTGATCACCTCTGCGGTTTTTATTTTTTGCGCAACAAATAAAAAAAGACCGAAAATTTTGAAAAAAAACAAATTTTTCTTTGTTTCTGTTAAAATTTTTTGTAAATAAGTACGTTTTCTTCTTCAATGATGGGCACTGATATGGCGGCACTGATGGGCAACGATGAGGTGGCACCAATGAGGTGGCACTGATGAGGTGGCACTGACAGGCACTGATGATGGGCACTGATAGGCGGCACTGATGGGCACTGATAGGTGGCACTGATGGGCACTGATAGGTGGCACTGGTATGTGGCACTGATGGGCACTCATAGGTGGCACCGATGGGCACTCATAGGCGGCACTGATGGGCACTCGTAGGTGGCATTGATGGATACTTATTGGTGGCACTGATAGGTGGCACGGATGGGCACTGATAGGTGGGCACTGATGGGCACGGATGGGCACTGACAGGTGGCACAGATGGACACTGATGGGTGGCACTGATGACACTGATTGGTGGCACTAATGCTCCTAAGGGTGGCATTGCTGGGCATCTAGGCAATATTATGGTGCCAATCAGTGCCCATTTGTGGGCACTGATTGGCACAGATCCGGCACTGACTGGGCACATTGGGCACATGTGGATGGCCATGGGGTACATACCTGGCCATCCACATGTTGCCCCTTCCCTGGTGGTCTTAGTGGCGATCCCTGGTGGTCCAGTGTGGTCATCTAAGGGGGGGCTGCGCTGATAAACAATCAGTGCAGACCCTCCCTGTCAGGAGAGCCGCCGATCAGCTCTCCTCTACTCGCGTCTGTCAGACGCGAGTGAGGAAAAGCCGATCAACAGCTCTTCCTATTGACATCATGATCAGCCGTGATTGGACATGGCTGATCACGTGGTAAAGACCCTACGCCAGAGGCTCTTTACCAAGATCGGTGTAGCGGTGTTTCAGACTGACACACCTCTCCACCGATCACTGCGATGCGCGCCCCCGCGGGCGCGCGGCGGCATGTTATCCTGCTGGACATCAAATGACGCCCAGTCAGGATAACGGAACCACTTCCCGGACGTCAATCTGCTATAGGCTGGGCGGGAAGTGGTTAACTGATTGAGCTGTTCTTTGACATCCTTCACGCTGAAAAGCTGTACAAAGAAATGGAGAAGCTCTTCAAAATATAATAATAAGTAAGAAAAATAAGTACATTCTCTGTGTGTAACAGAGTAACTCAGAGCGGACCATATTAGTACTTTACTTCAACACATCCTACTGCCTGATACATTTAGTCATAATCAACCTGCATGCATTATTTCACATTGATTAAGCCACTGGTACCTGAACAGTGCAAGGCTGCAGAGTTAGGTAATTTATAACTGAGACCTAAGTCCATAAAAAAAAATCTGTCTCTCTTGTGTAGCCAGCAGTCAGCATCCCGTTCTAACATGTGAGGTTCACTTTCCTATCAGGTGAATCAGTCTGAGCTCCAATAGATGTTAGATAGTGGTATCTATTTTGCTATAAAAAAAGGCATTAAATAAGTATGGAGCCATTGCTGGCCTTTCTTTGAAAAAATAGTTCCCTGGCCATCATTCTGGTCTAGTGGTTTCAATAATTTTTAAATCACTAACCTAAATAAATATGCAGATCAAGTGTTCTGACTTTGGTCTGACTTTGCTGATTTGCATGTTCCCAGATAGCAATTGTGCTGCAAGTTTGAAAATGACTTGCTAAGCTATTGCTAGACTTGCCAGGCTACACAAGTTTGTTGCAGCAAGTTCTCATTGCATGACTCCAGGTCAACTTTCTTTGCAAACATTCTGCAAGCCCACTGCAAGTTCTGGTTCAGTTATGTTGTGCAATAATCATCCCACCTCAGGGGTCACTGTGACTTGCAGAGCTCTTGCTGTAGACTGACAATTGCAACTTTGCTCTTGCTTGAGACTTGCCATGCAAATTTACTACAAATTTACTACAATTTGGAAAAGTGTCAACTAGAACTTGTGCTTCAAGTGCTCTGCAAGAGTACAACTTGCAAGTGAAAATGTGCAGCAAGTTAACAAGACTTACAATTATTAGGACTTACAGTGCCTTCAAAAAGTATTCATACCCCTTGAAACTTTCCACATTTTGTCATGTTACAACCAAAAATTAAAATTTCTTTTATTGGGCTATTAATTGATAGACCAACACAAAGTGGCACATAATTGTGAAGTGGAAGGAAAATGATAATTAGTTTTCAATTTTTCTTTGCAAATAAATATTTAAAAAGTGTGGGGTACATTTGTATTCAGTCTCCCTGAATCAATACTTTGTAGAACCACCTATCACTGCAATTAGAGCTGCAAGCCTTTTTGGGTATTTATTTACCAGCTTTGTACATCTAGAGAGTGAATTTTTTATCCATTCTTGTTTGCAAAATAGCTCAAGCTCTGTCAGATTGGATGGAGAGAGTCTGTGAACAGCAATTTTCAAGTCTTGCCACAGATTCTCAATTGGATTTAGGTCTGGACGTTGACCGGGCTATTCTAACACATGAATATGCTTTGATCTAAACCATTCCATTGTAGCTTTGACTGTATGTTTAGGGTTGCTGTCCTGGTGGAAGGTGAACTTCCGCCCCAGTTTAATGTCTTTTGTATACTCTAATGCCGCGTACACACGAGCAGACTTTACGGCGGACTTTGCCCGGCGGACTGGATTTCGTCGGACAATTCGATGTGTGTGGGCTCCAGCGGACTTTGTTTTCTCAAAAGTTGGACGGAATTAGATTTGAAACTTGTTTAAAATTTATCCGTTGAAATCGAGTCCGGTCGAAAAGTCCGCCGTCTGTATGCTAGTTCGACGGACTAAAAAGCCACGCTAGGGCAGCTATTGGCTACTGGCTATGAACTTCCTTGTTTTAGTCCGGTCGTACGTCATCACGTACGAATTCGACGGACTTTGGTGGATTGTGTGTAGGCAAGTCCGTTCATTCAGAAAGTCCGTCGTAAAGTACGTCGAAAAATCCGCCGGGCAAAGTCCGCCGTAAAGTCCGCTCGTGTGTACGCGGCATAAGATTGCCCTATATTTGGCTTCATCCATCTTCCCATCAACTCTGACCAGCTTCCCTGTCCCTGCTGAAGAAAAACACCCCCACAACATGACTCTGCCACCACCATGTTTCACAGTAGGGATGGTGTGTTCAGGGCGATGTGCAGTGTTAGTTTTCCGCCACACATAGCGTTTTACTTTTAGGCCAAAAAGTTCAATTTTGGTCTCATCTGACCAGAGCACCTTCTTTCACATGTTTGCTGTGTCCCCCACATGGCTTTTCGCAAACTGCAAACAGGACTTCTTATGGCTTTCTTTGAACAAGGTCTTTCTTCTTGCCACTCTTCCATAAAGAAAAGAAAGGGGGGATTTGGGAGATTGGGACTTTAAATAAGGCCATGGCTGGGTAAAGCCATGTGCCTCCATCCCTGTCAATTATGACGACAAAACAAACACTAATGCAGCAAAAGGCAGCAAAGTGTAAACAAGGAGGGTGGGACTTTATATGAGGCTCATGGTGACAAATCGAACAATTTAGTGGGAGGTAAAAATTGTTTAATATTGCATGAGAACATGTTTGACATACATAGAATTGCACATACATGAAGATGCACCTGTAACTAGGCGACACAATCTACACCGGCCAAAACTAGTAATAACATGTTTACAATCATGTACATTAATGGTAAAATTTAGGGGTCCACCAGTGTTCATAAGTTGTATAAACGTTAAAGGGATAACAACTGCACGGTCAATAGTTCTTGAATCCCTAAAAGGTAGAAATATCAATACTTTCATATCATCATGAATATGTAACTTGTTCACAACATCTAATAGCTTGACGCGTTTTGCGGCTTATAACCGCTCTTCAGGAGCAGACATGTGAATTATCTGTAATAGAAAATTGATATGCATGGGTACTTTATATCAAGGTTGGGGAAATATTGGTAAAATTCCCCCCAAGAAACCTGGGTAGGGCATACAAATTTACGGAAGTATGTGCACCGGGCCACATGATGTCCAGGTCAGCAGGCCAGCCGAAGGGTCAGTAACGGGAGCCGAGAGGGCGCGTCCAAAAGTGGCAACCACCACAGGCAGCGGTACCGGCAGACCAGTGCTCCTCAGGCTCACCTGATGTGAATGTGAGAGATAGTGAATGTATGAGCCTCATATAAAGTCCCACCCTCCTTGTTTACACTTTGCTGCCTTTTGCTGCATTAGTGTTTGTTTTGTCGTCACTCTTCCATAAAGGCCAGATTTGTGGAATACACAACTAATAGTTGTCCTGTGGACAGATTCTCCCGCCTAAGCTGTGGATTTCTGCAGCTCCTCCAGTGTTACCATGGGCCTGTGGGCTGCTTCTCTGATTAATTCTCTCCTTGCCTGACCTGTCAGTTTAGGTGGTTGGCCATGTCTTGGTAGGTTTGCAGTTTTGCCATGCTCTTTCCATTTTCGGATGATGGATTGAACAGTGCTCTGTGAGATGTTCACAGCTTGGGATATTTTTTTATAACCTAACCCTGCTTTAAACTTCTCCACAACTTTATCACTTACCTGTCTGGTGTGTTCCTTGGCCTTCATGATGCTGTTTCTTCACTAAGATTCTCTAACAAACCTCTGAGGGCCTCACAGAACAGCTATATTTTTATTGAGATTAAATTACACACAGGTAGACTCTATTTACTAATTAGGTGACTTCTGAAAGCAATTGGTTCTACTAGATTTTAGTTAGAGGTATCAGAGTAAAGGGGGCTGAATACAAATGCACGAAACACTTTACAGATATTTATTTGTAAACAGTTTTAAAAACCATTTATTCGTTTCTTTCCAGTTCACAATTATGTGCAACTTTTTGTTACTTTGTGTTGGTCTATTACATAAAATCCCAATAAAATTAATTGTTTTGGTTGTAACATGACAAAATGTGGAAAGTTTCAAGGGTTATGAATACTCAATAATCAATAATCAATAATAATAATCAATAATCAAGGCACTGTACAATCAACACTGCCACAAACTTGTGGCAAGAAGTTATCCTTGCTATCTGGCTTGGCTCCAGGTTTGAAAAATTATTGATGGCCGCAGGGCTGGTGCTAGACTATTTCGCTTTTTTGCGCCTTAGGCAACCCCCTCCACCCCCCCCCCAAAAAAAAAAAAATAGGCCCGGGCATTATTTTTAGACTGAAGATTTTTTTTTAAACCAGATTACAAATAATGACAATTACCTGTTTCTCGATGTCTTTTAGTTATATTTAGCCAGCTTCACTCCATTGATGTCAGTAATTGTTTATTTTTTTAATTTTAAATCATTTTTTATAATCTTTTTTTTTTTTTCTTTTTTTTTTTTTTTTTTAACAATTGTATTTGTTTACTAGTTTTTTTAGGACCCTCCATTGGGGGGAATTTGGTGAAATATCAGGGGTCTAAACAGACCTCTGATGTTTCACCTTTGAGATAGATAAAGGAGATTGAGGACACAGCTCCATAACTCCATCTCTGTAGCCTCGGCAGCACAGAATAAAGCACAGAATGAATGGACAGGAATAGCTATTTACAGAGGCTCCCCGTTCATTCATAAACTGAGGCATATTAAACACAGTTTACTATACTTAGTTTTTTGTTTTCATTTATAACTCGAGTCAGTGATCGGTACTGATTACTGACTTCGTCATTTTAGACAAGGAAGGGGCTGGTAAATGACACGTGATGGGAAGTGAGAGATCAAAGTGGGCCAGGAGAGAGGAAACAGCAGGGCTGGGACAGATCTAATTAGGCCGGGAGAGAAGACAACAGGGTCGGAAGAGAGGAAACAGGGGGGAGATTACAGCAGAGCAGCAGGACCTGGCTAGGAGGGGTGGCATATAGGGAAACCGGTCCCCTCCATTTCCCTCTTGCAGCCGCTGAATGCCTGCGGGAGGGAGAGGAGGAGAAGCTAGACTTCAGCGGCTGCACCTCAGGTGGCAGTGCACCCTAGGCGACTCCTAGTTAGCCTAGTGGTAGCACCGGCCCTGGGTGCCTGAGACAACCAGGCCACTAGCATTTTCAGAAGAAGGTCAGCAATAGCTGCCACAACATTTCTTCTAGTACAAATGTTTTTCATTCCTGAAGGAACCAAAAACCCCTAACAACAAATGGTTTTTAAGAAACAAGGGTTTTATTGGGGTGCACAGACCACAGTAAGCATACCTATTATGCCGTGTAGCGCTGGTAGATTTGCAATCTACCGCACGTTAGGTAAATTTAGTAACTTGTTCATTAGGAAGGTTAAGTTTGCCTCTGTTCCAGCTTGGCTGACGTTGTGTGTGTTTCCATACTGACCGGTGGGTGTCACTGTTATCACTGGTTAGTGTTGGAAAGGCAATGTGTTGAAGCGTATAGATGCTCTTCTGTCCCGGAGACAACTCGGTGAAGGTGGTCCTCCGAGTTGCATTCTGGGCGAGGGTATTCATGGGACAGACGCCATATTTTGGGGTTAGTTTTTCAGCCACCTGCTGGCCCTCCTGGCCGACAAGTATGCGTTAAGGAGCTACCTCGTGGTCCTCCGTTCCGGAGGCCCACGATACTGCGGCGCAGGGGTGGGTCCAGAGGCTTGTCTGGGGCCTACCACCGCGGGTGAGGAATGGTCCTGAGCTGTCGGTCCTGTGTGACAAAGCTGGACAACCGAGGAGATCCCAGGGGAGGACCCATCTTGGAGGGATCACGCAGCATGCTGGTCTATAGAGGGGCCTGGTGACTCGGTTGGAGGACGTATCCGAAAGTAACTATACAGCATAGTGTTGCCGGGTTGGCTTTAAGGTTCAGGCACTGTGACTGACATTCATTACAGAAAATCTGATACATCCTGTGGCAGAGGATCGTACGGATTTTGTTCCCAAGCAAGTCTGTGGCAGAGACTTTGATTCGTGCTGCGTACTGGCTGCTAGGCTGGTGAGAGAGGCCTATCCAGACGAGCAAGGAGTGGGTCCCACGAGGAGAGCGCATTCCATACAATATCTGAATTCTACCCGAACATTTGTTAAAAGAACCCTACAAGAAGATGTTTGAGTTTCTTCTGCAGTTTCCCTTTTGCCTCTTTCCTGCTATTTCCTAAGTCAAGTGTTTAATAAAGCATTGAAACTGTACTCCAGTGTTGGTGCGTGTATCGTCCAGAGGTAAACTCAACGGAACCCTAGACCCGGTGGTGGTGAAACAGAGGGAAGCAGAGTGAAGGTAACAGACCCGCTTAAACCAGCAGCTCCACCGAGAGTTATTGCTACAGTTGTTTTTGTAACTAATAGAGGGGTATAATCAATGGAGATGAATAGACTTTTTAAACTTTGTTCTGTTGATGAACTATCCAATGTACTATACTGATCTGTTCCAGCAGTTTAGCCTTCTGTAAAAAAGGATAAATATACATACCTGTATATTGCAACCATCCTGCTGTGTTCAGTCTTTGACCAAGAAACAGTGATTTCTGGTTTCTTTGCACACTAACCAGAAAGCAAAAAGTGAAGTCAGGTATGTGCCATAGCAATCTGTAATGCCGTGTACACACGAGCGGACTTTTTGACCGGACTGGTCCGACGGACTTTCTGACGGACTTTCGACTGACTTTTGACAGACTTCTGATGGACTTTTGAACGAACGGACTTGCCTACACACGATCGCACCAAAGTCCAACGGATTCGTACATGATGACGTACGAGCAGACTAAAATAAGGAAGTTGATAGCCGGTAGCCAATAGCTGTCCTAGAGTGGATTTTCGTCCGTCGGACTAGCATACAGACGAGCAGATTTTTCGACCAGACTCGAGTCCGTCGGACAAATTTGAAACATGTTCCAAATCTAAAGTCTGTCAGATTTCTTACCGAAAAAGTCCGCTGCAGGTCCGATGGAGCCCATACACGGTCGGATTGCCCACCGGATTCGGTCCGTCGGACCAGTCCGGTCGAAAAGTCCGCCCGTGTGTACACGGCATAAGGTGTTTAAAAGATCCATTGTATCAGTTCATAGTAGATGTGAAGGGGGAGGATCTCTATTTCACATTTCATAATTAAACCAAATATTAAAATCAGTAGATGGCTACTCCAGCAGATTAGGAAAGCTTGTTCACAGCCAATATCTGCAAATTTGTCAAACCTAGGTCAAGTCCTGGCTTGCCAAATAGATTTGTCCCTCTCTAATCATCACATGCTGCAACATGGATGGTATAATCCTTGTCCATTGGACCAAAGACACAAAGACATACCTCCCAGTTAACTGTAGTGTGTACCAAGGTATGCCGTACATGAACTAATATTAGTAATTGGTAAAATCAATTATAAACATGCATGTTTGGACAAGGCACAAAAAACAAAAATTCCCTGTAAATGTTCTTACCCTTCCCCACGCTAATAACTAGTGTTTCTTTTGTTGTTTTCTCTATCTTATTACTTCCCGTGACACCCTGTCAACAGAACAGAAAGTTAGGGCAAATTTCCCCAGCAGGGACACCAAAATCAATTAAAAAAATGACAGATTTTCTTATCCTTCCCCATTGTTGAATGACTGCATTCCGCAACAATGTTATATGTCAAAATAATTCTCATGGACAATTTTTTATCATTCAGATCTTTCAGAAACATAGTTACATATTTTGAGTTTAAATACATATATTGTCTCTCAATTGAAATAATTATACCCCCCCAGGTGGATTCACTTATCATGTCCCACCCACAGATTTGATTGCTAGCTCTTCAGAATGACCATTGATTATGTTTGCTACTTTGCTTTTTATAGCATAACATCCCTTCTTACTGCTATATAAAAATCAATTATTTTTATTATGTTATTAATGGAACTGGTAATGAAGCAAGGAAATGAGTCAGAGGAGGAAGGTAACTATATTTAACCCCCAATGCTACAGAAAGGACCCACAATTCAAAGCAGAGAATAGAAGTAAAGAGCAGACACCTTCCTACCAGAGAACAATAAACCAGGAGAAAGCCTTTTTATTGCCCCATTGGGATAATCGGGTGTTCTACTCCTTGTGTATTGTTCTAACAACCTTGAACATATTAACTTCTTTTTATCCTGTGCATTTTTTAATTGTTTAATCAATTGTTCAAAGTGGTCGGGATAAATGTATCATAGTTTATTAACCCATGTAGAGCATAGAGTGTTCATTCTATGCAGACAGCTTAGAATCCTATAAGCCACCTAATAATGTTATGTTGTAGATACAAACGTATAATTATGATCTCGTCTTGTGGTTTCTTTTGCTACATCCTTTTCATGTCCTTTTACAGAAAAGACTTACTTCAAATTATATGATTATAGGTATCTAATCATAGAACTAATAGAATGTAAACTGCGTTTATGATAAGGAAAATAATGGAAAACATTTTAATAATGGATGTACCTGCAGTCATGGTGACATATGTTGGTTGAACACTGCTTGTTGCAAATAGTTAATCGGTTTTCTTTGTCCCTTTTTTCTTTGTATATATACACACATGACAGCTATATTGCTCTATTAACTGAAATTGCCATCCTGCAAAACTAGGACAAGAATCAGAAAGGGCGCTGCATTGTTATCACAAATCTTGAGCGCAATGGACAGCAGCTGTGATTCTCCCCCTTTAGGTTAGTCTACAGCAGTTCTTTTTCAGGTTTTGTCCTAGTTTATAAGGATAGATAGACAGTGCAATGATAAAAAAAATAAATAGAGGTTAAAAAAAAAACTCTTAAATTGTTTTAAAAAGTAGCTGTCTTGAATTTAGTTCTTCAAGAGTCTTGTAGTTTTTCTACAAAAAAAAAAAAAAAAGTTTTTGGTAGACACTGGTTGGAGGGTTAAACCACATCATCTTTTGGGAACTCTGCTGGTGCAATATCAACTGTTCCTGTGCCTGTATACCTTTTATGATTATTATGATGGGGGAGCTGAAACAGGCAAAAGTGGATGGAAACAGCCAAAACTCCCAGATGGAAAGGAGTAGTCAGGAATTATGGAAGTAAGATCTTGCTGATTGGGTATCCATTACTTATAGGAAGCCAGGGTCTCCTTTTGTATCTAAAATATCATTTTTGGCTTAATTGACCCTTTAAGACTTAACATGTAGACAGGATATCACTGTAACTACAAACTTTTAGGGTGTGAATGTTTGAACTTTTCATTGCATATGTATCATAAACATGTTGAGGGATTTGGATAATTGGCACCAGAAATGATCCTCCAAATTTAAAAGTTCATTTTTATTTTTTTTATTTTTTTTTCTCAAACAAGTCATTGTTCCTTGTTAATTTAGTGTAGCACCCTCCTAGCATAGAATACTAGGTACACTTAGGTTTCGCTCCTTCTGTAATTAAGGGAGCAGTAATTGTTTGGCCCGGTCTGGGAATCTGATTGCTTCCCCCTCCCTCTGAAAGAAGCTTCCAGAGCTTAGGGTGGGAGATTTAAAATAACCAGCCTGAATATTTATCAGATTATAGCCAATCCCTAGAGAGGGGTGTCCAGAAGGGGGCTGGAATGGTGATAAATAGTCTGAGACACGGAGAGCAGAGTTCCTTTTCCCCAGGAGGGTTCCAGAGCCTGACGGGCTACTGCACTCAGGCATCCCCAGGACTGTACAGCTGTTTTATAGGCCTCGGTGGTGTAAGGACTGAGGGCCTGGATGGACTTTACTTGGAGCTGAATGAAGAACCTCAGTACAGGAGGCCTGCTCTGGAAATGTGCATTCTCACTCACTGGACATTAGTGTCTGGAGGAAGCTGGAAGGTTGCAGCTGTCCTGGGGGACTTGGGAGCAAAGATCCTAATCCAATCTCTGTGACTATATAGTGTTCTGAAAGCTGCACTGAGTACCAGCAGTTGTGCATCAGCTAGAGGTAACCAGATGTCAAAATAACTTGCCTCATGATCTTCAGATGTGAAGCCTTAGACTGTTCAGTACTCACTATTACTATAAGAGAAGATTGTCCTCTAATTTATAAGTTCTGAGTGTTTTGGATTATCCCATGCCCTAGCCCCCTTTCCTGGTAAATTTCACATGCAATAAACTACAAAAAAAGACAACTGCTAGACTGATTTATTGGAGCCGGAGTGTATGGACTCGTGCTTCAGATGACTGGTAGCCTCTGTACTGTTAGGAAAGCTCCAGCTACTACCAGCGGCCCCTACAGGGTAGTGCAACGTTACTTAAGTTTGTGCCATGTTATCCGGCCTATCGGAAAAATGTGAGGTATTCGAACTGTTGATATCGAATGTGCATAATTGTTCTATATATCCTTTCAGGTCAGTTGCGCACATAGAGGGATGAATACTTCTGATTGATTTATACCATAAAGAACTTCACAGTCTATATTCTGGTTGTCTGCTGTAGCATTCAGATTGCTGTTGTTAGGATCTGTATCCATGTGATTCTGTTCTTGTTGCTGTTTGCGTGCATGCTGCCCTGGCCCTGCCCTGTCATTATGTAGAGCCTGCTACTGTTTTCTGTGGCTCTGTCTGCTAGCTGATTAGCCCCGCTAGTATGAAAACTGCCCCGACCTATGTCTCTGCTCTGGTCTTGATGTTCAGCTCTGGGTAGCTCTAGTGAAAACATTAGGCAACTCTCTTTGACATATAGTGGCAAAAAAGTATGTGAACCTCTTGGAACTAACTGTTTTTCTGTAGTATTTTGTCATAAAATGTCATCTGGTCCTCATCTAAGTCACAGCAATATACAACACAATGTGCCTAAGCTGATAACACATAATTCTAATTGCTTGTGTGTTTATTGAACCCACCCATTAAACATTCACAGTGCTGGGAGAAAAAAATGAAGTGAACCCTTGGAGTTAATAGCTGGTCAAACCTCTTTTGGCAGCAAATACTTTCTGTAACTTTGGATCACATCTATATAATGTAAAGGAGGAATTTTTGACCATTCCTCTTTACAAACTGCTTCAGACATTGGATGTCTGTGGAAATAGCTCTCTTGAGGTCATTCCACAGCATCTCTATTGGGTTAAGGTCTGGGCGCTTACTGGGCCACTCCAAAAGGTGCATTTTTCTTTTTTTTGTCGCCATTATGGATTTACTTCAGTGCTTTGGGTCATTGTCCTGCTGCATCAGACAGCCACACTGCCATTGGACTAAAGGATATTTTAGTAAACTTGGGAATTAATTTTCCCCTCAATAATGGCAAGTGGCCCAGACCAAAAAAAATAAATCATAGGGGTCCCCCCCATCCGTACCAGGCCCTTCAAGTCTGGTATGGATTTTGAGGGGATCCCCATTTCAAAATGTTTTTAAAAAAATTGTGTGGGGCCCCCAAAATCCATACCAGTCCCTTATCCAAGTATACAACCCGGGAAGGCCAGGAAAGAGGGGGGACAAGTGAGCACTCCCCCTGATCCATACCAGGCCACATGCCCTCAACTTGGGGGGGTACTTTTGGGGAGGGGGGCTCCCATCAAAGCACCTAGTTCCCATGTTGATGGAGACAAGGGCCTCTTCCCCGCACCCCTGGGCGCTGGCTGTGGGGGTCTGCAGGCACGGGGCTTTAGGAACCTGGAAGCCCCCTTTAACAAGAGAGTCTCCAGATCTTGACCCCCCAAGTGAATAGGTAGGGGTACGTAGTACCCCTTCTCATTCACCAGGTAAAGGGTCAAATAAATAAAATGTGAACACAGTTTTTGCAAAGAACAAAACAATATAGAAAAAAATCAACATCTCCCAAGGTAAATCCAGTGTCAATCACGATTAATGCCGCCACCGACCCAAAGAGAAAAAAACAGCAGTATGCCCCTGGCATCTGACATTTCCGGTTCCCACCGCCAGTAAATAAACAAACGGACGGGGCCACCCGATGAAAGAAAATTGCTTTGTATCCCTTGCCAGCCTTATGCAAATCAACTACTCTTGATCAAATGTCTTTAGAGAGTCTTTTTTTTGCAAGGTATGGGTCACATCAGCTGATCCTTCTTATGAACAGCAATTTTAAAATGTTTGAGGCTGGGTTCACACCGCAGCATGGAGCGGCTCCCAGCAGGGGTCTTGTACGTCCCTGTTCACCGTTTCAGGTCCAATTTCAGGTCTGAATTTTTGGCTGAATTGGGACCTGAAATGGACCAGAAGATGCACAGGAATACTGTGCAATTTGCTCCAGAGATGTGTAAACCGGCTCCATAGAGAGACGGTCACAATCTCCTGACATGCAAATTGGATGCGGAGAAACCGCATCCAATTTGCAATAGTGTGAACCCAGCCTCAGTGTCTTTTATCAATCACAGTAGCTCTAAATAACACCTCCAAACCCATTTCAATAATTGGATTCCAGGTGTGTAAACAAATGACTCCAATTAGCTTTCATTGAAGTAGATAGTCTTTGGGTTCACTTACTTTTCCTCCAGCACTGTGAATGTATGTGTGTAATAGGTGAGTTCATTAAAGAAACAACAAATCAGAATTGTTTGTGTGTTATCAGAGTAAGCACATTGTGTTTGTCTATTGCTGTGACTTGGATCAAATTATTTTTTATGGCACATTACTGCAAAAAACAGTTAATGCAAAAGGGTTTACATACTTTTTTTCTTGCCATTGTAACTTCTGTCTACCTTTCAGCATTGACTCTGCTCTGTGGGATACAACCTTAGTTTGTCTGTTTACTCCTTGCTAAGCCCAGATAATCCAACCTTACTTAGGAGCACCAAAGTACCAGCACAATCGTCCTTAAGGCTGGGTTCACACCGGTGTGATGTTAGACATCGCATGTGATTCGCACCTACAGTTTCCACCTCATCCCTTTAAACCCGAACACATATTAATTAAACAGGTTCTGTGGCTGATTAAGGTGGTAATTAAACTCACTTAGTACCTTACCTGCATTCACTTAGCCACAGAACCTGTGTAATTAATATGTGTTCGGGTTTAAAGGGATGAGGTGGCAACTCTACTCACACCGCACTGCTATGCTGATCACATGCGATGTCTATGCAATGTCAATTCAGCCATATAGATTGTATGGCTGAATTTGCATCGCATTCGTGCCAAAATGGTGCAGGACCCTTTTATGGTCCGCACTGGAATCGGATCGCATGGGTGTTTACACCCATGCGATCCGATTCCTGCACCTTTTGACAGTTCGCACTGCGATATGCAAACCGATCTGGAGGTGTCATTTACCTTCTATTGACACCCGCAGCGGTTCGCATAGGGCAGTGTGAACTGCCTGTGAGTCCTATGCAATGCGGGAACCGGCACTGGAATCCCACTGGTTCCCGCACCGTGCTAGTGTGAACCGACACTAAAAGGTGGCTGCTAAAGGTAAAACAAAATGCAGCATTGGTATCTGGTTTTTACATAAGTTCAACACTTCCACATTCAATCTACAGGTACACAAACATACATACTTGTATTAAATAAACAGAGTACATATAGGTGTAAACTCACTCCAAATGTACAGAGGGTGTTATGTCTCAAAATTTGTGAAGGGATGGTATACATTACCTGGATACATCTGTTTCACACAATTGCAAATTTATATCCATCATGTTTAATGGCTATTACAGAGAAAATTATGCCTGCTGTGTAGAGTCCACTAACTTGGAGGCATCAAAAAAAGATGCTAGTAGCTGTAGCTGTATGTTATTTCTGACACATATTAGCTGCTCCTAAATCACCACCTCTTGGCTTTTTGGTTGACAAGTTACTTGGCCTGATAATATATGAAAAAAATAAATACATTATAAATGTGTGTGCTTTTTCTACCATTTACCTTACTACCTTGAGACCACAAGTGCCTAAATCCTGGTACTATGTACTATACTATCAACATAATGTAGATACTTGCCAACACACCAAGGATCAGCACAAGATGGCGTCCAAACGGTTTAGTTTATTGCATGACCACAACACAAAGAGGTGCAACGTTTTGGAGTCACGCAGGACCCCTTCGTCAGGCATGTTATCACATGCCTGACAAAGGGGTCCTGCGTGACTCCGAAACGTTGCACCTCTTTGTGTTGTGATCATGCAATAAACTAAACCGTTTGGACGCCACCTTGTGCTGATCCTTGGTGTGCTGGCAAGTATCTACATTGTTACTTGAACCAGTATCCAGCTGGTTGTTGCTGCAGCACCCCACCTTTAGAGCTTATACCAGGAACGTGTGCGATGGGACTATGAAACAATACTATCAACATACACACGGGCCGAATGCTGGCCGTTTTTTTTTTAACCGGACGATATCTGCCAACATTCGACTCATGTGTACCAGGCTTCATGTACACTAGCAGGTCCTAAACTTGAGTTAAGGAGCTTTTGGTAGTTTTTTGAGTTTAGAAGCTGCTGCGGTTAGAGGCGCTTCAACCACCCTCAACCTCCCTCTCCTGAAAGCGGAAGAATTGCATTCAGGGTAGGAACGTTTTTACCGCTGGAAAACCACAGAAAAATCGTTGCAAAATAATGGTGCAATTTTACCACATTTTGCATTTTCCTGTGGCCACGGTAAATGTAGGCACGGTGTACATGAAGCCTAAGGCCTCCTTCACACATTGGTGCAGAGATGTCAGTTTTTCTGCACACCTTCTGCAAAGGCACAAAAAAAACAATTGTTCTCTATGTGCCCTGTTCACACCACGACACTGGATACACATGCAGATTTTTTCTGCGTAGGAATCTGCAACATGTATGCAGTTTTCTGTGCAGAAAAAAAACTGACGTGACATCAACACTGTGGTGTGAACAGGGCACATAACTGACACACATGAAAACTGATGTCAACTTGCATAAAATCTCAGTGAGACGCGCATGTAAGCTGATGCCTCTGAAAGTGAAATCTGCTCAGTTTCCCCATCAGTTTTCATGCACATATGATGTGAAAGAGCCTTTATAGTAAATCGTCTTTAGGTTTGGAGTTGCATGTAGTGCTCGTTCCTGTGACCATAGGAGGAAATGCTTTGCAATCACATAAGGTATGTTTTAACTTATTAAAAAATAAAAGCAGCAAAAAACATGTAAGAAGAAAATGAAAACCTCTTTTGCTGAACTAATAAGCTGGAGATATTGTTTTTCAAGTGCCTTCAGGGACCTTTCAATCCAACTATATTTGGATTTTTGAAGTTAAAATTGTAAGAAAAGGCTGTAATAGCTATTCAATTTCATTAGAAGTATAACAGATTTATTTAGAGAAAATCAGAATTATGGTGGAGGGGTATAGTGTGGTTGTGGTGGCCAAACATTTTTGGGGTTACTGGCTCTCTCTAAATTACCCTAATCTTGAGTTGAAACGTAACTCAGGTTATATTGTCACATTTAATACTTGTTGCAACTATTTAAAAATACTTGCAGGCTTATTTTGTCTTTTTTTTTAACAAAGACCATTCGATTTCAATAGGAGCATAATTTATTTATTTAGGAGCAATGGAAGTTATGAGGGAGAGTTATAGTCTGGTTGTGGTGGTCAAGCATTTGTGGGGTCATTTCTATCTCTGAATTACGCTAGTAAAGAGCTGAAAAATAACTTAGGCTATATTACTGCAAATTAACTTCTGTTAAAACATTTTAAAAATCATTAGCCGGCTTATTTAGTGTTATTTTACTCTTATATTATTAGGTGACACTGTGACACTGATAGGTGACACTGTGGGCACTGATGGGTGGTACTGTGGGCACTGGTAGGTGGTGCTGGTGGGCACTGGTAGGCGGCACTGTTGTGCACTGGTTGTGCACTGGTAGGTGGCACTGGCAGGTGGCACAGGTGGGCACAGATGACTCTGTGTTTATCTGGCGCTCCAGATGGAGTAATCCTTAGGGGTATAGTCTGTGGCTTTAATAGCTGGATGCTGATGTATCCATAGAAAGGAGTCTTAAGGGTTAAAAAGGAAGGCAGCCATCCTTCAGAGTGTGGACACACTCTTAGATGTCCTTCTCACAGCCGCCGGTGATCGGCTGATAGCGTGAGGAGAAAAATAGCCAATTACCGCCTCTGTTTACATCACATGATCAGCTGTCATTGGCTGACAGGTGATCACGTGCTAAGGGGTCAGGATCAACCCCTTACTCTGATCTGTGATCAGCGAGTCTCACAGACTCCCTGATCACAGAGTGCACCACGCGTGCCCTGCAGGGGGCACGCAGGCCGCTCGAGCACAGGAGGACGTCTATGGACGCCCTCCCGGCCAAGTAGCTCCACGCTTTAGCCGTCATTCGGCTATAGTGCGGACAGGAAGAGGTTAACAATAATTGCATAATAAGAGAAAAAAATTGTTTACAGACAAAGCAAAAACTAGACGCAAATGTTCACTTTGCTAAAGACAAATAGACAGTAAACTTTGCAAGTACAGTTGCTCCAGACCTTGGTGAATGAGGTAGAGGTTCACGTTGCAAAGAATGAAGGGAAAAGGGGGGAAAACAGTTTCTACCCCCCCCTTCCCTCATGGGATTGCGGCAGCGGAGTTTCAAGTATCCCCTTAACTTAGAAATTGTGGGAAGGTTTGCTTTTGGTCACCTTCCCCTGTATATGTCAGGTCACCTAGTATCCAGGCAGTTTGAGAAAAGAGTGGGAAGGTGTTCAATTGGTCACCTTTTCCTAGGTAGGTCAGGTGATCTAGTATCCAGGCAGTTTGGAAAAATGTGAAAAAAATGTGAAAAAAAAGGGGGGTTCCGAGCCCCTGAGGTTCAGTGGCCCCAGTAAGCACAAGCTATGGTGTTCCCTCCCTCCCTATCCATCGCAGCTAATTATTATGTGGCAATGTCACTTTTGTTAAGGGGAACAGTTTTTTGAGCCTAGGTTTTTTACTGACTAGGTCTCCTAAAGTTTATGTTATCTAAGTGATTTCTGATTAAAGAATGTTTTGATGTTATGGGTAATTTTACCCCCATTGGCATGTATTCCAGCTCAAGCTGTAGTGGCTGAGCTGATGGCAGGTGTTTAAAAGAAATTTTACAGCTATTTATTTATTCATTTATTGTTAAAGCCAATAATAATAAAGGCCACGGTATGTGGTGTTTTCTTTTCTGTTTTTGTTTTCCTTTCTGTTTTATATCCTGCTGTCTGCTGTCTCATACCCATTCACATGCAAAAAGAATAAAAAAAATGCATTTTTGATTGCACAAGATTGGATGATGGAATTCAGCAGAGCTTTACAATATAAAAGGGAGACAATACAGTTATAATACAATACTATACAATACGATTAAGAGGGCCCTGCTCAGAAGAGCTTACAATCTACTAGGGTGGGGCAGGTGGTACAAAAGGTTGTAACTGTGGGGAATGAGCTGGTGGAAGTGGTAGGAGATTAGTTGGAGACGTGATAGGCTTTCCTGAAGAGATGTGTTTTCAGGGATTGCCTGAAGGTAGCAACAGTAGGGGATAGCCGGATAGGTTGAGGTAGCGAGTTCCAGAGGATGGGAGAGGCTCTGGAGAAATCCTGGAGACGATCATGGGAGGAGGAGATGAGAGAGCTTGAAAGCAGGAGGTCTTGAGAAGAGCGGAGAGGTCGATTTGGGTGATATTTGGAGACAAGATTAGTGATGTAGCTTGGGGCAGAGTTGTGAATGGCAACCAATAATACCAAGCTCTGGAGTAACTGAACTTGAAGAGTGCAACTGCAAAGTAAACAGTCTATTTGCCTTTAGTAAATCAACCCTATTACGTTTTATTTGCCCACTGTCCAGTAAGAAAACAATAAAACCAGCAGATTGAAAACTGCAGCATTTTGTGTTTCTAAAGCAGAAGGGAGACCAAAGAAAATAAAACATGATTCTAAGAGTAATGCACAACATTAGACAGATTCAAGAAGATCTGCATAGTACTACAAATTCCTTCAGAAAAAGAGATACAAATGGAGCAAAGAGTGCAGTAAATTGAGTCTGTAAACTTGTACTGTAAACATAGTGCTACATAGACAGTTAAATTTCTTTGCTCTCTAATTGTTGATGATCCTCTCATTACATGACTTTGATTTCAGTGTGCTGTAAATGAGGTGAATGACAAAAAATGGTTAAACCTCTAAATAGAATGAGATTAAAATCACCCAAGTTGCCCTAAGCCTAAATGGCAATAGACTTTTCTTTCAGGTTTTTGACTAGAGGTGCCATTATGATTATTACCTGATTCTACTGATAATGCCTCAAAGCAACTTTGTTGCTAGATGAAAAATTTCCAAAGAAGTGATGCCTATAAAGAAAAGACCTAATTTCTTTTTTGTCTCTGATCTGTGCTCTGTTGCAGAGTTATGGTGGCTTAAGAATTTTCAGCATTTGACATTTCTGGGTGTTTCAGATGTCTGTTCCCCTTCGGAACTCATCACAGGACCAGGCATCTGACCTACAATACTTTGTAGAGCCACCTTTTGTGGCTATCACAGCTCCAAGTCGCTTTGGATAAATCCCTATGAGCTTGCCACATCTTACCATTGGAATTTTTGCCCATTCCTCCTTAAAAAACTGCTCCAGCTCCTTCAAGTTGGATGGTTTGTGCTTGTGAACAGCAATCTTTAAGTCTGACCACAGATTTTCTATTGGATTGAGGTCTGGGCTTTGACTTAAACCAAAAAGTGTTGCTTTAGCAGTGTGTTTGGGGTCATTGTCCTGCTGGAAGGTGAACCTCCGTTCTAGCCTCAAATCACACATAGAGTGGTACAGGTTTTGCTCAAGAATATCCCTGTATTTAGCACCATCCATCTTTCCCTCAACTCTGACCAGTTTCCCAGTCCCGACTGCTGAAAAACATCCCCACAGCATGATGCTGCCACCACCATGTTTCACTGTGGGGATGGTGCTCTTTGGGTGATGTGGTGTGTTGGGTTTGCGCCAGACGGCCAAAAGTTCAATTTTAGTCTCATCAGACCAGAGCACCTTCCTCCTTACATTTTGGGAGTCTCCCACATGCCTTTTCCCAAACTCAAAACATGCCATTTTGTTTTTTGCTGAAAGTAATGGCTTTCTTCTGACCACTCTGCCATAAAGCCCAACTCTATGGAGCGTATGGCTTATTGTCGTATTGTACAGATACTCCAATCTCTGCTGTGGAACTCTGCAGCTCCTCCAGGGTTACCTTAGGTCTCTGTGCTGCCTCTCTGATTAATGCACTCCTTGGCCGATTAGTGAGTTTTGGTGTGCGGCCGTCTCTTGGCAGGTTTGCTGTTGTGCCATGTTCTTTCTATTTGGTTATGATAGATTTGATGGTGCTCCTAGGGATCATCAAAGATTTGGATATTTTCTTATAACCTAACCCTGACTTGTACTTCTCAACAACATTGTTCCTTACTTATTTGGAGAATTCCTTGGTCTTCATGGCAGTGTTTGGTTAGTGGTGCCTCTTGCTTAGGTGTTGCAGCCTCTGGGACCTTTCAAAAAGGTGTGTATATGTAATGATAGATCATGTGACACTTAGATTGTACACAGGGGGACATCATTTCACTAATTATGTGACTTCTGAAGGTAAGTGGTTGCACCAGAGATTTTTATGGGCTTCATAAGAAAGGGGGTAAATACATACGCACATGCCAATTATTATTTTTTTATTTTTGAAAATTAGTTTTATGAATATATTTTTCTAATTTTACTTCACCAACTTAGACTATTGTGTTCTGATCCATCACATATAATTCAGATTAAAAAAACATTGAACTAAAGGCTGTAATGTAACACAATTGGTAAAAATGCCAAGGGGGTGAATACTTTTGCAAGGCACTGTATATATATATATATATATATATATATATATATATATATATATATCTATATCTATATAGATATATATATATATATATATATATATATATATATATATATATACTATATCTATATAGATATATATATATATATATATATATATATATATATATATATATATCTATATCTATATAGATATATATATATATATATATATATATATATATATATCTATATAGATATAGATATATATATATATATTTTTTTTTTATTATTATTAAAATAGCAATATGTTATACTTCCCTGCTCTGTGCAATGGTTTTGCACAGATCGCCCCCAAACCCCCAAACCCCTCTGGCACAGCATTGAAGGTTTTTTACCTTAATGCAGAGAATGCATTTATAACCACTTCAAATAGAACATGAGCCTATTTGCTGTACACAAATGTGTACACATTTGCTGCAGATCAGGCCCGGACTGGGACAAAAAATAGGCCCGGGCATTTTGGATTGAGCAGCCCATGACATGTTAACCGGCCCCTTCCCCACTCTCCACCCTGACAGATCCCCTGAGAGAGGGGAGGGGGGAACCCAGCAGAGGTGTGGAGGGGGGGTGCGACCAGGAAAGAGCATGGGGGTTGGAGAGCACAGGGAAGAACCTTGAGAACATGGGGTGCGGCGACAGCACAGGGGAGAGGCAGAGAACACAGGGAGGAAGAGGAGAGCACAGGGGGGCAGCGGAGAGCATGGGGGGAGGTGGAGAGCCCAGGGAGGACAACGGAGAGCATGGGGGATGTGGACAGCACAGGAGGGCTGGCGGAGAGCATGGGGTGATGGGAAGACCGGACGAGCACAGGGGGGAGTGGCGGAGAGCATAGGGGGAGGTGGAGAGCATGGGGGGAGGTGGAGAGCATGGGGGGGGCAACGGAGAGCATGGGGAATGTGAAGAGCACAGGGGGAAGCGGAGAGCGTGGGGGTAATGTGGAGAGCACGGGGGGGGGTGGCAGAGAGCACGGGGGGTGGCAGAGAGCATTAGGGAGGTGGAGAGCATGGGGGGAGGTGGAGAGCATGGGGGGGAGTGGAGAGCATGGGGGTGAGTGGAGAGCATGTGGGGGGAGGTGGAGCGTATGGGGGGGAGGTGGAGCGTATGGGGGGGAGGTGGAGCGTATGGGGGGGAGGTGGAGAGTTTGAGGGGGTGGCGGAGAGCATGGGGGGGAGGTGGAGCGTATGGGGGGAAGGTGGAGAGTATGGGGGGGTGGCAGAGAGCATGGAGGGGTGGCAGAGAGCATGGAGGGAGGTGGAGAGCATCGGGGGGGTGGAGAGCATGGGGGGGTGGCGGAGAGCATTGGGGGAGGTGGAGAGCATGGGGGGAGGTGGAGAGCATGGGGGGAGGTGGAGAGCATGGGGGGTGGTGGAGAGCATGGGGGGTGGTGGAGAGCATGGGGGGTGGCAGAGAGCATGGGGGGTGGCAGAGAGCATGGGGGGAGGTGGAGAGTATGAGGGGGTAGCAGAGAGCATGGGGGGAGGTGGAGAGCATGGGGGGAGGTGGAGAGTATGGGGGGGAGGTGGAGAGTATGGGGGGAGGTGGAGAGTATGGGGGGTGGCAGAGAGCATGGGGGGGAGGTGGAGCGTATGGGGGGAGGTGGAGAGTATGGGGGTGACAGAGAGCATGGGGAAGTTGGAGAGTATGGGGGGTGGCAGAGAGCATGGGGGGGTGGCAGAGAGCATGGGGGGGGGGTGGCAGAGAGCATAGGGGGTGGCAGAGAGCATGAGGGGGTGGCAGAGAGCATGAGGGGGGGTGGCAGAGAGCATGAGGGGGGGTGGCAGAGAGCATGAGGGGGGTGGCAGAGAGCATGGGGGGGGTGGCAGAGAGCATGGGGGGGATGGCAGAGAGCATGGGGGATGGCAGAGAGCATGGGGGGAGGTGGAGACTATGAGGGGGTGGCAGAGAGCATGGGGGGTAGGTGGAGCGTATGGGGGGAGGTGGAGAGTATGGGGGGTGGCAGAGAGCATGGGGGGGAGGTGGAGCGTATGGGGGGGGTGGAGCGTATGGGGGGAGGTGGAGAGTATGGGGGGTGGCAGAGAGCATGGGGGAAGGTGGAGAGCATGGGGAAAGGTGGAGAGCATGGGGGGTGGCAGAGAGCATGGGGGGGAGGTGGAGAGCATGTGGGGTGGCAGAGAGCATGGGGGGAGGTGGAGAGTATGAGAGGGGGGGAGGTGGAGAGTATGAGAGGGGGGGAGGTGGAGAGTATGAGAGGGTGGCAGAGAGCATGGGGGGAGGTGGAGAGTATGAGGGGGTGGCAGAGAGCATGGGGGGTGGCAGAGAGCATGGGGGTGGCAGAGAGCATGGGGGTGGCAGAGAGCATGGGGGGAGGTGGAGACTATGAGGGGGTGGCAGAGAGCATGGGGGGGAGGTGGAGCGTATGGGGGGAGGTGGAGAGTATGGGGGGTGGCAGAGAGCATGGGGGGGAGGTGGAGCGTATGGGGGGTGGCAGAGAGCATGGGGGGAAGGTGGAGAGCATGGGGGAAGGTGGAGAGCATGGGGGTGGCAGAGAGCATGGGGGTGGCAGAGAGCATGGAGGGTGGCAGAGAGCATGGGGGGTGGCAGAGAGCATGGGGGGTGGCAGAGAGCATGGGGGGTGGCAGAGAGCATGGGGGGTGGCAGAGAGCATGGGGGGGAGGTGGAGAGCATGTGGGGTGGCAGAGAGCATGGGGGGAGGTGGAGAGTATGAGGGGGTGGCAGAGAGCATGGGGGGAGGCGGAGAGTATGGGGGTGGCAGAGAGCATGGGGGGTGGCGGAGAGCATGGGGGGTGGCAGAGAGCATGGGGGTGGCAGAGAGCATGGGGGGTGGCAGAGAGCATGGGGGGAGGTGGAGAGTATGGGTGGCAGAGAGCATGGGGGGAGGTGGAGAGTATGGGGGGAGGTGGAGAGTATGGGGGGGGGGTGGAGAGTATGGGGGGTGGCAGAGAGCATGGGGGGAGGAGGAGAGTATGGGGGTGGCGGAGAGTATGGGGGAGGCGGAGAGTATGGCGGAGGCAGAGAGTATGGGGGTGGCAGACAGCATGGGGGGTGGCGGACAGCATGGGGGGTGGCGGACAGCATGGGGGGTGGCGGACAGCATGGGGGGTGGCGGACAGCATGGGGGGTGGCGGAGAGCATGGGGGGAGGCGGAGAGCATGGGGGGAGGCGGAGAGCATGGGGGGAGGCGGAGAGCATGGGGGGTGGCGGAGAGCATGGGGGGTGGCGGAGAGCATGGGGGGAGGCGGAGAGCATGGGGGGTGGCAGAGAGCATGGGGGGTGGCAGAGAGCATGGGGGGTGGCAGACAGCATGGGGGGAGGCAGACAGCATGGGGGGGTGGAGAGTATGGGGGGGTGGAGAGTATGGGGGGTGGCAAAGAGCATGGGGGGAGGCAGAGAGTATGGGGGGGAGGTGGAGAGTATGGGGGGGTGGAGAGTATGGGGGGTGGAGAGTATGGGGGGTGGCAGAGAGCATGGGGGGCAGCGGAGAGCATGGGAGTGATGTGGAGAGCACGGGGGTGGCAGAGAGTATGGGTGCGGTGGAGAGCCCTGCGGGAGCAGCAGAGAGAAGCAGGATAGGAGGATCGGTGGGGGCGGCTGCATATAGAAGAATCATTTTCTCCATCTTCCTCCTGCAGTCTCGGAATGCCTGCTTCTCCTCTACCTCTCACAGGCATTCCGATACTGCAGGAGGAAGATGGAGAAAATAATTGTTCTATATGCAGCCGCCCCCACCGATCCTCCTATCTAGTTCACAGGGGAGGCTGAACTTACGTTTTCTGTTCCGGCACCTCTCGACATAATACCGGCTCCAAGGTGTCTGCTCTGGCTCCTCCCCCCAGCACTGACGGCTGACCTATACGTGCGGCCGTGCAGCCGTGGTGAGGCCGAAGGCGTCTCATTTAGCTCCTCCCCCCGGCGCCGATGGCTGAGCTCCGGGCGGCCGCGGAGAGGCTTAATGAACGGCACAAGCTCAAGCCTTGGGCCATGCAAGGACTTGCAGCCTGGCGGCCCCAGCGGCCGCGGCCCACCGGGCAAATGCCCGGTTTGCCCTATGGCCAATCCGGGCCTGCTGCAGATATACAGCACACCTTAAGGCAAAGGATTATTTTTTTTTAACTTTGCATATGTTTTTAATACAGAATACAGCTCTTTAACCTCCCTGGCGGTATGATTATTTCGGATTTTAGGTGCTGAAAGCGGTACAATTATTTTGCATGGAAATTTGGCGTTTTATATTGAAGGCCTGTAATTCTTAACAATAACACACTTAAATCTGTTCACCAAGAGTCTAGTAGATATCCCGGGTATGATGAAGTTTGAAACACAAAATCCTAAATTATAATATATTAAATAAATATAAATAATTAAAAAAATAATAATATAATAATAATAAAATACATTTTCCCACGATTCACTATCGCTCAATTCTGCAAGTGTTCTAATTTACTATCGCTGTTTTCTAGCTGGTCTAAAGCCACTTTTGACGTAAAGGGACATTTTTTGGTTGCTATGGACAATCTCCTGTTTCCAGCCAGAAAGAACAGTATATATAATATAAAACTGCATGCAGGGCATTGGACAAAGCACTGGGGACAAAAGGGATGTGAAATGATTTCATACAGTACTGTAATCTGTAAGATTACAGTACTGTATGTGTTATGAATTTTACATTATTTTGAATTTGCCGCCAGGCTCCGCCCCGTGCGTCGTGACGCTTGCACTGAACGGAGCTTGGCACAGAGAGGCTTCGGAGGAGGACACAGCCCGCACAGCGCGGGACATCACAGGATCCTGGGGATAAGGTAAGTAACACTGCACCAGGATCCTGGGGATAAGGTAAGTAACACTGCACCAGGATCTTGAGATGTAATCCCGAGTGTGGCTCAGGGTTACCGCTAATGGTGCTGAAATTTAACCCCGAGCCACACTCGGGAAAACCTTACACTGGCTTACTTTGTTGGTAGGGTGTTCATGTACATCCTCCCATTATCTAACTGCCTACCTGCCCCCTGTGGTGAGTGACCGGCGTGCTCTGTGATTGTTGAGTCCTTTGGACAGTCACAGTGACCCTTTACCATGTGATCAGCTGTGTCCAATGACAGCTGATCATGATGTAAACACAAGCTAGTTATTGGATTTTCTTTCCTCACGCTGACAGTAAGCAAAATGGTTAAAGAAGAACACAGTCAACAGACAATGTGAGATAATTAACACACATAATGAACATGTACTGTATGTAATATACAACGCATTTTTAGTACATTGTCCAGGACTATGTTACATACAACATAATGTACAACAGCAGGCAGTAGTCATAATGCACTACTTCTTACATTTATGTCAGTGAAAAAAACATTTTTTACATTCATTTCACTGTGAAAATAATGCCCCTTACATAGGTTTTATTGGGTGAAATAGTGGCTCTTACAAAGGTGTAAGTGGGAAAATAACACCCCTTAGTTTTCATGGGAAAATATTGCCTTTGGAGTCAGTGGGAAAGTAATGTCCCTTACATTGGTGCCAGTTAGAAACAAATGCCCTTACATCAGTATCAGTGTGTAAATAAAGCCCCTAGCCTTACTGTAATTGGGAAAATAATGCCCCTGGCATTGTGTTTGTGGTAAAATAGTGCTCCCTATGTTGCTGCCCATGGGAAAATATTGCCCTATTGCTATTGTCATTGTGAAAATAATGCCCCTTACACTGGTATTAGTATTAAAAATGCCTCAGTGGAAAAATAATTCCTCCCAGGTCAAATGCCTTGTAAGTGGGAGTTTCAAAATAATGCCTCTGCATCATTAGTGTCTCCCGCTGCAGATCTCTTTCAGAGTGGTACCCACTCCCCTATACACCTGCAACACCAGCTCCAACAGAGTTTTCCCTTACTAATTTTCTTTTCTGCTCAATAATTTGACCTATCAGAGCCAAAGTGGAGCCAGCTGCTGGACTGCTCATCGTTTAACTTGCTCCCCACACAAACCTTCACCACCTCTGCAGGTAAATATTTTAAGAATTTTCATTATAGGCAGCACTTTTTAACCACTTGCCACCTTTCCCCAGTCAAATGACGGCGGAACGGTGCTGCTCTCTCTCTGGGTGGATGTCATATGACGGTGCACCCGAGCGGCTGCCCCTGCGTGTCCGCTGGGGCATGCAGCGTGGCGATCGCAGGCACGCCGTATTGATAGGACATGGCGCGACCCCAATCTCTATAAAGACCCGCTGACGCGACTCTTTAATCATGTGATCGGCTGTGTCCAATCACAGCTGGTCACATTTAAATAAGGAAGTGCCGGTAATCGGCTCTCCTCACCTCACACTGACAGAGTGTGAGGCAAGGAGAGCCGATCAGCAGCATTTCCTCGCAGGGGACAGTGAGAGATGTAATCAGGGCTCTGATGATCAGTGGCCTGATTACATTAGAGCACCACCAGTGCCAGCAACCTATGCTAACCAGTGCCAACCAGTGCCAGTAATCTATGCCCACCAGTGCCAACAATCAGTGCCCACAACAGCAAGAAATCAGTGCCCATTAGTGATGTCAGTCAGTGCTGGCTTTCAGTGCCGCCTATCAGTGATGCCCATCAATAAAGCCCATCAATGTCCATCAGTGCCACCCATTAATACCCCTTACACTGGTGTTAGTATTAAAAATGCCTCAGTGGAAAAATAATTCCTCCCAGGTCCACTGGGGCATGCAGCGTGGCGATCGCAGCCACGCCGTATCGATAGGACACGGCGCGAACCCAATCTCTATAAAGACCCACTGATGCAGCTCTTTAATCATGTGATCGGCTGTGTCCAATCACAGCCGGTCACATGTAAACAAGTAATCGGCTCTCCTCCCCTCACACTGACAGAGTGTGAGGCGAGGAGAGCCGATCAGCGGCATTTTCTCGCAGGGGACAGTGAGAGATGTAATCTGGGCTCTGGTGATAAGTGCCCTGATTACATTAGAGCGCCACCAGTGCCAGCAACCTATGCTAACCAGTGCCAGTAATCTATGCCCACCAGTGCCAACAATCAGTGCCCACCACAGCCAGAAATAAGTGCCCATTAGTGATGTCAGTCAGTGCTGGCTTTCAGTGCCGCCTATCAGTGATGCCCATCAATAAAGCCCATAAATGCCACCAGTGCCAGCTATCAGGGCCCATCAGTGCCACCTATCAGTGCCCACCAGTGCCTCCTATCAATGCCCACCAGTGCCACTCATCAGTGCCATCTATCAGTGCTCATCAGTGCCACCTATCAATGCCAATAAGTGCAGAATATTAGAGCCACCTAATCGGTGCGCATAAATGCCACCTCATCAGTGCCCACCAGTGCAGCCTATTAGTGCCCATGAGTGCAGCCTCATCAGCACACATCAGTGAAGGAGAAAGATTACTTATTTACAAAATTTACTGACAGAAACTAAGAAAAACTTTTTTTTCTCAACATTTTTTATTTATTTATTTATTTTTAGGAAAAAAATAAAAATCCCAGAAGTGATTAAATACCACCAAAAGAAAGCTCTATTTGTGTGAAGAAAATGATACAAATTTCACATGGTTACAGTGTAGCATGTCATTCAAAGTGTGACAGCGCTGAAAGCTGAAAAATGGCTTGGACAGGAAGGGTGTGAAAGTGCCCGGTACATAAGTGGTTAGAAATATGTATCCAGAGACAGATTTTCTTTAAAGTCCATTCATGTGACCTGCAAACTGCATCTATGCTACCTCTGGGCTGGAGACATCAGCTCTGTAGGCTGCTTGTACAATCATGGATGTGGTTCCAATTTCTAGTGCTAAATGAGTGTGGTTTCAATGAATATGGTTCTAATTTCAGGGCAGGAACTGCTGAGTGTGATCTTTCAAAGGTGTGCTTTGCCCTGAAACTATTTCAGGGCTGTGTCTCTAGTGCTAAATGAGTGTCTTCTTGACTATGTGAGATCTGTCATTACAGTTTAACGGCTCATGTACACGACAGCTTCTAAATTTGATTTTATGAGTTTTTGGCTTTCTCTGTCAAAGTTCCTAAACTCAACTCCATAAAAGTCTGTGTCCATGTACACATAGGCTTTTACCAGAGTTTAGAAGCTGCTGCGGTTAGGTCCCTCAAACACTCTCTTCTGATTGCTGAAGAATTGCGTTCAGGATAGGAAAGTTTTGACCGCCGGCTGCAATCACGACAAAATCTTAGTAAAATCGTGGCACGATTTTACCACGTTTTGCATTTTCCAGCGGCCAACGGTCAAACTAGGTTATGTGTACATGAAGCCCAAAGTGAATCTGTGAACAGATCATGCAGACTAAAGTATTTACAGATTCTAAATGAGCAGTAGAAACACTTTTAGGCTTCATGTACACACAGCCTACTTTGACCGCCGGCTGCCGGAAAACGCAAACTGCTGCAAAATCACGGTGCGATTTTGCAGCAGTTTGCATTTTCTGGTGGCTGGCAGTCAAAGCTTTCCTATCCTGATAGGATAGTACTCCTATCCTTACATGTTCAGGGGAGGGAGGTTGAGGGAGGTTGAGCCCCTCCTAACCACAGCAGCTTCTAAACTCTGGTAAAAGCCTACATGCTTTTATGGAGTTGAGTTTAGGAGCTTGGGCAAAAAAATGCCAAAAACTCCTAAACTCAAGTTTAGGAGCTATTATGTACATGAAGCCTAAAACAAGCCCACATTCATTTCTGTGTCTATAAGAATTGTGGAGAAATTATTTTCAAAGTTCACAACACAGTCACTGAAATATTAGTTTTTTTTCTATGAGAGCAGATCTTGACAGCCTGGCAGCTTTCTAATGTAAACAACCAGCGGATGTTTAGGCTCTTTAGAAGCTGACTGAAAGCCAACTTAACCCAAAAAACAAGTGCATTATGCATGTACTAAATTATTTACAATCACACTGTCAGTTTGTGTGTAACTTACCTCCTTTAGCTGTATATAGCAGGTTTCTGTGTCTGCTATGTCACTCCTCCTCCTGGCTGAATTTCAAAGTTCTCTGACTTCCTGTTTCCTTCATTTTTCAGTCCTCATACTACATCTCCCATGATTCTTTGTGCCTCTGCAGCTTCAGGGTGGGCTATAGGAGTCACTTTTACCAGTGGAAGTTGATATGGGTGGGTCCTAGGGTTACTGGACCTGTAGGCTTTTTTTACTGGCTTTGTTATCTTAAGGTATTACTGTTGGTGTAAATGACCTGGTTCCTGGGCAGGCGGCTTCTACAACCCATAGGATCTCCACGATCTCCTTGGCTTGTAGTGTGATGTAAAAAGGGTTGAAATTGAAGCGCCACACCACTACTAAGAGGTCCAGATACAATGTTATTCCATTAAAGGTCAAGGGTACAATTCAAAAAGGTAGCCAACGGAGGGGCGTGGGTACCGCCGAGCAGTATGGAAGCCTGAACAGACAGCTCCAGCACCGAACGGAATACTGATCATCAACACCGCTAATCCACAATCCCAGGATGGCCACAAGTGACCCTCACATATCAGGGCAGCAACCGGGCCTGTCTAGGAAAAGAAAAGAGTACAGACAATTGAAGAGATTGACTGATTTCTTCACAGTGCCGTCCGGAGGCGGAATCCAAGATGGCGCCCGCGGCTCCTCAGCACACAGCACCGCTGCATACTCAGATCTCCCTGATGCAGATTAAGAGGCAATATCCCCCCCAGAAGATAATCCTTCACTCTTCAAGTGCCCAAAATCATCCTCAGTGAGCAACAGGCCTGCTAAAGCGCGGATGCGCTTGGATTCCAATCAGCATATTCATGAGGTAAGCCCTGCTCTGGACACTATCCTCATACAGCAGGCCCAGACTTCCCCTATTGCAACATTCCCCACATCTAATACACCAGTTCTTGATACAACAATGAAAGAGGTGCTAATGTCGCTGCATAGCTCATTACATCACACCTGGGGTTACACCACTGGGTCAGGGCCAAGATGGCGGACCTCGAGGACAGGTCTAGATGAAACAACGTTAAAATCAGAGGTATACCTGAGTCAATTTTACCACCCGACCTCAACCTCTACGCCAGGAAGCTGATAGCTACTCTTCTGCCCGACCTGTCCCCGATGGAAACTATCATCGACCGTATTCATCGCCTTCCCAAACCCCCGCATCTTCCCGCCACTGTCCCTAGAGATGTCCTGATGCAAATCCACTTTTATCACGTGAAAGACATGCTTCTGTCCAAAACAAGACACCTGGGGCAACTTCCAGAGCCCTACACGAAACTACAATTGTATGCAGATATCTCACAATTTACGCGCCAACAGAGGCGGCAATTGACCACTATCACTAAACCTCTAATCAACCACAAGATCCCCTACCAATGGGGATTCCCCACCAAGATCATCGTGAACAAAAATGGAGTGAAACACAATATCACTACAGTTGAGGAGGGAATTCATCTCCTACGCACTTGGGGAATCATTCCTGAAGGAGTGTTGCAACCCAGTCCACAACAGCAAACTAAAGACCCCAACCGCAATACCAGCCATCCTACAAACCCTGCAACCTCATCACCAGATTAGTGGTACCACCACGCATCTTCCAGATGCTCAAACAGCACATTCCGTCTAGGTGCCTGCTCGCAGCAGATAGTGCACGAACTTTCACCCTCAAGTTCATCAGCAGTCCCAGTGTTACTGCTGACCCTTGTTTTCCCCTCACCGCTACTGTTCTACTGTTTAACCACAGTATACCCTATTCCTTTTTCTCCCCTTCTTCCTCTCTGAGAGCACAGGAGACTACTCAGATCCGAACCTGACACAGTGACTGCACATCAAGCCGGATCACCGATCAGAAGCTGCATCCTCAACTTTCTTGAATAGGATATTCAACTCAACTAACTGTGAGTACAGACCAATAAACGCATCGTTCACTCTCAAACAACCAGGATGCCTAAATTTCTATCACTTAATGCCAAGGGGTTGAACCACCCGGCCAAACGGAAGTCGATGTGGCGCCCTGCAATGGATTCTCACAGCGAAGTGATATGCATCCAAGAGACCCATTTTGAGAGGTAAGCAGAACCAAAATGTACCAATGTTCACTTTAACCATATATTTACAGCCTCTGGTCCTTCGAAGAAAAACTGAGTTCTGCCATTAAAAATTCTGTCACATTTATCCTACACGATAGCATGATAGACGAGGAGGGTAGATACCTAGCACTTGACTGCACCCTAAACAATACCAGATATAACGTAGTAAATGTCTATGCACCTAACTCTAATCAAATTAGATTCCTAAGGAAACTGATGAAGAAGATTAATGCTTTCAGAAAGGGTCATTTCATTTTGTGTGGAGATTTTGACATGGTGCCTGACAACACCGTGGACACATCCTCACGCATCAGCAGAACCTCATCGCCCATGGGATCATTCATAAGGTCGAACGACATATATGATGTTTGGAGATGTCACCACACCACCGAACGGGATTACTCATTTTTTTCACATCGTCACAACTCATACACAAGGATTGACTTTTTCCTGGTTTATAAATGTCTCTTACCCAAAATATCTGAATCTCATATTTCTACTATAACGTGGTCAGATCATGCCCCAGCTACCATAACAACGGAGGACACGCCAATCAAATCTCGCCCAATGATATGGAGAGCCAATCCACGTATCTTGCATGTGACAGAACACTCTGCCTATATCCAGGATAGCCTAGAAGAATTCTTCAGGTTCAATGAATATCTAACGCAACCACACTGTGGAATGCCCATAAGGCTTTTATAAGGAGGATCATTATGCAAGTGAGTGCAAGAGAGAGGAGGAAGAGAACACAGCTTTTAGACACTCTCACCTCTAATATCAAAAACCTAGAGGCACAAAACCAATCTTCCCCAGCCCCTACACTGAAAAATGAACTGACTCGCCTTAGACAGGAGCTGAGAGCACACCTGTTAGATACATTTGAAAAAGCGCAAACTCGATTTAAAGCAATACATTATTCCACAGGCAACAAGGCTGGGAAAGCCATGGCCAATAGATTAAAAGGTCATTACAACAAATCCAAAATCTCACATCTTTTTCATCCGCTTACACAGAAAAAGCTACTAGAACCACAAGCTATTGCAGACGCATTTAGCCTATATTATAGTAAATTGTACAATCTGAAAGACGATCCTACTACCACACAGCCTTCCACACATGAAATAGAAGCATTCTTAGAAGAAATTGACCTTCCCAAATTATCACAAGCACAACTCACCACACTCAATGCTCCCTTCACACCACAAGAAATCTTAAAAATCATAGCTACCCTCCCGGCTAACAAATCACCTGGCCCAGATGGCCTCACAGGCGAGTATTACAAAAGATTTAGTGATGTATTATCACCCTTCCTATCCAAAGTGTGTAATGAGGCTGCCTCTTCCTCCTCTCTCCCTCAAGAAATGTTAAATGCATTGATTATTATACTGCCGAAGCCAGGGAAAGAAACTACTTCCCCACAAAACTTTCGGCCTATATCACTCCTCAACCTTGACACCAAAATATATGCAAAACTTATAGCCACGAGACTATTACATCTAATGCCAGTGCTGATCCATAGAGATTAGGGATGAGCTTCGAGTTCGAGTCGAACTCATGTTCGACTCGAACATTGGCTGTTCGCAAGTTCGCCGAACAGCGAACAATTTGGGGTGTTCGCGGCAAATTCGAATGCCGCAGAACACCCTTTAAAAGTCTATGGGAGAAATCAAAAGTGCTAATTTTAAAGGCTTATATGCAAGTTATTGTCATAAAAAGTGTTTGGGGACCCGGGTCCTGCCCCAGGGGACATGGATCAATGCAAAAAAAAGTTTTAAAAACGGCCGTTTTTTCAGGAGCAGTGATTTTAATAATGCTTAAAGTCAAACAATAAAAGTGTAATATCCCTTTAAATTTTGCACCTGGGGGGTGTCTATAGTATGCCTGTAAAGGGACGCATGTTTCCCGTGTTTAGAACAGTCTGACAGCAAAATTACATTTCGAAGGAAAAATTACATTCAAAACTATCCGCGGCTATTGCATTGCCGACAATACACATAGAAGTTCATTGATAAAAACGGCATGGGAATTCAACACAGGAAAACCCCGAACCAAAATTAAAAAAAAAAAATGACATGGGGTTCCCCCTAAATTCCATACCAGACCCTTCAGGTCTGGTATGGATTTTAAGGGGAACTCTGCGCCAAAAAAAAAAAAAACCGGCGTGGGGTCCCCCCAAAAATCCATACCAGACCCCTATCCGAGCACGCAACCTGGCAGGCCGCAGGAAAAGAGGGGGGACGAGAGTGCGGCCCCCCCTCCTGAACCGTACCAGGCCACATGCCCTCAACATTGGGAGGGTGCTTTGGGGTAGCCCCCCAAAACATCTCGTCCCCATGTTGATGAGGACAAGGGCCTCATCCCCACAACCCTGGCCGGTGGTTGTGGGGGTCTGCGGGCGGGGGGCTTATCGGAATCTGGAAGCCCCCTTTAACAAGGGAACCCCCAGATCCCGCCCCCCCCCTGTGTGAAATGGTAAGGGGGTACTTACCCCTACCATTTCACTAAAAAACTGTCAAAAATGTTAAAAATGACAAGAGATAGTTTTTGACAATTCCTTTATTTAAATGCTTCTTCTTTCTTCTATCTTCCTTCATCTTCTTCTGGTTCTTCTGGCTCTTCTGGTTCTTCCTCTGGCGTTCTCGTATAGCATCTCCTCCGCGGTGTCTTCTATCTTCTTCTCCTCGGGCCGCTCCACACCCATGGCATGGAGGGAGGCTCCCGCTCTTCTCTTCATCTTCTTCTTCATCCTCTTCTCTTCTTCCTTCTTCTCTTCTTCTCTTCTTCATTTTCTTCTCCGGGCCGCTCTGCATCCATGCTGGCATGGAGGGAGGCTCCCGCTGTGTGACGGCGTCTCCTCGTCTGACGGTTCTTAAATAACAAGGGGTGGGGCCACCCGGTGACCCCGCCCCCTCTGACGCACGGGACATGACGGGACTTCCCTGTGGCATTCCCCATGACGTCACAGGGAAGTCCCGTCAAGTCACCGTGCGTCCCGCCCCCCGTTATTTAAGAACTGTCACACAGCGGGAGCCTCCCTCCATGCCAGCATGGATGTGGAGCGGCCCGGAGAAGAAAATGAAGAAGAGAAGAAGGAAGAAGAGAAGAGGATGAAGAATAAGATGAAGAGAAGAGCGGGAGCCTCCCCCCATGCCATAGGTGCGGAGCGGCCCGAGGAGAAGAAGATAGAAGACGCCGTGGAGGAGATGCTGGATGAGAACGCCGGAGGAAGAACCAGAAGAGCCAGAAGAACCAGAAGAAGATGAAGGAAGATAGAAGAAAGAAGAAGCATTTAAATAAAGGAATTGTCAAAAACTGTCTCTTGTCATTTTTAACATTTTTGACAGTTTTTTAGTGAAATGGTAGGAGTAAGTACCCCCTTACCATTTCACACAGGGGGGGGCCAGGATCTGGGGGTTCCCTTGTTAAAGGGGGCTTCCAGATTCCGATAAGCCCCCCGCCCGCAGACCCCCACAACCACCGGCCAGGGTTGTGGGGATGAGGCCCTTGTCCTCATCAACATGGGGACAAGGTGTTTTGGGGGGCTACCCCAAAGCACCCTCCCAATGTTGAGGGCATGTGGCCTGGTACGGTTCAGGAGGGGGGGGCCGCACTCTCGTCCCCCCCTCTTTTCCTGCGGCCTGCCAGGTTGCGTGCTCGGATAAGGGTCTGGTATGCATTTCTGGGGGGACCCCACACCGTTTTTTTTTTTTTTTTTGGCACCGGGTTCCCCTTAAAATCCATACCAGACCTGAAGGATCTGGTATGGAATTTAGGGGGAACCCCACGTCATTTTTTTTTAAATTTTGGCCGGGGTTCCCCTTAATATCCATACCAGACCTGAAGGGCCTGGTATGGAATTTAGGGGGACTCCCACGTCATTTTTTTTTTTTAATTTTGGTTCGGGGTTTCCCTGTGTTGAATTCCCATGCCGTTTTTATCAATGAACTTCTATGTGTATTGTCGGCAATGCAATAGCCGCGGGTAGTTTTAAATGTAATTTTTCCTTCGAAATGTCATTTTGCTGTCAGACTGTTCTAAACACGGGAAACATGCGCCCCTTTACAGGCATACTATAGACACCCCCCAGGTACGAAATTTAAAAGGATATTACACTTTTATTGTTTGACTTTAAGCATTATTAAAATCACTGCTCCTGAAAAAACGGCCGTTTTTAAAACTTTTTTTTGCATTGATCCATGTCCCCTGGGGCAGGACCGGGTCCCCAAACACTTTTTATGACAATAACTTGCATATAAGCCTTTAAAATTAGTACTTTCGATTATTCATGTTCGTGTCCCATAGACTTTAACGGTGTTCGCGTGTTCGAGCGAACTTTTTTCCTGTTCGCATGTTCTGGTGCGAACCGAACAGGGGGGTGTTCGGCTCATCCCTAATAGAGATCAATCAAGTTTCACTGTAGGTAGACAAACCTTCAATGCCACACGTAGAATTATAGACTTGATCCACTCAGCTGAAATGACTCGAACGCCTTCTCTGCTCCTCTCCTTGGATGCAGAGAAGGCGTTCGACAGGGTCCACTGGTCATATCTCAAGATGACTCTGTGCAAGTTTGGCTTTCAAGGACCTATTCTATCGTCCATTCTAGCCTTATACTCAACCCCTACTGCCCAAGTATACAATTCTGAAATGTTGTCCAAACCATTCAGAATTACTAATGGCACCCGACAAGGTTGCCCTCTTTCGCCACTCATCTTCAACCCTATGATGGAACCTCTTGCGGAACATATGAGAACCAATCCGTCCATAACTGGCTTCAAAATAGAATCTATTGAACACAAAATTAACCTATTCGCCGACGATGTGATTGTTATGCTCACCAATCCCCTATCTTCCCTGGCTTCGGTACATCATTTATTGCACAGATTTGGTTCCATATCGTACTATAAGGTGAATGAAAACGAATCCTATATACTAGATCTAGGACTAGATGCTGTATTTAGTATGTTACTCAGAAACAACTTCACTTATCCCTGGGCGGACAGAGGAATCACATATCTGGGTATTACTCTTACTAAATCTACGAAAGGTCTATTCGCTGCTAACTATGTAGAAGCCAAGCAAATGCTTCTCAGAGAAACAACCAAATTATCCAAACATGAATTCTCCTGGTCAGGGCGTCTCGCAGCCTTTAAAATGCAAGTCTTACCCAAAATGTTATACATATTCCGAACAATGCCACTACCACTATCGCATGCCTACATACACTCTCTCCAAACCATAATAAGTCACTATGTGTGGCAAGCGAAAAAAAACAGGAGTAATCACACCAAGCTTATCAAACATAGATCTGCTGGGGGAATGGGATACATCGACATAAAAGACTATTATCTAGCCACGTTAATCTCCCAACTAAAAGATTGGCTATCCACCGAACCCTCCACACTCTGGGGTGACATAGAAAATAACCTGACACCGGGCAAAAATCTTAGAGATTGGTTGTTCAGCACTCTCTCTAACCAATCACAATTTATTCACTACTCACCAACAATTAGAGCCTCCATTAAAGCTTGGAGAATCCTACATGACACCACATGGACCAACCTACCGACCAAGACAGTCCAAATACCCTTGACTGTGCTTTCGCTTCTATCCCCGGAACTAATTGTACCCAAATGGTTATCGGATCAGTTTACTCACATAGCGATGCTTCGAACCAAAATACTAGACAAACCCTTCTCCCACATGCAAAAGGAATACGCTGCACCCGCAAACAACTACTTTAACTTCTATAGGATTCAAAAATGTCTAGCAGCGCATTCATCTTTGGAAAAGGCACTTCCTATTAAAATATGGAACTTTCTTTTCATGAACAACACGCATTCCAAAGGGACTTCCCTAGTATACTCAACACTGCAAGAGAAAACGATATTTAACAAATCCAAATCCATTAAAGATTGGGAACAAGACTTACAGACCCAGTTTACTGACCTTCAATGGCAAACAGCCATAAAAACAGTTTACAAAACTACTAACTGTACTTCCCTATGGTCATGTCCACCTATAAGGAAACTTTGGTTGGAGATTGAACACATTTTACAACAAATCCTACAATATCCCATCATATTAACTCCAGAACTTAGCATCCTGAATCTAACCATAGAATTGCTTCCTCCAATGCTCAGGCTTGTCACCACACATGTACTACTGACAACCAAACTACTTATTACCAGAAGATGGAAAACGACAGACATTCCATCCAGTACAGAAGTTATAGTGTTAGTGCATAATCATTACACTTTCGAATCAGTGCTTGCTCACGGTAAACCCTCTTGCTCTAAGACGCACGCATTATGGCTCCCCTGGGCACAATGGTACGAAAAAGAAAAACCGAATCTAAGTCAGTGATTAGATATTTTACAATGGGCGCGTGACCAGATGCAGGAGTGAGTGGTGGTGCGTGTGTTTTCCTCCCGGTCTCTGCTCTGATGCTGCATTAGTGTTGTAATGCTGGATTGAACCTTCCCTGTGCTAACATATTCCTGTGGCCCCTCGGCTCCTACCTGTGGGTGCTCCCTGTTTTTGGCGTGTGGAGGTGCTCATTCTGCTGGGCGGCGGTGGTGGTTGAAACGTTCGGGAGATCCCGCAGTGCTGCCGCGCTGAAGAGGAAGTGTCCGGACGAGGCAGTGTCTCAGCGTCTGAGCCCAGTGACGTCTCGCAGGCATCGTGAGAGACGGAACGGAGCGAGAGTCCCGGAGACAGCGAAAGGGGAGAGCCACAGTGACCGTGTCAGGTACGCGCGCCGTGGTAACAAGAGGTGGGGGCAAAGAGGAGAAGCTCCGGGCGACTCTCGGTTCTGTGCAGCTCCTGGGACGGAATAGGAGCAAGTCAAAGGAGGTAGAACTTTAAAACTCTTTAAACTTTAGAAGATTTTAATGCTCCGGAATTACAAGTGTTTTGTGTCCACCGCTGCAAAGTGCAAAGTGTTGAGGGGCTACTTCTATTATCTGTAAAGCTTGGACACTTCAAGTAAACGGAGACTGTCGGGCATACTAGCTTTCCTACCTAGTCAAGTTAAGTTAGCCTACCAGGTAGCTAAAACTTACGATGACTAGAAAAAAGGGGGAGGAACAGCACCAACTGGCTCAGGAGAATTCATCCACACAGTCAACCCATTCAGTTAAGGAGAAGGGGAGCCAAAGCGTATCTGCAGCTGCAGCAAAATTAGAAAAATTTGCACATACGCCCTTGCAGTCGCCTGGTAAGAGCAATCAAGCGCCTCCAGGGAAGGGGTTGGTAGGAGGGCCTGGAGATAGAAAGAGTCTGGGGAAGGGAGCGGATAACTCAGCGGCTAACCCGAGAGCAGTAAATAAGAAAAGCCCTGAGAGGGGCCATTCAGGGGCGACCACGGACAATACCCACAATTTAAATATAGTTGGTGATCAGGAGCCTACCTTAAATGAAGTAATGGGTGCAATAAAGGGCTGTAGTAGCTCGCTGAGCGAAATGTGCCTGGAATTAAGAGGCCTTAAAGAAGAAGTCAGCAGTATTAGGCAAGTGTTACAGAAAGTAGTGGAGAGAATTAACGGTCTGGAGGAAAGGGTTAGCCAAGTAGAAGATATGGTATTTCCAATGCAGCAGGATTTAAAAAAATGCAAGCCCAATCGGAGGCTAACAAACTTAAAATGGATGAATGGGAGAACAGGTCGCGAAGACAAAATTTAAGAGTATTGGGTCTCCCGGAGAAATACGAGGGCTCCTGCCCCGAAGAATTTATGGAGAAATGGCTTAAAGAAGTTTTTGGGGCTGAGGCTTTTTCACAGCTTTTTTCTATTGAGAGAGCACATAGAGTGCCTACTAACCCTGCATACTCAGGAGGCTGACCTAGACCGTTGATAATGAGGTTTTTTAGTTTCAAAGACTAGATGAAGGTGCTGCAGAGAGCAAGAGAAAAAGGGGAAATTTTCTATAATGGGGTTAGAATATCGTTCTACCCAGATCATTCTCCGGATTTGCAAAGAAGAAGAGCAGGCTTTTTGGATATTAAGCGAGCTTTACGGAACTTTAACATACCGTACGCACTTTTATATCCAGCGCGGTTGCGAGTTGTGGCCTCAGGGTCTACCCAGTTTTTTGAATCAGCTCGTGGGGCCATGGAATGGCTTGAAGAGTATAAAAAGAACTTTTAGAGATGAAAGCCGATAGTATATGGGAAATGCGGGGTTTTTTTTTTTTTCTTCAGCAGGGACCGGGAGGGAGTGTGGTGGTTTGGTGTAGTTGATGATGGGTGTAATATTAAGATTGTGGTTGGAGGTTTTTTTGATCCTTATGATAATGGGGTCTCAGGGGATGGGGGAAGGGGAGGGGGGGTGGGAAGGGTTTGATAGTTAGGATAAATGAAGTTCACTTAGGGTGGGGGGCAGGGGAGTGGATGAATATGGTTGAGGGGGTTAATAAGGTCACGAGGAAAGTCCCTAGGGCTGGCCAAGATAGGCAATGGGGTGTGAAGAAGGACTCAAAGGTAATAAGGGTTAAAAACTATAGAACATGGTTAATAGAAGTTGTGATGTTGAAAGTAAATAAGAATAAGCACCTAAATTGCACAAAGATAAGAAAGAGAATGAAAATAACACTGAATAGGGTTGGGGAAGGGGGGGAGGAAGCGGGGGGAATCTCCGTCTGCTCCTGTTCAGTGCCCCCTTTTACAAAAGTAACACTGATGGGTGTTTTTGGGGTCATTATTGATTTGATGCAGAGTGCCAAGGGGTTGCTGGGAGGGAGGGCACTGGTGTTAGAATGGTTTTGTTATAATAAAGGAGGGTTATTTCTTTTGTTGTTTTTCTTTTCATATAATAGCGAGGTATTAGTGCAGCTTCTTCCCTCGGCCCTGACAGTTATATTATTAAGTAGGGAATTAATTTTTCCCTGGTTTTGCTACTACTGGTATTTCTTTATGTTAGTTGTTTTATGCAGTCTAGAATATTTGGTATAATCTCCTGGAATATAAGGGGGATGAGTGATTCCATTAAAAAGGCCACCGTATTTTCAGAACTGTAATCTTGTGGCACTGAATTGATATACCTGCAGGAAACGCATTTGACAGACGAGACTAAATTACAAATTAGAAATAAAAAAATTCAGACACAATACCACTCTGTGTACTCCTCTTATTCAAGAGGAGTCAGTATTTTGGTCAAGAGAGGGTTGATGTTTTCCTGCAGGGATGTCAGTATTGATAAGCTGAGTTGTTTTATTTTTGTGTATTGCTTGATTGAGGGTAGGCCTTTTGTTATAGTAAATCTGTATATTCCTCCCCCATTTAGGATGGATGTCCTGCTACAGTTGGTAGGGTATATGGAAGATAAAGAAGGGGTGCCTGTTATTGTAGTGGGGGACTTTAATACCGTGCTGAATAACAGGCTAGATAGGTTCCCCCCTGGGCAGGAGGCGAGCAGGGTGTCTGAGGGCCGGTTGGCTCAGTTTCTTGAGGAGATGGGGTGATGTGACCTATGGAGAGCCCGCTTTCCTAATGCACAACAATACTCTTGTTTTTCGGGGTCCCACCACACCCTCTCCCGTATTGACCTGGCCATCGGTAATCAGGAAATTCAGCCTTTAATAAGGAAAATTGAATACCGTCCAAGAGGGGTGTCAGATCACTCACCGCTAATAGTAAAAATAGAGGTGCAGGGCAGTGATAGCCAGAGGATATGGTCACTAAACCCAATATGGTTGGAGATAATAGGGAATAGAGAGGAAATAAAGGCAAGATTAAGAGAGTTTATTGAACACAACGCTGGCTCTGTGTCGGAAGGGGTGGTCTGGGATTCCTTAAAAGCGTATCTTAGAGGGCTTCTGATTCAACAGATATCAAAAGTGAAGAAGCAAATAACGGTAAGGGGTGAGACTTTTAGAGAGGAGGTGTTGGTGTCAGAGAGAAAGTACGTGGCAGATCCAAGCCCGGAAAATCAAGAGTGTTGGGTAAGGAAGCAACAGGAATATGAAATGGAAAATATTAGAGTAGCAGAAAATAGGAAACTTTTCCAGAGACAGAGGAACTTTGGGGAGGGTGAGAGTGTGGGCCGGATGTTGGCCATATTGGCCAGCACTAATGCTCCCTCCTAAATAATTCCCCTAATTAAGACTGTGGAGGGGGAGATTTCATCAGACTCTGGGGTAATAAGGGAAATGTTCTTTGAATACTATAACGAGCTATATAGGTCACGACACTGTGTAGAAAGGGGTGAGATGGAGAAATTCTTGGAAGGAACTAAGCTCCCATCCCTATCGGCTGTAGATAGGATCAGCCTGGAAGCCCCTATAACACCTGAGGAAATGTGGCAAGCTATATCAGATATGCCCAATCGGAAAGCTTCAGGTCCAGATGGACTTCCAGCTGAAATTTACAAACAATATGGGGAGGTGCTGGTCCCAGAGCTTCTGAAGACACTGAACTGGTCGGCTGCTGTTGGTAGATTGCCGACCTCGATGTCCGAAGCAACCATAGTATTAATCCAGAAGGAAGGGAAAGATCAATTAGACACATCCTCATATAGACCAATCTCATTGCTGGGGTCTGATGTTAAGATTTTGGCAAAAGTCCTGGCAGCTAGGCTAAATAAGTGTATTACTACTCTCGTGCACCCAGATCAATCTGGGTTTATACAGAATAGAGCTACTAGTAAAAATATCAGAAGGACATATCTGAATCTTCAGACCCCGGTTGAGAATACAGGATCCAGAGCTGTCTTGTCTTTGGATATTGCCAAGGCATTTGACACTCTGGAAGGGGGATATCTATGGTGGGTTCTGGAGAGGTACGGTTTTGGCCCGTTATTTATAAATTGGCTTAAAATACTTTATCAGCACCCTAATGCCAGATTAAAGATCAACAACGCATTTTCGCGGAGGATATCCGTTGGGAGGGGAACAAGGCAGGGGTGCCCTATTTCACCCCTGCTGTTCGCCCTGGCAATGGAGCCTTTTGCGGAAGTTGTGAGAAGTGCTTCTGGCCTACAGGGTTTTAAGAGGAAAGGGGGAGAGGAAAGAATAGCCCTATATGCCGACCACGTTTTAATATTTTTGGGGGAAACAGGGTCCTCGCTAGCAAAAGTAATGCATCTGGTGGAAGAATTCGGGAGGGTATCGGGGCTGATGGTCAACTGGTAGAAGTCGGTACTCCTCCCGATTGACTCGACCAGTGGCTCGCTTCCCCAGGAATTACCCCGGATTAAAATAGTGGAAAAGTTTAAGTACTTGGGTATAGTGCTATCTAGTACCCCTAACCAGTTTATTAGAGATAATTTAGTTCCACTTTTAGAAAGATTTAAAAGGGAGAAGAAGATTTGGTGTCGGCTCCCTCTGTCTGTAGCAGGCCATGTAAACCTGATCAAAATGATTTGGATGCCACAGCTAATGTACATACTCCACAACTCTCCGGTCTGGATAAGTAGAGATTGGTTTGTTAAAATAAACTCACTTTTTTGAGAGTTAATATGGAGAAAGGGTCAGGCTAGGATCAGCCTTCAGAAATTAAAACGTCCACTAGAGAGGGGGGGGCTGGCGGTTCCTTATCCAGTACTTTCTGGCTGCACAGATTCAACATCTGGGAGGGTGCGAAAATAGGGGAGAGGTGAACAATAGTAGGGAAATTATGTTATCAGGCAGGCCACATGAATCCTTAGCAGGGGCACTGGAGGCCGAGTCCATTTGCTGTGCGCTACCAACTTATAAGCTGGTTGCAAAAATCTGGCGTGCAGTGAAGGCTGAGTTGGGGTATAAGGGCTTTACGGAGTTCTCACCTATATGGAACAACTAGCAATTGAAGGAGCTAAGCTTTGTAGGAAAAAATAGGTTGTGGGAAGAGTGTGGCTTGGTTTGGCTGGCCCAATTGTTTAATGATAAGGTTTTTAAGTCCTTTATGGATCTAAGAAGAGAATTTGGAATTCCAAAGGAAACATTTTATTATTACCTCCAGGTTAGGCATGCCCTGGATAAACAATTCGAGACTAGGGCATTGGAATGGTGCAAAGCTCCTTTCCTTAATAGAGTGGTATTAACATCAAACCTTAAGGGTCTGATTTCAGGGATCTATGGACAACTGATGGCCAGAATGACAAGTATACAAATGCTTGTGCGTGCCAGGGAGGGGTGGGAGGCGGATGTGGGGGAGTTGACGGATGACCAGTGGAATAGGATATTGGCGCTGGGCCCTCTGGTGTCGGTCTCTCAGTCGCAGCGGGCCTCCCAGCTCTTGCTGGTGCATAGAGCTTATTATACCCCAAAGAAGCTGTACAGGTTCAGTCGCAGATTAGATGATAAATGTCCCAGATGTCTTGAGATGGGCGATCTCATACACATGATGTGGAGATGCCCGAAACTAGCCAGATACTGGTTCGAGATCCTGAACGTTATTGAAACCAGGTTTGGTATAGGACTGGAATCGGAGGCCAAGACCTGTGTGATGAGACTAATTAGACAGAACATGGGGAATAGGCTTAAAGTTACAGCAGTGGCAAGATGCCTTTATCAAGCGAGGAAACTGATAGTGCAGTCCTGGTTGTCAGCGGCCCCCCCTACCCCGGAGGACTGGGTTAGAACAATGAACGTGCTGGTGAGAATAGAGAGGACAACTTATATTAGAAGAGGAAGCTACAGGAAGTTTAGGAATATGTGGGAACCATGGTTCCAGGGATCAAGCAATGACCTGGGGACCCTGTAAGGTGGGCTGAAAGGAAATTTGGGATCTGGTACGTGGGAAAGGAAGAGAAAGGTAAATTGTAATTGCTGAAATATCTTTCAACTGTATTCCAGACTATTACGGGTTGTTAGTTTAGTTCTATTTGATAGAGCCAAAGGGTTGGGGGTAGAGGGATGGAGGGGGAAAGGGGGGGAATGGGGAGGATAAAGGCTATGGGTAAGTTAAAAAGGTATGATGGTAATAATGTGTGTCTCCGGATGGTGTCTTGTTCGGCCTCTGGAAACGATTTTATATTAAATGCATTGCCTATTTTTACCTGTATATTTTGGAAAATAATGAAAAGGATTTAAATAAAAAAAAAAAAAGATATTTTACAATGATACTTTCCTATACGCTCTGGTACTCTCCTTCGCTCTCTCCTCCTCTCCTTCTCTCCTTTCCCCTCTCCCTCCACCTCACCTCCTTTCCTCCCTCCCCCTCATTCCATCCCCTCCTCCTCCCTCCCCTCCTATCTTCCTCCCACTCCATCCGACCATCCGCCCACTATCTTCTACTACTTTCCCTAATTCCACCTACTTAAAAGTAATGGTAGTGTATTACTATTCTAGGTTTATGTTGTTACTTATCTTGACAGTTATAAGTTCTACTTCACTTACGAATCATCCAAACTCAAACATGCATGTGTTACCAAACGAAATGTTATGCAAGTAATGCTAAATTATACTACCAGTTCTGTATACCATTTCATGCTTGAACTGTATAAAGAAAAATTGTTTTTCAATAATAATATTTTGAAAAAAAAAAGGTAGCCAACGCATTTCAGGGGTCTAAGTGCCCCCTTCATCAGGGCTTGACTAGCAACACAGTGAACAAACCAGAAGTAGACTGGACCTACAATGGTATTTTTTTCCAGTGTGAATTCAAAGCACAGGTCTAATTAGCAGCTTCCTGTCTTGCAGAATGCCAAAAGAGTAATAGCTTACTGCAAAACTATAGAGGAAGGACTATGCAAGGTTATTATCAAGATGTTTCCTTCATACGTAAATTAATCACTTCACAGAGAGCAGGGCTCTGGGAGGGCGAGATCTAAGAAGTGGGGCTTTCCCTGTTCACACTGGTCAGCATATTATACTGGGTAGGATTGAATTCTAATTGTGATCTATTCAATCATGCCCAGCAGCAGTACAGCCAGATTTTAGAACAGGCTGTGTATGAAGGTCTTTCCTTCTTAAATAACACTATGATCTGTGAGGCAGGACTTGGAAGGTTTAGTGTGACTGATGGGATTGCTAATCAGGACGTATTCAATCCCACTCACCATCAGAGCTGTGAAGGAAATTACATCAGTTACAGAGTCTGAAAGACTATATATATATATACACTACCGTTCAAAAGTTTGGGGTCACATTGAAATGTCCTTATTTTTGAAGGAAAAGCACTGTACTTTTAAATGAAGCTAACTTTAAACTAGTCCTAACTTTAAACAAATATACTCTATACATTGCTAATGTGGTAAATGACTATTCTAACTGCAAATGTCTAGTTTTTGGTGCAATATCTACATAGGTGTATAGAGGCCCATTTCCAGCAACTATCACTCCAGTGTTCTAATGATACAATGTGTTTGCTCATTGGCTCAGAAGGCTAATTGATGATTAGCAAACCCTTGTGAAATCATGTTCACACATCTAAAAACAGTCTAGCTCCTTCCAGAAGCTACAAAACTGACCTTCCTGTGAGCAGATTGAGTTTCTGGAGCATCACATTTGTGGGGTCAATTAAACGCTCAAAATGGCCAGAAAAAGAGAACTTTCATCTGAAACTCGACAGTCTATTCTTGTTCTTAGAAATGAAGGCTATTCCATGCGAGAAATTGCAAAGAAATTGAAGATTTCCTACAACGGTGTGTACTACTCCCTTCAGAGGACAGCACAAACAGGCTCTAACCAGAGTAGAAAAAGAAGTGGGAGGCCGCGTTGCACAACTAAGCAAGAAGATAAGCACATTAGAGTCTCTAGTTTGAGAAACAGACCCCTCACAGGTCCCCAACTGGCATCTTCATTAAACAGTACCCGCAAAACACCAGTGTCAACATCTACAGTGAAGAGGCGGCTGCGGGATTTTGGGCTTCAGGGCAGAGTGGCAAAGAAAAAGCCATATCTGAGACTGGCCAATAAAAGAAAAAGATTAAGATGGGCAAAAGAACACAGACATTGGACAGAGGAAGACTGGAAAAAAGTGTTGTGGACGGATGAATCCAAGTTTGAGGTGTTTGGATCACAAAGAAGAACGTTTGTGAGACGCAGAACAAATGAAAAGATGCTGGAAGAATGCCTGACGCCATCTGTTAAGCATGGTGGAGGTAATGTGATGGTCTGGAGTTGCTTTGGTGCTGGTAAGGTGGGAGCTTTGTACAGGGTAAAAGGGATTCTGAATAAGGAAGGCTATCACTCCATTTTGCAACGCCATGCCATACCCAGTGGACAGCGCTTGATTGGAGCCAATTTCATCCTACAACAGGACAATGACCCTAAACGCACCTCCAAATTGTGCAAGAACTATTTACAGCAGAAGCAGGCAGCTGGTATTCTATCGGTAATGGAGTGGCCAGCACAGTCACCAGATCTGAACCCCATTGAGCTGTTGTGGGAGCAGCTTGACCGTATGGTACGCCAGAAGTGCCCATCCAACCAATCCAACATGTGGGAGCTGCTTCTAGAAGCGTGGGGTGCAATTTCTCCAGCTTACCTCAATAAATTAACAGCTAGAATGCAAAAGGTGTGCAATGCTGTAATTGCTGCAAAAGGAGGATTCTTTGATGAAAGCAAAGTTTGATGTAAAAACAATGTTATTTCAAATACAAATCATTATTTCTAACCTTGTCAATGTCTTGACTCTATTTTCTATTCATTTCACAACGTATGGTGGTGAATAAGTGTGACTTTTCATGGAAAACACAAAATTGTTTGGGTGACCCCAAACTTTTGAACGGTAGTGTATATATATATATATATATATATATATATATATATATATATATATATAAAATAGATATTATAGACTCTAGCTGCTGCAGAAATGGGGCTGTGTAAGGAACAGAGTCTATCAGAAGTATATATAAAGTGTCACATGGTACAAAGTCACAACTAAACCCAGAAAAACAGGGGATCTGCAGACAACAGAGCAGCATGGAACAGAAATATGATCTATGCTGGGATTGATCATTGTATTCAGTTCTAGTGAAAAGAAAGTTGGAATTCAGCTTTTAGGATCTTTGAAAATGAATAACTGCACTTTAAAAGCAACTAAGGATCAGGGGTGGCTTGTTTAACGCCATTTTACTGCTTGTTAGCATTATGTAAATAGTTTAGTGCCCATATTCTGGGCATAGGTGCAATTTTAGCTTTAAAAGTCAGATTTTATCCATGACTGATATCCTGGTTTTGTTTTGTAGATATTACTAGTAATTGTTGTATTTTCTTCATTTCATTTCAGTTTTAGTACTCTAGAATATTTGAGTTTTTATTAAATAGTGGGATGAGTATTGGTCATAAGGTATTATCACAAGACAATTATATTTATTTGTTGGTAAGGAGAACCACAATTACTCTGTATTTTCAGCAGGGGAATGGGAGGATTTTGTTATCATGCACTTGTATAGTATGATTTTTGTTAGTCTTTATGAATTGATTAAAAAAGGATATCCAGCCTTTCAAGTCCCCTCCCCCTGCTGTCACCCAGCCTCTTTCAAATAAAATACTCCCCCATACATACAGGGGCGTAGATAAGGAGGGTCAGGGGTGTTCAACCCCCCCCCCCCCCCAGAGCATCCTGGCAAAGTGCCCAGACAGTATCCCGGCTGTTTAGCCTCAGCATCAGCACAGTAGAAGCAATCAGAGTTTCGGAGTGCAGCAGCCATTCCCCTTCTATTGTGCCCCATCCCCTCAGTTTAATAAGGGGTCCCCTGAAAAGCATGAAATTACTGCCGGCAATTGACAGTGCACAGTTGAGAGAACTCCTAGACTCCTCCTCGAGGTATCATATGACACAGCCGAAGGGAGACTGGGGATGCAGAAGTTTTTTGTAGAGAAGTTTACAGGGAGTGGTTAATGGCAGGGATTTGCTTCTGGGAGGGAGTTTGATTGGATGAAGGAAGATTTTCTTCATAATTAGAAATCTTTGCTGGGGAGAGGGTAATGACTGAGGGAGATTTTTTTTGCTTTGGTGGGTCGGTTTAGAGACAGAGGGGTTTAATTTTTGGGGGGATATTTGAGGGAGGGAGATATTTTACAGTGGGAATCTTTGCTTGGGGAGTGAGGGTTCTTAGGAGAAAGAGGGGAATTTTTTATTTTTTTCCCTTAAAAGAGACGTTTTTTTTTTAAATTATACCTACCTAGGTGGATGGAGCATCGATCCAATGTTGCATCTGTCCCCAGCTGCTTCTAAGCCAAACAACAGAGCGATCAAAGGCCGCTGATTACTCAGTTCTCAGCCTTCAGTGAGCAAAGAGTGGTGACTGTCAGTCCCTGGCCCTGCCCCCCACTCCCCCAAGCTCAGTGTAATGCCAGGCTGTGGAGGGGGCAGGAGCGGCTGGCTCAGGGTCTCTGCGGCTCACTGAGAAGCTGAGCCAGCTGCTGGTCCAGGCATCTGGGTGAATCCTGACTTTAAAGTTAGGATCTTTCCACAGCCTGGACCTGCTGAGGGATATCAGCTGACAGCGGGCTAAAAATGGGTCACAAAAGTGCAGAATGAACTGCGCTCCTCCCCAGAGAGAAGTACAACCAAGCAGTATGCCGTCCCTTCAGAGCGCATGCACCAGTGACATCACCGGCTGCTTTCCATGTGAATATCTCCTAAACACCGCAAGTTTAGGAGATATTCAGTATACCTTCAGATAAGCGTTATTATAGACTTACTTGTAGGTACAAGTTCAAAAGCTGGGTTTGCTACAGTTTAAGACTGAATAATAGCCAACCATATTGACCAGGTGCAAAGGGCACCATCCTGTGGTAGGCAGTGCACAATATTTTTTTATTTTTTCATCTCTTAAAACATTTCATAAAATTTCTTAGGACACATTTTTTTAGGTTTAAATAAATTACTGAATTTACTGCCCACCACAATATGTTGCCCCTTGCACCTGCTCAACTTGCACAGTAAGGTTAGCTAAAATCCAATCTTGGGTCTCATTCATATATCCTACATGACCATGGTGCAGCAAGTATACGGCAAATACCTCCACCCGAAATCAGATGTTCTAATATCTGCTTAGCCTGTACACCTGAGTGATGGTCTGAAAAGAGCTAAGGCTGTCTGCTGCTGTAAACATGTATCCACCTGTATCTGCACATCCAGTGGTTACCTACAGGTAGGGATACATTTTTGCCCTTGGATAAAATCTCTCTGCATCCAGGGTTTGTCCCTAACAGACACAAATTTGTCCCTAACAGCAGGTAACCACTGTGACCCACGGTTTGTTAGTGTGGTGCTCAGGCTTAATCGATGTGGGTAGTAATGTAGATGGCGAGGGATGGAGCTCATCCCAGCTCCTGTAGTCACTGAAGGTAAGAGAGAAAAAAAATCCCTGGTGCCGCATATCCACGGAGTCCTATGGTAATGTAGTAATGATGGGGGAGACCTCAGCCTGGGTTCCCGCCAGGCCACACCCCAATGTGTTTTGCTTTGTCCCCCGGAGCTTAAACATGGGGACCACTGGATGTGCAGATAAATGTTAACAGCAGCGGCTCTTTTCAGACCATGACTCAGGTGAACAGGCTGAGCAGCTGACAAAAATTGGAACATCTGGGATCCTGGCTGTAGGTATTCATGGTATATTTGCCATTCCATGGCCCTTTAGAACATATGAATGAGATCTAAAGCCTGGTTCATACGGTAAGTTTTTTTTAGTTCAACCCAGCGGGCTGAAGGAAAAAAAAAACTAGGGAGCTTAGGAGGAGCTCGCTGTACTAATGAGTACACTACCGCACCACAACTGCGTGCATTGCGTTCTATTCAGTTGAATGGGGATAATTTTTGCTGCGCTGCATTGGAAAGTCCCATGGCCCTACTCTGCTGTCACATGTTTTTTATCATACCTCCCCCAACATAAAAGTGTAAATGATGCCTTTAAGTTTGAAAGACCTGAACCCCCCCAGGAAAAAAAATCATCTACTGCCCTGCATTCATACCATTTACCTGCAGGCATCTGGCAGGTCCAGCACAGTATGACAGCATCCTCCTCTGTGAGCCCAGTCTGCATTATGATTGCCCCCCCCCCCCCCAGGGGGCTTAAAAATGACAAGCTGGGCTCACAGTAAACAGGCACAGTTGCTCTGCCTGAAAAAGACCAATGGCACTGAACAGAAGGAAGATAAAGACAGGTATTGGAGCTTGGAGAGTGCAAATATAACTTGGCAATGTTTTTTCATTACAGGATGGTGTGGGGAGGATGGGGGATGGGAAGAAAATAAACAGATTTATAATTAAGAAATATAGGATGGATAGCTTTTAATATGAAGCAAATAGTTTTTTTGCTTTATATACATTGTACAGAATTTGTATGTCTGTTCGGTGGGCTGCTGATATTTGCTTGTTTATTGTGCAAAAGGAGGATTTAGTTAGTTGATGACATGCATTTCCCTGTATCTCATTAGGGAATGTTGTTTGTTACAATACCTTTTAGTTGAGGAACTTGGAATACAAATATGAACACAACAAAACACTAAAAAATGCATGTATTTCCATAAGTGTGATTTGTATTATGAGCAAAATAACAAAGCAGCTTGAGATTCAAATAGAACTGGTACATTAAAATGCACTGGAGTAAATAATAAAAAGAGAGAGTGAATAAAGTAAAAGAGGATTAAAAGGACAAAGTAAGTCCATGTGCACAAAGCAAAGTTTAGAACAAAGACAGATATAGGACCAAAATAGGTCAGGAAAGAGACCAAAAGTCTCTTACAGTGAGAATGTATTATTCACCTAAGCTAAGATACAGATTTTCATACATACTGTGCATACTGAGAGAAGTGACACATTTTAGTGCAGCCTGTCAGTGTCTAAATACCTACTATATGGGTAATGAATGTATATAGTCAAGCAAATGTGTTTGGATGTTTGTACAGCTAAACTTAAACATCTAGGCCAAGTATAGGTTGGCGTATATAAAGTAAATGAGCAATCATGGCATATAAAAAAAAGTGTATAATACAGTGGTAAGAGCATTGAAGATGGTTCATGGCTGGGTCTTCCAGCATGACAATGACCCGAAACACACAGCCAGACCAACTATGGAGTGGCTCTGTAAGAAGCATCTCAAGGTCCTGGAGTGGCCTAGCCAGTCTCCAGACTTAAACCCAATAGAAAATCTTTGGAGGGAGCTGAAAGTCCGTACAGCCCCGAAACCTGAAGGATCTGGAGAAGGTCTGTATGGAGGAGTGGGACAAAATCCCTGCTACAGTGTGTGCAATCCTGGTCAAGAACTACAGGAAATGTATGATCTCTGTAATTGCAAACAAAGGTTTCTGTACCAAATATTAAGTTCTGCTTTTCTGATGTATCAAATACTTATGTCATGCAATAAAATGCAAATTAATTATTTAAAAATCATACAATGTGATTTCCTGGATTTTGATTTTAGATTCTGTCTCTCACAGTTGAAGAGTACCTATGATAAAAATGACAGATCTCTACATGCTTTGTAAGTAGGAAAACCTGCAAAATCGTCAGTGTATCAAATACTTGTTCTCCCCACTGTATATGATGGAAATGGTAAATGATGAATATAAAAAGAAGTAATATTTCATACACAGAATCAATGTTTAATTATTATACAGGATTTATATAGTGCCAACAGTTTACACAGCGCTTTACAATATAAAAGGGAGACAATACAGTTATAATACAATAAAACACAGGTTACCAATTAGGTTACCAAATGGGGAGATATCCACTGATGCGATAGCAATAATGTATACATTCAGTGAATATTATAAATGTTTGTAAAAATTACAAGAGGAGAGCTGAGAGTGAAAGAACAGACGCTTTCCTTCAGGGAATATCAATCCCAACTTTATCAGAGAAGGATAGAATAGATATGGAAGCACTGGAGACCCTTGAGGAGTTAAAATGAGCAGTGGCTGGGATGTTCTGCCAAAAATCACCAGGCCCAGATGGGCTCTGAGTAGAAATATACAAAGGATATGATGAGATACTACTTCCAGAATTGTTGAAAACATTAGAATGGGCATTGGACAATGAGAGACTCCCCACTTCAATGTTGGAAGGGGGTATGGCGGTTCCTTATCCAATATCATATTTCCTGGCATCCCAGTTACAACATTTAATGGTCTGTGGAGACCTGGGAGGGGGGAGCCCTTGTAATAAAATGATGATAATGGGGGCCCCACATAGTGTATTGGCAGAGGTGTTAGAGGCGGACTCATTTATTTACAGATGCCCAACGATAAAATTAGTCAGTAATGTATGGCAGGTAATGAAGGCAATAATGGGACATAACGGGGTAACAGAATATACCCTCCTATGGGACAATAAAAATTTGGCAGAAGTAAGAGCTATAGAGAGGCCCAGGGAATGGGAAAGGCATGGTATTAACCGATTGGTTCAATTATATGAGGGCAATCTCATGAAGACATTCGAGGACTTAAGACAGGAATTTAATATAACAAATAAGGAATTTTATAAATATCTGCAGATTAGGCACACCATCCAAGCACAGTTTAGGTCACAAACCATTGAATAGATTCAGATCCCCACACTTTTAAAAATAATTAAACCAGTCGCAACTAAAGGATTAATTTCTGAGTTGTATGCTAGATTGGGGGTTAGAATAATAAGTGGAAGAGGGCCATCCAGGAGTAAAGCAGGGTTGGAGAGAGATGTGGGGGCAATGACTGTGGAACAATGGGATAGGATCTTAGAACGAGGAGACTTGATCTCGATCTCCCCCTCGCAGAAGGTATCCCATTTGTTTCTAATTCATAGACGAGCGTCCCAGATGTAAGGCTTCAGGAGATCTGATCCATATGGTATGGAAGTGTCCTAAACTATTTAGATACTGGGCGGAGATAGTAGCTAGGATAAATAAAACTTTTGCAACCACACTAGAACCAGATGTCAGGACTTGTTTATTAGGAAGCTTAGAAGAAGATAGAGCCCCGACTGGTGTCATTGAGGTAGTGCTGAGATGCCTGTTTCAGGCTAGGAAATTAATAGCACAGAAATGGCAGGCACAGACCCCCCCGACAGTGGAGAGCTGGATTGAGATCATTAATTTAATGGTTTGGAGTAAGAGGGCGAGATGTATTAGGCAGGGTAATTATAACTAGAAAAGGTACAATTTCTGGGGAAATTGTGAAAGTGTTCTTGCCTCTACAACTGGAGTGGGCGGAGTAACTGGGTGGGATGGAGTGGCTTGAGTAAGTGTGAAAAGTGTTAAAAAGCTTAATATTTTAAAAAGTATAAATAGTAATAAAAAAGTTCCATCATTCGCTGAAAGAGCTGAACATTTTTTTCAAAAGTAATTTTTTTTTTCAAAAATGAATTTTTTTTATTCAAAAATGAATTTTTTTTATTCAAAAATGATTTTTTTTCCTTCAAAAATGATTTTTTTTTCTTCAAAAATGATTTCTTTTTTCAAAAGTAATTTTTTTTTTCAAAGGTAATTTTTTTTTTCAAAAATGAATTTTTTTATTTCAAAAATAATTTTTTTTTTCGAAATTATTATTTTTTTTAAAGTAATTTTTTTTTCAAAAATAATTTTTTTTTCAAATATATTTTTTTTTCAAAAATATTTTTTTTTTTAAAAGTAATTTTTTTTTCAAAAATATTTTTTTTTTTTTTCAAAAATTATTTTTTTATTTTTTTCAAAAATTATTTTTTTTTTTTTAAAATATATTTTTTTTTTACATGGGGCAGTCATAATATTTTGGCTGATCATGGGGTGGTCATAATGTTTTGGCTGATCATGGGGTTGTCAGCTTTTGTCACCTCCCACTCTAGTTTTGAACATTTCGCCATTCATTCCTATGGGACCAATTTCGCCGCAAAAACGTCATTTCGTGGACCATTCGGCGAAACATTCCACAAAGTAATAACACACCAATCGGGAACAATCCGCTCGTTTCGGTATATTACTTGTCTCTGTAGTGTAAAAACTGTGGGAGGAGTCTACAAGCATTATCAAGTCTAGCAGATGAAGTCACATGCATTTGGGGTGTCTCAGCTTCTTGTGTTTACAACCACTGTTTCCTAGCAACGCTCATGCCCTGTTTATGCTTCCCAAATACTACTTCATCAAAACTGCCCCATCAGAATTACCCCATCAAAACTGCCCCATCATATTCCTCTATTATAAATCAGTACATGGTGTGTCTGTCCCCTCCCCCGGGCTCTGTAATCAGCTGAGATGCTCCAGCCACCTTCCCCCCTGTGTATAACAGAAGCTTTGGTAACCATGGCAACAAAACAAACACTAACAGTACACTCTGATTAATGGCTAAAATTTCCTGAAATGACCTCTAAACAAATGGCCGTATTTTAAAAATTATACATCCTACAGTGAAGATCTTTACATTGTGAGAATCACAAGACCCAGACCTAGATTTTGATACATAGTATGTCTCTGAAATATTAAAATTGAAGGCACGGTCGCAGTTTAGAAATTGCCCTTCAAATTTGAAGGGGCTAGAGTGTAGTTTCAATGAATGTCAATGGACGGTGTGAGTTGCAAACAAATGGTCATATTGTGAAAACTATCAGGACTATGGCTTAGCCGTGGACATGTTTAGTGGCAGCAGGGATAGCTGAACGTTTTGATATAAGATTTGTGTAGGTGGGCTTGAAAATGAGGGAGTGGCGGCAGTTTAGAAATCATGTTCTGATTTTCCAGCTTTTGTCATCTCCCACTCTAGTTTCCCCATTCATTCCTATGGGACCAATTTCGCCGCAAAAATGACGCTATTTCGTGAACCATGCGGTGAAACGTTCCACAAAGTAATAGCACACCATTCGGGAACAATCCGCACGTTTCGGTATATTACTTGTCTATGTAGTGTAAAAACTGTGGGAGGAGTTAGGGTGGAAAATTTGGCTATAATAATAATAACTAGAAAATGCATTTCCTGGGGAAAATGCGTGGGAATGCTGAATTGCTAAAACGGCCCCCAGCAAAATTGCCCCCATCATATTGCCATCAAAACTGTCCCATCATATTGCCACCATCAAAACTGCCCCATCAGAATTGCCCCATCAAAACTGCACCATCATATTGCCACCATCAAAACTGCCCCATCAAAAAATATTTTTTTTTTTCAAAAATATTTTTTTTTTTCAAAAATATTTTTTTTTTTCAAAAATATTTTTTTTTTTCAAAAATAATTTTTTTTCAAAAATTATTTTTTTTTTCAAAAATTTTTTTTTTCAAAAATTTTTTTTTCAAAAATGATTTTTTTTTTTAAATATTTTTTTTTTTCAAAAATATTTTTTTTTTCAAAAATAATTTTTTTTTTCAAAAATATTTTTTTTTTTCAAAAATAATTTTTTTTTTTCAGAAATATATTTTTTTTTTCAAAAATATATTTTTTTTTTCAAAAATAATTGCTGAATAGCTAAATTGCTAAAATGACCGCCATCAAAACTGCCCCATCAGAATTGCCACCATCAAAACTGCCCCATCATATTCCTCTATTATAATCAGTACATGGTGTGTCTGTCCCCTCCCCCCGGGCTCTGTAATTAAAGCTGAGATGCTCCAGCCACCTCCCCCCCCTCTGTGTATAACAGAAGCTTTGGTAACCATGGCAACAAAACACACACAGTGCACTCTGATTAATGGCTAAAATTTCCTGAAATGACCTCTAAACAAAAAGCTTTTTCTCAAAAACTGTAAAAGATATCAAACTGAAAAGCTATAGCCAGATAGCTGAATATTTTGTGAACATTTTAAAGTTTGTTTGGTGTCTCTAGGTGAAAGTATGAAGGAGCTGAAACTTTTGGGAGCGGAAGAAAAATTTAAGGATTTCAAGCATGCTCCCATTGACTGCAATGTTAAAAAAAAGTGATAAAAAGCTTAATATTTTAAAAAGTATAAATGGTAGAAAAAAAGTTGAAAAAGAGCACACCTCAGCTAAAAGAGACGAACATTTTGATAGTTGAATGGTTTTAATAGCTGAAAGTATGCAGAAGTTACGCATTACCGAAAAACGTACGGAATAAAATTAAAAATAAATAAAATCGAATAACAATAGTGGGACTGCTAAAGCATTCCCACTAACTAGAAAATGCATTTCCTGGGGAAAATGCGTGGGAATGCTGAATTGCTAAAACGGCCCCCAGCAAAATTGCCCCCATCATATTGCCATCAAAACTGTCCCATCATATTGCCACCATCAAAACTGCCCCATCAGAATTGCCACCATCAAAACTGCCCCATCATATTGCCACCATCAAAACTGCCCCATCAGAATTACCCCATCAAAACTGCCCCATCATATTCCTCTATTATAAATCAGTACATGGTGTGTCTGTCCCCTCCCCCCTGTGTATAACAGAAGCTTTGGTAACCATGGCAACAAAACAAACACTAACAGTACACTCTGATTAATGGCTAAAATTTCCTGAAATGACCTCTAAACAAATGGCCGTATTTTAAAAATTATACATCCTACAGTGAAGATCTTTACATTGTGAGAATCACAAGACCCAGACCTAGATTTTGATACATAGTATGTCTCTGAAATATTAAAATTGAAGGCACGGTCGCAGTTTAGAAATTGCCCTTCAAATTTGAAGGGGCTAGAGTGTAGTTTCAATGAATGTCAATGGACGGTGTGAGTTGCAAACAAATGGTCATATTGTGAAAACTATCAGGACTATGGCTTAGCCGTGGACATGTTTAGTGGCAGCAGGGATAGCTGAACGTTTTGATATAAGATTTATGTAGGTGGGCTTGAAAATGAGGGAGTGGAGGCAGTTTAGAAATCATGTTCTGATTTTTCAGCTTTTGTCCCCTCCCCTGGGCTCTAATCAGAGCTGAGATGCTCCAGCCACCTCCCCCCCTGTGTATAACAGAAGCTTTGGTAACCATGGCAACAAAACACACACAGTACACTCTGATTAATGGCTAAAATTTCTTGAAATGACCTCTAAACAAAAAGCTTTTTCTCAAAAACTGTAAAAGATATCAAATTGAAAAGCTATAGCCAGATAGCTGAATATTTTGTGAACATTTTAAAGTTTGTTTGGTGTCTCTAGGTGAAAGTATGAAGGAGCTGAAACTTTTGGGAGCGGAAGAAAAATTTAAGGATTTCAAGCATGCTCCCATTGACTTCAATGTTAAAAAAAAGTGATAAAAAGCTTAATATTTTAAAAAGTATAAATGGTAGAAAAAAGTTGAAAAAGAGCACACCTCAGCTAAAAGAGACGAACATTTTGATAGTTGAATGGTTTTAATAGCTGAAAGTATGCAGAAGTTACGCATTACCGAAAAACGTACGGAATAAGAAAAATAACTAGAAAATGCATTTCCTGGGGAAAATGCGTGGGAATGCTGAATTGCTAAAACGGCCCCCAGCAAAATTGCCCCCATCATATTGCCATCAAAACTGTCCCATCATATTGCCACCATCAAAACTGCCCCATCAGAATTGCCCCATCAAAACTGCACCATCATATTGCCACCATCAAAACTGCCCCATCAAAAAATATTTTTTTTTTTCAAAAATATTTTTTTTTTTCAAAAATATTTTTTTTTTTCAAAAATAATTTTTTTTTCAAAAATTTTTTTTTTTTTCAAAAAAATTTTTTTTTTTCAAAATTTTTTTTTTTCAAAAATAATTTTTTTTTTCAAAAAAATTTTTTTTTCAAAAATAATTTTTTTTTCAAAAATATTTTTTTTTTTCAAAAATATTTTTTTTTTTCAAAAATATTTTTTTTTAAAAAATAATTTTTTTTCAAAAATATTTTTTTTTTTTCAAAAATAATTTTTTTTTTTTTCAAAAATAATTTTTTTTTTTCAAAAATATTTTTTTTTTTTTTCAGAAATATATTTTTTTTTTCAAAAATATATTTTTTTTTTCAAAAATAATTGCTGAATAGCTAAATTGCTAAAATGACCGCCATCAAAACTGCCCCATCAGAATTGCCACCATCAAAACTGCCCCATCATATTCCTCTATTATAATCAGTACATGGTGTGTCTGTCCCCTCCCCCCGGGCTCTGTAATTAAAGCTGAGATGCTCCAGCCACCTCCCCCCCCTCTGTGTATAACAGAAGCTTTGGTAACCATGGCAACAAAACACACACAGTGCACTCTGATTAATGGCTAAAATTTCCTGAAATGACCTCTAAACAAAAAGCTTTTTCTCAAAAACTGTAAAAGATATCAAACTGAAAAGCTATAGCCAGATAGCTGAATATTTTGTGAACATTTTAAAGTTTGTTTGGTGTCTCTAGGTGAAAGTATGAAGGAGCTGAAACTTTTGGGAGCGGAAGAAAAATTTAAGGATTTCAAGCATGCTCCCATTGACTTCAATGTTAAAAAAAAGTGATAAAAAGCTTAATATTTTAAAAAGTATAAATGGTAGAAAAAAAGTTGAAAAAGAGCACACCTCAGCTAAAAGAGACGAACATTTTGATAGTTGAATGGTTTTAATAGCTGAAAGTATGCAGAAGTTACGCATTACCGAAAAACGTACGGAATAAAATTAAAAATAAATAAAATCGAATAACAATAGTGGGACTGCTAAAGCATTCCCACTAACTAGAAAATGCATTTCCTGGGGAAAATGCGTGGGAATGCTGAATTGCTAAAACGGCCCCCAGCAAAATTGCCCCCATCATATTGCCATCAAAACTGTCCCATCATATTGCCACCATCAAAACTGCCCCATCAGAATTGCCTCATCAAAACTGCACCATCATATTGCCACCATCAAAACTGCCCCATCAAAAAATATTTTTTTTTTTCAAAAATATTTTTTTTTTCAAAAATAATTTTTTTTTCAAAAATTTTTTTTTTTTTCAAAAATATTTTTTTTTCAAAAAATTTTTTTTTTCAAAAATTTTTTTTTTCAAAAATTTTTTTTTTTTTCAAAAATGATTTTTTTTTAAAAAAAATATTTTTTTTTTTCAAAAATTTTTTTTTTTCAAAAATAATTTTTTTTTTCAAAAATATATATTTTTTTTCAAAAATAATTTTTTTTTTTCAAAAATTTTTTTTTTTCAAAAATGATTTTTTTTTTTCAAAAATAATTTTTTTTTTCAAAAATTTTTTTTTTTAAAAAATAATTTTTTTTTTTCAAAAATATATTTTTTTTTCAAAAATATTTTTTTTTTTTCAAAAATAATTGCTGAATAGCTAAATTGCTAAAATGACCGCCATCAAAACGGCCCCATCAGAATTGCCACCATCAAAACTGCCCCATCATATTCCTCTATTATAAATCAGTACATGGTGTGTCTGTCCCCTCCCCCGGGCTCTGTAATCAAAGCTGAGATGCTCCAGCCACCTCCCCCCCCCTCTGTGTATAACAGAAGCTTTGGTAACCATGGCAACAAAACACACACAGTGCACTCTGATTAATGGCTAAAATTTCCTGAAATGACCTCTAAACAAAAAGCTTTTTCTCAAAAACTGTAAAAGATATCAAACTGAAAAGCTATAGCCAGATAGCTGAATATTTTGTGAACATTTTAAAGTTTGTTTGGTGTCTCTAGGTGAAAGTATGAAGGAGCTGAAACTTTTGGGAGCGGAAGAAAAATTTAAGGATTTCAAGCATGCTCCCATTGACTTCAATGTTAAAAAAAAGTGATAAAAAGCTTAATATTTTAAAAAGTATAAATGGTAGAAAAAAGGTTGAAAAAGAGCACACCTCAGCTAAAAGAGACGAACATTTTGATAGTTGAATGGTTTTAATAGCTGAAAGTATGCAGAAGTTACGCATTACCGAAAAACGTACGGAATAAAATTAAAAATAAATAAAATCGAATAACAATAGTGGGACTGCTAAAGCATTCCCACTAACTAGAAAATGCATTTCCTGGGGAAAATGCGTGGGAATGCTGAATTGCTAAAACGGCCCCCAGCAAAATTGCCCCCATCATATTGCCATCAAAACTGTCCCATCATATTGCCACCATCAAAACTGCCCCATCAGAATTGCCTCATCAAAACTGCACCATCATATTGCCACCATCAAAACTGCCCCATCAAAAAATATTTTTTTTTTTCAAAAATATTTTTTTTTTCAAAAATAATTTTTTTTTCAAAAATTATTTTTTTTTTCAAAAATATTTTTTTTTCAAAAAATTTTTTTTTTCAAAAATTTTTTTTTTCAAAAATTTTTTTTTTTTCAAAAATGATTTTTTTTTTAAAAAAATATTTTTTTTTTTTCAAAAATATTTTTTTTTTCAAAAATAATTTTTTTTTTCAAAAATATATATTTTTTTTCAAAAATAATTTTTTTTTTTCAAAAATTTTTTTTTTCAAAAATGATTTTTTTTTTTTCAAAAATAATTTTTTTTTTCAAAAATTTTTTTTTTTAAAAAATAATTTTTTTTTTTCAAAAATATTTTTTTTTTTCAAAAATATTTTTTTTTTTTCAAAAATAATTGCTGAATAGCTAAATTGCTAAAATGACCGCCATCAAAACGGCCCCATCAGAATTGCCACCATCAAAACTGCCCCATCATATTCCTCTATTATAAATCAGTACATGGTGTGTCTGTCCCCTCCCCCGGGCTCTGTAATCAAAGCTGAGATGCTCCAGCCACCTCCCCCCCCCTCTGTGTATAACAGAAGCTTTGGTAACCATGGCAACAAAACACACACAGTACACTCTGATTAATGGCTAAAATTTCCTGAAATGACCTCTAAACAAAAAGCTTTTTCTCAAAAACTGTAAAAGATATCAAACTGAAAAGCTATAGCCAGATAGCTGAATATTCTGTGAACATTTTAAAGTTTGTTTGGTGTCTCTAGGTGAAAGTATGAAGGAGCTGAAACTTTTGGGAGCGGAAGAAAAATTTAAGGATTTCAAGCATGCTCCCATTGACTTCAATGTTAAAAAAAGTGATAAAAAGCTTAATATTTTAAAAAGTATAAATGGTAGAAAAAAAGTTGAAAAAGAGCACACCTCAGCTAAAAGAGACGAACATTTTGATAGTTGAATGGTTTTAATAGCTGAAAGTATGCAGAAGTTACGCATTACCGAAAAACGTACGGAATAAGAAGAAAAATAACTAGAAAATGCATTTCCTGGGGAAAATGCGTGGGAATGCTGAATTGCTAAAACGGCCCCCAGCAAAATTGCCCCCATCATATTGCCATCAAAACTGTCCCATCATATTGCCACCATCAAAACTGCCCCATCAGAATTGCCTCATCAAAACTGCACCATCATATTGCCACCATCAAAACTGCCCCAAAAAATATTTTTTTTTTTTCAAAAATAATTTTTTTTTTCAAAAATAATTTTTTTTTTCAAAATTTTTTTTTTTTTTCAAAAATGATTTTTTTTTTCAAAAATATTTTTTTTTTCAAAAATGATTTTTTTTTTCAAAAATATTTTTTTTTTTCAAAAATATTTTTTTTTTTAAAAATAATTTTTTTTTTTCAAAAATAATTTTTTTTTTTTCAAAAATTTTTTTTTTTTCAAAAATATTTTTTTTTTTCAGAAATATTTTTTTTTTTTTCAAAAATATATTTTTTTTTTCAAAAATAATTGCTGAATAGCTAAATTGCTAAAATGACCGCCATCAAAACTGCCCCATCAGAATTGCCACCATCAAAACTGCCCCATCATATTCCTCTATTATAATCAGTACATGGTGTGTCTGTCCCCTCCCCCGGGCTCTGTAATTAAAGCTGAGATGCTCCAGCCACCTCCCCCCCTGTGTATAACAGAAACTTTGGTAACCATGGCAACAAAACATACACAGTACACTCTGATTAATGGCTAAAATTTCCTGAAATGACCTCTAAACAAAAAGCTTTTTCTCAAAAACTGTAAAAGATATCAAACTGAAAAGATATAGCCAGATAGCTGAATATTTTGTGAACATTTTAAAGTTTGTTTGGCGTCTCTAGGTGAAAGTATGAAGGAGCTGAAACTTTTGGGAGCGGAAGAAGATTTTAAGTTTCTCAAGCATGCTCCCATTGACTTCAATGTTAAAAAAAAAGTGATAAAAAGCTTAATATTTAAAAAAGTATAAATGGTAGAAAAAAAGTTGAAAAAGAGCACACCTCAGCTAAAAGAGACGAACATTTTGATAGTTGAATGGTTTTAATAGCTGAAAGTATGCAGAAGTTACGCATTACTGAAAAACGTACGGAATAAAATTAAAATTATTAAAAATAATAAATAAAATCGAATAACAATAGTGGGACTGCTAAAGCATTCCCACTAACTAGAAAATGCATTTCCTGGGGAAAATGCGTGGGAATGCTGAATTGCTAAAACGGCCCCCAGCAAAATTGCCCCCATCATATTGCCATCAAAACTGTCCCATCATATTGCCACCATCAAAACTGCCCCATCAGAATTGCCTCATCAAAACTGCACCATCATATTGCCACCATAAAAACTGCCCCATCAAAAAATATTTTTTTTTTTCAAAAAATTTTTTTTTTCAAAAATATTTTTTTTTTCAAAAATATTTTTTTTTCAAAAATTTTTTTTTTCAAAAATGATTTTTTTTTTTTTTAAAAATATATTTTTTTTTTTCAAAAATATTTTTTTTTTCAAAAATATTTTTTTTTTTCAAAAATATATTTTTTTTTTCAAAAATAATTTTTTTTTTTTTCAAAAATAATTTTTTTTTTTTTCAAAAATAATTTTTTTTTCAAAAATATTTTTTTTTTTCAAAAATGATTTTTTTTTTTTCAAAAATATTTTTTTTTTTTCAAAAATATTTTTTTTTTTCAAAAATTTTTTTTTTAACCACTTCAGCCCCGGAAGGATTTACCCCCTTCCTGACCAGAGCACTTTTTACAATTCGGCACTGCGTCGCTTTAACTGCTAATTGCGCGGTCATGCAATGCTGTACCCAAACGAAATTTGCGTCCTTTTCTTCCCACAAATAGAGCTTTCTTTTGATGGTATTTGATCACCTCTGCCGTTTTTATTTTTTGCGCTATACACGGAAAAAGACCGAAAATTTTGAAAAAAAATGATATTTTCTACTTTTTGTTCTAAAAAAAATCCAATAAACTCAATTTTAGTCATACATTTAGGCCAAAATGTATTCGGCCACATGTCTTTGGTAAAAAAAATGTCAATAAGTGTATATTTATTGGTTTGCGCAAAAGTTATAGCGTCTACAAACTAGGGTACATTTTCTGGAATTTACACAGCCTTTAATTTATGACTGCCTATGTCGATTCTTGAGGTGCTAAAATGGCAGGGCAGTACAAAACCCCCACAAATGACCCCATTTTGGAAAGTAGACACCCCAAGGAATTTGCTGAGAGGCATGTTGAGCCCATTGAATATTCATTTTTTTTGTCCCAAGTGATTGAATAATGACAAAAAAAAAAAAAAAAAAAAAAAAATTACAAAAAGTTGTCACTAAATGATATATTGCTCACACAGGCCATGGGCATATGTGGAATTGCACCCCAAAATACATTTAGCTGCTTCTCCTGAGTACGGGGATACCACATGTGTGGGACTTTTTGGGAGCCTAGCCGCGTACGGGGCCCCGAAAACCAAGCACCGCCTTCAGGATTTCTAAGGGCGTACATTTTTGATTTTACTCCTCACTACCTATCACGGTTTTGAAGGCCATAAAATGCCCAGATGACATAAACCCCCCCCAAATGACCCCATTTTGGAACGTAGACACCCCAAGCTATTTGCTTTGAGGCATGTTGAGTCCATGGAATGTTTTATATTTTGACACAAGTTGCGGGAAAGTGACAATTTTTTTTTTTTTTTTTTTTTTTTTTGCACAAAGTTGTCACTAAATGATATATTGCTCACACAGGCCATGGGCATATGTGGAATTGCACCCCAAAATACATTTAGCTGCTTCTCCTGAGTACGGGGATACCACATGTGTGGGACTTTTTAGGAGCCTAGCCGCGTACGGGACCCCGAAAACCAAGCACTGCCTTCAGGATTTCTAAGGGCGTACATTTTTGATTTTACTCCTCACTGCCTATCACAGTTTCGGAGGCCATGGAATGCCCAGGTGGCACAAACCCCCCCCAAATGACCCCATTTTGGAAAGTAGACACCCCAAGCTATTTGCTGAGAGGCATGGTGAGTATTTTGCAGCTCTCATTTGTTTTTGAAAATAAAGAAAGACGAGAAAAAAAAATTTTTTTTTTCTTTTTTCAATTTTCAAAACTTTGTGACAAAAAGTGAGGTCTGCAAAATACTCACTATACCTCTCATCAAATAGCTTGGGGTGTCTACTTTCCAAAATGGGGTCATTTGGGGTTTTTTTTTGCCACCTGGGCATTCCATGGCCCCCGAAACTGTGATAGGCGGTGAAGAGTGAAATCAAAAATTTACGGCCTTAGAAAGCCTGAAGGCGGTGCTTGGTTTTCGGGGTCCCGTACGCGGCTAGGCTCCCAAAAAGTCTCACACATGTGGTATCCCCGTACTCAGGAGAAGCAGCAGAATGTATTTTGGGGTGTAATTTCACATATTCCCATGGCATGTTTGAGCAATATATCATTTAGTGACAACTTTGCGCAAAAAAAAATAAAAAAAATAAAAAATTGTCTCTTTCCCGCAACTTGTGTCACAATATAAATTATTCCATGGACTCAACATGACTCTCAGCAAATAGCTTGGGGTGTCTACTTTCCAAAATGGGGTCATTTGGGGGGGGTTTGAACTGTCCTGGCATTTTATGCACAACATCTAGAAGCTTATGTCACACATCACCCACTCTTCTAACCACTTGAAGACAAAGCCCTTTCTGACACTTATTGTTTACATAAAAAAATAATTTTTTTTTGCAAGAAAATTACTTTGAACCCCCAAACATTATATATTTTTTTTAAAGCAAATGTCCTACAGATTAAAATGGTGGGTGTTTCATTTTTTTTTTTCACACAGTATTTGCGCAGCGATTTTTCAAACGCATTTTTTGGGGAAAAAACACACTTTTTTACATTTTAATGCACTAAAACACACTATATTGCCCAAATGTTTGATGAGATAAAAAAGATGATCTTAGGCCGAGTACATAGATACCAAACATGACATGCTTTAAAATTGCGCACAAACGTGCAGTGGCGACAAACTAAATACATTTTTAAAAGCCTTTAAAAGCCTTTACAGGTTACCACTTTAGATTTACAGAGGAGGTCTACTGCTAAAATTACTGCCCTCGATCTGACCTTCGCGGCGATACCTCACATGCATGGTGCAATTGCTGTTTACATTTGACGCCAGACCAACGCTTGCGTTCACCTTAGCGCGAGAGCAGGGGGGACAGGGGTGCTTTTTTTTTTTTTTTTTTTTTTTTTCTTTATTATTATTATTTTTTTATCTTATTTTTAAACTGTTCCTTTCATTTTTTTTTTTTTTTAAATCATTTTTATTGTTATCTCAGGGAATGTAAATATCCCCTATGATAGCAATAGGTAGTGACAGGTACTCTTTTTTGCAAAAATTGGGGTCTATTAGACCCTAGATTTCTCCTCTGCCCTCAAAGCATCTGATCACACCAAGATCGGTGTGATAAAATGCTTTCCCAATTTCCCAATGGCGCTGTTTACATCCGGCGAAATCTACGTCATAAAATGCTCGTAGCTTCCGGTTTCTTAGGTCATAGAGATGTTTGGAGCCACTCTGGTCTCTGATCAGCTCTATGGTCAGCTGGCTGAATCACCGGCTGCATTTTCAGGTTCCCTGTTGAGACAGGAGAGCCAGAGAAAAACACGGAAGATGTTGGGGGGGGGGGGCATTCCCTCCCACTGCTTGTAAAAGCAGTCTAGAGGCTAATTAGCCACTAGGATTGCTTTTACATGAAAGCCGACCGCTGGCTGAAAAGAATGATACCAAGATGATACCTAAACCTGCAGGCATCATTCTGGTATAACCACTCAAAGTCGTGAATGGCATACCTGAAGACAAAAAAATGGTTAACAATAAAGCACAGTAAACGGTAAGGTATAAAAAAATTGCATACCTGAAAAGCAAACATGATAAAACATAATAACAATAACAATAACAATAAAACATTGCAGAATAGAATACAGTAAAAAAGAGCAGAACAATAGAGAGAGAATAGAGAGAGAGAGAACAATAAAACGACAACTATTTTTATTTTATATTTTTGTTTGTGTTTTTTTTTTTTTTACACTTTTTTTTGTAACTAACTATAATAACTGTAACCGGTTCCAGGTTCGGGTCTCTCAAAATGCGATGGCATCTTGGGAGACCCTGTGAAAGTGTGCCTAGTCTGTGCAATGTTGTACCCTACGCTAATACTCAACTAGTGCATGGTAGCGTTCAAAACATTCACCAATGCAAAGACCAGGATTGTCAGGACAGGAGGGACAATAATAGCGGGTGTCACGGCTATATCCGCGCTTGCTGCAGACACAACATATTTTTTGGGGGGTTCGCTGGGTAGGGGTACTCGGGAGGACATAAAGAAAATGCCTCTCATGCAGCCGACTGCATTTGGTTGGGGATGTGAATGGGGGAAGTACGGGCGCTGCAGAAGCGGTGGGTTCCCAATTAGGATTGGCGAATGCAGCAGGAAGGGCACTATGGGCATGACGGGCCTGTGTTTGTCTTTTTGGTGGCAGCGGGACACTACTTGTGCTTGCCACCTCACCAGCTTGAACTGCACTTATGGGACTCGCCACGTCACCAAGTGTTACTGCAGTGCTGGTTTGACTACGACCGGGGTGACAGTGATCGATCGATACTGCACTTGGGTGGGCTGGGCCGGGCCGGGCGGAGGGGCAAAACGCAGGTGCTAGCAGGTATCTGGGCTGATCCCGCTAACACTGCGTTTTTGGGAACCCTAAACTGCTGGGGACGCTAGTATAGATCTGATCGGATCAGATATTGATCTGTTCAGATACTATACCACTAAGGGAGGCGTATGCTGCGTGCGTGGGTGTTAGCGGTACTGGCGCTAATCTGACGCTGCCTGGGGCTGGTGCTTGCCAGTTCACCAAAATGCTACCAAAAAAACTGTTAGCGATCGCAGGGATCAGGCCTGACTCTGCGAACGCTGCAGTTATGCGTTTAGTGTTTTGTAAGTGACAGTGATCGATCGATACTGCACTTGGGTGGGCTGGGCTCGCCTGGGCGGAGGGGCAAAACGCAGGTGCTAGCAGGTATCTGGGCTGATCCCGCTAACACTGCGTTTTTGGGAACCCTAAACTGCTGGGGACGCTAGTATAGATCTGATCGGATCAGATATTGATCCGATCAGATACTATACCACTAAGGGAGGTGTATGGTGCGTGTACGGTGCGTGCGTGGGTGTTCGCGGTACTGGCGCTAATCTGACGCTGCCTGGGGCAACGCATATCACCGCCGGGCGATCAGGGGGCTAAACCTTTATTCGGTAATAAACGGCGGGTGCCCTGACACTATAAAAAATAAACTAACTAACCAGCGTCACCCGTAACAGTTATACGGTGATCAGTGGTGAAAGGGTTAACTAGGGGGCAATCAAGGGGTTAAAACATTTATTAGATAGTATATGGGGGTCCCTGTCGCTATAAAACACTGACGGCGAACCTAAATATTTACGTCCCTAACTAGCGTCACCAGTGACACTAATACAGCGATCAGAAAAATGATCGCTTAGCGACACTGGCGACAGGGGGTGATCAAGGGGTTAAAACTTTATTAGGGGGGGTACTGGCGCTAATCTGACGCTGCCTGGGGCGACGCATATCACCGCCGGGCGATTAGGGGGCTAAACCTTTATTCGGTAATAAACGGCGGGTGCCCTGACACTATAAAAAATAAACGAACTAACCAGCGTCACCCGTAACGGTTATACGGTGATCAGTGGTGAAAGGGTTAACTAGGGGGCAATCAAGGGGTTAAAACATTTATTAGATAGTATATGGGGGTCCCTGTCGCTATAAAACACTGACGGCGAACCTAAATATTTACGTCCCTAACTACCGTCACCAGCGACACTAATACAGCGATCAGAAAAATGATCTCTTAGCGACACTGGTGAGGGGGGGTGATCAAGGGGTTAAAACTTTATTAGGGGGGGTAAGGGGGGTACCCTAGACCTACAGGGGGGTTACAGTAACTGTCCTAACACTGCTAACTGTCACAAACTGACACTATGCAGTAATCAGGAAAAAAAAAAAAAAAAAAAAAAAAAAACCTGCTTGGTGTCAGTTTGTGACAGGGGGGGGGTGATTGGGGGGGGATCGGGGGGCGATCGGGGGGGGATCGGGGGTGTAATGTATGCCTGGCATGTTCTACTGTGTGTGTTTGTGTTGTGCACTTACTTACATGTCATCTCTCCTCGGCGCTGGAACGGAAACTGACAGCCGAGGAGAGATGACATCACATCCTCTGCCTCTGTGTACTATACAGAGGCAGGGGATGTTTGTCAGTGGCTGGGAGCGATCGCGAGGGGGGGGCCACGATCGGATGGTCTCCCCCTCGTCTCTCATCGCTCCCAACCAAATGCCGACCGCAGCTGGCACCGGGGGGGGGTCCGATCGGACCCCCCACCCGCGGGAAGGCAATCACGTTTCAGGTACGTGATTTTGCCTGCCCGTGCCGCTCTGCTCACGTATATAGGCGTGAGGCGGTCGGCAAGTGGTTAAAAAATAATTTTTTTTTTCAAAAATATATTTTTTTTTTCAAAAATAATTGCTAAAATGACCGCCATCAAAACTGCCCCATCAGAATTGCCACCATCAAAACTGCCCCATCATATTCCTCTATTATAATCAGTACATGGTGTGTCTGTCCCCTCCCCCCGGGCTCTGTAATTAAAGCTGAGATGCTCCAGCCACCTCCCCCCCTCTGTGTATAACAGAAGCTTTGGTAACCATGGCAACAAAACACACAGTACACTCTGATTAATGGCTAAAATTTCCTGAAATGACCTCTAAACAAAAAGCTTTTTCTCAAAAACTGTAAAAGATATCAAACTGAAAAGATATAGCCAGATAGCTGAATATTTTGTGAACATTTTAAAGTTTGTTTGGTGTCTCTAGGTGAAAGTATGAAGGAGCTGAAACTTTTGGGAGCGGAAGAAAAATTTAAGGATTTCAAGCATGCTCCCATTGACTTCAATGTTAAAAAAAAGTGATAAAAAGCTTAATATTTTAAAAAGTATAAATGGTAGAAAAAAAGTTGAAAAAGAGCACACCTCAGCTAAAAGAGACGAACATTTTGATAGTTGAATGGTTTTAATAGCTGAAAGTATGCAGAAGTTACGCATTACCGAAAAACGTACGGAATAAAATTAAAATTATTAAAAATAAACTAGAAAATGCATTTCCTGGGGAAAATGCGTGGGAATGCTGAATTGCTAAAACGGCCCCCAGCAAAATTGCCCCCATCATATTGCCATCAAAACTGTCCCATCATATTGCCACCATCAAAACTGCCCCATCAGAATTGCCCCATCAATACTGCACCATCATATTGCCACCATCAAAACTGCCCCATCAAAAAATATTTTTTTTTTCAAAAATATTTTTTTTTTCAAAAATATTTTTTTTTTTCAAAAATAATTTTTTTTCAAAAATTATTTTTTTTTTCAAAAATTTTTTTTTTCAAAAAATTTTTTTTCAAAAATTTTTTTTTCAAAAATGATTTTTTTTTTTTAAATATTTTTTTTTTCAAAAATATTTTTTTTTTCAAAAATAATTTTTTTTTTCAAAAATATTTTTTTTTTTCAAAAATAATTTTTTTTTTTCAAAAATAATTTTTTTTTTTTTTCAAAAATAATTTTTTTTTTTCAAAAATGATTTTTTTTTTTTTCAAAAATAATTTTTTTTTTTTCAGAAATATATTTTTTTTTTCAAAAATATATTTTTTTTTTCAAAAATAATTGCTGAATAGCTAAATTGCTAAAATGACCGCCATCAAAACTGCCCCATCAGAATTGCCACCATCAAAACTGCCCCATCATATTCCTCTATTATAATCAGTACATGGTGTGTCTGTCCCCTCCCCCCGGGCTCTGTAATTAAAGCTGAGATGCTCCAGCCACCTCCCCCCCCCTCTGTGTATAACAGAAGCTTTGGTAACCATGGCAACAAAACACACACAGTGCACTCTGATTAATGGCTAAAATTTCCTGAAATGACCTCTAAACAAAAAGCTTTTTCTCAAAAACTGTAAAAGATATCAAACTGAAAAGCTATAGCCAGATAGCTGAATATTTTGTGAACATTTTAAAGTTTGTTTGGTGTCTCTAGGTGAAAGTATGAAGGAGCTGAAACTTTTGGGAGCGGAAGAAAAATTTAAGGATTTCAAGCATACTCCCATTGACTTCAATGTTAAAAAAAAGTGATAAAAAGCTTAATATTTTAAAAAGTATAAATGGTAGAAAAAAAGTTGAAAAAGAGCACACCTCAGCTAAAAGAGACGAACATTTTGATAGTTGAATGGTTTTAATAGCTGAAAGTATGCAGAAGTTACGCATTACCGAAAAACGTACGGAATAAAATTAAAATTATTAAAAATAAATAAAATCGAATAACAATAGTGGGACTGCTAAAGCATTCCCACTAATAAAATCGAATAACAATAGTGGGACTGCTAAAGCATTCCCACTAATAAAAAAACGAATAACAATAGTGGGACTGCTAAAGCATTCCCACTAACTAGAAAATGCATTTCCTGGGGAAAATGCGTGGGAATGCTGAATTGCTAAAACGGCCCCCAGCAAAATTGCCCCCATCATATTGCCATCAAAACTGTCCCATCATATTACCACCATCAAAACTGCCCCATCAGAATTGCCACCATCAAAACTGCCCCATCATATTGCCACCATCAAAACTGCCCCATCAGAATTACCCCATCAAAACTGCCCCATCATATTCCTCTATTATAAATCAGTACATGGTGTGTCTGTCCCCTCCCCCCTGTGTATAACAGAAGCTTTGGTAACCATGGCAACAAAACAAACACTAACAGTACACTCTGATTAATGGCTAAAATTTCCTGAAATGACCTCTAAACAAATGGCCGTATTTTAAAAACTATACATCCTACAGCAAAGATCTTTATATTGTGAGAATCACAAGACTCAGACCTAGATTTTGATACATAGTATGTCTCTGAAATATTAAAATTGAAGGCACGGTCGCAGTTTAGAAATTGCCCTTCAAATTTGAAGGGGCTAGAGTGTAGTTTCAATGAATGTCAATGGACGGTGTGAGTTGCAAACAAATGGTCATATTGTGAAAACTATCAGGACTATGGCTTAGCCGTGGACATGTTTAGTGGCAGCAGGGATAGCTGAACGTTTTGATATAAGATTTATGTAGGTGGGCTTGAAAATGAGGGAGTGGAGGCAGTTTAGAAATCATGTTCTGATTTTTCAGCTTTTGTCCCCTCCCCTGGGCTCTAATCAGAGCTGAGATGCTCCAGCCACCTCCCCCCCTGTGTATAACAGAAGCTTTGGTAACCATGGCAACAAAACACACACAGTACACTCTGATTAATGGCTAAAATTTCTTGAAATGACCTCTAAACAAAAAGCTTTTTCTCAAAAACTGTAAAAGATATCAAATTGAAAAGCTATAGCCAGATAGCTGAATATTTTGTGAACATTTTAAAGTTTGTTTGGTGTCTCTAGGTGAAAGTATGAAGGAGCTGAAACTTTTGGGAGCGGAAGAAAAATTTAAGGATTTCAAGCATGCTCCCATTGACTTCAATGTTAAAAAAAGTGATAAAAAGCTTAATATTTTAAAAAGTATAAATGGTAGAAAAAAAGTTGAAAAAGAGCACACCTCAGCTAAAAGAGACGAACATTTTGATAGTTGAATGGTTTTAATAGCTGAAAGTATGCAGAAGTTACGCATTACCGAAAAACGTACGGAATAAGAAAAATAATAAAAAAATGAATAACAATAGTGGGACTGCTAAAGCATTCCCACTAAATAAAAAAACGAACTAGAAAATGCATTTCCTGGGGAAAATGCGTGGGAATGCTGAATTGCTAAAACGGCCCCCAGCAAAATTGCCCCCATCATATTGCCATCAAAACTGTCCCATCATATTGCCACCATCAAAACTGCCCCATCAGAATTGCCACCATCAAAACTGCCCCATCATATTGCCACCATCAAAACTGCCCCATCAGAATTACCCCATCAAAACTGCCCCATCATATTCCTCTATTATAAATCAGTACATGGTGTGTCTGTCCCCTCCCCCCTGTGTATAACAGAAGCTTTGGTAACCATGGCAACAAAACAAACACTAACAGTACACTCTGATTAATGGCTAAAATTTCCTGAAATGACCTCTAAACAAATGGCCGTATTTTAAAAACTATACATCCTACAGCAAAGATCTTTATATTGTGAGAATCACAAGACTCAGACCTAGATTTTGATACATAGTATGTCTCTGAAATATTAAAATTGAAGGCACGGTCGCAGTTTAGAAATTGCCCTTCAAATTTGAAGGGGCTAGAGTGTAGTTTCAATGAATGTCAATGGACGGTGTGAGTTGCAAACAAATGGTCATATTGTGAAAACTATCAGGACTATGGCTTAGCCGTGGACATGTTTAGTGGCAGCAGGGATAGCTGAACGTTTTGATATAAGATTTATGTAGGTGGGCTTGAAAATGAGGGAGTGGAGGCAGTTTAGAAATCATGTTCTGATTTTTCAGCTTTTGTCCCCTCCCCTGGGCTCTAATCAGAGCTGAGATGCTCCAGCCACCTCCCCCCCTGTGTATAACAGAAGCTTTGGTAACCATGGCAACAAAACACACACAGTACACTCTGATTAATGGCTAAAATTTCTTGAAATGACCTCTAAACAAAAAGCTTTTTCTCAAAAACTGTAAAAGATATCAAATTGAAAAGCTATAGCCAGATAGCTGAATATTTTGTGAACATTTTAAAGTTTGTTTGGTGTCTCTAGGTGAAAGTATGAAGGAGCTGAAACTTTTGGGAGCGGAAGAAAAATTTAAGGATTTCAAGCATGCTCCCATTGACTTCAATGTTAAAAAAAAGTGATAAAAAGCTTAATATTTTAAAAAGTATAAATGGTAGAAAAAAAGTTGAAAAAGAGCACACCTCAGCTAAAAGAGACGAACATTTTGATAGTTGAATGGTTTTAATAGCTGAAAGTATGCAGAAGTTACGCATTACCGAAAAACGTACGGAATAAGAAAAATAATAAAAAAACGAACTAGAAAATGCATTTCCTGGGGAAAATGCGTGGGAATGCTGAATTGCTAAAACGGCCCCCAGCAAAATTGCCCCCATCATATTGCCATCAAAACTGTCCCATCATATTGCCACCATCAAAACTGCCCCATCAGAATTGCCACCATCAAAACTGCCCCATCATATTGCCACCATCAAAACTGCCCCATCAGAATTACCCCATCAAAACTGCCCCATCATATTCCTCTATTATAAATCAGTACATGGTGTGTCTGTCCCCTCCCCCCTGTGTATAACAGAAGCTTTGGTAACCATGGCAACAAAACAAACACTAACAGTACACTCTGATTAATGGCTAAAATTTCCTGAAATGACCTCTAAACAAATGGCCGTATTTTAAAAACTATACATCCTACAGCAAAGATCTTTATATTGTGAGAATCACAAGACTCAGACCTAGATTTTGATACATAGTATGTCTCTGAAATATTAAAATTGAAGGCACGGTCGCAGTTTAGAAATTGCCCTTCAAATTTGAAGGGGCTAGAGTGTAGTTTCAATGAATGTCAATGGACGGTGTGAGTTGCAAACAAATGGTCATATTGTGAAAACTATCAGGACTATGGCTTAGCCGTGGACATGTTTAGTGGCAGCAGGGATAGCTGAACGTTTTGATATAAGATTTATGTAGGTGGGCTTGAAAATGAGGGAGTGGAGGCAGTTTAGAAATCATGTTCTGATTTTTCAGCTTTTGTCCCCTCCCCTGGGCTCTAATCAGAGCTGAGATGCTCCAGCCACCTCCCCCCCTGTGTATAACAGAAGCTTTGGTAACCATGGCAACAAAACACACACAGTACACTCTGATTAATGGCTAAAATTTCTTGAAATGACCTCTAAACAAAAAGCTTTTTCTCAAAAACTGTAAAAGATATCAAATTGAAAAGCTATAGCCAGATAGCTGAATATTTTGTGAACATTTTAAAGTTTGTTTGGTGTCTCTAGGTGAAAGTATGAAGGAGCTGAAACTTTTGGGAGCGGAAGAAAAATTTAAGGATTTCAAGCATGCTCCCATTGACTTCAATGTTAAAAAAAAGTGATAAAAAGCTTAATATTTTAAAAAGTATAAATGGTAGAAAAAAAGTTGAAAAAGAGCACACCTCAGCTAAAAGAGACGAACATTTTGATAGTTGAATGGTTTTAATAGCTGAAAGTATGCAGAAGTTACGCATTACCGAAAAACGTACGGAATAAGAAAAATAATAAAAAAACGAACTAGAAAATGCATTTCCTGGGGAAAATGCGTGGGAATGCTGAATTGCTAAAACGGCCCCCAGCAAAATTGCCCCCATCATATTGCCATCAAAACTGTCCCATCATATTGCCACCATCAAAACTGCCCCATCAGAATTGCCACATCAAAACTGCCCCATCATATTGCCACCATCAAAACTGCCCCATCAGAATTACCCCATCAAAACTGCCCCATCATATTCCTCTATTATAAATCAGTACATGGTGTGTCTGTCCCCTCCCCCCTGTGTATAACAGAAGCTTTGGTAACCATGGCAACAAAACAAACACTAACAGTACACTCTGATTAATGGCTAAAATTTCCTGAAATGACCTCTAAACAAATGGCCGTATTTTAAAAACTATACATCCTACAGCAAAGATCTTTATATTGTGAGAATCACAAGACTCAGACCTAGATTTTGATACATAGTATGTCTCTGAAATATTAAAATTGAAGGCACGGTCGCAGTTTAGAAATTGCCCTTCAAATTTGAAGGGGCTAGAGTGTAGTTTCAATGAATGTCAATGGACGGTGTGAGTTGCAAACAAATGGTCATATTGTGAAAACTATCAGGACTATGGCTTAGCCGTGGACATGTTTAGTGGCAGCAGGGATAGCTGAACGTTTTGATATAAGATTTATGTAGGTGGGCTTGAAAATGAGGGAGTGGAGGCAGTTTAGAAATCATGTTCTGATTTTTCAGCTTTTGTCCCCTCCCCTGGGCTCTAATCAGAGCTGAGATGCTCCAGCCACCTCCCCCCCTGTGTATAACAGAAGCTTTGGTAACCATGGCAACAAAACACACACAGTACACTCTGATTAATGGCTAAAATTTCTTGAAATGACCTCTAAACAAAAAGCTTTTTCTCAAAAACTGTAAAAGATATCAAATTGAAAAGCTATAGCCAGATAGCTGAATATTTTGTGAACATTTTAAAGTTTGTTTGGTGTCTCTAGGTGAAAGTATGAAGAAGCTGAAACTTTTGGGAGCGGAAGAAAAATTTAAGGATTTCAAGCATGCTCCCATTGACTTCAATGTTAAAAAAAAGTGATAAAAAGCTTAATATTTTAAAAAGTATAAATGGTAGAAAAAAAGTTGAAAAAGAGCACACCTCAGCTAAAAGAGACGAACATTTTGATAGTTGAATGGTTTTAATAGCTGAAAGTATGCAGAAGTTACGCATTACCGAAAAACGTACGGAATAAGAAAAATAATAAAAAAACGAACTAGAAAATGCATTTCCTGGGGAAAATGCGTGGGAATGCTGAATTGCTAAAACGGCCCCCAGCAAAATTGCCCCCATCATATTGCCATCAAAACTGTCCCATCATATTGCCACCATCAAAACTGCCCCATCAGAATTGCCACATCAAAACTGCCCCATCATATTGCCACCATCAAAACTGCCCCATCAGAATTACCCCATCAAAACTGCCCCATCATATTCCTCTATTATAAATCAGTACATGGTGTGTCTGTCCCCTCCCCCCTGTGTATAACAGAAGCTTTGGTAACCATGGCAACAAAACAAACACTAACAGTACACTCTGATTAATGGCTAAAATTTCCTGAAATGACCTCTAAACAAATGGCCGTATTTTAAAAACTATACATCCTACAGCAAAGATCTTTATATTGTGAGAATCACAAGACTCAGACCTAGATTTTGATACATAGTATGTCTCTGAAATATTAAAATTGAAGGCACGGTCGCAGTTTAGAAATTGCCCTTCAAATTTGAAGGGGCTAGAGTGTAGTTTCAATGAATGTCAATGGACGGTGTGAGTTGCAAACAAATGGTCATATTGTGAAAACTATCAGGACTATGGCTTAGCCGTGGACATGTTTAGTGGCAGCAGGGATAGCTGAACGTTTTGATATAAGATTTATGTAGGTGGGCTTGAAAATGAGGGAGTGGAGGCAGTTTAGAAATCATGTTCTGATTTTTCAGCTTTTGTCCCCTCCCCTGGGCTCTAATCAGAGCTGAGATGCTCCAGCCACCTCCCCCCCTGTGTATAACAGAAGCTTTGGTAACCATGGCAACAAAACACACACAGTACACTCTGATTAATGGCTAAAATTTCTTGAAATGACCTCTAAACAAAAAGCTTTTTCTCAAAAACTGTAAAAGATATCAAATTGAAAAGCTATAGCCAGATAGCTGAATATTTTGTGAACATTTTAAAGTTTGTTTGGTGTCTCTAGGTGAAAGTATGAAGGAGCTGAAACTTTTGGGAGCGGAAGAAAAATTTAAGGATTTCAAGCATGCTCCCATTGACTTCAATGTTAAAAAAAAGTGATAAAAAGCTTAATATTTTAAAAAGTATAAATGGTAGAAAAAAAGTTGAAAAAGAGCACACCTCAGCTAAAAGAGACGAACATTTTGATAGTTGAATGGTTTTAATAGCTGAAAGTATGCAGAAGTTACGCATTACCGAAAAACGTACGGAATAAGAAAAATAATAAAAAAACGAATAACAATAGTGGGACTGCTAAAGCAGTCCCACTAATAACAATAGTGGGACTGCTAAAGCATTCCCACTAACTAGAAAATGCATTTCCTGGGGAAAATGCGTGGGAATGCTGAATTGCTAAAACGGCCCCCAGCAAAATTGCCCCCATCATATTGCCATCAAAACTGTCCCATCATATTGCCACCATCAAAACTGCCCCATCAGAATTGCCACCATCAAAACTGCCCCATCATATTGCCACCATCAAAACTGCCCCATCAGAATTACCCCATCAAAACTGCCCCATCATATTCCTCTATTATAAATCAGTACATGGTGTGTCTGTCCCCTCCCCCCTGTGTATAACAGAAGCTTTGGTAACCATGGCAACAAAACAAACACTAACAGTACACTCTGATTAATGGCTAAAATTTCCTGAAATGACCTCTAAACAAATGGCTGTATTTTAAAAACTATACATCCTACAGCAAAGATCTTTATATTGTGAGAATCACAAGACTCAGACCTAGATTTTGATACATAGTATGTCTCTGAAATATTAAAATTGAAGGCACGGTCGCAGTTTAGAAATTGCCCTTTAAATTTGAAGGGGCTAGAGTGTAGTTTCAATGAATGTCAATGGACGGTGTGAGTTGCAAACAAATGGTCATATTGTGAAAACTATCAGGACTATGGCTTAGCCGTGGACATGTTTAGTGGCAGCAGGGATAGCTGAACGTTTTGATATAAGATTTATGTAGGTGGGCTTGAAAATGAGGGAGTGGAGGCAGTTTAGAAATCATGTTCTGATTTTTCAGCTTTTGTCCCCTCCCCTGGGCTCTAATCAGAGCTGAGATGCTCCAGCCACCTCCCCCCCTGTGTATAACAGAAGCTTTGGTAACCATGGCAACAAAACACACACAGTACACTCTGATTAATGGCTAAAATTTCTTGAAATGACCTCTAAACAAAAAGCTTTTTCTCAAAAACTGTAAAAGATATCAAATTGAAAAGCTATAGCCAGATAGCTGAATATTTTGTGAACATTTTAAAGTTTGTTTGGTGTCTCTAGGTGAAAGTATGAAGGAGCTGAAACTTTTGGGAGCGGAAGAAAAATTTAAGGATTTCAAGCATGCTCCCATTGACTTCAATGTTAAAAAAAGTGATAAAAAGCTTAATATTTTAAAAAGTATAAATGGTAGAAAAAAAGTTGAAAAAGAGCACACCTCAGCTAAAAGAGACGAACATTTTGATAGTTGAATGGTTTTAATAGCTGAAAGTATGCAGAAGTTACGCATTACCGAAAAACGTACGGAATAAGAAAAATAATAAAAAAATGAATAACAATAGTGGGACTGCTAAAGCATTCCCACTAAATAAAAAAACGAACTAGAAAATGCATTTCCTGGGGAAAATGCGTGGGAATGCTGAATTGCTAAAACGGCCCCCAGCAAAATTGCCCCCATCATATTGCCATCAAAACTGTCCCATCATATTGCCACCATCAAAACTGCCCCATCAGAATTGCCACATCAAAACTGCCCCATCATATTGCCACCATCAAAACTGCCCCATCAGAATTACCCCATCAAAACTGCCCCATCATATTCCTCTATTATAAATCAGTACATGGTGTGTCTGTCCCCTCCCCCCTGTGTATAACAGAAGCTTTGGTAACCATGGCAACAAAACAAACACTAACAGTACACTCTGATTAATGGCTAAAATTTCCTGAAATGACCTCTAAACAAATGGCCGTATTTTAAAAACTATACATCCTACAGCAAAGATCTTTATATTGTGAGAATCACAAGACTCAGACCTAGATTTTGATACATAGTATGTCTCTGAAATATTAAAATTGAAGGCACGGTCGCAGTTTAGAAATTGCCCTTCAAATTTGAAGGGGCTAGAGTGTAGTTTCAATGAATGTCAATGGACGGTGTGAGTTGCAAACAAATGGTCATATTGTGAAAACTATCAGGACTATGGCTTAGCCGTGGACATGTTTAGTGGCAGCAGGGATAGCTGAACGTTTTGATATAAGATTTATGTAGGTGGGCTTGAAAATGAGGGAGTGGAGGCAGTTTAGAAATCATGTTCTGATTTTTCAGCTTTTGTCCCCTCCCCTGGGCTCTAATCAGAGCTGAGATGCTCCAGCCACCTCCCCCCCTGTGTATAACAGAAGCTTTGGTAACCATGGCAACAAAACACACACAGTACACTCTGATTAATGGCTAAAATTTCTTGAAATGACCTCTAAACAAAAAGCTTTTTCTCAAAAACTGTAAAAGATATCAAATTGAAAAGCTATAGCCAGATAGCTGAATATTTTGTGAACATTTTAAAGTTTGTTTGGTGTCTCTAGGTGAAAGTATGAAGGAGCTGAAACTTTTGGGAGCGGAAGAAAAATTTAAGGATTTCAAGCATGCTCCCATTGACTTCAATGTTAAAAAAAAGTGATAAAAAGCTTAATATTTTAAAAAGTATAAATGGTAGAAAAAAAGTTGAAAAAGAGCACACCTCAGCTAAAAGAGACGAACATTTTGATAGTTGAATGGTTTTAATAGCTGAAAGTATGCAGAAGTTACGCATTACCGAAAAACGTACGGAATAAGAAAAATAATAAAAAAACGAACTAGAAAATGCATTTCCTGGGGAAAATGCGTGGGAATGCTGAATTGCTAAAACGGCCCCCAGCAAAATTGCCCCCATCATATTGCCATCAAAACTGTCCCATCATATTGCCACCATCAAAACTGCCCCATCAGAATTGCCCCATCAAAACTGCACCATCATATTGCCACCATCAAAACTGCCCCATCAAAAAATATTTTTTTTTTTCAAAAATATTTTTTTTTTTCAAAAATTTTTTTTTTCAAAAATTTTTTTTTTTCAAAAATTTTTTTTTCAAAAATGATTTTTTTTTTAAATATTTTTTTTTTTCAAAAATATTTTTTTTTTCAAAAATAATTTTTTTTTTCAAAAATATTTTTTTTTTTTTCAAAAATAATTTTTTTTTTTTTCAAAAATAATTTTTTTTTTTTCAAAAATAATTTTTTTTTTTTTCAAAAATAATTTTTTTTTTTCAAAAATGATTTTTTTTTTTTTTTCAAAAATAATTTTTTTTTTCAGAAATATATATTTTTTTCAAAAATATATATTTTTTTTCAAAAATAATTGCTGAATAGCTAAATTGCTAAAATGACCGCCATCAAAACTGCCCCATCAGAATTGCCACCATCAAAACTGCCCCGTCATATTCCTCTATTATAATCAGTACATGGTGTGTCTGTCCCCTCCCCCCGGGCTCTGTAATTAAAGCTGAGATGCTCCAGCCACCTCCCCCCCCTCTGTGTATAACAGAAGCTTTGGTAACCATGGCAACAAAACACACACAGTGCACTCTGATTAATGGCTAAAATTTCCTGAAATGACCTCTAAACAAAAAGCTTTTTCTCAAAAACTGTAAAAGATATCAAACTGAAAAGCTATAGCCAGATAGCTGAATATTTTGTGAACATTTTAAAGTTTGTTTGGTGTCTCTAGGTGAAAGTATGAAGGAGCTGAAACTTTTGGGAGCGGAAGAAAAATTTAAGGATTTCAAGCATGCTCCCGTTGACTTCAATGTTAAAAAAAAGTGATAAAAAGCTTAATATTTTAAAAAGTATAAATGGTAGAAAAAAAGTTGAAAAAGAGCACACCTCAGCTAAAAGAGACGAACATTTTGATAGTTGAATGGTTTTAATAGCTGAAAGTATGCAGAAGTTACGCATTACCGAAAAACGTACGGAATAAAATTAAAATTATTAAAAATAATAAATAAAATCGAATAACAATAGTGGGACTGCTAAAGCATTCCCACTAATAAATAAAATCGAATAACAATAGTGGGACTGCTAAAGCATTCCCACTAATAACAATAGTGGGACTGCTAAAGCATTCCCACTAATAAAAAAACGAATAACAATAGTGGGACTGCTAAAGCATTCCCACTAATAACAATAGTGGGACTGCTAAAGCATTCCCACTAACTAGAAAAGGTACAATTTCTGGGGAAATTGTGAAAGTGTTCTTGCCTCTACAACTGGAGTGGGCGGAGTAACTGGGTGGGGTGGAGTGGCTTGAGTAACTGTGAAAAGTGTTAAAAAGCTTAATATTTTAAAAAGTATAAATAGTAGTAAAAAAGTTCCATCATTCGCTGAAAGAGCTGAACATTTTTTTCAAAAGTAATTTTTTTTTTTCAAAAATGAATTTTTTTTAATCAAAAATGATTTTTTTTTCTTCAAAAATGATTTTTTTTTTTCAAAAGTAATTTTTTTTTTCAAAGGTAATTTTTTTTTTCAAAAATGAATTTTTTTATTTCAAAAATATTTTTTTTTTCGAAATTATTATTTTTTTAAAGTAATTTTTTTTTCAAAAATAATTTTTTTTTTCAAAAATATTTTTTTTTTCAAATATATTTTTTTTTCAAAAATATTTTTTTTTTAAAAGTAATTTTTTTTTCAAAAATATTTTTTTTTTCAAAAATAATTTTTTTTTTTTTCAAAAATATTTTTTTTTTTCAAAAATATTTTTTTTTTTACATGGGGCGGTCATAATGTTTTGGCTGATCATGGGGTTGTCAGCTTTTGTCACTTCCCACTCTAGTTTTGAACATTTCGCCATTCATTCCTATGGGACCAATTTCGCCGCAAAAACGTCATTTCGTGGACCATTCGGCAAAACATTCCACAAAGTAATAACACACCAATCGGGAACAATCCGATCGTTTCGGTATATTATTTGTCTCTGTAGTGTGAAAACTGTGGGAGGAGTCTACAAGCATTATCAAGTCTAGCAGATGAAGTCACATGCATTTGGAGTGTCTCAGCATCTTGTGTTTACAACCACTGTTTCCTAGCAACGCTCATGCCCTGTTTATGCTTCCCAAATACTGCTTCATCAAAACTGCCCCATCAGAATTACCCCATCAAAACTGCCCCATCATATTCCTCTATTATAAATCAGTGCATGGTGTGTCTGTCCCCTCCCCCGGGCTCTGTAGTCAGCTGAGATGCTCCAGCCACCTTCCCCCCTGTGTATAACAGAAGCTTTGGTAACCATGGCAACAAAACAAACACTAACAGTACACTCTGATTAATGGCTAAAACTTCCTGAAATGACCTCTAAACAAATGGCCGTATTTTAAAAACTATACATCCTACAGCGAAGATCTTTATATTGTGAGAATCACAAGACCCAGACCTAGATTTTGATGTATAGTATGTCTCTGAAATATTAAAAATGAAGGCACAGTCGCAGTTTAGAAATTGCCCTTCAAATTTGGAGGGGGCTAGAGTGTAGTTTCAATGAATGTCAATGGACGGCGTGAGTTGCAAACAAATGGTCATATTGTGAAAACTATCAGGACTATGGCTTAGCCGTGGACATGTTTAGTGGCAGCAGGGATAGCTGAACGTTTTGATATAAGATTTGTGTAGGTGGGCTTGAAAATGAGGGAGTGGCAGCAGTTTAGAAATCATGTTCTGATTTTCCAGCTTTTGTCATCTCCCACTCTAGTTTCCCCATTCATTCCTATGGGACCAATTTCGCCGCAAAAACGCCGATATTTCGTGAACCATTTGGCGAAACGTTCCACAAAGTAATAGCACACCATTCGGGAACAATCCGCACGTTTCGGTATATTACTTGTCTATGTAGTGTAAAAACTGTGGGAGGAGTTAGGGTGGTAAATTTGGCTATAATAATAAGAATAATATATATGTGAGATAACAGTAAGTGGTCTTGCTATGCAAGAACACTTAATACTAGAAAAGGTACAATTTCTGGGGAAATTGTGAAAGTGTTCTTGCCTCTACAACTGGAGTGGGCGGAGTAACTGGGTGGGGTGGAGTGGCTTGAGTAACTGTGAAAAGTGTTAAAAAGCTTAATATTTTAAAAAGTATAAATAGTAGTAAAAAAGTTCCATCATTCGCTGAAAGAGCTGAACATTTTTTTCAAAAGTAATTTTTTTTTTCAAAAATGAATTTTTTTTAATCAAAAATGATTTTTTTTTCTTCAAAAATGATTTTTTTTTTCAAAAGTAATTTTTTTTTTCAAAGGTAATTTTTTTTTTCAAAAATGAATTTTTTTATTTCAAAAATATTTTTTTTTTCGAAATTATTATTTTTTTTAAAGTAATTTTTTTTTCAAAAATAATTTTTTTTTTCAAAAATATTTTTTTTTTCAAATATATTTTTTTTTCAAAAATAATTTTTTTTTTAAAAGAAATTTTTTTTTCAAAAATATTTTTTTTTTCAAAAATAATTTTTTTTTTTCAAAAATATTTTTTTTTTCAAAAATATATATATTTTTTTTTTCAAAAATGATTTTTTTTTTTCAAAAATTATTTTTTTACTTTTTTCAAAATTTTTTTTTTTTTTTCAAAAATATTTTTTTTTTTACATGGGGCGGTCATAATGTTTTGGCTGATCATGGGGTGGTCATAATGTTTTGGCTGATCATGGGGTTGTCAGCTTTTGTCACTTCCCACTCTAGTTTTGAACATTTCGCCATTCATTCCTATGGGACCAATTTCGCCGCAAAAACGTCATTTCGTGGACCATTCGGCAAAACATTCCACAAAGTAATAACACACCAATCGGGAACAATCCGCTCGTTTCGGTATATTATTTGTCTCTGTAGTGTGAAAACTGTGGGAGGAGTCTACAAGCATTATCAAGTCTAGCAGATGAAGTCACATGCATTTGGAGTGTCTCAGCATCTTGTGTTTACAACCACTGTTTCCTATCAACGCTCATGCCCTGTTTATGCTTCCCAAATACTGCTTCATCAAAACTGCCCCATCAGAATTACCCCATCAAAACTGCCCCATCATATTCCTCTATTATAAATCAGTACATGGTGTGTCTGTCCCCTCCCCCGGGCTCTAATCAGCTGAGATGCTCCAGCCACCTTCCCCCCTGTGTATAACAGAAGCTTTGGTAACCATGGCAACAAAACAAACACTAACAGTACACTCTGATTAATGGCTAAAATTTCCTGAAATGACCTCTAAACAAATGGCCGTATTTTAAAAACTATACATCCTACAGCGAAGATCTTTATATTGTGAGAATCAGAAGACCCAGACCTAGATTTTGATGTATAGTATGTCTCTGAAATATTAAAAATGAAGGCACAGTCGCAGTTTAGAAATTGCCCTTCAAATTTGGAGGGGGCTAGAGTGTAGTTTCAATGAATGTCAATGGACGGCGTGAGTTGCAAACAAATGGTCATATTGTGAAAACTATCAGGACTATGGCTTAGCCGTGGACATGTTTAGTGGCAGCAGGGATAGCTGAACGTTTTGATATAAGATTTGTGTAGGTGGGCTTGAAAATGAGGGAGTGGCGGCAGTTTAGAAATCATGTTCTGATTTTCCAGCTTTTGTCATCTCCCACTCTAGTTTCCCCATTCATTCCTATGGGACCAATTTCGCCGCAAAAACGACGATATTTCGTGAACCATTCGGCGAAACGTTCCACAAAGTAATAGCACACCATTCGGGAACAATCCGCACGTTTCGGTATATTACTTGTCTATGTAGTGTAAAAACTGTGGGAGGAGTTAGGGTGGTAAATTTGGCTATAATAATAAGAATAATATATATGTGAGATAACAGTAAGTGGTCTTGCTATGCAAGAACACTTAAATATATATGTGAGATAACAATAAGTGGTCTTGCTATGCAAGAACACTTAATAAGTTTGAAAGAATGTGGAGGCCTTGGATGGTGAGGGACTCTCTATCGCTCCTAACCACTCTCTTGCTCTTGTTTTCCTCCCCTGTGTCGTCTTGGATGTTTTTCTTTTTTTTTTTTATATTTCTCTTGTCCAGGGAGATGGTTTTCCCCTTACCTTCTTGGCCATGTGACTAATAGAAATATATGCATAATTAAGAATTGCGTGGTGTGTGGGAGGGTGGGCGCGAATAGGTTGAGAGGGATAGGGTAGATAAAATAATGCCAGTTTTGTTTTTTGCAATTTGAAATGTTATATGATATTTTATATTGTTGTATGTTCTTTTTTTCCTATTTGAAGAATAATAAAAATAAAGGAATAATACAATAAAACACAAGAGGATTAAGAGGGCCCTGCTCAGAAGAGCTTACAATCTAATAGGGTGGGACAGGTGGTACAAAAGGTTGTAGCTGTGGGGAATGAGCTGATGGAAGTGGTAAAAGATTAGTTGGAGATGTGATAAGCTTCCCTGAAGAGAAGTGTTTTCAGGGATCTCCTGAAGGTAGCAAGAGTAGGTTGAGATAGCGAGTACCATAGGATGGAAGAGGCTCTGGAGAAATCCTGGAGATGAGCATGGGAGGAGGAGACGAGAGAGCTTGAGAGTAGGAGGTCATGAGAAGAGCGTAGAGGACGGTTTGGGTGATATTTGTAGACAAGGTTGGTGATGTAGCTTGGGGAAGAGTTGTGAATGGCTTTGTATGTTGTGGTTAGTAATTTGAATTTAAAACGCTGGGTGATTGGGAGCCAGTGTAGGGATTGGAGGAGAGGGCTGGCAGACATTGAGCGGTTGGTAAGGTGGATAAGTCTGGCAGCAGCATTCATGATAGACTGAAGAGGGGATAGCCTATGGAGAGGCAGGCCAATGAGAAGGGAGTTGCAATAGTCAAGGCGAGAGATAACAAGGGAGTGAATGGGGAGCTTGGTGGTTTCATTTGTTAAAAGGGGGCGAATTTTAAAGATGTTATGGAGGTGAATTCTACAAACTTTTGACAACGATTGGACTTGAGGCTGAAATGACAAGTCAGAGTCTAGGATTACACCTAGTACCCCGGCGTGAGGGGAGGGACTGATGGTTGTATTGTTTATTTTGATGGAAAAGTCACAGAGGAGGGCGGGGGGATATTATTAGCTCAGTTTTAGAGCAATTTAGTTTAAGGAAGTGGTGCAACATCCATGCTGATATGTCAGTTAGAAAGTTAGTAATGCGAGAGGGAGACTGAAAGAGTGAAAAGAGTGAAAGAGTGAGGTGAGGAGTAGACAGATAGATTTGGGTGTCATCGGCATATAAGTGGTATTGGAAGCCATGGGTAGTTATCAAGTGACCAAGGGAGGAGGTGTAGATAGATAGATAGAGAAAAGAAGGGGTCCAAGAACAGAGCAATGGATAGGAGTAGACAGAGTTGTAGGTAACACTGAAGGAGCGCTGCAATAGATATGCAGAGAACCAGGATAGAGCAGAATGTGCTGTTAGGCATGGTATGTTGGGTGGGGAAGATGTATGCACAGTGGAGGTGTGCTCATGAATTGCATTAATCTTGTCTTTGAAGTGAATGGCCATCTCCTGAGCAGTGAGTGAGTGGGTAGAGGGGGTGGGGGACAAAGCAGAGAGTTAAAGGTTGAGAAGAGCTGACGGGGACTGGATGACAAGATATTAATAAGAGAGACAAAGTAGGCTTGTTTGGCCGCATGGAGGCAAGAATTGTGCTTTAGAAGGGCAGATTTATATAGGGTGAAGTCTTGCAGGCATTTGGTTTTACGCCATAGTCGTTCAAGAGTACGGCAATGTCTCTTGAGATTTCTAGTGTTGTCAGTTTGCCAGGGTTGTAATGGTTGGGGCCTGATTCTGCGTGTGGTGAGAGGAGCAAGTGTATCTAGTGATGATGAGAGTGAACTGTTGTAGACAGAGTTGGCCAGGTCAGGGCAGGACAGGGTAGAGATTATGTAATATAGGTGGTCAGTAGCAGAATAGGAAGGGAAGGGTTGAAGTGGCCAAGGTTCCTACAAGTAATTGTTTGCTGCTTGGAGCGATGGATAGTTGGAGGCAAGGATACAGTGAAACTGATGAGTTTGTGATCAGAGAGAGGAAAGGGGGTGTTTGTGAGGTTGCCAGGATTGCACAGATGGGACAATACATGGTCAAGGGTATTACCATTGGAATGAGTGTAAGTATGTGTCCATTGGGTTAAGTCAAAAGATGAGGTTAAGTTGAGAAGTTGAGCTGTAGTTGGGCTGTTAACATTGACACGAATGTTGAAGTCACCAAAAATGATAGTGGGTATTTCAGAGGAGAGAAAGTAGGGTAGCCAGGCAGCAAAGTCATCAAGAAAGCACAAGACTCGTCCAGGAGGCCAATAAATGCAATGGAAATGCCCAGGGTCTCTATATTAAAATTTTTTGGATGTACCTTTTGTACCCAAGGCCAAAATTGCCAAAATTATTTTGACATGGCATATCCACAATGCCTGTATTTTCATGGTATATTCATGTGATATGTATAGTGTTTTATACCTAGGGAGATTTTTGACATGACTCCTGACTTTGTTACAGGTGGTGTGTTGTTAATCCTCAGAGAAATAGGAGAAAACAGACAAATACAGTACATCTCGAAAGAAGAGAGGAATAGAGAGGGAGGGATAGGAAGGACTTGGAAGGTGTTTTGTGGGGATAGAAGGAATCCAGTTCCACCTCCTTTCTGTCCCTTGGGTCTGGGGGAGTGAGTCCAATGGAGACCACCATGAGAGAGGGCAGCAGGAGAAGCTGGGTCAAAATTTTGAAGCCAAGTTTCAGTTATGGCAAGTATGTTAAAGCCATGAGAGATGAAGAGGTCGTGTACAGATTTTAGCTTGTTACAGATGAAGCAGGCGTTCCAAAGGGTGTATGAGATTGGTGTGCTGCTTTGAGGAAGCAGGGGGATAGAAATTAAACTGAGTGGATTAGGTGATCATGATATGATCACACATGGCCTCTTACAATGCTTTCCCTCATTGATCTGGGCATAGTTTGAATGCCAAAAGATTGATCTTTCACAAAACATACATGTCTAAAATGTTACCAAAAAAGTAAGCATTTATTCTGCATCTGGCCCTAGGTACCCAGGGTATATGCATCCACCCCTGTTGAAACCAATCATACTATGTATGAATAATTACAAAAACGTAAAACTGAATGCAGTATTGGGTGCTTTGGATTGGTCTATTAATAAATGCAAGTACAAAATACATCTTTTACACTTATATTGTCTTTAAAGAAACTCATATGATATTAGAATGATGAATGACTATTTTATTTTATATACAGTATATTCTAAATAAAAAAGTAAAAAAATATTGCATTTGTCTTATTGTTTTATTTGTTTATTTACAAGAAGTTACAAGAAGAAATCAACAGAACTAAGTAAAACACAAAAAAAACTATCTATTGTCATGCCAAATTGATAGGCAAGTCTCTGGGATTACATCAGTTGCAATGGAAATGCCCAGGGTCTCTATATAAAATTTTTTTGGATGTACCTTTTGTACCCAAGGCCAAAATTGCCAAAATTATTTTGACATGGCATATCCACAATGCCTGTATTTTCATGGTATATTCATGTGATATGTATAGTGTTTTATACCTAGGGAGATTTTTGACATGACTCCTGACTTTGTTACAGGTGGTATGTTGTTAAAATGATTGTTAAAGGTACTTGGTTTTGTATAGAAAGTTTACCTACATATAAAGTAATAATAGAGTGTAAATTCGATGACATCAATAGATCCAGCACCTCATTAATGAATTATAAATGTAAAGTAGAAGCTAGGAATTATACCTGTGCTCAGCGTATAATAATAAACAATATGTATTAAAGTGTAAAATTACTTTTTATTACATAAAACCATCAGACATTGCAAGTCATTTTTGATCAAAAGCCACCATTCCTTCCTTATTCCAGACAACCGTTTTCGCGCTGGCACTTTTGCCTGCCAGAGATGCGATATATGCCACTTTATTTCTAGTGGTTCAGAAATAATTTTACCTACTGGCCTTACTCATACTATTAAACATAGGGTCACCTGCAATACTATAGGTGTTGTTTATCTAGTTACTTGCCGATGTGGATGTTTCGGCAAGACCAAGCGTCCTTTTTTAAAATGGATCAGAGATCATACAATACCCATTTCCAAACGTCTTATGACTACTGCCATCAGCAGACATGTTGGACTCCAACATGACTTTGATCCCAGTATGATCTCCTTTACTGCTCTTGAGCATGTACCTTTGCATGCTAGGGGCGGAGGCATTGATCGTATTGTGGGTGGTTGTACAGACGCCCAGGCTTGGGTACCTATTCTGGTCCCTCGCCCACCCTTTGGCCGGTGCCCGGTTGTCGTCCACTTATATGCTCTCCCCTTGGATCTGGCTGCCTGTCCTTGATCCCGCCCATTCAGTCCACACCTCCATCTGTGCCTCTGATGCTGCACACCCTATGACTCCCCTGTCATCTGACGCTCTGCGTCATGTGATCACTCGGCCGGCCGCATGGTACCTTGGGGACTGTAGGCGGGTGGTGTACACAGTCGCACATGCGCCTTAGCCTCTTGTCGTCCGCACTCGGTCGTTGATGTCAGACGCCGAACGAGTGGGGGGCTATAAAGGGCCGTCATTGCCAGTTCAACTTCTGCTGGTTTTCAGGGGCAGCCTTGCGATTACTGCATAATACCCAGGTATATTTGGTTTGCCTTGTTATCTTATTGACTTTTGATGCACTTCAGATTCTTTATTAATAACTCTTCACTTATAACCTTTTCACAATTTGCTTTTGTTACCTTGGTTTCTTATTGAACTATTTTTTGCCCTATGCAATTCCAACCCCTTGGCTGGATATGCATATTTTTCCTTTCTCTTTCCTTGTAATCCTTTTGTGATTTTTATTTATTTCTTATCATCCTTCACTTTTATTTTTCATTAAATTCCTTCACTCCCCCCTCAGTGGTTCTTTTTTACCCCTTCCTTTCTTTATTTTTCTTTACTCTTTATACAGGGCTTATTGGCCACCTGTTTAAATTTATTTTCATCAGTGTGACTATTTTTGGCGCCCCTGTGCTTGTGCTTATTTCTCTACAGAGTAATTGTAAGTATTAAGGTTATGTTAGCCTGTTGGAATGGACTAATTATGCACATCTTTATATACCCATTGTTCCCTCTTCTTCTCCTTCTTTTTAGTTTTAGCCTGGTTCCTTATATGCCCTCTGCAACTGCCCTTCACTGTATCTCGTTTGCTGCCCTTGGACAGCCCGAGTGCATGCTCCACTCGGTGGAGGACGCTTGAGGTAGGTGGGGCGTTGGACTATTGGGAGGATGGTTTATGAGCCATGCTGCATGATCAATATAGTACTTAATACATGGTTATGTATATTTTGTCATTATTTGTTATATTAATTGTTTGTTTCTCTGTATTCATTACTATTAGAGCCTTTACTGCATACTGGCAATTACTTACTCCCCTGATGAAGCCATTGTTTGGTGAAACAACTAGGGATCGCTACCAGTAATTGCTGTTACATGGATATTTTGGCCAGTATTGACAATATGTATACTCTGTATTTCATGCACTTTTGACTTACTATGTCTAATGATTTTATGTAATAAAAAGTAATTTTACACTATAATACATATTGTTTATTATTATACGCTGAGCACCGGTATAATCCCTAGCTTCTACCCTACATTTATAATTTACCTACATATGTCATCTAGCATTCTGACCTCCAGTTCCCACCATGTGAATTACAGCACAAAGAATTCAACTAATTTTCTTGTAAACTGGAGTCCTGATGTGCTACTCTATCTAGGTATTTTAAACTTAAAGAACTCTTTGAGACCATGGATTGTTGGCTCTGCAGACTAAACCAGTCGCCAAAACGAGTCCATTTGGCAATACCCATGTTCTTCTGCCCTACTTATGAACTTCTATCCAGGTGGCGCAGTCTCTCTGAAAAGTGTATAAGACTGAATCAAAATGAACAAGGCCTAGATTAGCTTGGATAGGATGAGACCGTTGAATTCCCAACTGTGATGATTTAAAAAGAGGTATGCTAAAATCAAGATACATAAAGACAATTGGTCAAAAGGCACGTAACCTCATTTGTTAAAATAATTGAGTTCAGAATTTATATACTGTTTTGCTTGTGTCTATCTAGCAAGGTTACTCTGTGGTATAAGCAAGGAAGCTGAGATTTCTGCAGCGTGTAAATGTGCTTTTACTATACAAAGATGCTGTACATAAAAACTATTACAATATTAGGAATATAATACAAAACTGACAGATATCTATAACAAGCAAAAATATCTAGCAAATGAACAGCCTATGGTCTAACAGTACAAATACACTTAAAAGTTACTTATCTTCTGTTACTGTATGTTCGTGATTAGGGATGAGCCGAACACCCCCCTGTTCGGTTCGCACCAGAACATGCGAACAGGAAAAAAATTCGTTCGAACACGCGAACACCGTTAAAGTCTATGGGACACGAACATGAATAATCAAAAGTGCTAATTTTAAAGGCTAATATGCAAGTTATTGTCAATAAAAGTGTTTGGGGACCTGGGTCCTGCCCCAGGGGACATGGATCAATGCAAAAAAAAGTTTTAAAAACGGCCGTTTTTTCAGGAGCAGTGATTTTAATAATGCTTAAAGTCAAACAATAAAAGTGTAATATCCCTTTAAATTTCATACCTGGGGGGTGTCTATAGTATGCCTGTAAAGGGGCGCATGTTTCCCGTGTTTAGAACAGTCTGACAGCAAAATGACATTTTGAAGGAAAAAACTCATTTAAAACTACCGCGGCTATTGCATTGCCGACAATACACATAGAAGTTCATTGATAAAAACGGCATGGGAATTCCCCACAGGGCAACCCCGAACCAAAATTAAAAAAAAAAAATGATGTGGGAGTCCCCCTAAATTCCATACAAGGCCCTTCAGGTCTGGTATGGATATTAAGGGGAACCCCAGCCAAAATTTAAAAAAAAAATTGACGTGGGGTTCCCCCTAAATTCCATACCAGACCCTTCAGGTCTGGTATGGATTTTAAGGGGAACCCCGCGCCCAAAAAAAAAAAAAAAAAAAACGGCGTGGGCTCCCCCTAAAAATCCATACCAGACCCTTATCCGAGCACGCAACCTGGCAGGCCGCAGGAAAAGAGGGGGGGACGAGAGTGCGCCCCCCCCCCCTCCTGAACCATACCAGGCCAAATGCCCTCAACATTGGGAGGGTGCTTTGGGGTAGCCCCCCAAAGCACCTTGTCCCCATGTTGATGAAGACAAGGGCCTCATCCCCACAACCGTGGCCGGTGGTTGTGGGGGTCTGCGGGCGGGGGGCTTATCGGAATCTGGAAGCCCCCTTTAACAAGGGGACCCCCAGATCCCGGCCCCCCCCTGTGTGAAATGGTAAGGGGGTACTTACCCCTACCATTTCACTAAAAAACTGTCAAAAATGTTAAAAATGACAAGAGACAGTTTTTGACAATTCCTTTATTTAAATGCTTCTTCTTTCTTCCTTCATCTTCTTCTTCTTCTGGTTCTTCTGGCTCTTCTGGTTCTTCCTCCGGCGTTCTCGTCCAGCATCTCCTCCGCGGCGTCTTCTATCTTCTTCTCCTCGGGCCGCTCCGCACCCATGGCAAGAGGGGGGAGGCTCCCGCTCTTCTCTTCATCTTCTTCTTCATCTTCATCTTCTTCTTCATCTTCTTCTTCTTCTTCTTCTTCTTCTCTTCTTCATCTCTTCTTCCTTCTTCATTTCTTCTGCGGGCCGCTCCGCATCCATGCATGGAGGGAGGCTCCCGCTGTGTGACGGCGTCTCTTCGTCTGACGGTTCTTAAATAATGGGGGGCGGGGCCACCCGGTGACCCCGCCCCCCTCTGACGCACGGGACATGACGGGACTTCCCTGTGGCATTCCCCGTGACGTCACAGGGAAGTCCCGTCAATTCACCGTGCGTCAGAGGGGGCGGGGTCACCGGATGGCCCCGCCCCCGTTATTTAAGAACCGTCAGACGAAGAGACGCCGTCACACAGCGGGAGCCTCCCTCCATGCATGGATGCGGAGCGGCCCACAGAAGAAATGAAGAAGGAAGAAGAGATGAAGAAGAGAAGAAGAAGAAGAAGAAGATGAAGATGAAGAAGAAGATGAAGAGAAGAGCGGGAGCCTCCCCCCTCATGCCATGGGTGCGGAGCGGCCCGAGGAGAAGAAGATAGAAGACGCCGCGGAGGAGATGCTGGACGAGAACGCCGGAGGAAGAACCAGAAGAGCCAGAAGAACCAGAAGAAGAAGAAGATGAAGGAAGAAAGAAGAAGCATTTAAATAAAGGAATTGTCAAAAACTGTCTCTTGTCATTTTTAACATTTTTGACAGTTTTTTAGTGAAATGGTAGGGGTAAGTACCCCCTTACCATTTCACACAGGGGGGGGCCGGGATCTGGGGGTCCCCTTGTTAAAGGGGGCTTCCAGATTCCGATAAGCCCCCCGCCCGCAGACCCCCACAACCACCGGCCACGGTTGTGGGGATGAGGCCCTTGTCTTCATCAACATGGGGACAAGGTGTTTTGGGGGCTACCCCAAAGCACCCTCCCAATGTTGAGGGCATGTGGCCTGGTACGGTTCAGGAGGGGGGGGGGCCGCACTCTCGTCCCCCCCTCTTTTCCTGCGGCCTGCCAGGTTGCGTGCTCGGATAAGGGTCTGGTATGGATTTTTAGGGGGACCCCACGCCGTTTTTTTTTTTTTTTTTTTGGCGCGGGGTTCCCCTTAAAATCCATACCAGACCTGAAGGGTCTGGTATGGAATTTAGGGGGAACCCCACGTCAATTTTTTTTTTAAATTTTGGCTGGGGTTCCCCTTAATATCCATACCAGACCTGAAGGGCCTTGTATGGAATTTAGGGGGACCCCCACATCATTTTTTTTTATTATTTTGGTTCGGGGTTGCCCTGTGGGGAATTCCCATGCCGTTTTTATCAATGAACTTCTATGTGTATTGTCGGCAATGCAATAGCCGCGGGTAGTTTTAAATGAGTTTTTTCCTTCCAAATGTCATTTTGCTGTCAGACTGTTCTAAACACAGGAAACATGCGCCCCTTTACAGGCATACTATAGACACCCCCCAGGTACGAAATTTAAAGGGATATTACACTTTTATTGTTTGACTTTAAGCATTAATAAAATCACTACTCCTGAAAAAACGTCCGTTTTTAAAACTTTTTTTTGCATTGATCCATGTCCCCTGGGGCAGGACCCGGGTCCCCAAACACTTTTTATGACAATAACTTGCATATAAGCCTTTAAAATTAGCACTTTTGATTTCTCCCATAGACTTTTAAAGGGTGTTCCGCGGCATTCGAATTTGCCGCGAACACCCTAAATTGTTCGCTGTTCGGCGAACTTGCGAACAGCCAATGTTCGAGTAGAACATGAGTTCGACTCGAACTCGAAGCTCATCCCTATTCGTGATCTCCATTGGCAACAATTCTTCTGGAGCATCAGGCACCGTTCTTGTATCATGAGTGGCTACTGATCTTTAAAGCATCATGGGGTGTTTGTGTGTGTCCCTAGCTTATGCCTGAATCTCCCTTTCATGTGTCAGGCTGTTTACCATAGTTACCAAACAACAGAAAACATACCTGTTTACTGTAGCTATAGAAACAATGGACTGTTGAAAATACAACAATGGTATCTACGTACCCATTGTGCAGCAGCATTTGTTTGAGAAATATCTACTCATGAGCAACCACTATTGTCCCATGTAATGCTATGTTTAAAAAAAAACATATTTTAACAAAGGCAACACATTCCGCCCTAGATTTTTTTAAAATACACTCAGAAAATCACTTCATCACTAAGAAAACTCATTCTAAACATTAATTTTCCTTGAATGCAACACTTCCCATATTTCTGTCATTGAGAAGGTGTTTCAGTCTTTAACTAATGCCACGTACACACGAGGGGACTTTACAGCAGACTTGGTCCGGTGGACCAGAGTCCGCCGGACAATCCGATGGTGTGTAGGCTCCCGCTGACTTTTTTTTTCCAAAAGTCCGACGGACCTAGAAATGAAACATGTTTCAAATCTCTCTGTCGTAACTCTGCCTGACTCAGTTCCTGGTGGAAAGCCCGTTCGTATGTAGGCTGGTCCGATGGACCAGATATGACGCAAGGGCAGGGTACTGCATCTCGTGCTCACTGCAATAGGAAAAAACAATTTTCCTATTGCGGCAAGCGCGGGGCATACTAGGCCCTTAGGTCTGGTATGGATTTTAAGGGGAACCCCCTACGCCGAAAAATTGGCGTGGGGTCTCCCCAAAATCCATACCAGACCCCGATCTGAGCACGCAGCCCGACCGGTCAGGAAAGGGGGTGGGGACGAACAAGTGCCCCCCCTCCTGAACCGTACCAGGCCGCATGCCCTCAACATGGGGGGGGTGGGTGCTTTGGGTGAGGGGGCACCCTGCGACTGTGACAGCATAAGGGGGTGGGGTCACCGCCTATATAAGTCACATCAGAGCGCTCAGAGGGCATTCCAGCCAGAGAGAGCGTTGTGTCAACATCACAAGAAGAGAAGAGGGAGGAAGACAAGAAGGCAGAAGACCGGGCCACCGCTAGCAAAAGAGCGGCAAAAGAGCAGAAGATAGCGGAGGAGCCCGGCAGAAGACCCGGAGAGCGCGGAGAAGGGGTCAAACAATGGGAGAAGAGGCCAGAGACAGCGGAGAAGAACCTGAGAGACCCCCGAAGTCGGAAGAAGACCCCCGAAGTCAGAAGAAGACCCCCAAAGCCGGAAGAAGACCTCCGGAGCTGTCTAATAAATTACTTTAAAAACCTGTGTAGTGTGTTTTTTTATTGACACTTTTTCCCCAGGTGAATGGGTAGGGGTACCATGTACCCCATACTCATTCACATAGGGTGGGGGGCCAGGATCTGGGGGCCCTCTTATTAAAGGGGGCTTCCGGATTCTGATAAGCCCCCCGCCCGCAGACCCCGACAACCAACGGCCAGGGTTGTCGGGAAGAGGCCCTTGTCCTCATCAACATGGGAACAAGGTGCTTTGGGGTGGGGGGGCCGCAGGGCGCCCCCTCCCCCAAAGCACCCACCCCCCATGTTGAGGGCATGCGGCCTGGTACAGTTCAGGAGGGGGGGCGCTCACTCGTCCCCACCCCCTTTCCTGACCAGCCGGGCTGCATGCTTGGATCGGGGTCTGGTATGGATTTTGGGGGGACCCCACGCTGATCTTTCAGCGTAGGGTGTTCCCCTTAAAATCCATACCAGACCTAAGGGCCTGGTATGCCCCGCGACGGGGCTCGCAAGGTGCCAAACGGCGAGGGTGAGTTCCTTTTCTAGTCCCGTCGTACCGAGTCAGGTTCAAAATGAACGGACTTGTCCGTGTGTGGGCAAGTCCGTTCATTCTGAAAGTCCGCCGTAACTCCGGCGAAAGTCCGTCGGGAAGACCGGCGGACCTAGTCTTCCGGAAAGTCCGGTCATGTGTAGGCAAGTCCATCCATTCAGAAAGTCCGTCGGTAGTCCGTCGGAAGTCGGACGTCGGACCTAGTTTCCCAGAAAGTCCGGTCGTGTGTACGCAGCATAATTGTTCATTAGAAAGTCCATTCTAAAGTTCTTTAGAAACAAGTGCAGACTTGTAATACATCAAAGACCTTGCTCTCCACAGCTCTTGCGATCTATTATTATCTGTTCCTTCTAATAATACATAAACAGTGGATCCAGGCCCTTCAGCTAAAATCTCTCCTCTAAATGGCTTCTTGCCTGGATATCTGACTAACACTTTGCCCCCGGCCTGTACCCACTTCTGACCCTCCCAAAGAACATCAATAGGGAGGAGAGGACATATACTGATATTTCCCAGAAGATCACTGCTGTTTATTTTGGAAGGTTTGAGGTTATGTAGCCTCACTTTCCACTCTTGCTGAGAAGTATCCACTAACCAGTCAGAGTCCCAGCCACTGTCTTCAAGCTCATCTGCCAATGCAAATATAACTTCAAACCTTCCTGCCAGATTCCCTCTCATTCCTAGATAGGCTTCAGCTTCAGATATGTCACTCTTGGTTTCTATGTCATGGGAAGCAGTAACATGGTATCTGTTAAGCCCTGTTCTTTCAGGAACCTTACATAAATACTGAACTCTGCACTCCAGCTGTGGAATCTGTGCCCCAGCCCCTACCATCCTCTCATAGGGTGTGCTTTTGGCTATTGGCTATTGGCCTAGAATTTAACAACATGACTGCCTGTGTGAGGACCTGATTTAACCCCCTTAGTGTATGTGTAGGTGTAAGTTTGCCTATCTGGTGCTTCAATAGCCTGTTGTATCTTTCAATCAAACCAGCTGCCTGTGGATGGTATGGGATGTGGCACAACTAGTACACTCCAGAATCTTTGGCCCACTTCTGTACTGTTGATCAGGTGAAGTGTGAGTTGTTATCACTTTGGACTTGTTTGGGACAACCATAAGCAATGACAAGTTTCTGGAGCAGTTGAAGAGTTGCGGCTTGATCTGCACGTTTGCAAGGTTAAACAAGCATAAGTCCTGAATAGGTGTCCACTGCAGTGCAACAATATCTCCGTCCATTGTTTCCCCGGGGCAGGGGACCGATGAAGTCAATCTGCCAGATCTCTGCAGGCCTCTCACCCCTCTTAATCGACCCGGTGGAGTACTTTTGCAATGGCCATTGTCGCACTGCTCCACACACTGTACAGTTCCCTATTACAGTCTTTATCATGTCAATGGATATAGGCAATCCTCTTTGCTGTTCCCATTCATATGTTGCTTTCTGCCCCAAATGTCCAGATTGCTTGTGGGCCCAGTTGGCCAAGTTCATCAAGACAGGATCAATTGGCACAACTGCCTTCACTTTGGCAATTTCATCTGCAACTCTGTTATAGTTCTCAAAGTCTGGGACATGCCCCATTTTTATGGTGCGGGAGTGAGCGTCCTTCCAGATGTAGTCCCAGACTTCCTTGCCTCCCCACACCACCTTTCCATGAATCATTCATTCATTGGACTTCCACGTGGGCATCCAAGTTGTCAGTCCTTTAAAAACTGCCCAGCTGTCAGTGTAGATAGTGACATGGGAAGAAGGATTCTCCTGAAGAGTCATCACTACAGCTTTCAACTCTGCATACTGACTGGACCCTCCAATTCCGGTCTCCTGCAGGACTGTGTCTGTACTTGGGTTGTAGGCTGCTGCTGTCCATTTACGCCCAGACGAAGTGACTATGGATGAACCATCAGTGAACCACGCTGACTCCTTCATGTCTTCTGACAGAGACTCAAAGGGTGGAGCCTCTTGAATGGGGGATGACTGCAGCACAGGATTTTCGTCTTCTGGCCGGGTGCTGGTAAAAGTAACAAGCCCTGCCAACTGTTTTGAAATGTCTCTAACATCCCCAGCTGCAATACCCCCTCTTTTTTGAAGGTACCACTTCCATTTCATCAGTGTCTGGTTCTGGGCTACAGCTGCCCTAGTGGTCAGTCCATTATCTCTCACCCATCCTGCTATTGGCAATGCAGTATGGATGGTGACTGTGTCCTTTCCTGTAATGGTCTCCACATGTTGAAGTGCTGTGTAGGCCCTAAACAGGTACTTCTCTAGGGGCGTGTATCTCTTCTGTGCCCCTGTCAGTTGTTTGGACCAAAATCCAATGGGTATTGCTCTCAGTCCTTTCTTTTCTTTTGGCTGCCATAGACTCCAAGATATGGTACCATTCTGCTGAAATGGTACTCCTTGTCTCATGGGTCCTAATCCCTGATGCTGCAAAGTAGCTTCTTTAGCAGAGAGGAATGCAGTTCACTGCTCTGAACCTCATGAGAACTCAGTCTTTTTTCTGGTGACATTATACATAGGCCTCAGAATCAGTCCAAGATGGGATGAATGATCTCCAGAACCCCACAACTCCAATGAACTTCTGTGCCTCCTCTTTGGTAGTAGGGGGCAACAGAGCCTGGATAGTTTGCACAACTGTCTCTGGAATTTTCCTCTGCGGCCCAGTCCACATCATTCCCAGGAATTTCACTTCTGTGGCAGGTCCTTGGACTTTGTCTTTGTCGATAGCCCACCCTCTTTTCTCCATGTGATGTATCAGCAGGTGCAGTGCTTCGGTTACATCTTCAATTGTTCCAGAGATCATGATGTCATCAATGTAGTGAAACACAGCGACTTTCAAACTCACAGTACTTAAATCTCCGGCAATCAGTCCATGACAAATCGTTGGAGAATGAACATAGTCTTCAGGAAGCACGGTGAAAGTGTACTGGTGGCCGTCCCACACCAAAGCAAACTGGTCTTGACACTCTGGGTCTATCAAAATTGAAAAGAAAGCATTAGCCAGGTCTATCACAGCATGATATTCTCCTGCATCTTTAGCAATTTTCTCAACAATTGAGATCATATCTGGTATAGCTGACTTCAATGGAGGTGCCACTTTGTTTAGACCTCTGTAATCCACAGTCATTCTATATGTCCCATCAGGTTGCTTTACTGGAAACACCGGAGACGAGAAAGGACTTACAGCAGGTCTAAGGAGCCCTGCTCTCAAATATTCTTGAATGGTCTCCCCAATTTCTTTCTTTTTAAATCTTCTTATACTTTCTTTTAACTGGGACAGTCTTACCAAACTTGTAGACTTTGTTGTACTATTTTTAAAGCAGAACTTTTGGTGTTTTTTAACATGACTGTGTGAAGGAAGGTTTTTTTATTGCAAAAGAGAGATATGGGGGGTGTTTTGCGAAAGCCGTGCGCCATCAGTAGAGGCACGCAGCGAGGCGCAACGCACATTTTCATATTTACAAAATTGTGCGCCGGTAACAGAGCGCGAATCCCCCATTTACTATAGCGGTCTCGGCACACGGGAGAATGCAATCTGTCACTATGGACATGGCACACGGCATATCCAATCAATAGACAGAAGATGGAGGTGCCACTATTATGGGGTGATGTGAGGAAGTTTATTAACAACTGTCCAAGTAACAAATATTCCCAAAATAGAATGAGAAAGTAACTTTTTCAGAGAAAGCCTGCTGTGCCCGCAAGTACGTTTAGAACTGCCTGAGATCAATGTAAGCAGTACTCTTAGTAAATGTTAAGCAACGTACATGCAATTGCATGGGTTGAACGGGCGCACTTCTAAACTTGACACATTTTTTTTTTACGCTGGTTCACCTCTATGTATTTTTTTAAGGAGATTGCACACAGGTCATGTTAACATGTTACGTTGCCAATATGTGACATGCACCTTGTTAAAATTATGTAAAAAGACTCTCGCTCCTCTAGCTCCTCCTAAAACACATTTAACCTTCCCCCTCTATTGCATATGATTTCACTGGGCTAGCTTTTGCTTTTAAATTTGAATGCCACACTCCATTCTTCAATTCTCTTGTCTCCCCCCTAACCCCTTGGATTTCCATGGGCTAATTTTTGCTTTTAAAGGGGAACTCCACACTCCATTCTCCAATTCTCTTGTCTCCCCCCTCTAACCCCTTGGATTTCCATGGGCTAACTTTTTCTTTTAAAGGAGAACTCCACACTCCATTCTCCAATGCTCTTGTTTCCCCCCTCTAACCCCTTGGATTTCCATGGGCTAACTTTTGCTTTTAAAGGGAAGCTCCACACTCCATTCTGCTCAAGCAATTCATTTTATGCCCCCCTCCCTTAAACAATTTTCATGCAACTGATTTCCCAGCTGAAGCTTAACTAGGTTGATTGGCATGGCAAAACAAAAAAAAAGTGTGATTTGTCTAAAAGCTACTTTCCTGGTGCCTTCATGGTAGCATATGCATGGATTGTGCATATGCTGCCATGGATAGGCACCAGGAAAGGAAAATTGCAGGGGTAAGTATTCAATTTTCCATTTTAGCGCAGTGGTTCTCAGCTTCAGTCCTCAAGTACCCCCCGACAGGACATGTTTTGGGGATTTATCTTAGCTAAAATAGCTGTCCAAAATATCAAGCCATTGACTGTGATTTAAAGCACCCGTGCAAGATTAAGGAAAACCTGCAAACATGGCCTGTTGGGGGTACTTGAGGACAGGGTTGAGAACCACTGATTTAGAGCACTGAGCTAAAATCTAGCACAAGACAATCCTATTTTAATTGTGGGCATTTGAGGGAAACCAAGTGAGTGTTAGAACCCCTGCTTGTCTTTTTTAGGTTGGGCTTTGTGTCCCTTTTCTGAAAACTGGCTTTACTTCCTGTCACATAGCCAAACAGGAAGTGAGGGTAAAACCCTACCAATGTCTTTCCTTGGGGACACACAGGTCAATCTAACTAGTGTCCCCATTAGACAAATTGCACTCTAGCAGTTTGTTGTGTACACCCAAAATTATTAGGTATTTTGGGGTTTATTAAAGGCAAATCCACTCTGCAATACAAGTATACTCACTGTAAATCTGAGGGGAAGCACTGGTGATTTTATCATACAATCATGTAGAAGCAGAGATGCTGTTTTTTAAATTTCATTGCATTTCCCCCTCGGATCTCCAGCAACTGTACTTCCAAGTGCACTTGTAGTGCAAAGTGGACTTGCTAAACAAACCCCAAAGTCCAAGATACCTAATAATTTGGGGTGTACAGAGCAAAATGCTAGAGTGCAATTTACCTGATGGGGAAACTATTTAGATTGACCCGTGTGTCCCCAAGGAAAAACATTGGTAGGGTTTTACCCTCACTTCCTGTTTGGCTATGTGACAGGAAGAGAAACTGGCAAAAATTGGGAGGTGTCTCCACCCTATCAGGGGTGCAGACATCCCCAAAAAAACTGACAAGACTTCTAATCCCTCTGCACTCCATCCCCAAGCAAAAATAAGAAAGGATTTGCAAAGACACATTCCTAAGTTCAACTGTGATGCATGTCAGTGGCCCATTTAGACCTTGTTTAATAGAAAACACCAGTTGCTTTTTACTATAAACATTTGTTAGTCCAGTCCTGGAAATCTGCATCTGCTTTACTATTACTTTGCATAAAAATTGGGTTCCTGCAGCTAGATGCGCCAAATGCATCTAGATGCGTGACCACTGTGTATGTGAGATGAGCAACTGCTGTGTGCATGGTGGTTTGAACCCGTGGCACATATTTGGTACCCGGAAGCAGTGGCCAACACACAGGAATTACATCACGCCTCTCCAGGGTGTTGCTTGTACTGCTGCTAATTTCTTCCCACCACCATGCCCCGCTCACTGTTCTCTGAGGAAGAGATGATCCTTATTTGCAAATTAAGATCATTTTTAATTTATTTTTACATGTCTTCTAACTACGGCCCTCTAGTTGTTCAGGAACTACAATTCCCATCATGCCTAGTCATGTCTGTGAATGTCAGAGTTTTACAATGCCATATGGGATGTGTAGTTCCGCAACAGCTGGAGAGCCATAGTTTCAAGATTCCTGATCACTCTAGCATGTCTTAACCAAGATGGTTTTTCATGTGCCTTGTATAATGCCCAAGAAATATCGTTTGGAAAATACAAGTGGGTCATGGCACATCTACATTCCAAATTTAGCACTTAAGATGGTCATGCACTATGCAATCTGATTGGCCAATCTCTGTACTCGATATTTAGGCAAAATGGGTAATAGGAAGATGCACTTGAACAATTAATTCAAATTATAGGAAATCAAACAGGCTAGACTAAATCTAATGTATTTAAGATCTAACTGATTGCAGTGTATGGTCACCTTTTAAAGATCAAGATCTGAAAATATTAATTTATTGGGTTTAGAAACTCTTCTCTGTTCTTTGTAATATATTGAAAGATTTGGGTAAAAAAAAAGAAAAAAAAAACACATTTCAAAGATATATTAGAAGTGATAGGAATGAGATTAGCATCAAAATGGTTAATTAACTGAGTACACCTACTAATTACCTAACAAGACACATCCAATGAAATGAAATTAAACAATTGTATTGGGCGTCCGCTATTATCAATGAGAAAACCGCAGTTACCCTAGAAACAGTTGCAGTTTACATATGCAGGTATCTATTATCGCTATTTGCGCTTCAATGTGCGCCGATTTGCGTGTTCGATTAATAACTTTTCCTGTACACCAATTAATGTATGAACTGGTGCAGTGCCTTCTTCTTAGTAAATCACCCCCAGAATCGCTCTTTTGCAATAATGGCTTCTTACCTTACTGTTTGCATTCCTCTCTTGTGTGTGAACTGATCTGTGCATGCACAGCCAAGTGTACAATTCCATTATCTGTTGGTTGATAGAATAAATTAACTCTTCTGTGAATACCAATCAAGATGGTCAAAGAAAAAGAACCTGGAAGAAACCACGTAGAAGATGTTGGCACCAGGGAGGAAACACACGAACATGCCAGCGCTGAAGCAAAGGTGAATATGGCTTGGCTTTAAGGTGAGTAAAACCTTAGAAATGGTTATACATAGAAATGGAGGTTTCAGGGCCCTATTACAGTACCTGCTTGACCTGGCATATCCTAAGCCACTAAAGGCATTGCAAGACTTCTCACTTCTTTAACCACTTCAGCCACGGAAGAATTTACCCCCTTCCTGACCAGGCCATTTTTTGCGCTACGGCACTGCGTCGCTTTAACTGACAATTGCGCGGTCTTGCGGCGTTGTACCCAAAAAAAGTACGTTCTTTTTTTCCTATAAATAGAGCTTTATTTTGGTGGTATTTGATCACATCTGCCGTTTTTATTTTTTGCGCTATAAACAAAAGAAAAGCGACAATTAAAAAAAAACACACAATATTTTTTACTTTTTGCTATAATAAATATCCCAAATTAAAAAAAATAATAATAATTTCTTCATCAGTTTAGGCCAATATGTATTCTTTTACACATTTTTGTTAAAAAAAAATCGCAATAACAGTATATTGAGTGGTTTGCGCAAAAGTTATAGCATCTACAATATAGGAGAGTTTATGGCATTTTTTTTTTTTTTTACTAGTAATAGCGGCGATCAGCTATTTTTATCAGGACTGCAAAGTTGTGGCGGACAGATCGGACACTTTTGACACTTTTTTGGGACCATTGACATTTATACAGCGATCAGAGCTAAAAATAGCCACTGATTACTGTATAAATGTCACTGGCAGGGAAAGGGGTTAACACTAGGGTCGATCAAGGGGTTAAATGTGTGTTCCCTAGGTGTGTTCTAACTGTGAGGGGATTGGACTGACTGGGGGAGGAGACAGATCGTTGTTCCTATTTAGTAGGAACACACGACCTGTTTCTCCTCCCCTGACAGGACAGGGATTTTGTGTGTTTACACAAACAAATCCCCATTCCTGCTTTCGTGCCCGCAATCGCTGGTGACTGGCGGGGATTGCGCCTGCCGGCCATGTGCATCAGGTCCCCCGCTGTGCAGAGGGCGCGCACACGCCTGCTATGGCTCTTAAAGAAGCCGCAGTATATATACAGAGATTTTTGCTGCCGTATATCTATAGGAGCCAGTCGGGAAGCGGTTAATAGCTGCAGATGTTGCAGAAGATGCAGCAGGAGAATCATGTGGGGTATGCGGAGTGTGGAAATTGAGGATGCAGAGGTGCAGACTTTCTTCTGCCAACTTGAGGTGCTGCTCCCACTGAGCTCTGTGTTACAATGTAATGTGTGTGGTACCAAAAAGGCTGGTACATTTACCACAGCTAAAATACTGCAGGCAGAGGCTACAGACCACAACAGTGCTGTTGGCCGGAGAAAGGCCCACACTGTAAAACTGTGTGGACCAGCCCCGGGGATAGCAGAAGCCTGTTCCTGTCAGAAAGTGCTGCCAGATTGCTACCCCTACCCCTGGACAAAATCCTTCCCCACTGCTGTTCTGTCTCTCCCTCAGAATCTTCCTCTCATTGATGGCATCTACAGACAGTCTACCACTTCATCTTCTTCTACTTATTCATTTCTAGAGTCCACTTGGCAGTAAGCTTCAGCTACTGGCACTTCACTGCCTCTTGCTGCTCCCCACCTGATGTCCTCCCTTCTATAGTCCTGATGCCATCTTTCTCATCCTCCTGCAGCAAGTCAGTGATTGCACTGACTACTTTACTGCTTGTTTGTAGGTCTATGGTTTGATTAGCGGAAGAGGAGGAAGAGGGAGCATTAACAATAGTTGCAGACAACTGGCTGCTCTGCGTCTGGGTCGAGGAAAAAGAGAAAGGCTTTGTCAGCCACTCAACTATTCCTGCTCATGCAGTAGCTGTATAGCATGACCATTCCGAGATAGAAAAGGCTGACACTCTCTGCATCTAGATGGTGCACCCAACCACCACCTTTTCCTACAGAACTTGCTTGCTCCCTATACCTCCATGTGCAGAATCTCTTCCCTCACTTTAGACTTGCCTGACATCTTCAATATAAAATAATTGCCTAGTGATGGCAATAGAAAGAATAAATATGCTGTTCCTTGGCGCACACTAGTTTAATGCAAAAGAATGTGGTAACGTGCTTGAAAAAAAGCACAGTTTTGCCTGTGTCAGCAACAAGTGTACACTTCAGACCTCCAAAAATGTCTTAGAAAAAGAGAATAAGAAAAAAATCCCCCCTCCCCCTTAACAAAAATACTCTGAAACATTAAACCACAAAGTAACTTTTTTTTTTTTTTTAACTTAGCAGAAAAAAAAAAAAAAAAAACAAATCTAAAAAAAAACTGCATCTTGCGTGTGAGGTGTTGGTTAGAACACCAGCTAACAATGAGAGAGCTGGCACATACCAAGACCCCATTATTGGCTTTCCTAAGCCAGCTGATCTATGCTTTATGGCCAGGCAGTGCATTATGGTTAAAAAGAAATTTGCTTGGACTGCAGATTTTGAATGCATAGAGTTTACATTGAACCTATGGTAGCAGCAAACCTGAACTTCCCAATCTTTAATGGGTTAAGGTTAGCAGTGGTGTACTACAGGGATCAGCGCTGGCTCCAGGTTTTTTCAAGCTATTTTTTGATGACCTGGGGGATGAAACAGCAATATTTTCATTTTATGCATGACAAATGGATATGCTAAATTACAAAAGGATCATGATATATTACAAGTAATATTGAAAAAAAATTAAGTGTATGCACATAGGCTGGAAAAATTGAATTATCCACCATACACTGAATGTAATTTAGTACTATAACAAAACAGAGATTGAGAAGGGCTTTGGAATACTGGTTGACAATGAGCAATACAAAAGCCAAGAAAATGGGATGTATAGAAAGACAAATAAAACAAATAATGAGAGTTACCTCTATATAAAGCCCTTACAAAGCAACATGTAGAATATGGGTTCCAGTTTAGGTGCAACATTGTTAAAAGTACATAGGAGTTCAGAAGTTGGTTCAATTTGGAAAAAGGACACCATATTGGCGACCTAAATAACATGTTCAGGTATATCCAAGACCAAGGCCAGTATAAAGAATTTCCAAATATACTTGTTTACTTGTTATCCCAGTAACTTAATTAGATAAGGGGAATCGATTACTCATGGAATTTGGAAAATTTAGGGGGGGGTTCTTTACCCTAAAATCTTTTTTTTTTTTACTCTAGTATGGTAACAGTTTTCACCTTCAGTAAGGTTTTTTTTTATCTCTTAAGATTAAAACTTGACTAATGCTGTCCAGGGCTATTTGATTTTTCTTTAGCCTTCCTGTGTACCAAAACTCCAGGATGGAGCTTTATGAAAAAATTACTGGCAGTTTCTTGTTCATATCAGACTGCCTCTTGTCTACCAAATGATTTTGGTAGAGTGTGTGTGTATTTGTGACCCCTGTGCCCACAGTTCTGGGCAGCCAACTGTAAGCTCAATTCACTGAGCTATAATGAAAGTTATTTGCCATGAAGACTGTTATTTTCAGCAATGACGGCTAGTCAGAGTTGAAAATAATAGTCACATAGCTGAAAATAATGATCGTTATGACAAATAGCACATGCGTTATACATAGCATGAAGTGACTTGAATCTTGTAAGAGTTATGCAAATATGAAACCAGTTTTGAGTTCATTATGGAAAGAGCTGAGATCGATTTTGAAAACATGTACAATTAAGAGATGGTCTAGGACATACTATGTATACTAAAACTAAAATGTATACTCTACACTATGGTGTTCCTAGTTGTGTAGCTGCCTGCACATTGATTACCCCATTTGGAGACAACCTTGGTCAGGTGTGGCACTACTATAAAAAGCATACAGTGATCCTATATGTATATATACACTACCGTTCAAAAGTTTGGGGTCACCCAAACAATTTTGTGTTTTCCATGAAAAGTCACACTTATTCACCACCATACGTTGTGAAATGAATAGAAAATAGAGTCAAGACATTGACAAGGTTAGAAATAATGATTTGTATCTGAAATAACATTGTTTTTACATCAAACTTTGCTTTCATCAAAGAATCCTCCTTTTGCAGCAATTACAGCATTGCACACCTTTGGCATTCTAGCTGTTAATTTATTGAGGTAAGCTGGAGAAATTGCACCCCACGCTTCTAGAAGCAGCTCCCACAAGTTGGATTGGTTGGATGGGCACTTCTGGCGTACCATACGGTCAAGCTGCTCCCACAACAGCTCAATGGGGTTCAGATCTGGTGACTGTGCTGGCCACTCCATTACCGATAGAATACCAGCTGCCTGCTTCTGCTGTAAATAGTTCTTGCACAATTTGGAGGTGTGTTTAGGGTCATTGTCCTGTTGTAGGATGAAATTGGCTCCAATCAAGCGCTGTCCACTGGGTATGGCATGGCGTTGCAAAATGGAGTGATAGCCTTCCTTATTCAGAATCCCTTTTACCCTGTACAAAGCTCCCACCTTACCAGCACCAAAGCAACCCCAGACCATCACATTACCTCCACCATGCTTAACAGATGGCGTCAGGCATTCTTCCAGCATCTTTTCATTTGTTCTGCGTCTCACAAACGTTCTTCTTTGTGATCCAAACACCTCAAACTTGGATTCATCCGTCCACAACACTTTTTTCCAGTCTTCCTCTGTCCAATGTCTGTGTTCTTTTGCCCACCTTAATCTTTTTCTTTTATTGGCCAGTCTCAGATATGGCTTTTTCTTTGCCACTCTGCCCTGAAGCCCAAAATCCCGCAGCCGCCTCTTCACTGTAGATGTTGACACTGGTGTTTTGCGGGTACTATTTAATGAAGATGCCAGTTGGGGACCTGTGAGGCGTCTGTTTCTCAAACTAGAGACTCTAATGTGCTTATCTTCTTGCTTAGTTGTGCAACACGGCCTCCCACTTCTTTTTCTACTCTGGTTAGAGCCTGTTTGTGCTGTCCTCTGAAGGGAGTAGTACACACCGTTGTAGGAAATCTTCAATTTCTTTGCAATTTCTCGCATGGAATAGCCTTCATTTCTAAGAACAAGAATAGACTGTCGAGTTTCAGATGAAAGTTCTCTTTTTCTGGCCATTTTGAGCGTTTAATTGACCCCACAAATGTGATGCTCCAGAAACTCAATCTGCTCACAGGAAGGTCAGTTTTGTAGCTTCTGGAAGGAGCTAGACTGTTTTTAGATGTGTGAACATGATTGCACAAGGGTTTTCTAATCATCAATTAGCCTTCTGAGCCAATGAGCAAACACATTGTACCATTAGAACACTGGAGTGATAGTTGCTGGAAATGGGCCTCTATACACCTATGTAGATATTGCACCAAAAACTAGACATTTGCAGTTAGAATAGTCATTTACCACATTAGCAATGTATAGAGTATATTTGTTTAAAGTTAGGACTAGTTTAAAGTTAGCTTCATTTAAAAGTACAGTGCTTTTCCTTCAAAAATAAGGACATTTCAATGTGACCCCAAACTTTTGAACGGTAGTGTATATACACCAAATAACATACATGTGACTACTAACTGTCAGGGCTGCGCTCTGCCCTTCCTTCTCAAAGCTGGCCACTTAGCTATCGGCTTATTGCCAGCTCCTTTATCTCCACAGTGACTCACCTATTTATGATATCCTGCTTGTCAGTTCTGCCTACTTAACCACTTCAGCCCCAGGAGGATTTACCCCCTTCCTGACCAGAGTACTTTTTGTGATTCGGCACTGTGTCGCTTTAACTGACAATTGCGCGGTCGTGCGATGTTACACCAAAACAAAATGGAGGTCCTTTCCCCCCCCCCCCCCCCACAAATAGAGCTTTCTTTTGGTGGCATTTGATCACCTCTGTGGTTTTTATTTTTTGCGCTGTAAAAAAAAAGAGCGACAACTTTGAAAAAAAAGCAATATTTTTTACTTTTTGCTATAAAGAATATCCCAAAAAATATTTAAAAAAAAACAATTTTTTCCTCAGTTTAGGCCAATATGTATTCTTCTATATATTTTTGGTAAAGAAAACAATAAGCGTATATTGATTGGTTTGCGCAAAAGTTATAGCTTTAACAAAATAGGGAATAGATATAAGGCATTTTTATAATTTTTTTTGTTATTATTAGTAATGGCGGCAATCTGCAATTTTTATCATGACAGCGACATTGCGGCAGACACATCGGACACTTTTGACACTATTTTGGGACCATTGTCATTTATACAGCGATTAGTGCTATATAAATGCACTCATTACTGTGTAAATGACACTGGCAGGGAAGGGATTAAACACTAGGGGTTAAGTGCGTCCTAGGGAGTGATTCTAGCTGTAGGGGAGATAGGCTCACTACAACATGACAGAGATCACTGCTCTCTCTGACAGGGAGCAGTAGATCTCTGTCATGTTGCTAGGCAGAACAGGGAAATGCCTTGTTTACATAGGCATCTCCCCGTTCTGCCGCTCTGTGACACGATTGCGGGACACCGGCGGACATCGAGTCCATGAGACCCGCAGGCCCACTAGCCCGCAAATTAAAGGGGATGTACCTGTACGCCAATTTGCCCACCACTGCCATTGTGCCAGCGTGCGGCGGTCGGCAAGTGGTTAAGCCGTCCAGCCCAGATGATCTCTGCCTTCGCTTTGGTCACATCTCTAGAGATGCTCTCCTGTGTTCCTTTTAAAGACTTGCTTGGTTGACATTCCTTCTGGCTCCAGATCCTGTTTGCTGTTCTACTATGATCATCTCTGGCTCCCTAACGTTTTGGCTTGTCTGACTATCCGTTCCGGGTACTGAACTCTGACTATCTTTTGACTATGTTTACTCTGCTTACCTTTTTATTATTATTATTAAACAAGTGTGATTTAACTATACTTCTGTCTAAGTCTGATTCATGGTTTCTGACACTAACCAATTCATAATATAAAGTGCATCGTGCATGTGAAATAAATCAATACACAAGTATATACTAGTCCTACTCTAATGGCCAATACATTCAGTACATTATCCAATGACGTGATATAAAGTTCATGAATAAAAAGTATGCTGTAAAGTGCTTAGTGCTCAAATTACACATCCATTGATCTTGGTGTGTTAACTCTGTGCGCCCCTCCTTTTGTCACCACACTCACCAGATAATAATAGCACAAAAGCTTTGTGTAAACCAGCTCTCCTTCTCCTGTCCCTACTGCTCCTGCTCTTGGATGGATATCCCTCTAGGATGCTCCATTATGCATGCATGTAAGGGGAGATAATCAAGTCAGGTCTCCATAGCGTAATTTCATTTATTAAATGTATAAAAAATTCCTACTCACACAAAATAATTGCTTTACACAAGACAAACACACATATTGTTTTATGTCTGACCAACTACTTCCATCTGCGTTCCAAAGGCCAGAAATGAGCAAGCGGAAGTGACACCAACAAAAATTTCTATCAAATACTCACTGTAAATTTTCTTTCCTGATGGACTCCATGGCAGCCTACGTGTGGGTTAGTCCTGCCCCCTCATACCTCATAGGACCCTTCTCTCATAAATCTTTCTTCCGGGCCCGAGGCCGTGTTCCTTAATTTAGCCTACTCCAGCCACTGGGAGGGAACTCCTACTGCCATGGAGTCCATCAGGAAAGGAAAATTACAGTAAATATTTGATAGAAAATTTCAGTTTTCCTGACTGACTCCATGGCAGCCTACATGTGAGAAATAACTAGCCATACACATCGGGGGGGCATAGTGCTGGACAAAAGAAAAAAAGGTTTAATTGGCACCATCAACAGACAAGATACGTAAACCAAATTTAACATAAGATAATGAGGCCTGGTTCTACGCAGTAGTGCGCCATGAACATGTTAATTGAATACCAAGAGGCCACTTTGCAAATAATAGCTGGAGCCATGTAACGTGAATCCGTCCATGATGTAGACAAGCTTCTGGTTGAAAAAGAAAGAAGGAGTAGATATGGCGCAGTTCCAGACCTGATTGAGTTCAGGTGTGTGCTGTTCCCCGACTCAAACAAACAATAATATATAGTGAATGGGTGTCTTCTAGCCCAAAACAGAAACAACTGTGAATCCAATATGAACTTAATATATAAACTCCTGAGTGTGGATGAGTGTCAGGCAATATACCTGACTCAATGCAACTTGTATTATAATAAATCTGTGAATAAAGTGCAATATATCTAATTATTAATAAGCATATGCAATCCCATATATACAAAGTTAAATCTATATACAAATATAAAGTGCTAGTGTGAATGAACAGGTGAACATGTGACTGTTATAAGGTGCTGTAGTGCCAGTGAAGAGATCCGTTCTGGTGGGCTTTTCAATGAATAAACATTCAGTGTGTGCCTAGCGATACAGGATACCTCCGTCCTTAATGTTGATTATGGGGAGGTTTCATTATGAAAAGAGAAAGAGGGAGCCCACATAGCGTGATACTGTATAAAAACTTGTTTATTGATGAAAAACGCTAAAAGGGTACTCACATTCGGTTAGGATAAAAAAAGCATATATTGCTGACACAAGCTTCTGTGACAGGAAGTGATGCAAGAACGTATGCTGACTCCGCCCTACGCGTTTCGTCACTCTTACTCAGCGATGTTCGTGGATCTGTTGAATTTTAATTTTCCATCCAAAGCTTTTATAGAAGGTGTTTATAGGTGGGAAACCAGCCAGTAACTTCAAAGAGTGTTGATTCCCTGACAAGTAAAATGTGAATGTGATTCTATAAAAGCTTTGGATGTAAAAATTAAAGTTCAACAGATCCACGAACATCGCTGAGTAAGAGTGACGAAACGCGTAGGGTGGAGTCAGCATAAGTTCTTGCATCACTTCCTGTCACAGAAGCTTGTGTCAGCAATATATGCTTTTTTAATCCTAACTGAATGTGAATACCCTTTTAGCGTTTTTCATCAATAAACAAGTTTTTATACAGTATCACGCTATGTGGGCTCCCTCTTTCTCTTTTCATTATGAAACCTCCCCATAATCAACATTAAGGACGGAGGTATCCTGTATCGCTACACAGTGGCATATACTGTGGATGTATGAGACTCCAAGAGGGGGTGAAGGATCTGGTGAGTGCAGACACTTTAGGAGCACAGATAAGGCACGCACTGAATGTTTATTCATTGAAAAGCCCACCAGAACAGATCTCTTCACTGGCACTACAGCACCTTATAACAGTCACATGTTCACCTGTTCATTCACACTAGCACTTTATATTTGTATATAGATTTAACTTACTATATATGGGATTGCATATGCTTATTAATAATTAGATATATCGCACTTTATTCACAGATTTATTATAATACATGTTGCATTGAGTCAGGTATATTGCCTGACACTCATCCACACTCAGGAGTTTATATATTAAGTTCATATTGGATTCACAGTTGTATCTGTTTTGGGCTAGAAGACACCCATTCACTATATATAATTGTTTGTTTGAGTCAGGGAACAGCACACACCTGAACTCAATCAGGTCTGGAACGGCGCCATATCTACTCCTTCTTTCTTTTTCAAACGTCATACTGCACCTAGTGGAAGTAATTGGTAGAGGCTGCAGTTCCAATACACACACAATTTTTATCTCCATAGTATACATTCCATTGCGCTGGGATTCCTCTTTCTTTCTCATGCTTCTGGTTGAGTGAGCGGTCACCGCTTCTGGAGGCGCCAAGCCCTTGGCTTTGTAGGCCCACTCAATGGCCTGAACAATCCATGCTGCGATAGATCTGGAAGAGGCACACATTCCCATTTCTTTCCATGAAAAAGAACAAACAAGTGGTTGGACTGACGGAACGGAGCTGTAGCTTCTAGATACTGACTCAGAGCTTTCCCGACATCTAGGAGATGAACACTGGAATCTCCGGTAGATCCAAATGTTGGAAGAGCAATCTCCTGATTGCTATGAAACACAGATGAGACTTTGCGGTTTGAACCCAACATAGTGATCAAAACTACCCGATCAGGAAAAAAGGTAAGAAATGGCTCCTTGCATCCCAGAGAACTGATTTCGGAGACCCTCTTGGTCGATGTTATAGCCACCAGGAAGGCAACTTTTACAGAAAGTTCCTTAATAGAGGACTGATCCGCATGATCCAACTCTCTTCCTGAGAAGAAATCCAGGATGAGGGGAAGATCCCACTTCGAGAATCTTGGCTTTTTCTGAGGTCTGAGCCTTACTGCTCCTCTGAAGAACTGCTGAGTAAGAGGGTGTCTAGCCCAGGAAACACCTGTAAAGGCAGAAATTGCAGAGACTTGGACCAGCAGTGAGTTTACCGACAAGGAGAGATCCAAGCCTGATTATAGGAACCCCAGCATATCATGTATTTTTGGTTTATTGCAAGACCCTGCAGTGGAAGAGGTGTAGTCTGCAAATTTTTTCCAAATCCTTTGGTTGACCCTGTTGGTGCCTGCTCTTCTGGCATTCAATAACGTGGAGATGGTCCTATTCGGACAGGCTAGGGCCTCCAGCCTTCCCCTTTCAAGAACCAGACCATCAGATGTAGATGAGCCGGGCATGGATGTAGAGTTGCCCTTTATAACAGGAGATCTGGTCTGGAGGGCAGAGGAACTGGGTCCAGGAAGCTGAGTTGCATCAGCAGAGGAAACCATGGCCTGTTTGGCATAGGCCCTGTGGAACCACCAATAGTCTGTCAGAGCATCTACCCCAAAAACCTGGGGACAGCAAGACCTCATGTAATATCTCTCTAGTCTGAAGTTGCACGGGGAGGCAAACAGGTCTACTTCCGGAAAGGTTCCCAGGAACAGGACCCACTTGAAGACTTCGGGGTGGAGAGAAAATCTGCCTAGACGTTCTGGACTCCAGGGAGATAAACGGCTGTCAGGTTAGCCAGTTTCTTCTGGGCCCAGGTCATGATGGGCTCTACTTTCTTCAACAGGGGAAGACTACAAGTACCCCCTTGTCTCTTGATGTATGAGACAGCCGTCGTGTTGTCCAGTCTTAGGAGAACTGAGGCTCCTGCTGTTAAGTGGTTAAAGGCCTGTAGAGAGAAGAACACTGCCTGGAGTTCCAGAACATTGGAGACTATCCTGTGAGAAGGAAAGTTCCATATGCCTTGGGATACCTCTGTCAAGCAGAGCGTGCCCCAGCCCCTGTTGCTGGCATCTGTTGTGATGGTGATCCAAGACACAGGTGCAATGGAGTGACAATTGAGGAGGTTCCTCTGCTGCAACCACCAAGGAAGGCTCTCCAGCATGGATAAGGTCTTTTGGATAGAGTGATCCCGAAGCCCTGGGGTCCACTGCTGGAGGAAGCCCTTCTGGAAGGGCCGCATTTTCCACTGAGCCCACTTTACCATGGGTGTTGTTGCTACCATGGTGCCAATGATTTTTAGGCATTGGGAGGCTCGGAGATGAGAGGAGGACATTTTAAGCCGAACTCTGTCCCGGATCACTGGAATTTTTTCCATGGGTAAGGAGATGGTGCTCTTGATAGTATCGAATTGTGCCCAGAGGAATACCAGGGACTGAGCAGGATCTAGGTGGCTCTTTTCCAGGTTCAGTAGCCAACCGAACTTGAGTAGAGTGGAGATGACCTGGGACCTGTGGATTAGCAACTGCTCCCTATCCTGAGATAACAACAGCAGGTCATCCAGATAATGATACAGATGGATGCCTCTGGTCCTGATCAGTGCCACGACGGCCAATAAGAGTTTTGAAAACACACCACGTATTGTCGTAAGTCCGAAGGGGACACAGGTGAACTGCAGATGGATTTGATCGACAGCAAAGCGAAGATATTTCTGGAATTCTGATGCTATCGGGACATGGAAATAGGCATCCTTCAGGTATATAGACACAAGCCGATCGCCTGGCTGGAATGCTTGACGGATCGTGAGCAGTGTCTCCATCTTGAATTTCTCCTTCTTGATAAAAGAATTCAAGTGGGTTAGGTCTATAACTGGCCTCCAGGAGCCATTTTTCTTCAAAACCATGAACGGGGGCGAGTAGACCCCTTGAAACCTTTTGTCAGGTGGAACTGGTATTGCAGCGCCCTGAGCCACAAGAGAGTCCGTGTAGGACAGGAGAATTTGCTTTTTCTCTTCTGAGAGAGGCAAGGATGTGGGTATGAATCGGAGAATGGGTGGGCCGCTGAATGTTTTGACGACCCAATAATCTTTGATCAAGACTGCCCAGACGTGTTAAAAATGAAGTAAGCAAGCTCCAACTCGCTCTGTCTGGGCTGGCGCAATATCAAAAAGACTTAGGGGCTTCTCGTCCTCCGGAAGATGCCCCTTTTGAAAACTTCTAGCCTGAAGGCTGTTTTTTTCTTATAGGTCTTTCTTTTTTTTTTAATTCTTTATTTGAGAAAAGATTAGCAATACAAAAACAAGTATATGATTGTACAGTAAGTACAATAGTATAATGTGTATACTGTAGGTTCAGCGTAACCATTTAAGATTAACAGCATGATACAACTGTTAGTAGCTAGAGCATGAAACCCCAAAAGTTCACTAAGCCAATCTATGTGCTTATAAGTTGGGTGATATACCATTAGGTAACAAAGCTTGCTGTATCCCACATGAGGTTAATCTTTAAACAACAATTTATTCGTAAGGGAAAACAGGGGGGGGATACGACCCAAGGGTCGTAAACCCTAATAAGGAACTGAAGAAGAGAGCTAAACTTAATGTGGATAGAAAATAAGATGGAAAAAAGAAAGAAGAAGAGTATAGGTTGGGGGGGGGGGTTAGGAAGGGAGGGGTTACGGGATGGGAAGAACATCTTTGCCTCCGGGCTTGCCATTGGTCCCACGGCACCCATCCCGATCTTTGTAAATCGCTGGCTAATCAAACCGTCTGCCTCGCATACTCCTCCGAGTAGTAGAACTCAAACCAATAGTACCACTTTTTGAGGTACTGTTCTCTAAGACCTCTGTCTGTTGCCACTAGGTCCTCCATTTTGTTGATTTCTGCCACTTTCTTCAACCATACACCCACCCCCGGAGGCTCCGTCCGTTTCCAACACAGAGGGATGCAGCTTTCCGCTGCTGAGACCAGGAGGGGGAAAGATAGATTTCCTGTATGCCCTACCCGGTATTTCATAAAGATGTGACAGAAAGAACTCAGGGGTCCTGGGCAGCTCCCTGTCTGTGAACTTTTGCAAAATGCGATGGACCTCTGACCAGAATGGAGTTAGGGATCGGCAGGACCAAAAGATATGTAGGAGAGAGCCTGATTCCTCTCCACATCTCCAACACCGGTCCGAGCACTGAGGGAACATCCGGTGTATCTTGGTTGGGGTGTAGTACCATCTAGATAACACCTTAAACCCTGATTCCTGCTGTTTGGCGCACACTGAAGTCTTGCATGAGAAGAGAAACATCCTCTCCACTTGACTGTCAGTTAGCTGTAAACCCAGGTCCCGTTCCAACTTAGCTATGTAAGGAGGTCTGAACCCCCTTGGGGGTGCGATGAGGATTTGATATGTTAACAAGATCACATGGCGAACGGGGCTCTTGCTCCGAGCAAAGTAGCTCAAAGGACGTCAGGGTCCTCGCATAGAGTGTTGGGGTGGGCTGTGATCCTAAAAAGTGGGCTAGCTGGAGCTTTTGCCAGAATGTGAGGTTTGCTAAAAGAGGGTCAGTCATGATGTATTCCCTGGTCATCCATTTTCCATTGCTGATGAAGTGGCAGGGTTGAGATCTGCCTATCTCTTTCAGTTCCTGGAATCTGGAGTCATTGAGTCCCGGACTGAAGGCCAGGTTCCCAATTACTGGGGTTAACGGAGAAGGGTTTGGTGCAAACGATTGCTCTCAAAAAGCTTTTTGGGCTATCCACCATGTCTCACCCACCGTAGGGTGGTTTAGGGTACAGCTTGAAAGACTTTTCTGACACGAAGGTAACCCTTCCAGCTCTACTCCTGAGAGAAGCCACTCAATCTGAACCCATTGCTTTAGTATCCCGTGTCGACACCAGTCTATGATTCTCGTCATATGACAGGCAATGTGATACAAATTCACATCTGGGAGAGCCATTCCTCCCTGCAACTTTGGTAGACATAGAATGGATTGTGCTAGCCGTGGGGGTTTCTGGGCCCAAATGAAGGAAACTTCACTGCTCTAAGGAAGGCGCTCGGAATCCTGACCGGTAGAGCTTGCAGGTGGTACAATATTCTAGGCATAATGTTCATTTTTGTCCGAACCAGGAAAACATGCCCTTCTGCCAAGTCTGTAGGTCCCTTTTAATGTCTGTCAGCAGGGGGGGGGTTAAGAGGAAAAACATCCTCCAACTTACTTGATAAGTTAATACCTAGGTATTTGATGCTTGAACTCGTCAATTTGAAGGGGAAGTCCGCCCTCAGCAGATTTGCTAGCGAAGTTGACAGGGAGACATTTAATGCCTCTGATTTCTGGTAGTTGATTTAAAAGAAGGACAGCGCTCCATACTTCTTTAGTTTCGTCATCAAGTTTGGTATGGATATCAGGGGGTTGGTTATGAAAAACAGTAAATCGTTAGCAAAAGCAGATGGAGTCCCGTTATGTTAGGGTAATCCCTCACTGTACACAGGAAAGGTTCGAGGGTTAGATAAAAGATCAAGGGTGACAGGGGGCAGCCCTGCCTCATCCCGTTGGTTATCCCCAGGGAGGAGGTCTTACAGGTCTTCCTGAACTCACGGCCAGGCCTATAGCGGCGAGCATCCCTCGCTCGATCTGCCTGGGATGTGTTCTATTCTGGTTTAGCAGACGATCCTGGGGAAGGAATCCCGACTTGCCCCCTGTGGCATGGGTGATGGCACTGTCCAATTTATTCCCAAAGAGGGACGGACCCTCAAAGGGAATCCTACACCATGCCTGCTTGGAGGCAGGGTCAGCTACCCACGGACGCAGTCACAAGGCATGCTTAGCCATGAAAGAAGACAGCATGATCCAAACCACCAGGCGAATTATGTCCAGAGAAGCCTCCCCCAGAAAACCCGCCGCCAACCTTAGTTCATGAATAGGTGAGCTCCTGGCAATTTCTTCCGAGATGCTCCTCAGAGAAGCATCTATGTTGTCTGTCCAGACTTCCATCGCTTTAGAAAGAGCTGCGAGAGCTAGAGCTGGTTTGCAGGTCATACCCGCTGTAATGTAGATCCGCTTGAGGTCGGTATCAATATTCCTCTCCAGGCCATCCCTAAAGGATATTTATATATAACAAAAAAAGTGCGTACCGTACAAATCAATGACAATAATTAATTGAAAAAAAGTCCAGTATGTCAATAATGCACAAAATATTCATATGATGATATATATAAATAAGTGACATCAGTTCATAAGTAATCTTGGTGTGTTGTAAGGTGAATCATTCATAAATAGTGAAGTAAGAACACTTGACCACGTGAGACCACCACCACAGGTATATATTATTATTTTTTATTTGCCTCTCAATCAACTGATCCCATTGTCTATCAATTTCCATTATGCTTATAGCTAGACTTCTGGCATTGCTGGTGGTGGATGTATTTTGGGCTGCACTGCCTCTGGTCCATCTCCTGTCCTGGGAGCTGCGACGCACCTTCCGGGCATCCTCTCCTCCCCCTCGCCTCCTGATCATGGTGGAGGATGGATGCGCCGTTACTGTGCGTCGATGTCACGCACATCACACTGTGCGCGCGGCGTCTTCTTGACGCCGTGCGCACCAGCTGGGCTTACCACACTCGTGTACAATGGGGGAGTCGCCTGTGTCTCGGCGCCGGAATTCCGGCCTTCCGGTGCATGGGGCTCCTCCCCCCGCTACACGGCGTGACATTGGTGGATTTCCCCACGGCTGGCCTATATAGGGGGGCGTTCCGTGGATGGTCTCGGCACTTGGGGCTTCGCTCACTTCAAACCTACACACGAATTGGCTGTTTCCAATCCCCCTGGTTCCCTCTCCTTAGGGTTCCTCATCCCCACAAGGTAATTTGGCACATTCACCATGACCTGCATTGTTCCATCATTTCCACCTTTTGACACTTTAGTTTCCTCACTTTTCACTCAGCCCCCCACTCTTTTTCACCTCATCACTCCCTTCACCTTCTCACCGTCTCACCCCTCCTCTTCTTTCTCTCTTTTCCCCCTTTTCTCTATCCCCTCCCCCCTCCCCCTCATTCCCCCCCCCTTTCCTTTCCCCCCCTCTTCCCTTCCCACCCACCCTTCTATTCTCATCTTCCCCTTCCCCTTTTTGGTCCCCTTGCTCACTGTCTCCCCTTTCTCCACCAATTGGCTCACACACACATTTGTTCCTCTTCCAGTTGTCCTCCGATTGCCGTGCCTGCCCCCGGTATTGCCCCGTTCCCAGTCCGCGGGACTTTCCACCTCAGCTCCCGGTTTGGGAGTTACTTCCGGAGTGCCTGTGTGGCCTTACCACCATTCCGGCTATGTCTCAAGCCTCAACAAGTAAGCCTTGGTTATGGGGGATGATATCCCACCCCCTACCTCGTCTTTCTTCATATTCATAAATTTTTCCCTTTACCGTTATTACTTTTTTAGATACTACACGTGCTTGCTCCTGACGAGTGGCATATTAGCCACAAAACGCGTAGAGCTACCGGTTGCCGTGTTCTTATTAATTTATCAAGATTTTTCAAGATATTATGCATATCTACCTCTCCAGGTTGTACGAGGCCATAGGTCCCGCAGATTTACCATGTGTATCATGTTATATACTTTCTTTTTTGAAGATGGACTGAGGAATTTAATGTATTTACATCATGTGAGATTATTATCAATTTTAGTAGATTGTTGAATGTTTACCATTGTCATTATTACATATGTGCAAATATAATAAAAGTGTACACTGCGCTAAATTGAAAGAAAATATGGTGCGGAGCAGCTACTTACAAGGTGACAACAACCAAAGAAACATGTGAAAATGAAATAAAAAGTAGCGCATAAATGGTGCCAAAAGTCTTCAATCAAGAAAACAACTGAAAAAAACAAATGTCCACAAATAATAAACATAACAGTGAAAAAACTTGTAAGTCTCTCAATATAGGTGAATAAAATCCTGTCGGTGAGTGGGAAACAAATGACATGGAATGTCCCACTGAAAACCATGCGTGGATGCAGGGAGACAGAAGTTAAAACGCAGGTGAATCAACAAATCATCCCCAAGTTGTATCTCTCAACAACATGCGACTTGGTAAAGGTGGTGTGTAAGAAACTCTTACCAGATATGATGGACTCCCTTGTCAGCGGGTTGCCTCTCAGGGCCAGTGAACAGACATCACAGCTCTGCGAACCTTCTGGGTCAAACTCTGCGCGGATCTCCTGGGGTCGCCAGGTGGGTCCTCCCAAAGGATGGCCAAGGTGCGGATCAGAGGGAACAATGCGTCACGTACAAAGGCTGGAGTGAAGGCTGGTTGAATCTCTCAGTAAGTATGTGGAGAAAAAATAAACAAGCTCCACATAGTGTAGATGAGCAAAAATAGGATTTTTATTGCTAAAAACGACAGGTAACAATAAAATGTGATCACAGAGTATAAAATCGAAAATGGGCAACAAGGAGGATGCTGGAAGCGCCCGAAGCTTTTCGATCAATGGATCGTCTACTGGGGCATGCCATGTCATTTGTTTCCCACTCACCGACAGGATTTTATTCACCTATATTGAGAGACTTACAAGTTTTTTCACTGTTATGTTTATTATTTGTGGACATTTGTTTTTTTCAGTTGTTTTCTTGATTGAAGACTTTTATGCGCTACTTTTTATTTCATTATTACATATGTACATGGACTGTCACCATGAGTCTAATTATTATATGCATGTTATCTTTGTACCTTTGCAATCAACACTATTCATGCTTTTATATCTAGTCTTTCAATAAAATTCCTTTTATTCATCTAAGTACCCCCTTGCTGTCCGTTGCTTCATTCAAAGTCCCACCTCCTTTGCCCAATATCTATACCACCACAGGTAAAACAGAAGGCTTACCAGAAAGCCAGTGACCACCCTTATTCAGGGGGGTCATATAAGGGTTGTTGGATCTGTGATCTGTTTGGAGACACGATTGAAGCCTGGAACGATCATCCACTGTGCTGAGCTCTCACCTCCAGAGGCCTGGAAGAATCATCTGGAGGTGAGAGCCCAGCACATTGGATTATCATTCCAGGCCTCTGGAGGTGAGAGCTCAGCACATTGGATGATTGTTCCAGGCTTCAATCGTGTCTCCAAACGGATCACAGATCCAACAAGCCTTATATGACCCCCCTGAATAAGGGTGGTCACTGGCTTTCTAGTAAGCCTCCTGTGGTGGTGGGCTCACGTGGTCTCATGTGGTCTTATTTCACTATTTATGAATGATTCGCCTTCCAACCCACCAAGATTCCTTATGAACTGATGTCACTTATTTAAATAGTTTATTTGTTTATTTCAATAGTGCTGCACTTTTTTTGTTATATATTTGCTTTTTTCCTACTATCTGGGTTATAGTGCATAGCTGCTTTATGTTATTGTGGTTCGTTTTTAGCGCAGATATTTATTTTATTTTTCATCCCTAAAGGATGCAGTATCCTCCAGTGGGAGTGTGACATGCCTCACCAATCTCATTAGGGCTGCGTCAATGAGAGGAGCCGACTCCAGATGTTTCACATCCTCGCTCTTAAATGGGTACATCTTTGATACCTTCAGTAACAGGGAATTCTTCCTTTCAACACCTCCCCATTCATCTATTATTATTTCGCCGAGTTCACCCAAAAGGGGGAAATTAGGGCTATCTTTTTTAAAGGGGTTTAAAATACTTCTTCTGTTTGGAGGGTGCCTCCACTGGCTCTTCCCATCTCAAAGCTTCCTTGACAGCTTTGACCAGCTGTGGTACTAGGGAAAATTCAAAACCTGCACCGGGGTCATCTACCTCCACTTCACTGTTTGAGGCTTCAATTGAGGAATGGCTCGTCTGTGAAGGGCCTGGAACCTCGAGATCATCCCTAATAGGGACTGACATGGTGTCGCCAACAGGGTTGTGGGTACGATCAGAATACACTTTACTCAGGGACTCACGGACCACCTTTCTGACCAGTGCTTCCACTTGCTGGTCTCCACCCTCTCTTTCTCTTGCGGCTTTAGAAAAGCATCGCTCTGCATGCGACTTTCCCTCAGGGATCTGGGCCCAGCATCCACAGCAGGCTTTCTTCTAAGAGCGGCTCGAGTGGCGGTGAGAGTGATGTCCATAGGTGGTTTTAGACTCCTCTCTGTGATGTCTGGATGCTCTACAAGTGGGGGCTTATCAGAATCTAGAAGCCCTCTTTAAAAATAAGAAGGGTCCTTGATATTGGACTTACCTACATGGATGAGTAAGGGGTACATAGCAACCCTACTTCGTCACAAACAAAATGTAACCTAGAAACAAAGGCACTCAAATGTTTGACAAGTCCTTTAGTAAAAAAAAATCCCAAGAATTTACCATTGTTGTAATTCCATTATCAGTCAGGATGCCTGCCGACTCGCCAACATTAAAAACCTGACAGATGTGAAGCACATGACTGATCCCAATGGCATGGCTTGCCAAATGACAGTTCCTGAAGCTGTCATATCTATATAAGTAAAGAGAAAAAGTTTTAAAAGTGTTGCTTAGTCAGATGCTTTCACCACTGCTCCTCCTTGCAGGGATCTGAGGATAAAAGTCACACTGGGCATTTTCCACTTATTTTGGGGTCCAATAGGTTGGTCATCACTAATAGTCCCTCTCTTTCATGTCACAAATCCTGGCATCCTTGTGTTGGCATTTAAGCATATTGCCACAAATGACCGTCTGCAGCAAAAGACCCAAAGTCCTCAGATTTACTGAGGACAATAGTGTTCTCAATTATTCCACCGGACTCATTTACAATTCCCGAGGTTTGAGGAGATAGCATGAAATGCCCCCTGGAAATCTGCCCCATTGAATCCTGTTTCTTAAAGACAGCACCCCAACTCTCCTTCTCCTCATACTTTAGTCTCAGATAGCAGGAAGTCTTCTTCTTTCGACTGCTGCTGGGACTCCAGTGTCTGGTCTATGACACCATGCATTAAGAGCTCCAGAAAGATCACCAGAGAGAGAGATCATGTCCCTAATATCCTCCCTATCATGACTCATTATTCTGGTCACCTCTTTAAAAGATGCCTATATGATGTATCATGCATGATGGGCTACTGACTTGGTGAAAAGAATGCACTGTGGTACAGACACCTAGAGCTTACTGTCAACTGTTATAAAATGCAAAATAAAAGATTTATTCATAAAGAAAGGTTTCTCATACACTGTACGTACATTACCTAAATATACAGTATTATGAATTAATTTGTCTGACATATACAAAGTACAAAATTTTTACATATATAGCTAGCTACCATATCTTATACCATTAAACTTTTTACACTATTTACACTATCACGTATGTCAATGCATTTCCCATGCTTCTTTAGGACTGTAGCGTAATGGCCAATATACGAAAATATCTTTAATCGAAATGATGGCAATCTAAATAACAACAAAAGGTATAATTAAAATACGACAATGAAAATGCTTTCCTCATAAGCCCTCAACAGGGAAAAAGAGGAAAGAAACTAAAAATACATGCAGGAAAAAATATACAAAAACATTTTTTTTTTAAGTTTTTTTTTTAAATATATATGGTAAGTTCCCAATAAAGGTCAAAACCCAATAGATGCATTGTACCTGAAAGCATCCAAAAGTTTGTACTTCACAAAGCCAAAAGGCATCAATTAATATATACTAAAGCTGCACGATTCTGGCCAAAATGAGAATCACAATTCTTTTTCTTAGAATAAAAAGATCACGATTCTCTCACGATTCTTGCGACGTAATTTTTTTTTACGGAGAGAGAGAGATTGATAGAGAGAGATTGATAGAGAGTGATTGATAGAGAGTGATTGATTGATTGATTGATTGATTGAGAGGGAGTTTGATTGATTGAGAGCCTCTCCTCTCCTCTCGGGTGTCACCCCCCTCTCCCCTTAGGTGTTCCCCTCTTCCCCTCTTCTTTTAAGTGACCCCCCCTTTTCCCTCTCAAGTATCCCCCTATCCTTCTTTCAGGTGCCCCTATTTATCTCAGGTGTCCCCCTTTTTTCTGCTCTCTCTCTCTCTAGTAATCCCCCCTGTCAATTGCCCCCAATCCCAGGATCCCCCCTCTATGTTAGGTGTCCCCCTTGCACTCTCTCTCTCTCTCTCTCTCTCTCTCTCAGGTGTCCCCCCTCCCTATATCTTCCTCTGTCATGTGTCCCCCCTCCCCCTCTGTCAGGTGTCACCTCACCTGCTGCTGGATCGTGCCATACTCTGTCTCCACCCAGTGTGTTGTGGCCTCAGAGGGACACACCTGGCACAGCGGGCAGAACACCCCGAGCAGAGAGACCCCATCCGGGGGATCCGGGCTTTGTTTTGGTGTAATTTAATCTTTAATCGCCACTGTTTTTTTTAAATTTTTTGCAAACAAATAAAAAAAGACCAAAACTTAAAAAAAATAAAATAAAACATTTGTCTTAGTTTCTGTTATAAAGTTTTGTAAATAAGTTATTTTTCTCCTTCACTGACGGGCACTGATAAGAGAGAAAAATATGAAGCACTGATGGGCACTAATAGGCGGCACTGAGGAGGAGGCTCTGATGGGCACTGATAGGCCGCACTGATGAGGAGGCTCTGATGGGCACTAATAGGCGGCACTGATGAGGAGGCTCTGATGGGTACTGATAGGCAGTACTGATGAGGAGGCTCTGATGGGCACTGACAGGCATCACTGATTGGGTTGCACTGATTATCAGGGCAGATGCCCCAACTGAGGAAATCCGCTTATTGGCTCTCCTCACGTGCTGTCAGCAAGAGTAGAGGAAAGCCGATAATCGGCACTTCCTATTTACACTGTGATCAGCTATGATTGGACACAGCTAATCACATGGTACGTCATACTCTCTTTACCATGTTTAGAAATGCAGCATGTCCAAGGGACACATTGTACCATTGATCGCCGCACTATGCGCCCCTGGGGTGGCTTTTGGCTTGTTCTGAAGGATGTCATATGACGTCCACTCAGAACAATGAAACCCCCGCCTGCCCGTCATTCTGCTATAGGTCGGGCAGGAAGTGGTTAAAATGGAGGGTGTCACTCCATGACTGGGTGACACAAATATAAAACCCCCAAGAAACATGACCTAACAAATAAAGGCATGTATGAAATTTATGTCCACCAAACACCTCCTTCACTGATCCCTTCCTGGAAAGGAGTGACCCTGCCCCACTTCCTACCTAGTATTTATATTGCCCTCCGTTGTTCCCATAAAATATATCCAGCCCAGATGTTGTTTGGTGGGAATGGACCTCCCTGCTTATTATGGAGTGCGTTCCAACTTGGAACATGCAGTGGGCGTCACGATACAGGTCATGTCTTCCTTACCACATGATGCCAAAACAGGATCAGGAGATACCTACTTCGCCTATCGTTCATCGCATCCTGGAAGGCTTGTCCAGTGGAGATGACTTCAGGCTTAATGATGTAGACCACACCACATCCCTTAGCAAATCCGGCACTGCAACACCCACACCTGTGCACAGCAGAAGGTGGTATTCTTTCAATAAAGTGCCTAAGCGGAGAGGTTCAGAGAATTGTAAATACTGGCACCCCATCTTTGCCCATTAAAGTAGCATATAAAAAAATGGTGTTATAACATAATAACATAAAAACAACAGCAACAAGGCAAAAATGCAAGGAAGGAGCCCAACAGCTAAACAACAATTGTTGCTGACACACAAAAAGGTAATCCTAGAAAGGACTGTTGGGTCTCTGAACTGTGAACACAGAGGGGTACACAATAATATGTAGGCCACCACCGTGTAATTCACAGTAATGTTAAACAATATATCACTGTATAGCTCCTCTTCCTGACACGAGGGTTCTAGTCAGTGGCTGCTGATGTGCGGGAATGAATTCCTCACACTGGGATCCCGCACTGTCTCGTCTACCAACTCCAGTTGGAATGCCTCCCCTCCCATCTCTATCTTGGGCTGCACAGAGAGAGAACTGAGGTGAGTCACACTCATTGTTCAGTGTGCTGTGTGCTGAGGATGGCATCCCCAGCACACCTTTATATGTGCTCCGGGCTGCCCCTGCTAGGAGATGTTTTACGGCATGATAGATTACATAGGATACACAGGCCCTGTCCCTTCCTGCACCTCAGTAGTCCATCTACAGATGTGATGTATAATGAGATGTACTAAGAGCCCTTTCACACTGACAGTGCGGGGGCGTTGGCGGTAATGCGCCGCTACTTTTAGTGGTGCTTTACCATCGCTTTTGAGGTACATTTAACCCCCACTAAAGGGTTCAAAGGCGCAACTGCGGAGGCGCTTTGCAGGCACTGCTCCTAAAGCGCCTCAAAGAAGCTACTTGCAGGAATTTTTTGGACGTCATGCCAGTGCTCTGCTCCAGTGTGAAAGCATTCGGGCTCTCACACTGGGATTGCAGATAAGGCTTTTTCCAGGCGCTATTTTTAACACTAAAGCGCCTGAAAAACGCCTCCAGTGTGAAAGGGGTCTAATGGACCATCTCCTGTACTATGTCTGCAGTAAGGATGAGCTCCAGCGTGTTCGCAAGCTGCACGTGCAGAGCCCGCCAGGAACTCGGCACTGCACAGCGCTAATCACAAGCAGTGAGACATTTACCAATGTGCGGCTGCAGAGATCGGGAAATGTCTCACTGCCTGCGATTAGCGCAGCACATTGCCGAATTCCTGGCAGGCTCTGCACGTGCAGCTTGCGTACACGCCGGAGCTGACAGCGAAGTTTGGCTGCACACAGAGCACACAGCCAAATCTCCTGTTTCTAATAATAATAACAATTTCGTCTAACGATATAAATGCATCTCACCTTTTGATAATATGTCTTTCCTCTGCCGTAGCCCCTCCCCTGGTGTGTGCCCCTTCCCCACAAACAGACACAACACATGCTTACGTTCCCAGCTCCAGCATCGCTCTGCCACCAAGCCCCCCCTGCCGAGCACTCTCCTGGCTCTTTATTAGCATAACAGGAAGTCCCAAAACTCGAGGGTTGGGCTTCCAACAGCCAAACACCTCTTACAAAGCTTGTGACCTCACAGAAAATGAACACATAAGGACATGACCAAATAAAAACATGTATACATTCAAAATAGGAATACAGTAGTGACGTGTGCAGACGGTGGTGTGCAAAACCATGTGGCAAGCACATGGCTTTGAATACGACCGTGTGCACACTCCCACTGTTACCAGTGATGCGAACCATACTATACCATGACCCAGTGGGCCATAATTTTCATATAGTTATGCTATAGTTCCCATGTACACAGACATGTATGCTCGGAGTCATTAATGAAGTCACCATGAGGTGGCCAGGCTCCTGATGAATACATAATCTAACATCCCTAAAAGAGCAACAGATCTGCCGTGTCCACGGGAAGGTTTCCGCGTCCAATGGTCTTCCACCAGCATCTGTATGTGCGAATACCCTCACATGAGAGTATTGCAGCAAAACTGACACTGGGGGGCATCTGACAATATACATTATTAAATTTTCCACAACAGAGCTCATCCTTAAACTGCAGTCTCTGACCACCTCCTGTGGTATGTCTGCAGTCTCTGACCATCTCTTGTATTATGTCTGCAGTCTCGGACCATCTCCTGTACTATGTCTGCGGTCTCTGACCCTCTCCTATACTAGGTCTGCAGTCTCTGACCATCTCCTGTACTACGTCTGCAGTCTCTAACCGTCTCCTATATCATGTCTGCAGTCTTTGACCATCTCCTGAACCTTGTCTGCAGTCTCTGACCGTCTCCTGTACTATGTGTGCAGTCTCTGATCAACTCCTGTATTATGTCTGCAGTTTCTGATCATCTCCTGTATTATGTCTGCAGTCTCTGATCATCTCCTGTATTATGTCTGCAGTCTCTGACCATCTCTTATATGATGTCTGCAGTCTCGGATCATCTTCTGTACTATGTCTGCAGTCTCAGACCATGTCCTGTATCATGTCTGCAGTCTCGGACCATCTCCTGTAATATGTCTGCAGTCTCTGATCATATCCTGTATTATGTCTGCAGTCTCTGACCATCTCCTGTACTTTGTCTGCAGTCTCTAACGTCTCCTATATCATGTCTGCAGTCTCTGACCATCTCCTGCACTATGTCTGCAGTCTCTGACCATCTCCTGTACTCTGTCTGCTGTCTCTGATCATCTCCTGTACTATGTCTGCGTCTCTGATCATCTCCTGTATTATGTCTGCAGTCTCTGACCATCTCCTGTACTATGTCTGCAGTTTCTGACCATCTCCTGTGCTATGTCTGCAGTCTCTGACCATCTCCTGTACTATGTCTGCAGTCTCGGACCATCTCCTGTACTATGTCTGCAGTCTCGGACCATCTCCTGTACTATGTCTGCAGTCTCTGACCATCTCTTGTACTATGTCTGCAGTCTCTGACCATTTCCTGTACTATGTCTGCAGTCTCCAACCATCTCCTATATCATGTCTGCAGTCTCTGACCATCTCCTGTACTATGTATGCAGTCTCTGACCATCTCCTGTACTATGTCTGTGGTCTCTGACCCTCTCCTCTACTATGTCTGCAGTCTCTGACCATCTCCTGTACTATGTCTGCAGTCTCGGACCATCTCCTGTATCATGTCTGCAGTCTCGGACCATCTCCTATACTATGTCTGCAGTCTCTGACCATCTCCTGTACTATGTCTGCGGTCTCTGACCATCTCCTGTACTATGTCTGCGGTCTCTGACCATCTCCTGTACTATGTCTGAAGTCTCTGACCATCTCCTGTACTATGTCTGCAGTCTCTAACCGTCTCCTATATCATGTCTGCAGTCTCTGACCATCTCCTGTACTATGTCTGCAGTCTCTGACCATCTCCTGTACTATGTCTGCAGTCTCTGACCATCTCCTGTACTATGTCTGCGGTCTTTGACCATCTCCTGTACTATGTCTGCAGTCTCTGACCATCTCCTGTACTATGTCTGCAGTCTCAGACCATCTCCTGTATCATGTCTGCAGTCTTGAACCATCTCCTATACTATGTCTGCAGTCTCTGACCATCTCCTGTACTATGTCTGCGGTCTCTGACCATCTCCTGTACTATGTCTGCAGTCTCTAACCATCTCCTGTACTATGTCTGCAGTCTCTGACCATCTCTTGTACTATGTCTGCAGTCTCTGACCATCTCCTGTACTATGTCTGCAGTCTCTAACCATCTCCTATATCATGTCTGCAGTCTCTGACCATCTCATGTACTATGTCTGCAGTCTCTGACCATCCCCTGTACTATGTCTGCGGTCTCTGACCATCTCCTGTACTATGTCTGCAGTCTCTGACCATCTCCTGTACTCTGTCTGCAGTCTTGAACCATCGCCTATACTATGTCTGCAGTCTCTGACCATCTCCTGTACTAAGTCTGCAGTCTCTAACCGTCTCCTGTACTATGTCTGCAGTCTCTGACCATCTCCTATACTATGTCTGCAGTCTCGGACCATCTCCTGTATCATGTCTGCAGTCTCAAACCATCTCCTATACTATGTCTGCAGTCTCTAACCGTCTCCTGTACTATGTCTGCAGTCTCTGACCATCTCCTGTACTACGTCTGCAGTCTCTAACCGTCTCCTATATCATGTCTGCAGTCTCTGACCATCTCCTGTACTATGTCTGCGGTCTCTGACCCTCTCCTGTACTATGTCTGCAGTCTCTGACTATCTCCTGTTCTATGTCTGCAGTCTTTGACCATCTCCTGTACTATGTCTGCAGTCTCGGACCATCTCCTGTACTATGTCTGCAGTCTCTGACCATCTCCTGTACTATGTCTGCAGTCTGAGACCATCTCCTGTATCATGTCTGCAGTCTCGGACCATCTCCTGTATCATGTCTGCAGTCTCGGACCATCTCCTATACTATGTCTGCTGTCTCTGACCATCTCCTGTACTATGTCTGCGGTCTCTGACCATCTCTTGTTCTATGTCTGAAGTCTCTAACCATCTCCTATATAATGTCTGCAGTCTCTGACCATCTCCTGTACTATGTCTGCATTCTCTGACCATCTCCTGTACTATGTCTTCAGTCTCTGGCCATCTCCTGTATTATGTCTTCAGTCTCTGACCATCTCCTGTATTATGTCTGCAGTCTCAGACCATCTCCTGTACCATGTCTGCAGTCTCTGATCATCTCCTGTACCATGTCTGCAGTCTCTGACCAGCTCCTGTACCATGTCTGCAGTCTCTGACCATCTCCTGTACCATGTCTGCAGTCTCTGACCATCTCCTGTACCATGTCTGAAGTCTCTGACCATCTCCTGTACTATGTATGCAGTCTCTGATCATCTCCTGTACTCTGTCTGCGGTCTCTGACTATCTCTTGTATTATGTCTGCAGTCTCTGATCATCTCCTATATCATATCTGCAGTCTCCGATCCGTCTCCTGTAATATGTCTGCAGTCTCTGACCATCTCCTGTATCATATCTGTAGTATTTCTGGGGGCTCTTTCTAACAGACTCTCTAAGAGAAGCGCTCTCTCATCAGAGAGGCCCCCCTCCAGGTCCCAAAAAGTACTCTTGCTTCTCTTACTGTATTTTGTTTATTGTACCTGTAAGGATCCCAGGTTAATGAAGACTTTGTGGTGGAGCATTTCTGTGGTTGAGTCGTTGCCATAGAAATATTTGTAAAGGGGAGGAGTTAGTAAAATGACCACGCCCATGTGGGGGCGCCAGAAATATTTCTGCACCCAGGCGCCTGTGACCCTAGGATCGGCCCTGTCAGTGTCTGACTTCCAGTGTCCTGACACCAGCTTTGTCTACCATTTGTGCTTGCCTGCAGTCTGCCTCTGACTTCAGTTTGTTTCCTGGATTTCCTTTTGTCTCATGACATTTTATGCACATGTGAGTGGTCTCTGAAACTTCAGCTGAGCTTATCTGGGGGCCATAACCTGGATACAGGTTGCTGCAAGCCCATCCCCACCTTCAGGGGCCCTGGTGAAGAAGCAGGCTGGGGCTTAGACTCCGCACCCTGGGGAACCCAAGACCTGACAGGTGGCAAAACTACTCACTAATTTTACATGTCTGTGAGTAGAATTATTGAGGTAGGAGAATAACAGTATATGACTGCTGGACAATGAACTTCTGGTATGCAAGTTTTTTATTTCATTCTTCTAGCTAGCAAGAATGAACACTCCTGGCCCGACTCGTGTCTACACGCCAAAGAGTGTTTTCTACAGACAATTCATTGTACATATAACTCTATCACATTACGTCACAAGCACACAGATGATACATTTCCTTTACAAAAACATTCTAACCCTTCACCTACTTCTACTAATGCAAGCAGTTTACTAAAAAATATTCTTTCACAAGTATTGCGCAAGCCTTGCTCTGCGGTTACTTCCTTAATCAGCTGACTGGCCTTTGACACATCCTGGACAGGAAAAGTGTGCTAAGCTAGGCACAGATGGCTTTGCTAAGGGGGGAAGTGTTCATTTGCCAATCCACAGCCTGTCACATTCTACAGACAAAACGTTCTTAACATAGTTAATAGGAAGGAATGGCTTCTTAGCTGGAATTCTAAATCAGCCCTACTACATGTAAAGAACATAGCACATATCATGAGGGACTCCATTTTAGTTTTAAGACACCATTTTAGTTTTACAGGAAAATTGAGAAAACTCAAATGTGAGTTTTAACTGAAACCAATATTATCTTTAAGCTGTTATCTATAGAAAACCTTCTCAAGGTTACCTATACATTTTAGCTAGAATATGGAGTTTGGCCTAGCTCATGTTTGTTCTTGATAAGATAAAGTGCGTCCTTCACCTGTTAATGAATATTCTAGTAGAAATGATGCAAGATTTTGTCTTATAACACCAGCTAATAGTTAAATATTAACTGAACCTATTTTCATTTCAATGACATGTATAAGGTTAGTAAAACTCCTCCCATCCCTCAAAAGACATAAATGCTGTATTTCTGAAACTCAAATTAGATGTCATTAAGTGGCTAAGCAAACCTGTCTCCTGTGTCACTTTATTGATATCTCCAGGCCTGGGGGTCAACGGAGGTCTTCCTGCATTACCTGAACCTATCTGGGTGGTCTTAGAAGCCGTAATTGCCTACAATCTGGGGGCTCGCCGGGAAAAAAAGCTAAAAAAAATCATCTGAAGGTAAGTCTGTATTTTGTCTTTATTGACGAAATATTTCTTGCCTCAGCTCTGATTAAAGCTTTTTAGACCCGTAAATTAGTAGGGGATAAGAACCACGCCAGAGGTTAATATTGGAGGGTTTTTGGGAAACCCACAAAGATAAGCAGTACTGCATACACATATATAGAGACATTCCTTTTGGGAAGGGATATGAAGTGGTTAATGAGGAAATAGACTCCGGTGACCCCAAAATCCTTTGCTTTTTCTTATCTATCGCATTAGAAGTTATAAGATAATCTGTTGTGTGTGTGTGGGTCAGAAGACTGGGTGGTAAGAACAGTCGACTCCCACTGTCAATATGGGTCAGAAACAAGGTAAAGAAGATCCTCCCCCTCTTCCCAATCCAGGAGAAACGTGTAAGGATTTTGTAGCCAGAATTTGTGGTACTAATTATGAATTCATAGTCCCATGGGTTTCAAATTTAGCGGGATGGACCGAAGCCATACACAGTGTAGACCCCTTTCCCCGGGATGGCGCTAATGATGAATTTCACATAGATATGATAAAAGGATTGTGTTTAGGAGATAAGAGAGCTTTCCCTTGGTACCCCGGGGATCCTCAATGGGATATGGATTATATGGAAAAGGGAGGAGAGAACTGGTTAAAATACGCCCCATATTGGTTTCAGAGGGATAATAAGAAACAGAAAAAGCCCACCAAATGTTTAAGTAAGGAAGATTATGACCAGAAACATAGAGAAGAAGCCAATAAAAAGAGATTTGTCCCTGACCCAATAGCCTCACCCCTGCCAATAGTCAGTCATCCTCCACCCGCATATGTACATGTCTATCCAAGTTTAAGAAAGGAAGATATTGATCTTCTGGCTGGACATTATGCAACCAGACAACGGCAGGTCCCCCCCGCTCCACAACCACAACAGCAGATGCCTTCCGCTCCACAACAAGATAGACAGCACCCACAGAGGGCCCGAGTCGAGGTAGGGGAACCAGAAGATGATCAGGGAGCTATAGGAGGGGTAGTTTCACCACCTGGCCAAGAGCAGGAGGAAGAAGACGTTAAAGGGGATAGAATACTTAGTCCCCCTAAAACAAAGAGTGGAACTGTATATAGTAACACTAACCTTCAAGCACCTTTCATGACCATTGGAAATGAATTATTAAAAAAGGTAATAGACATTGAGGACATTGACAGGATAGTAAAACATTGCCCCAAACCCACCACCTCTGCAGGTGGCACTTTAACTTACTTAAAAAAGGCCTGTAAGGGTAGAAATTACACACAGGAAGACATGCGTCTTATCATTGATGGTATCATAGGACACACCAGTTCCTGGAGCTGGGCAAATGTTCCAAGTATAAACACTATTGACACTGGAAATGCGGGAGCATATGGGTTAAACACAGTACCAGGTAGGAACACCATGTGGACAGAATTAGAGACTGAAATGATGAGAGTATTTAAAAATAAAAGTTCCCTCCCTACTGCCATAGCATGCAAACAAAAGTCAGGAGAAACTGTAGTTGAATTCTGGAAAAGGTTTCATGAAAATTGGACAACAGAAGCTGGATTAGCTACAACTACTGATGTGGGAGCTTTGTTTATTCAAACTTTTATGAATAATCTAAAACCCCAGTTCGCCTTGGTGGTGAAACAGATGATATCTGAATGGACCACACAGACGATTGACCAATTTCAGGAAACCTTAATACAGAAAGAAGCAGCAGGGTGTTTTGATGTAATAAAAGAGAAAGCAGTGAGTAGCCTTTATCAGGGTGGAGTGCAAGCTCAGCCTCCCCCAGATAATGGTGGACAATGGGGCAGTGGAAACAGAGGCAGAGGAAGAGGAAGAACAAAAGGGAGAGGGCATGGTTTTTCCAGACCACCCCAGCAGTCCCGCACATGTTGTTTTAACTGTGGACAACAGGGTCACTGGAGAAATCAATGTCCTTATGAATGGAATAACCCAAATACTCAAGATCAAGATCAAATGCATACACAGGGACCCCAATCTAGCCAACCGAATCAAGTTGCCCCAAAGCAACAGGGTCCCCGATTCCCTATACAGTGGAATCAACAGCAACTAAAATGAAGCTGCCCGGAAGGTAGTATCCCAGCATTTCCTTTGATCTCACACTCTTACAATGAACAACCAATTGTGACCCTATATGTCAAAAATAGGCCTGTTCCGTTTTTAACCGATTCAGGGGCAACTCGGAGCACCCTCAGTGAGGACTACTACAGAGGTGAGACTAAAATTGCTGAACCTTCTATGGGAATTAATGGGATACTTACCAAAACATACAAAACACCACCTTTACCAGTAAGTGATGTTGAAAGGGGAGGTGCAACAGTCTTGCATCATTGTTTCAGGATTATACCAAATTGTCCTGTGAATCTCTTGGGTAGAGATTTGATGGGAAGATTGGGTATAACACTGAAAATGACTACTGAAGGAGGGGTCTTCGTACACTCCAAGGTAATACCAATATATTACACTGAGGATAGTGATCTCCCTCCACCAGATGATCCGGTATGGTCAAAAAGCTCCTTGGATGTAGGTCTTATTTCTTGTACCCCATACAAGGCAGCTTTAAAATCATGGGCACAGCCGGTTTATCACAAACAATACCCCATTTCAAAAGAAAAAGAGGAAGGAGTGGCCCCAATGGTGGAAAGGTTCCTGCAGCTAGGAATTCTTAAAGAGACACTGTCACCCTACAACACCCCCATTAACCCAGTAATGAAGCCAGACGGCTCTTACAGGTTTGTACAAGACCTCAGAGCTATAAACAACCTAGTGATACCCATCGCTCCCATAGTGCCTGACGTGCCATCACTCTTAACCTCCATACCATGCGATGCAGAGTATTTTTCGGTCATTGACCTTTGTAATGCATTTTTTTCAGTTTCTGTTGACGAAGAGACACAGCCTATCTTTGCATTCAATTTCAGAAACCGCCAGATGACGTGGTGTAGATTACCCCAGGGCTATGTAGACTCCCCTGTAGTGTACACAGTGGCCCTCCAGGCAACCCTGCGGTCTTGGACACCCCGCCATGGTTCCGTCCTACTTCAATATGTTGATGATTTGTTGTTGTGTAGTCCAAGCCAGAAAGCATGTAAAAATGATGGTTTAGATCTGTTACATTGGTTAGCAGACAATGGTCACAAGGTTTCTAAGAAAAAGCTACAATGGTGTCAGGAAACTGTTGAATACCTTGGTTTTGTACTCTCCAAAGGAGAAAGGAAAATCAGTCACAAGAGAGCTGCGGCTCTCGTGGGTCTGCCCCGCCCACTTACTAAGAAGGACATGCTATCCTTTCTTGGAATGATTGGTTACTGCCGCCAATGGATACCTGATTGTTCCTACTATGATAATCTCCTGAGGCAAGCCACAGGTACTGACATGCCAGATTGTGTGAAATGGAATGATGAAATGTACAATGCTTTTGTGTATCTTAAAACTGCAATGGTCACATCTCCTGGACTTGGACTACCTGAATATGGTAAAATGTTTCACTTGTTTGCAAGGGACAACTGTAAAACAATGGCGGGGGTCCTGGCTCAGGAGCATGGGGGGAAACTCCGCCCAATTGCGTTTTTTTCAAAAGTTGTGCCGATGCCAGTACAGGGCATGCCGGCGTGTCTCAGAGCTCTGGCATCCTGTGCGATGGTGGTGGAAATGGCTACATCATTCACTCTAGGGCATGCCACCACACTACACACCACTCACAATGTATCCATTCTACTAAAGAACATCCATACCCAGCACATGTCAGCCCAGAGGCTGAGCGGTTATGAAGTAATTTTACTTTCTAACCCAAAACTTGAGATCAAATATGCCTCTCCCACTTCTGGCCCAGCTCCAATCCTGAATGCCTTGCTAGGCTTGAAAGGTGAAGAAGATGAGGTAGTGCCTCAACATGAATGCATGGACCTCATCCACCAAGACACATCCCCGAGACCAGACATGTCTTCAACTGCTCTCCCTGGAGCACAGAATGTCTTTGTGGATGGGTCTTGTTCAAGACCAAATGATAACACATACCATGCAGGGTATGCTGTTGTTCAGCTGCCTGATAAAATACTGGAAGCAAACCCTGTCCCATTCCAATCAGCACAAGCTGCAGAACTTATAGCCCTTACTCGAGCTTGTCAGCTTTTTGAAGGGCAGGATGTAAACATTTACACAGACTCCAAGTACGCGTACGGTGTCGCGCATGATTTTGGAGTCATATGGAAAAGGCGGGGCTATATAGCAGCAGACGGTAAATCCATCTCACATTCCACGCTTGTCACAAGTCTGTTAGAAGCTATACAATTACCAAGGTCCATAGCTATACTACACTGTAGGGCACATACAGGGCAACAGGATGACATAGCCAAAGGCAACGCCTTAGCTGACAAAGCAGCAAAAGAAGCAGCATCCACACAGCCTGCAAACATACAAATGCCATTACTCTCACCAGAAATTCCTCTTTTGGATCAAACATTGCGTGATCTCCAAGCATATGCCACAGACCAAGACATCCAGCAATGGAACTCAATAGGTGTGCAGACAAACCCAGAAACTGACCTTGTCTGCCAAGAGGGGAGACCATGTATCCCTGTAGCCAGTGCACCCATTTTTATTTCACAATACCATGGGATAGGTCACAGAGGGTGGAAAGTCACATGTGAACTTTTGGATAAGGATTTTTACATTCCAGGTCTTCCCTCTCTCGTTAAGGCATATGTTTCCAGATGCATCACATGCATTCGGAATAACCCTAGCAACCCTCACAAAGCAAAACACGAACATCTGATATATCCATCTACACCATTCACTCATCTGCAGATAGATTTTACACACATGCCCAAACTAGGTAAAAGACAGGAATATTTGCTAATAATAGTGGACATGTTCTCAAGATGGATAGAATTGTTTGTAACTACAAAGGAAGATGCACAAACAGTAGTGAGGATTCTGATACAAGAAATTATCCCAAGGTGGGGTTGCCCACTACAGATCAACTCTGACAATGGTCCTGCATTTGTGGCCAAAGTTTGTCAAGACCTGGTAAAAACACTGAAAATAGAATGGAAGTTTCATATTCCTTACCACCCCCAGAGTTCAGGTATAGTGGAAAGGATGAACAGAACCATCAAAGATAAGATCAGGAAGGCCACTGGAGGTACGTATGCAAATTGGAAGAAGGTCCTACCAGCTGTACTAGCCGAGGTAAGAATGACACCCTCTAAAAAGACAGGATACTCTCCTTTTGAAGTCTTAATGGGTAGGCCATTCCCCACCCCATGGGCCAGACAGCCACTTATGTTAGAAAGAGGGGACCTAGATCTTATTCAGGAAGAATATGTAAAAAAACTTATTGAAACTTTGGATAAAGTTGAAAGGAATGTTGCTCGCACCTCTCCTTCTTCTTCACAGGAACCTACACACCCTTTCCAGGTGGGTGACACCGTGGTGGTCCAGAGATTGAACCGCACCAAGAAACAAGAGTTTCCCTTCGGACCCCCAACCACAGTGATCGCAGTCACCCGCACAGCTATTTTGGTAGAAGGACAACAGGCCTGGATTCATGCAAGTCGCGTAAAGAAGGTCAACCAGGACCCTAAGAAGCAAGGCAAAGATAAAGCACAGAGAGGTGAAGCAAGTGATATAAATCCTCGAAAACAGAGTGAAGCAGGTGGCCAAGACTCTGAACAAGATGACGTCACTTATTTCACCACGGACTTCTGGGAAAGCCTTGTGCCTCCTATGCTGGGCTGCCCTGATTGTGTTCCTGCCAACTTGGCTGATAACTAACTGTATTTATTATTCTGAAGATTTGGGACTCATAAAGGGTATTTGTGGGGCCTCTAACACTCTACAACAGAATAATACACATGACAGACACAAGAGAAATGAAAACTCAGAAAGTTTTACAGATAAAATGTTATTGTTGAAGTTTAAATATAGCTACGCCCAGAAATCTGGATTTGAAAAATCTTGGATATGTAGTAAACTCCATCCTAGCACTGCTAGAATCCCCTTAATGGCAGTACCTCTAAACTTCACCCCACTCCTTAATGGCACACCTCCTGTCGTCCTTACAGAAGTCATAAGAACACTTTCAAATAATACCCTTACTTTCCAAATTACTGGTAGAAGTCATTCCCCAGACTGGTGTTTTAGGCTGGGAAACTCCACAAATGGAGCTGAAGTTTGCCAACAAGCTAATATTAACTTTTCAATGACTTCAATTGAAAGCCCTTTCTTTCATACTTCAGAACCTGCCCTAAACACCACTCTAATAAATTTTCTTAACTCCAGTTCCACTTCCACAGTAGGACAATTATTGTCGAGTTTAACTTTTTCCAGTTTTTCTGATGAAATGATGACAATATTCAACAAACGATCCTTAGCTCTAGGAAACAGTATTTATATTTGTTGTGGAAAAATCTGTCACCCTTGGATTCCCACCGAACCCCAAGGATGGTGTTATCTTGCATCCCTAGTCCCCATCATGGGCGTAGTAGGAGATAGCAAGGGAAGACACCTCCTTGAAGCTAGCATGCATCCTAGGTACCCCCTCAAACACCGCAATAAAAGGGAGTTATTTCTTACAAAGGATAAGGCATGGGCTTGGTTCCCCTCATGGACTGGGTGGGGAATAGACTTAATGAAAAGGTTGAATAATTACACTGGAATCATTGATGAAATAATGGAAAAGAATTCTGATGATATTACTAAATTAAATATAGAAACTAGGGCAATTAGAAAACAATTAGAACTACACGAGTTAGCCATAGAAAGCATGAGTGCTGCCTTAACTGGGTTATGTGAAAACACAGAAGATTATGAGTGTTGTACCTGGTTTCATAACACAAGTATGGAGGTACCAGATTATTATGATATAATTGCACAACACCGGAAAGAAGTAAACAAATTACAAGATGAAGCTAGAAACATTGCTAAGACATGGGATCCTTTTGCAAACCTAAGTTCTGGGATAGGAATTTTGGCATGGATAAAGAGTGCTGCCATAACTATAATTATGATTGCTCTTTTTGTTTTGTTCTTATATGCCTGTTATAAGCTTATAATGTGTATAATTGTTAAGGCATCCCGAACCCCTGATCCTGCTGCTGCGAATAGAATTTATCTGAGTATGTATTATGATAGAAGAAAATTTACATAACTGTGAAAGATAGTGAGCCATATAAATAATGTCTCAAAGAGGGGATTGTAAAGAACATAGCACATATCATGAGGGACTCCATTTTAGTTTTAAGACACCATTTTAGTTTTACAGGAAAATTGAGAAAACTCAAATGTGAGTTTTAACTGAAACCAATATTATCTTTAAGCTGTTATCTATAGAAAACCTTCTCAAGGTTACCTATACATTTTAGCTAGAATATGGAGTTTGGCCTAGCTCATGTTTGTTCTTGATAAGATAAAGTGCGTCCTTCACCTGTTAATGAATATTCTAGTAGAAATGATGCAAGATTTTGTCTTATAACACCAGCTAATAGTTAAATATTAACTGAACCTATTTTCATTTCAATGACATGTATAAGGTTAGTAAAACTCCTCCCATCCCTCAAAAGACATAAATGCTGTATTTCTGAAACTCAAATTAGATGTCATTAAGTGGCTAAGCAAACCTGTCTCCTGTGTCACTTTATTGATATCTCCAGGCCTGGGGGTCAACGGAGGTCTTCCTGCATTACCTGAACCTATCTGGGTGGTCTTAGAAGCCGTAATTGCCTACACTACACACCTAACCATGGCCATATAATCTGATCCCCATTCCTACTTCATTCCCCCCTTTGATCATAATCATAGCGATTAATATGAGCGAGATTAAGCATCACTAAATAGCATACAGGTCTGCTTTCTAATGGATCAGAGCCCAATGTGACTGAGATTTTTTTTTTTTTTTTTTTTAGTCTTGGGGGGTTAATGGCTGGTATTTCCACATAGCCATAATATGGGTCGCAGCCTTTCTTTCTACGGTGGCTTCAATGAAACTCTGGATCATTCTAGTCCCAAGGGGAATCAGACAGGGCAGCAGCATACATGCTACGAGTATTATTACAACGATCCCCAATATAGCCTTTACCCCATATACACTGGGAAAACCCCAATCTCCGAACCAGCTACCAGCATTGAAACCATCCCATGTTTGGACTGGCACATGAGCTAATTTTTTCATTCTACCAGTGATTTCCTCAACTACTTTTCCTGTGTTGTCCACTTCTAAGCAACAATTACTCAGATTAAATTTTACACAGACACCACCCTCAGTAGCTAACAGATAGTCTAAGGCAAGTCTATTCTGATACACATGAGCACGTAAATTAGTTCCTTGTTTAGCAAGCAAATTTAAGGCAGCAGCAGTTTCGTTAGTAATTATTTCTAATACAGCCTGTAACCTTATAATTCGATTAAGCATATAAATTGGTGTTCTATAACCGTAACTGCCATCTTCGGCCCATGTGGCTGGACCATAATACTGGACAATACGTTCTGGGGGCCATTCATTATCTTTCCAGTTTCCTATCTTCAGACTAGATGACCTCCGCTTCCTCTTTGAACCTATGTACACAGGGACTCCCAGTTCTTCCCTATTTCCCAGTGGAAGAAGGAAAAATGAGGGTTTTAATGTACCTAAGACACAGGCTCCTGACCAGTCTTGGGGGAGCTCTGAATAGGCTTTATTCCCACAAATCCAGTACAAGTTTTCTGGGGCCTTCCAGTTAGACTCTTTGGTGAGATTTTCCCATAGCCCTTTTAGATGAGTGAAATTGGTAAAGGGGTGTGGGTCAGGCACGGGTACGTTTGTATCACTCCACCAGGATGTACTTTTTGAAGTGTTATTATAAAACTGTTGTCCTAAACAGGCCATTTCTCCTACATGTGTTTTATACTGGGGACCCGACCTGGCTATACAATATTTCCCAATTATTGACGTTTTCAGGTGCCATTCTGACCTTATTCGTTCATGGGGCTGCTCAGAGGTGGCACTGAATGGCACATCATAATCTTTTTCCCTGGCTTCCCAAGGCCATTGGTCTCCCATGTTGGTTCCTCCACACACATAGCAATCTGTGACTTGTAAATTGTCAGCCACACTTTCTGCCAGTTCAATGAACAGGTTCTTTGTGCTAGGGGGCACTTCCATACCAGTGGCTAGCTCTTCATATAAGGAATGAAATAGCTGATGATTAACACTCTTTGTTAGTTCAGTTTCTAGTGAGACATACACAATTGTACCGGGGACTGATCCTTTACCATAAATATGAACTCCAAACTTATTTCCCCATTGTGCTAAAAACTGGACAGGGTTATGTATGGTGAAATTCACAGGGGTGCAGCTTCCCACTGTGCAGCTGGATGAACCAGCTAAAGATTTTAGAATGGCATCCTGATTTTTCATTCCCCATGTTCCCCAGGCAGCACACCTCCAGTTGGGGCAGTAATTCCATTCCTCTCCTGCACAGCTAGGTCCCAGTTTCCCTGAACAGATGTACCTATCATTTCTTAAATACTCTCTCTCCCATTCCAATCCCCCACACCCTCCCCTTGGGAAGTGGTTGAGGTTGATGGCAGCACACACATCAAAGATTAGGCTTGCTGCAGTGCTGGGGTCAGTGATCAGTGTACAGTTTATCAGCTTACCGGTGGAACTAAAGCTCCGAATGGTTAGCCAGGTTTTATAGGGTGCATAAGTGGGGTCATAACAGGTTATCTGATTTTCAAAGGAGCACATTGAATAGGTAGTCCCATTATGTATGCAAGTACCAGTCTCTGTGCCCTTGCATTGATAATGGGAGTGCCACAATAACATCTTGGTAGTTACGGATCCTACTCTGGTAGTCTTTATACAAGGGTCACATGAGATACTCTCCCCCCCTGTTAACCTGGTCAGTATCACTATTATGACTATCAACAGTCTCATTATAACGATTTTAGTAAACATTACACGATGAATATCCTCAGGCTTCAGCTTGTGCGTAGACCAACCAGCGTCCGGGCTGTGGTTGGAGCAGAGCTTAGTAGATATCCTTTATCTTCCGCCGTCCGTTGAGCCAGCAGCTTCCAGGGGTGTGCTGGCCACAGGGCTGCAGTCTGTCTATCTTCTGCCGTGCGTAAATTCAGCAGCTTCCAGGGGTGTGCTGAACACAGGGCTGGAGTTCTTCCTTCTGATTTCTCTGGTCAATCTCAGTCTCAAAGGATCTTGGGGGTCTACTGTACTGTGCCAGGAGTCTGTGAGGTCAGCAGCTCGCTTTACCCTGGAGTGGTGTATCCAAGGTGTCACCTCGGCTACCTTAATGGCTGTTGGGGTAGATAGCAGAACAATGTAAGGACCTCTCCATTTTGGCCCTTGTGGGGTTAAGTTCCACTCCTTTACCCACACTGTATCTCCTGGTTTAAAGGGGTGTACTGGGTTCGACAAGCTTATGGGAAGTTTCTCTTGAACCCATTTCCCTATGTCCTGCATACTTTCCCCAAGTTTCTGTATCAGTTCACGGTTAACTACCCCTTCTATCTGATGCAAGTCTCCTCTTATCCCTCTAATGATGGGTGGGGGCCTACCATACAGTACCTCAAAAAGGGGACAGATTTGTCCTCTTTGTTGGGGCACTCCGAATTCTCAGTAAGGCAATGGGCAACATCAAGGTCCACTCCATTTGGGTTTCCTGACAGAGCTTAGCCAGTTGTGACTTGAGTGTGCGGTTCATCCGTTCAACTTTTCCAGAGCTTTGGGGCCTATATGCGGTATGTAGTTTCCAAGTAATCTTAGGTGCCGTTGCTAATTCCTGGAGACACTTGTGGACAAAGTCAGGGCCATTGTCTGGGCCTATATCTGGGGATAAACATCTTTTACAAAACTGCTTCCGTCAGTAAAGTACTCAACGTTTGGATTTTCCAAGGGGCTGTCTTTCAAGTCTGGTCGGCTTACATATCCAATACCCGGAGACTGTCATGAGTTAGGGGTTCTTGTGAGGTGGGGAGCAGAGTGGCTGGGTTCAAAGGGTTTACAGTCTCTAAGTGGATACGAGGATTTTCACACAGCATAGCTTGATATTTAACCATTCGACTGGTCGTGAACCAGTGATTTCCCTTGTAATCCATTAATGCCTGTACCTGGTGAGGGACTCGGACATAAGTCTCCTGACCTAATGACAACTTGTCAGCTTCGACCACAAGGAGGGCTGTTGCTGCGATGGCCCTCTGCAGGATGGCCATCTCTGAGCTACAGTGTCCAGTTGTTTTGAAAGGTATGCTACAGGGCGCTGCCAAGACCCAGAGTATTGTGCCAGGACTCCTACTACTATTCCTTGTTTTTCACTGTCATACAAATAGAAGACTTTTTGGCTATCTGGCAAGCCTAGCGCAAGAGTCTGCATTAGGGAGACCTTAATGTCTTAATGCTCTGTTTTGCTGTTCTCCCCATTGGAAGGGTTCCTTTTCTCCCCCCTTTGTGGATTCATAGAGGGGTCTGGCTTTTATGGCAAAGTCCGGTATCCAGATTCAGCAGAATCCTGCCACCCCCAGGAATTCACGTACTTGCCGTCTGGTAGTCAGGGTGGGAATCTGACAAACAACTTCTTTCCTGCCTTCTCCCAATTGTCTCTGTCCTTGTGATACTCTGAATCCCAGGTACTTTACAGTCTCTTGTCAAAATTACACCTTTCTCCGGGACACCTTATAACCTGCCTCCCACAGTAATTGTAACAGTTCATTAGTGACCGCTGGGTGCATGGTCATTACAGCCTGATTGACCACTCGGAGGTCTTGAACAGGATGACAGTGAGCTGTTTCAGGTTTCTGCACTGGGAGTAGAGGTGTATTCCAGGGAGACTGACAGGGTTTTAGAATTCCATAGTGTAGGAATTTGTTTAAGTACTTTTGTTTTCCTACTAGGGCTTTTAGAGGGACTGGGTACTGTTTCAGGCTGACTGGAGTGGCTCCTGATTTTAATTCAATAAGGATTGAGGGAACGTGTGTGGTTAATCCTGGTAGGTTGTCTTCTGCCCACAGTCCCGGGATGTCTTGCAGTATGCGGGCTTCAAAGGGATGCGGGGCAAGGGTCCGGTTATTTGCATCAGGATCTCTCGGAGTGGAAGTGGACACTTGATTGGGGAGCCCATGGACTACTGCTGAGTTCCCTATTTCTGTCCTGCCTATACCCAGAGTGCTACGGTCAGGAGTATATTTACTGAGATTTGGCATTGACAAACTTGCTGAATCTGATGTAGGTGAACAACTACTTGAGTCCCCTTGTTTACTGGACGGGGCATTTGGACATGGCTCTAACCTGTCTCTATCTGAGGTCCTTTCATCTACATACGGGGGAGGCTGATCTGTCTCTTCGGGTTGAGAATATATGTCTTTTGTTTGTTTTGTCAGTGGTACTACTCTTGTCCTAACTATAATTCTATACTGTTCCTCTTTCTGTGGCTTCTATCCACTGCAGGTCTTTATCTCCCATTTGTCCAAAGGATGCACAATCATCCAGACGGACGTTTTCTCCTAGATGACTGACTGACTGACTGACTGGCTGACTGACTGACTGACTGACTGACTGACTGACTGACTGACTGACTGAGGATTTATCCGAGAGACGCACAATCATCTGGACGGATATTCCTCCTGACTGGCTGGCTGAGGATTTATCCGAGAGACGCACAATCATCTGGACGGATATTCCTCCTGACTGGCTGGCTGAGGATTTATCCGAGAGATGCACAATCATTTGGACGGATATTCCTCCTGACTGGCTGGCTGAGGATTTATCCGAGAGATGCACAATCATCTGGACGGATATTCCTCCTGACTGGCTGGCTGAGGATTTATCCGAGAGATGCACAATCATCTGGACGGATATTCCTCCTGACTGGCTGGCTGAGGATTTATCCGAGAGATGCACAATCATCTGGACGGATATTCCTCCTGACTGGCTGACTGAGGATTTATTCGAGGGATGCACAATCACCCGAACGAACAGTCCTCCTGGAAGGTGCGTCTTGGTCATGTTTCTGTAAGTCTGACATAATATTCTCAAATAATCAGTCAATGGTCTCTAAGTCAAGGGTTCCCTGTGGGGGCCACCGCGCTCCATAGCAGGGCCAATCTTTCTCACACAATGTTATCAATTTCTCAGGGCTAAGTTTTTAAATTACAGTTCTTTAGAAAATCCCTTCTTAAAGTTGGAGATCATGGTTTGTAGAGGAAATTCAACACTATGTTTCCCACCCATTCTTATAACTTAACAGACACCAAGACAGACACAGAGGGTAGGGTAAATGATGAGAATTCAGTAAGGGGTCTGAATCCTCGACACAGGTAGGGACAATAGACAACGCTTCCCTCGGTCAGTGGCCTGGACGTGGTCTCCCAGCCAGAAAACGCACTTAAAAGAGGACACGGTCACTTCACCACAAAGTGATGTCTCATACACACATCAATCATACCAGACATTCCCACCCAAAAATTACTGACTGACTGAGGATTCGTCCGAAAGATGCACAATCATCTGAACGGACGTCTCTCTCGGAAGGTGATCAGGCTTCCCTTCTCTCGATCCGTCGAGAGGCAGGCTGGCTGTCTTAACTGTTATCCAAAAACAAAAGTAAAAAGGCTCTCACCTGTTCCCGTTGGAGCTCCAGCTATCTACTTCTCGGATTCCCAGGTCCATTTGACGCTACGAAGGTCGTCCACAGCAGGCCACCAAATGGGACACAGCGCAGTCTCCTAGATAACAGTTCTAGAAGGCGCCTTTTGAGACTACGATATAGCCCACAGGGCTGGCCTCTCGGACCATTCCTTGTAGGTCTGGTGGAAAACAGTGCCACCTGCCTCAACAGGTCACACCGATATTCCCCCCTTACGGCCAATGCACCAAATGAGGTAGGAGAATAACAGTATATGACTGCTGGACAATGAACTTCTGGTATGCAAGTTTTTTATTTCATTCTTCTAGCTAGCAAGAATGAACACTCCTGGCCCGACTCGTGTCTACACGCCAAAGAGTGTTTTCTACAGACCGTTCATTGTACATATAACTCTATCACATTACGTCACAAGCACACAGATGATACATTTCCTTTACAAAAACATTCTAACCCTTCACCTACTTCTACTAATGCAAGCAGTTTACTAAAAAATATTCTTTCACAAGTATTGCGCAAGCCTTGCTCTGCGGTTACTTCCTTAATCAGCTGACTGGCCTTTGACACATCCTGGACAGGAAAAGTGTGCTAAGCTAGGCACAGATGGCTTTGCTAAGGGGGGAAGTGTTCATTTGCCAATCCACAGCCTGTCACATTCTACAGACAAAACGTTCTTAACATAGTTAATAGGAAGGAATGGCTTCTTAGCTGGAATTCTAAATCAGCCCTACTACACACCTAACCATGGCCATATAATCTGATCCCCATTCCTACTTCATTATAGGGGTCTGATAATGTTCTGTATATATACACAGTATCTCACAAAAGTGAGTACACCCCTCACATTTTTGTAAATATTTTATTATATCTTTTCATGTGACAACACTGAGGAAATGACACTTTGCTACAATGTAAAGTAGTGAGTGTACAGCTTGTATAACAGTGTAAATTTGCTGTCCCCTCAAAATAACTCAACACACAGCCATTAACGTTCAAACCGCTGGCAACAAAGTGAGTACACTCCTAAGTGAAAATGTCCAAATTGGGCCCAAAATGTCAATATTTTGTGTGACCACCATTATTTTCCAGCACTGCCGTAACCCTCCTTGGCATGGAGTTCACCAGAGCTTCACAGGTTGCCACTGGAGTCCTCTTCCACTCCTCCATGACAACATTACATTGTTAGAGACCTTGCGCTCTTCCACCTTCTGTTTGAGGATGCCCCACAGATGCTCAATAGGGTTTAGGTATGGAGACATGCTTGGCCAGTCCATCACCTTTACCCTTACACCTTACCTGTCTTTAGCAAGGCAGTGATCATCTTGGAGGTGTGTTTGGGGTCATTATCATGTTGGAATAGGAAAAAAGGAGGAGATCATGCTCTGCTTCAGTCTGTCACAGTACATGTTGGCATTCATGGTTCCCTCGATAAACTGTAGCTTCCTAGTGCTGGCAGTACTCATGCAGCCCCAGACCATGACACTCCCACCACCATGCTTGATTGTAGGCAAGAGACACTTGTCTTTGTACTCCTCACCTCCTGCTTGACACAATCTGAACCAAATAAGTTTATATTGGCCTCATCAGACCACAGGACATGGTTTCAGTAATCCATGTCCTTAGTCTGCTTGTCTTCAGCAAACTGTTTGCGGGCTTTCTTTTGCATCATCTTTAGAAGAGGCTTCCTTCTGGGGTGACAGCTGTGCAGACCAATTTGATGTAGTGTGCGGCGTATGGTCTGAGCACTGACAGGCTGACCCCCCCCCACCCCTTAAACCTCTGCAGCAATGCTGGCAGCACACATACAGTGCCTTGCGAAAGTATTCGGCCCCCTTGAACTTTTCAACCTTTTGCCACATTTCAGGCTTCAAACATAAAGATATAAAATTTTTATTTTTTGTGAAGAATCACCAACAAGTGGGACACAATTGTGAAGTGGAACGAAATCTATTGGATTGTTGAAACTTTTTTAACTAATAAAAAAATGAAAAGTAGGGCGTGCAATATTATTCGGCCCCCTTGCGTTAATACTTTGTAGAGCCACCTTTTGCTGCGATTACAGCTGCAAGTCGCTTGGGGTATGTCTCTATCAGTTTTGCACATCGAGAGACTGAAATTCTTGCCCATTCTTCCTTGCAAAACAGCTTGAGCTCAGTGAGGTTGGATGGAGAGCGTTTGTGAACAGCAGTTTTCAGCTCTTTCCACAGATTCTCGATTGGATTCAGGTCTGGACTTTGGCTTGGCCATTCTAACACCTGGATACGTTTATTTGTGAACCATTCCTTTGTAGATTTTGCTGTATGTTTGGGATCATTGTCTTGTTGGAAGGTAAATCTCCGTCCCAGTTTCAGGTCTTTTGCAGACTCCAACAGGTTTTCATCCAGAATGGTCCTGTATTTGGCTGCATCCATCTTCCCCTCAATTTTAACCATCTTCCCTGTCCCTGCTGAAGAAAAGCAGGCCCAAACCATGATGCTGCCACCACCATGTTTGACAGTGGGGATGGTGTGTTGAGTGTGATGAGCTGTGTTGCTTTTACGCCAAACATATCGTTTTGCATTGTGGCCAAAAAGTTCGATTTTGGTTTCATCGGACCAGAGCACCTTCTTCCACATGTTTGGTGTGTCTCCCAGGTGGCTTGTGGCAAACTTTAGACGAGACTTTTTATGGATATCTTTGAGAAATGGCTTTCTTCTTGCCACTCTTCCATAAAGGCCAGATTTGTGCAGTGTACGACTGATTGTTGTCCTATGGACAGACTCTCCCACCTCAGCTGTAGTTCTCTGCAGTTCATCCAGAGTGATCATGGGCCTCTTGGCTGCATCTCTGATCAGTCTTCTCCTTGTCTGAGCTGAAAGTTTAGAGGGACAGCCAGGTCTTAGTAGATTTGCAGTGGTCTGATACTCCTTCCATTTCAAAATGATCGCTTGCACATTGCTCCTTGGGATGTTTAAAGCTTGGGAAATCTTTTTGTATCCAAATCCAGCTTTAAACTTCTCCACAACAGTATTACGGACCTGCCTGGTGTGTTCCTTGGTCTTCATGATGCTCTCTGCGCTTTCAACAGAACCCTGAGACTATCACAGAGCAGGTGCATTTATACAGAGACTTGATTACACACAGTTGGATTCTATTTATCACCATCAGTCATTTAGGACAACATTGGATCATTCAGAGATCCTCGCTGAACTTCTGGAGTGAGTTTGCTGCACTGAAAGTAAAGGGGCTGAATAATTTTGCACGCACCACTTTTCAGTTTTTTATTTGCTAAAAAAGTTTAAAATATCCAATAGATTTCGTTCCACTTCACAATTGTGTCCCACTTGTTGGTGATTCTTCACAAAAAATTAAAATCTTATATCTTTATGTTTGAAGCCTGAAATGTGGCAAAAGTTTGAAAAGTTCAAGGGGGCCGAATACTTTTGCAAGGCACTGTATGTCTATTTCTCAAAGACAGCCTCTGGATATGACTCTGGGCACGTGCACTTAAAATCTTTAACTTCTTTGGTCGACCATGGTGAGGCCTGTTCTGAGTGGAACCTGTCCTGTTAAACCACTGTATGGTCTTGGCCACCATGCTGTAGCTCAGTTTCAGGGTCTTGGCAATCTTCTTATAGCCTAAGCCATCTTTATATAGAGCAACAATTCTTTTTTTCAGATTCTCAGAGAGTTCTTTGCTATGAGGTGCCATGTTGAACTTCCAGTGACCAGTATGAGAGTGAGAGCGATAACACCAACTTTAACACACCTGCTCTCCATTCGTGCATCTTACCCTCCCTTTCTCCTATTGATCCTCATTAAACTACTATTTCCTAGATCCTCCATTGTGCAGCAGTATGTGACTCCTGACCTTACCATCGTTTCCTTACAGCAGTTCTAAAAGTGAGTCTGCTGAACATCCAGCTTACTATCTTTTACATGGACTAGTATAATTATTCCACCCTCTGGTATTTCCCGCCTTCCACAACTTGTAAAGCTTAGAAGTTTTTCCTCTCTTCTGCTTTTTGGGTCTCTCCCCTTTCTATTTCCCACTCCCCTATCCACTAGTGCCCCCTGGTTCCTTACCCTTTCCTATTCCCCCCTCCCTTTTTTTGTGTGTGTCTCTTCCCCTTTCCCAGTGGCATCGGGAGGGGGGGGCTGAGGGGGGCTGGAGCTCCGAGTGGGCCCCCAAAAAGCCTTCTCAGCATTCACAATTCTATTGTCAACCCAGACAACGAGTGAGGACCGATCTGACTCAGAGCGCGGCCCAGTGACATAGCAGGTCCAGCCTTCTGGAGCCTGCAGCACCTATGATGGACGTCCCACTGGTCCAATGCCAGGACTGCAGGACGTGTGACGTCCATCATAGGTGCTGCAGGCTCCAGAAGGTGGGAATTACAATGCGGCTGCATCGAGCACTATGAGATCCCCGCTCAGCCCTCAGGCGGGCGGCTCTCCTCTCCTGTCTCTGGCTGTCTGCCTGCTGTCTACTGGGATGGGCGCACCGCACACTGCGGCTGAGCTGCAGGAGGAGGTCACCTGAAGACTGACGCGTAATGGTCAGGTAGGTCAGTGTGTGTCAGGTAGGTCAGTGTATGTCAGGTAGGTCACTGTGGGTCAAGTAGGTCAGTGTGTGTCAGGTAGGTCAGTGTGGGTCAGGTATGTCAGTGTAATGGTTAGGTAGGTCAATGTACGTCAGGTAGGTCAGTGTAATGGTCAGGTAGGTCAGTGTGGGTCAGGTAGGTCAGTGTGGGTCAGGTAGGTCAGTGAGCATCAGGTAGGTCAGTGTGGGTCAGTGTAATGGTCAGTGTGGGTCAGGTAGGTCAGTGTAATGGTCAGTGTGTGTCAGGTAGGTCAGTGTAATGGTCAGTGTGTGTGTCAGTTAGGTCAGTGTGTGTCAGGTAGGTCAGTGTGGGTCAGGTAGGTCAGTTTTTAGTGGTCAGCATTGATCGACACTGGTAAGCCAGGTAGCAACTAGCAAGTGACCTTACCCCCCCCCCCCCTCCTGCCACACAACACACACCCCGGTGCCGGGCTCAGACTTAGGGCTGAAGCCCCTGGTCTTTTTCCCACCTAGCAACGTCCCTGCCCTTTCCCCTTCTACTTTGTTCTTAGTCCCCGCCCCCCATCCCTTATCTACCACAGCTCTCTTACCAGTTAGGCTGCCTCTGTGTCTGAAGATACCCCTAAAAAGTGGGATAGTAAACGTGCTTTTCACAGCTTTGACTCTAGCTCCAATTGTACAATGCAGAAAGACTCAAAATCCCAAAGCCTTCTATTGTTGAAGTGTGTCTCGCCTAAAGTGGATTTAAACCCACTCTCATCCTTTCTAAACTACTGCCATAGTGGTTATCTATAAGGATATACATGCCTCCTGCATGTATCCTTACCTGTCAAATGTATCCCCTCTGTCTGTTATGAGACCGGAAAAACTGTAGATTCTGTGGGTGGGTCTGTTGTCCGGAGCTCGGTGGGTGCAGCCGTGATGTCAGTAAACTCCCAGCCCAACTCTGCACTCCCTTTGTTAACATGCATTTTCTCCTGTGTATTTCTTACATTGCACATCTGCTATGATCACTAACATCCAGTCAAAACCCAGAAAAGTCACCACATGATTCAGCATGCCAAATCATGCTGGGGTGTGGAGCAGCCAATCCTGGGAGAGCTGGAGAAGAAAGGAGGAGGGGATCTGACGTACACAGAATGCCTCTCTCAGGTTTGTGCATGAGATATGTAAATCACCGGTCACTCACAGCAAGGGGGAAGAACTGACTCCTATTTCTCCGTGTGTCATTTTTTAATCTCATTGAAAAAAGGTGAGAGGACTGCTCAGAGCTGGATTAACTCTTTGTGGCAAAACTGGGCACAGATGACATGAAATCCTATACTGTACAAGGTACAAGCCTTAATTAGAAAAAAAAAATTTGGGTTTACATCCACTTTCAAGTAAAAGGTCTAAACGTGTCCAGGAAAAACAATCGCAGGTCATGACCGCTCCTACCAAACACAAAGCCCAGTTTATTTTTCTTCAGGAAACCCATTTTAGCTCAGACTCCATCCCTAAATTTGCTAACAACCTCCATCAAACAGCTATTCACTCCACGAACCCTCCCGCAAAGACTAAAGGGGTGTCCATACTAATATCCAAGCACGCTCCATTCCAATTGTCAGACTCCTTGGTGGATCTGGAGGGTAGATTTGTCTTTATGAAGGGCCTATTTGCCTCTAAACCACTAACACTGGCGAATATTTATTGTCCAAATGAACACCAGGTTTCCTTCTTTAGGAAAATCAATGATCATTTGTTCTCCTTTCAAGAGGGCTTGGTCCTTCTGAGGGGAGACTTTAATGCTCCACTGAATCCAGAGATTGACACCTCCTCAGCAGGCACCTCCACATTGACATACCGAGCCCTTCGTCAGATTAAAATTACAACTAGCCTTACACGATACGTGGCACACATTATTCCCCTCGGTCAAAGGCTATACTTTTTATTCAATCCCATTGCAAAAATATTCCTGAATAGATTATTTCTTTCTCTCCCAGAATGACCTGACTTGCCTTAAGCATGCAACAATAGATCCGATGTTCCTGTCAGGTCACCACCCTATTTTGGTAACCCTGACTGTCCTGACTGCCAACCTGGCGATTAAATATGTTCTTGCTCAAAGAACCGGAATTTGCCGCCCACCTAGAGTCCCCACTAAAAGACGGGGAGAACCTCAATGTCTCGTGGTTCGGCCGATCAGCCCTCCTAAAAATTATAATCTTACCACGCCTTTTATACCTTATGCAGACCATTATGATTCATTTACCGGCCTCTTTCTTTGCGGCCTACAAGAAAGCTTGCTCATTGTTCATATGGAGAAGCTCTCCACCCCATATTAAGTACTCTTGACTCACGTGCTCAAAAACTAAAGTTGGCATTGGATTGCCAAACCTCTACAAATACTATCTGGCTTTCCACCTCATGCGAATTGTGGATTGGAACATCCATGAGACCGGGAAAGTCTGGGTGGCCTTAGGAAAATCGTTCACCCGACTCCCTCTTGGTGCTTTACCTTGGACATTCCCCCATCATTGACCACAAGAGACCTTAACACACCCTCTTATTCAATCTTTCCTTGGGGCCTTTAAACAAGGGACAAAGGACATGACATTTTCCTTGGTCCCGGGACCTCTATCTACACTAAGGGGAAACCCCAATTTTAATTTGATTCCTTCCTTAGCCAAAAGTGGCCTCACAACAAGGTATTAGCACATCAATCCTTTCTAAATAAATCCCCTCGAACGAGAATGAGAACTTGGTATCTATGTCCCTTTCCAACTCCTTTCCGTTCTGGACATACAGGCAGATATGACACTTTCTCTCCTCTCAAGCGACGACAGAGACCTGGACGAAACAACTCACGCTTTTTGAATCCTTATTACTCGACCTCCCCAACAAAGACACTTGATTTCCTATATATATAGTATACTTGTAGAAGACCCTTCCAATATCCTGGACTCAGCACATATAGCCTGGGAGACAGACCCTCAGATCTCCCTTACTGACATAGAATGGGACCTTATTCATGAATATACCCACAAGGGATCCCTCAATGTTGCCATTCAGGAAAACTGCTACAAAATTGAAACCCGCTGGTATAGGACTCCATCACGCCTACACAAATTTTCCCCATCTATCCCAGACACATGCTGGAGATGTAGAGAAGCAAAAGGGAACCATGCTTAATATTTGGTGGGACTGCGATTCCCTTCAACCGTTTTGGAAGGAAGTACATGAGCTCATTACACATGTCACTATGTATGCCTTGGATTACTCTCTGGCACAGTACCTCTTACACCATACATATCTAACCAAAAAGAATATCATAAATCACTGGCCGTGCATATGGTAAATGCAGCGAGACTACGCATTCTGTTACATTGGCGATCTACACACACTCCAACGATTAGAGAATGGTTCATTAGGAGTTCTAGAATAGAGGAGATGGAAGAGCTAGTTCATATATCTCAAGATCGAATACAAAAATTTATGAAAATGCGGGCATGCTGGACCCACTTTAAAACAACTCAACGCCTATGACTCTTAAACTTAAACTGTCACTCCACTGGTCGTTGGAGGTAAAAGAAAATTAATCTGAGATGTAAGGCAACACTGGAGAATATATACTGGTTATGATAAATCCCTATGCCCTGTACCCTTTTAACTCCCCCTTCCCCCCTACCCTTTAGTGTGTCCTCCCCATCCCCTTTTTTTCTCTCTCTCTCTTTCTGTTCTTCTTTCTCTTTCTTTTTCATTCTCCAACTCTTCCTTTTCTCTGTAAGAGAGTGTTCCCTAGGCTAACTTATACAGTTCTGATGGCACATCCTGCCAGTTATATACTGCGGGATTAGAATATCCATACGTGAAGAGGCATAGGAGCTCTATGTCCCCTTATTTGACCCAAAAACTTTTACTTACATGATCCCTAGGAACGAATATTCTATTTCAGTTTTGTTCATACACCATGGCTTGATATCCATTTGTTATCTATGGTGAATTTATATGCCTTGAATTTGGTAAAAAATGCTGACATGCCTTCATTATATGCACTGTTCTTTGTAATTTCAATAAAAAATTTTATGGGAAAAAATAAATAAAATTGGTCATCTTGCCAAGAGATGCGGACGCAAAGAAATATTGTAAACAATATTCTCTTTCTCTGTTGAATACAATTGCAGCATGTCAAAGGAAAAGGTACACTGATGCAGACCTCATGTGAAATTCCTTGGTCACCATCTAGGCCCTGGAACAAAACACATTGACATTGAAAGAAACCGGATAATAATACAGATGCTTCAGTTGAAAAATCACAAGCAGTTCAGAGAATTGATTGGGATGGTTTCATATGTGAGACAATGGATACCAGATGCTAACACCAAATTGAAGCCCTTGTATACTGCCCTGACCACACCCTTTGAATGGACAAAGGAACTGGAGGATGTCTTCAGTTGAAAGCTGATATCCAGGTCACGCCTGCTCTCAAATTGCCTTACCAAAACAAACCCTTCCAACTATATTGCTTTGCCAAGGGAGTTACAGGCAATGGAGCTCTTACACAGAGGTATCCATCAGGAATACACATAGTGACCTATGAAAGCGTACAACTGGATCTAATCCGCCAAGGAACACCAACCTGTGTAAAAGCAGTTGCAGCTGCTGCACTACTAGTTGAGAAGGTTGCCATTGTAAGGATGAATCAGCCTCTACACAACACATACAGCAAATTAAATCTTGGAAAGAGCAAGGACAAAACATTTGTCATCAGAAAGGCTGAGCAAGTATGAAGCAATCTTGCTTGAATCAGGAAAAATAGAAGTGAAAAGACGTACTACATTCAATCCTGTCAGCTTCATACCAGAGAGAGAAGACCACCTCGGAGAGGAGGGTGACCACATCTGCTTAAAACTCATGGAAGAAGAAATGCAGAAAATCTCTCCAGTAAAGGACACTTCTCCTGAAAATCCTGATCTGATTTTGTTTGTAGATGGTTCACGCTTGTACAAAGATGGAGTCCCAAGAACGGCATATGCGGTGACAACATTGGAGGAAGTGATTGAGACCCAGGTTGCCAATGTGGTAGCACTCACCAGGGTTTATGAGGCTGCAAAGGATCAAACAGCCAACATCCATACTAATAGCAGGTATGCTCTCAGAGTAGTCCATGATTATGGACCCATATGGAAGAGCAGAGGATTCACAACTGCTACAGGAGAACCAATTCAAAACTGGAAATATGTTCAAGATTTTTTTTTTAAAGTGACCCTCCCAAAGGAAGTAGACATCTTGAAGGTCAATTCACATACTGGAGGACAACCCATGGAAGAAAAAAAAAAAAACAGCTGACTGATCATACTGCCAGGAAGACTGCTAAAACGCCATTGGAAGCAATCACGACTTTAATTACTGCTTTTGCAAAAGAAGAAAAAGAAGCCCATAAAAGATTGGAGGAAAGAAGAGAACAAATACAGAAAGCAAAAGAACTGATTAAGAAATTGCAAGAATCTGCATCTGATGATTGAAATAAAATCATGGAAAGGGATGGAGCAAAGAAGGATCAAGATAGACTCTTGTGCAAGGAAAATGGAATATGTGTGTCCAACCTCAAACGGAGAAGGTGATCATGCAACTAGCCCATGGCCCTAGAGCAATGGAGAGAAATATACTGAGCAAAATTATAAACGCAACACTTTTGCGTTTGCCCCTATTTATCATGAGCTGAACTTAAAGATCTACGACTTTTTCTATGTTCTCAAAAGGCCTATTTCTCTCAAATATTGTTCACAAATCTGTCTAAATCTGTGTTAGTGAGAACTTCTCCTTTGTCAAGATAATCCATCCACCTCACAGGTGTGGCATTACCAGATGCTGATTAGACAGCATGATTATTGCACAGGTGTGCCTTAGGCTGGCCACAATAAAAGGCAAATAAAATGTGCAGTTTTATCACACAGCACAATGCCACAGATGTCGCAAGTTTTGAGGGAGTGTGCAATTGGCATGCTGACAGCAGGAATGTTCACCAGAGCTGTTGCCCTTGAATTGAATGTTCATTTCTCTACCATAAGCTGTCTCCAAAGGCATTTCAGAGAATTTGGCAGTACATCCAACCGGCCTCAACCGCAGACCATGTGTAACCACACCAGCCCAGGACCTCCACATCCAGCATCTTCACCTTCAAGATCGTCTGAGACCAGCCACCCGGACAGCTGCTGCAACAATCGGTTTGCATAACCAAAGAAGTTGTGCACAAACTGTTAAAAACTGTCTCAGGGAAGCTCATCTGCATGCTCGTCGTCCTCATCGGGGTCTCGACCTGACTGCAGTTCGTCATCGTAACCAACTTGAGTGGGCAAATGCTTACATTCGATGGTGTCTGGCACTTTGGAGAGGTGTTCACTTCACAAATGAATCCCCAGTTTCACTGTACAGGGCAGATGGCAGACAGCATGTATGGCGTCGTGTGGGTGAGCGGTTTGCTGATGTTAACGTTTTGGATCGAATGGCCCATGGTGGCGGTGGGGTTATGGTATGGGCAGGCGTATGCTATGGACAATGAACACAGGTGCATTTTATTGATGGCATTTTACTGGGAAGAGATCCTGAGGCCCATTATTGTACCATTCATCCATGACCATCACCTCATGTTGCAGCAGATAATGCATGCCCCCATGTTGCAAGGATCTGTACACAATTCCTGGAAGCTCAAAACATCCCAGTTCTTACATGGCCAGCACACTCACCGGACATGTCACCCATTGAGCATTATTGGAATGCTCTGGATCGAGTATATGACAGTAAAAAATAAACTGCGCTAAACAAAGATTATGTGTGTTGGGGTGAATTGATAGTGTGATCTATCACCAACTAAAATATAATACAAATAAATAAAGTCCAAATTCCCAAAGTGGTAAGTATTCAGTATAAATGTGGATGCTGATCCAAATGAGCTATGATTGCTCTTACCAGAACTCCAAAGATATGAGCGGATGGCAAAAAACCCTTGCCAGGGCCTCTGGGGTATTGGACCAATCAGCACCGTCCGTGGTCAGATCAAAATCCCCTCAATGGATACAGGAAAGAAGCAAACACAAGAAAAACTGGCCATAGTGTAGTATGTTAAATGCTGGACATAGACATACGAACATACCAATCACCCAGGTGTGCACATAAAAACAACCAAAAAAGGGGGGAGGGAAGTGAAAAGCCCCACCACCGTGGCTGTAGATTGTGCTTACCGACTCACGGTGATACACAGGCTTTTAGTAGGTTAGGAGCTGTCATATAGCTGGCAAGGAGCACCTTAATACGTCCTCATTACCCGGAGTCCACATCATCAGTAAACCACCCAGAATATAAATGATAAACTCTCCATGGTGAAGTACGTTTAAAAACAGATTTAATAAATAAAGTATTGCACTTACAGAATAAAAACACTTATATCGCATAAGTATATGTCGCCGGCCGGCATACAAGCATGGAAGCGAAGCTCGTCCTACTTCCTGGTCTCGTGGTAGCGTCGCTGCGTGCGTACCCACGGGTACGTATGGGTACGCACGCAGCGACGCTACCACGAGACCAGGAAGTAGGACGAGCTTCGCTTCCATGCTTGTATGCCGGCCGGCGACATATACTTATGCGATATAAGTGTTTTTATTCTGTAAGTGCAATACTTTATTTATTAAATCTGTTTTTAAACGTACTTCACCATGGAGAGTTTATCATTTATATTCTGGGTGGTTTACTGATGATGTGGACTCCGGGTAATGAGGACGTATTAAGGTGCTCCTTGCCAGCTATATGACAGCTCCTAACCTACTAAAAGCCTGTGTATCACCGTGAGTCGGTAAGCACAATCTACAGCCACGGTGGTGGGGTTTTTCACTTCCCTCCCCCCTTTTTTGGTTGTTTTTATGTGCACACCTGGGTGATTGGTATGTTCGTATGTCTATGTCCAGCATTTAACATACTACACTATGGCCAGTTTTTCTTGTGTTTGCTTCTTTCCTGTATCCATTGAGGGGATTTTGATCTGACCACGGACGGTGCTGATTGGTCCAATACCCCAGAGGCCCTGGCAAGGGTTTTTTGCCATCCGCTCATATCTTTGGAGTTCTGGTAAGAGCAATCATAGCTCATTTGGATCAGCATCCACATTTATACTGAATACTTACCACTTTGGGAATTTGGACTTTATTTATTTGTATTATATTTTAGTTGGTGATAGATCACACTATCAATTCACCCCAACACACATAATCTTTGTTTAGCGCAGTTTATTTTTTTCTGTTTTGCTGGTGTTGTCGCACTGTTTACTGCTGCTTATCCTTTTGTGCTTCTAGCGCGGAATTTTTTGTTTTACAGAGTATATGACAGTGTTCCAGTTCCTGCCAATATCCAGCAATTTCGCACAGCCATTGAAGAGGAATAGACCGAAGGTGCATGGGCGGAGCCTAGCGGAGCAGACATGCATTGTTAGAGCTCCGCTCCGCTGAGGAGAGAAGAGAAGGACAAAGCGGAGCCTGCAGGCTCAAAAGGTATCCATTTGAACCTTTTTGCCCCAGGGAACAAACTGTGAAAGTTTGGGCAGGAAATATGGTACTGGGAGGAAGCCGTGGCAGAAATAAAAATCACCTCACAAAGAGCTCACAGGCACTCACTGCAACTAAAGCAGCTCCAGTCACCTCACAATATACAGCATCAGGGCGCACTCACAGACAGAAAATGTCACAGCAAGACTCTCCATTTGAGTCAGATACAGAACAAATCCTCTCACAAACTTCTCCACAAGCCTCCTCAGCATCCCCAGTAATATTATTACAATTTGAAAAGATGCTTCATAAGGCTTTAAAACAAACCTCAGACCAAATAACAAACAGCCTAACCAAAGAAATAAGAGAGCTGGGAAACCGCACCGCAGCCTTAGAAATAAAAATGGATGAAATTGAAATTACAACCCAAAAAAATATAACAGAATTGGAACAATTAAAAGAAGAGAATTTAATACTTCAAACTAAGCTTGAAGATTACGAAAATAGAGCCAGACGTTCAAACTTGCGCATAAGGGGAATACCTGAAACTGTGACAGACCTGCAATCTACTATTACTGCTCTATTACAAGAACTAAAGCCAGATATCCCTATTGAACGTTTAGAACTGGACAGAGTACACAGAGCCCTCACAGCCAAAAAGAAAGATGGACCCCCACGTGAAATAATCACAAAATTTCATTATTACAGAACGAAAGAACAAATACTAATTGCTGCAAGAGAAAAAAAGGAACTTATTTTTCAAGGACACAATTATCAAATTTTTGCTGACCTATCCCAACTTACTATTACTAAAAGACGATTCATGAAACCCCAACTAATGGAACTGCAACGCCACAACATTATGTATCAATGGGGCTTCCCCTTTTCAGTCAGATTTAACTACCAAGGTACAATTTACAGAAGCAGATCAGCAGATGAACTACAACAAACCCTTTTAAAATTAAATCTGACAGAACCCACAAGCAGCAACTCTCCCACACGCAGAAGAATGGCATCATCTTCACCTTCAGGCAGCACCCAGAAAATTTCAGAACAAAATGGGAATCATCATTCTCACAAAAGAGGCCGTTATGCCACATCATCCATGGACCAAGAAGATTCAATGGACTGACATCCTAATTCCTGATATCTCTTCATTTATTATACTAAGAGATGGTTCTCTATAAAAAAAAAACCTGTATTTATAACTGAATGTAACTGCATTCTGATAGTCACACACTGTGTGGGATCATGTTACATTCCAGTTATATTTCTTATTACTTCTGATTCATATAGCCTTAGAATATATAAGTGAAATAAGGAAATTCTTGTTCAGTTATATATTTTCAGGTAATAACAATAGATTTATTACTTTTTAGGACAAATATGTTCAATAATCCAGAAGTAATGGAAGCTTTTTCTTTCTTTTCTTAAAACAAATATATTATTACCTAACTAGTTCCTAGAACTATGTTTTTGTTTATTCTAATCTGAAGCAATACAACCTCAATTTTATGGGTTAACATATCTAAACAGTTACATATGAATAAAATATGTAATTGTTTACTCTAAAAGGGTTAACATCCCCAAATAATTCAAACTATCTTCATCAATACCAAAGTTATTAGCAGTACCTTTCTAACTGAATTATTTAGCCTAGGGCAAGACTAACCATATACAACCACCCTGGAATAAATAATTTCAACAAAAACTATATTCTGCACTCCAATTAATGAATCATCATTTTGATGTCTTTTGACATAGCACTTCTCTCCTGTAAGCGGAAGATCCGTGTACCCCCATTAGCCCTTCTCATTCTCCCAACCATATTATGTGGGAGTGTGACGAAGGCACTTATTCCCCTGAGAAAGATATTTATTCTCTTTCACGGGTAAATTGTGATTACTTGCAAAAAATAATTTATACAATGTATCATCTAATCTCATATGTTTTTTGTTTACTCTTTACTCCGGAATTCACTGGTTTCTTTTCTATCTTTTCATCTCTTCAGTCCACACAGGTTGATCTGCGCAGTCAGCTCTGCATAACAAAAAGTAAGTCAAAACTATTTGATCTGTTGCCATGGCACCACTGAATATACTTTCCCTGAATGTTCAGGGAATAAATGTCCCTCAAAAAAGGACCAAAGCCTTCCGTACTTTCCATAACAAGAAGGCTCACATAGTATGCCTCCAAGAAATACACTTTACCAAAGATTCTACTCCAAAATATATTTCTCCTTTTTATCAACAAATTTACACGGCTTCTGCCTGTACCAAACAAAGGGGAACTCTAATTGCATTTCACCGATCCACACCATTCACCTTATCATCAGAAATTAAAGACCCAGAAGGTAGATACCTGATACTCATGGGTTATATAATGGATACAGCAATCACAGTGATTTCCTACTACGCTCCTAACAAACAACCTACACCATTCCTCTCACATATATTACAAGTGATTAATACACACAAAATAGGAACAGTGATAATGTGCGGGGATTCGAACCAGGTCTTCCTCCCATTTCTAGATAAATCACCTTTTACACCATCCAAAATAACCTCTAGATTACCTTTTTCTCAACTTCTTTCCAAATACAATCTGGTAGATTCGTGGAGAGAAAGTAACCCAATGAAAAAGAAATTCACTTATTTCTCGCACCCTCATCAAACCTTCACCAGAATAGATCATATTTTTCTAACAATAGGAATGATACCAGAAATTATTGCATCAGATATAATTCCGATTCCGTGGTCTGACCATAATGCAGTATACACTACTATAGCCTCAGCCATACCAAAAGCGCATGACCCAACGTGGTACTTACCGGACATAATGCTCAAACACCCACTACATCAGATGGCCATTGAACAAGCTTTAACCACTTCAATACCAGGCACTTAGACACCTTCCCGCCCAGCCCAATTTTCAGCTTTCAGCGCTGTCACAATTTGAATGACAATTGCGCGGTCATGCTACACTATACCCAAACAATTTTTTTATCATTTTGTTCCCACAAATAGAGCTTTCTTTTGGTGGTATTTGATCACCTCTGGGGTTTTTATTTTTTGCGCAACAAATAAAAAAAGACCGAAAATTTTGAAAAAAAACACGTTTTTCTTTGTTTCTGTTAAAATTTTTGTAAAGGAGTACGTTTTCTTCTTCAATGACGGGCACTGATATGGCTGCACTGACGGGCACTGATACGGCGGCACTGATGGGCACCGATGAGGTGGCACCAATGAGGTGGCACTGATGAGGTGGCACTGACGGGCACTGATGATGGGCACTGATAGGCGGCACTGATGCGCACTGATAGGTGGCACTAATGGGCACTGATAGGTGGCACTGGTAGGTGGCACTGATGGGCACTGATAGGTGGCACGATGGGCACTGATAGGCAGCACTGATGGGCACTTGTAGGTGGCATTGATGGGCACTCGTAGGTGGCGTTGATGGGTAGTTATGGGTGGCACTGATAGTTGGCACAGATAGGCACGGATGGGCACTGATAGGTGGGCACAGATGGGCACAGATGGGCACTGACAGGTGGCACCGATGGACACTGATGGGTGGCACTGATGATACTAATTGATGGCAGTGATGCCCCTAAGTGTGGCATTGCTGGGCATCACTGCAACATAATTGTGCCAATCAGTGCCCATTTGTGGGCACTGATTGGCACTGACTGGGCACATGTGGATGGCCATGGGGTACATACCTGGCCATCCACATGTTTCCCTTCCCTGGTGGTCCTAGTGGCGATCCCTGGTGGTCCAGTGTGGTGATCTGCGGGGGGGCTGCGCTGATAAACAATCAGCGCAGACCCCCCCTGCCAGGAGAGCCGCCGATCGGCTCTCCTCTACTTGCGTCTGTCAGACGCGAGTGAGGAAGAGCCGATCAACGGCTCTTCCTATTGACAGCGTGATCAGCCGTGATTGGACACGGCTGATCACGTGGTAAAGAGCCTCCGCCGGAGGCTCTTTACCAAGATCGGTGTAGCGGTGTGTCAGACTGACACACCGATCCACCGATCGCCGCGATGCGCGCCCCTGCGGGCGCGCGGCGGCATGTTATCCTGAAGGACGTCATATGACGCCCAGTCAGGATAACTGAACCACCGCCCGGCCGTCAATCCGCTATAGGCCGGGCGGGAAGTGGTTAAAGGAATACATATCAATTATTAATACAACAGACATCTCCCCAATAACACTGTGGGAAGCTCATAAGCCTGTCTTGCGTGGTACAATACAAAGACAAATGGCACTATTTAAACGGGAACGCAAAAATCTAGCAAAAAAACTAGAACTCAATTTTAATGCAGCCTACATATCATTCCAAGATAATCCATCTCAGAGTACAAAATCTCATCTGGAAAAATCTAGATTGGAATACGATCTATTTCTCACTGAGTCAGTTGATAAATCCCTCAAACGCTCCAAACACAATTTCTACATGAATACAAACAAACCAGGTACATATTTGGCTCGGGCATTAAATTCAACTAACAAATCTTTCAAACCAATACGTTTGAAATTATCAAAAAATGTTTATACTTGTAATCCAGTTAAAATAGTCCATAAATTTCACTCACATCTCGCAACTTTATACAAGACAAACAATGAATTTAATCCTACAGAGGCTGAATCCTTCTTCTCAAAAATAACCTTACCTGAGTTGTCTCAGAATCAAAAAAGCAGTTTGGATGAGCCTATAACTATAGATGAAGTTGCTAATGCCATAAAAGACCTAAAACTTAACAAAAGACCAGGCCCAGACGGCTACTCGGCTTTATACTATAAAACATTCTCAGAAATACTCTCTCCCATTCTCACTGAAACTTTTAACAAACTTCTAGAAGGACATTCTTTTCGGCAAGAAACACTAATGGCAATTGTTTGTATGATCCCAAAACCCCTTTCTGATGATACTTCCTGTGTGAATTATCGGCCTATCTCTCTGTTAAACCTTGATATTAAATTATTAGCAAAAATAATAGCAAAACGCCTCAATAGCATTATAGGAAAATTAATACATAGAGATCAAGTAGGCTTCATGCCAAATAGACAGGCAGGCGATAATATACGCAGGGCAGTGTTATTGGCACATATTGCTAAAAAACGGAAAATCCCTTTATGTTTTCTATCTCTCGATATTGAGAGGGCATTTGACACAGTATCCTGGCAATATATGCAATATTCATTACAAAAATGGGGTTTTGGACCCCATTTTTTAACATGGATCAAAGCATTATATAATAAACCCAAAGCCTATACAAAATATGCTGGATACAAATCTGATGCCTTTAATATCGAAAGAGGTACCCGACAGGGTTGCCCATTATCTCCCTTATTATTTGCCCTTATACTCGAACCCATGGCCCAATACATCAGAACAAACCAAACTATAACTGGCATTGAAGTAGGAGGTATTACACACAAATTATGTATATTTGCAGACGATATATTACTTTTTCTATCATCACCACAGGTCTCTGGTCCTAACTTAATACCAGCTCTTGATGGATTTGCAGCCCTATCCGGCCTTATGATTAATCCTAAGAAATGCCTAGTGCTTAATATTTCGCTCACAAACATGGAATTGATCCCGGCTAGGGCTGCACTCCCATTCACATGGGCAGAAAAATCAATCCCATATCTTGGAATTAATTTAACAGCATCTCATTCTGACTTATTCTCAACCAATTATCCTCCTGTATTAAGACAGATCACAAATCTAATAAAACAATGGTCGCAACTTCCTTTATCCTGGATAGGGAAGATTAATGCAAACAAAATGACTATACTACCCAAATTGCTTTATCTATTCAGAGTCCTCCCTATTCCAATTCCTTCCTATTTTTTGAGAATAGTACAAAAAAGAGCAACTTCGTTTATATGGGGCTCTTCTAAACCACGTATACCTATACACACACTACATCTTCCCAAAAATAAAGGAGGCCTGGGATACCCTAATTTTACTAACTACTACAGAGCAGCACATTTGGCCAGTCTGTCCAAATACCATGCAAAACAGGAAATCCCATTATGGGTATTTATAGAGGCTTCAGAAAATGACCCTCTATTAATATCAAACTTGTTATGGCTTGATCCTAAAGACCGCTTTAAAATTCATAATCCCATAACTAAACACTTCTTATCTCTCTGGGACAAACTAAAAACCAAATATCAGTTACAATCTCCACACAATCCTCTCCTTTCTTTTATCAGAAATCCGGCCTTTTATCCGGCATGGATCTACCCAAATTCTTTTAAAGCTTGGACAACATCAGGCATTCAGACACTAAATGACTTCATAGCATCTAAATCATTCCTTTCATTCCCATCGCTTAGAGAAAAATATGATCTACCAAACTCTGAGATATTTAGATATCTCCAAATCAAAAATTTCTATACACCATTCCTAAAGGGGGATACACCATTATCCCAATTATCCATTTTTGAATCAATCTGTACAAAAGATCCATTTGCTAAAGGTACAATTTCATCACTTTATAATCAATTATATGGAGTAGTAAATCTTAATAGACCCTCTTACGTTCAGAAGTGGGAGGAGGACCTGGGACGAACTTTAGAAGACACGGAGTGGTCTAACATATGGCTCACATCTAAGTCATCTTCACCCAACATCTTAGCACTGGAGACAAATTATAAAGTCCTAACTCGCTGGTACCTTGTACCTGCTAGAGTGGCAAAATATTCACCTAATACCTCAGCTCTTTGTTTTCGAGGATGCCCAGAAATAGGCACACATTTACACATATGGTGGACGTGCCCAGTAATCCAAACCTTCTGGAAGGAAGTCTTCGTGATTGCATCTAAAATATTTAAAAAAATAATACAACCAGATCCATATATAACTTTACTTAATCTAAAACCGGAATGGTTAACACTCTCTCAATTCAAACTTATGATCCAACTAATAACGGCTGCAAAACAAACAGTGGCCAAGGCATGGAAATCTCCTACATTGGTACTAGCAGAAACAATTCACAGAATGAATAATACAATGTCCCATGCTAAGATGGTAGCCATCGATCAAAATCAAATTCCAAAATTTGAAAAACTTTGGCATCCTTGGATAAAACAACAGTTCCTGTCAAATTTCAATGACTCTGTCCTGTTGCCATGGTAACAGATTAAATGACTTACAGAGACACCCATTCTAAGGCTTCAAAGAGAACTAAAAAGAATAATAAACTGACGAGCGGGACAACCTTGTGGACCATACCTCTGCCTTTCTACCCGTTTTCTTCTTTCTCTTTCCTTTTCTCCACCTTATGATTAAAGCTCATTATCAGAATTTATTTGACCTATATACACTCTACCTGTAAACAATATGTATAGTAGGTATAAATCATTTAAATACCTACAAAAGTAGCTAAGGAAATGATATATATCTTTAATTTAGGTTTACGTGAACCCAAGGTTTAATATTTGAAATTTCATGATATTTACCTATATAAACCCTACTGTAAAACAATGAGCTTACTTTATAGATCCTTGTAAACTTACTTTATGTATCTTTATAATATTGTATACTCAATAAACTTCTTTTGACAAGGAAGAGGAATAGACCAACATTCCACAGGCAACAATCAACAACCTGATCAACTCTATGCAAAGGAGATATGCTGCACTGCGTGAGGCAAATGGTGGTCACACCAGATACTGACTGGTTTTCGGTCCCCTCGCCCCCCCCCCCCCCCCCAATACAGTAAAACTGCAGTTTAGAGTGGCCTTTTATTGTGGCCAGCCTAAGGTACACCTGTGCAATAATCATGCTGTCTAATCATCATTTAGATATGCCACACCTTTGAGGTGGATGGATTATCTCAGGCAAGGGAGAAGTGCTCACTAACACAGATTTAGACAGATTTGTGAAGAATATTTGAGAGAAATAGGCCTTTTGTGTACATAGAAAAAGTTGTAGATCTTCAGCTCATAAAAAATAGGGGCAAACACAAAAGTGTTGCGTTTCTAATTTTGCTCAGCATATTAAAAAGGGCTGTATGGTTTATTCACTCCAGAAATGCATGCCAAGACTTTTCTAAGGGATGCATAATTTGTGCGAAAATTAATCCAGGAAAACCGACCAAAGTAACACAAAGACATTTGGCCTAGCCACTATTCCCTTTCCAAAGGTTTCAGATTGACTACATCCAATTGCCCAAATCAGCCCAATACCAATATGTTTTGGTGTGCGTAGACATGTTTTCGGGCTAGATAGAAGCCTGGCCGGTGGCTAAAGCGAATGCCAAGATAACAAGGAAGTTCCTTTCCAAAATAATATGTCTTCTTGGAGTCCCTGTAACCATAGAGTGTGACAGAGAAACACATTTTACTGGACACATCATGCAAATTATATGCAAGGACTTGGGAATCGAGCAGGCCTTCCATGCCTCTATCATCCTCAGTTCAGGGAAGGTAGAAAAATATAATGGAATCTTTAAAGACAGGCTAGCTAAATTAATGCAGGAAAGGGAGGAAGGGTCAGTAAAGAAACAATGGCCAGAACTGTTGCCTCTGGTTCTTTACAGCATCAGAACTACCCCTACTTATAGGTCAGAGAACTTAAACCCTTATGAAATTTTGTTTGGGGGCCCACCTAAGACAGGGTTGTATAGTCCACATCAGACTTCTGTAATGTATAATGATTTTCTTTTTATGTATTTGTCTAATACAAGCAACTAACTGCGATGATGCACAAGCTTGTTTTTGATTCAATTCCAGATCCAGATCAAGTAACTGGAACATACGATTTACAACCAGGTGATTGGGTCCTAGCAAAAGAACATGTGAAAGTACCTTTGGGACCATAGTCTAAAGGACCCTACCAAGTACTCCTGACAACTGCCACAGCTGCTAAGTTGGAAGGAAAGCAGATGTGGATACATGCCAGCCATTGCAAGAAAGTACAGCCAATTTGAAAAGATGAGTAAACTACTGCTATGCCTTAGCTTGATCTTAGCAGTCAAGGCTATAAAGAAAAACCACCTGTACAAATTACACATGATGGTGGGCATAAGGGGTAACTTGAGTAATTGCTAGATATATTCACATAGGCCAGACTGTTCAAAAGGCACAAAACTGATATCCTTTCCCATTAATTTAACACCTGCAAAACTATATCCTTATGGGCCAAGCCAAAAATTGGCCTTAACAAGGCCCCAGACGTTAAACCCATTTACCTTCATTCTGAGTTTAAGCAATACAAAGCTGCCCAAATACCAGTATGTCTAGAAATACCACAAATGTTCTATTACTGTGAAAATACATTTTATGCTAAATATAACCTAAGGCCCCGTGGGAATGTCTCCTTGTTCAGCCATGACAAAAGGTATACAATGTGAAATTACGATAGAAAATATGGCAAACCCAGATTACACTTTGTTTAGAAATGGTAAATTTTCATGGATTCAACAATTTTTTGTCCTCATAGTAATCATCATTATAGGATTGCTTGCTTTTTTTTTTTCAGGTGTGCTAAATGTGAAATACAAAAGATTACTACAATGAAAGTTAGAACTGAGGAAGAAGACCCCAAGGGAGAAATAGAGTGTTATCAGATAGTCAGATTAGCTGATTCAGATGATACCAAGATGGGTGATGCGAATGAGTAAAGATATGTATCCACATACACCCTAACAAGAACTTTACTCCACTTAGCAGTAAGGCAGTACTGTGGACTCTCTGGTATCATATTAGGTAGGGAAGATATAGTAGTGGCCCATCCATAGGCATCAAGAGGAGGGAAATGAGTGGAATTATAGGGGTCTGATAATATATATATATATGACATATATATATATATATATATATATATATATGACAGCGTCATGACAGCGTCCGTGTCCAGCTTCAGTTTCTATTAGTCACATGATTTATACACCCATTTAACTGTTTGCTTGCTATTGAGAAGATATGAATACTGATTAGATTAACTATATGGTCACACCTAGATTACTAGACCTTATGCATATTCATAAGTATAAATTGTTTAATTTGATGTTTCTAAGACAGAGATACTTCCTTCTTTATGAGGCTCAGCAGAGCTGGATATCTATGTGTTGTGTCTATCCTCTGCAGTGTATGAAAAAAAATTGCACTCTTCTCTTGATTTGGATCCACTATCTCATCTGAACGGTTTAAAGACTCCCTAACCTGATTTAACATCTGAAAACTGCAAATGGGTTCAGTTCGCCTCAAACCCATGCTCAAACTGAACCCAAACTTCATCTCTAGTATTAACATACTGCATTTTTTATTTAAAAAAATTATGTTAATCTTCTTAGTGCTGAAACTGTGTATAAATACAGTTTCAGCTCTTTGAAAAGTTCTCAGCAGATTTGGCTGCAAGATATTACTATTCTTTACAGCTACTGTACATGCAAGATCTGGTGGTTTGTTACAAGCTTGGTACACATTTATCCTGATGTAAATATGAGGGCAATGGAATGCAGGGTGAATGCCAATAAATCTCACTTGGGCAAAAGTGTTCTGCTTCCACAATATAAGCACTGAAAGTGTGATCCAGCTGTGGTGAGATTGCTTAACTTACAGTCTAGTAGCAGAGAGTGACTCGATCCAAATGACATCTTACAGATCATAAAGAGCTATAATCCAAAACTTGTGCAGATCATAACAGATGACCATCAGCTAGGTCAAAAAATCATAATATGTCTAGCTCCAGCAGAATACAGTACATGTGGTAAATGGAGGCTACAGCATTAGGAAGAATGTTGGGGCTAACTATATATAGCATCGAAAGTGGGAAATGTAGCGCTAAAAGTAAAACAGTGTTAGTGAACTATATAAACACAAGAGTGACCCTGTGTATATATAAAAAATGCCAGATACCATTTATAAATAAACAGTGCTGAAAAAACTGTATCCATGCATAAATGACAAAAAATAGTAAATATAAACATAGATGAGTCCCAACAAAGTAAAAAATAATTGAAGGGTGGAACAAAGACCCAAATATATCAGTCCCATAAAAACAAACAGCAGGGTTGCCATGAACTCAAGGTCATTCATATGCAGAGGCCAGGGACGGTTAGGTGTATATCTGGAGACATTGACGTCAATGGTAAAGTAAAGATGGGTACTCTTACCAGAGCCAGTGGACCTGGATGTCAGCGACACCAAGTCAAACAAGCATAGAAGCACACCGTGGCAGGGACGGTCCGGAAGGTCCAAAGGATCATTCGATAGGTCCCGAATGGTCAGCGAAGCCTCACACGGTCCAATGCTCTCTCGATGGAATCATAATGATGATAGAAGCCAGCAAGCATGGAAAAACTGGATGGAACGGTCAGACAAGCTCCCAGTGGTCCCGGATTCCGCGGGACCGTCCTGCAATTTGAAGTAAGTCCCGGGGATCCTTGGATCTGGGCTGGAGTCCTGGGCTCTCCTAAGTAGTGGTATCCCTGATGGGTGCAATGTGTGCTCTCACACACAGCACCAAGTGAGGATGTGCTGTGTTTATATTTACTATTTTTTGTCATTTATGCACGGATACAGGTTTTTCAGCACTGTTTATTTATACATGGTATCTGGCATTTTATATATACACAGGGTCACTCTTGTGTTTATATAGTTCACTAACACTGTTTTACTTTTAGCGCTACATTTCCCACTTTCTCTTCTATTTGAATTTTTGTCACATTCATGTGTAGCAGCTTCCTTCTTTTCTCCTACACAGGTTAGCGCAATAATCTTCTGCATTCCACTATATATAGCATCCCCTAGCTATGAAGTGATGTAGGGACAAACTTAATAAAGACAAACAAACATACAATGTATGCGTAGCATAATAGTTAGTAAATGACCGACTGGCTGAACTCCACATTTATTACATGACAAAGGATTTCCAAAGCCCTGGGGTTAGCATGTCTCCCAATAGTCCCTGAATGGCCGGGATCATCCTGCAAATTGAAGGCTGTCCCGCTGTCCCCAGTGTTAATTAAGTTGACTAAAACGACTAAAACATTTTTGTTGACTAAAATGACCAAAATATTTTAGTCGACTAAATGAATACTATTTTAGTCAACTAAAATACGACTAAAACTAAAACAATTGAGATGACTAAACTACGACTAAAACTAAAAGCCATTTTAGTCAAAAGACTAAAATGAGACTAAAGCTAAAATGCCATTTTAGTCCTAAGACTAAAATGAGACTAAAACTAAAATGCCATTTTAGTCAAAAGACTGACTAAAACTAAATTGCAATTACTAAAATGTACTGGAGATTTTAGTTGACTAAAACGTAGGACATTTTAGTCGACTAAATACGACTAAAACTAAAACAATTGCAGAAGACTAAAATGGGACTAAAACTAAAATGCCATTTTAGTCCTAAGACTAAAATTAACACTGGCTGTCCCACAGATGCAGGCAGAATCCTGCAGGCTGGTTTTCTCACTGTGTGTGAAAACTTTCTTTAAGTGGACCTCCTGGCTGCTTTTCATCATGGTGATTGGCTGCAGCTCATAGCAATCATGCTGCACTGACTCTCCACTCACTCTGTGCTGTGGGGGCAGGGTCAGATGCCGATCTTTGCTGAAGCCCAGGAGGAACTTTCCAATGGAGGAGAGCAGGTGAGGGAGCCTGATAGAAAAGTGCTGGAGTATAGGGAAGCTGTTGCAGTGTCCTGGCAGATGGCAGAATGATTTCAGGTGAAGACAATCTGTGCCCAGAATCTGATAGGATCATTATAAGTCAGAAGTTGGGCTCAGACTGCAGTCACACACAGTGCACCACTCGTTCTCCTGTCTGCTTCATCTGTACAGGACTCTGCAGCATTATGAGGACAGTGAGTGTGCTGGGAATGCATAGTTGCCAACATTGCAAAAAAAATATATGGGACACTTTTTTGGCTGTAGGCGGAGCCATACAATAATTAGGGGGCGGGACATTTGTTTGTAGGTGTGGCTTCGAAAAAAATATACAAGTGTGGCGCGGGAAGCGCGCCGCTGCAAAAAATGGGCGTAGCTTAAATGGGCATGGCTCAAGAGGGTGTGGTTAGAGTCTGAGATGAATGAGGGGGGAGAGGGAAAGGGGGGGGTGACGGGACAGCAGCCCCAGATCCTACACAATAAAAATATGTGTATTCTAGATAGTTTAACAATCAGCAAATAAAGATACTCCAAACACCTGGTGTTAACGCTTCAATCATCCCGGCACCATGGTTGTTATGGTGTCAGGATGATTGAAGCGCATTATTTCCATTATTACATTGTAATATAAAATTAAATCATTCAACTCACCATAATGCCGAATCAGTGGGATCCCTGAGCGTGTCACTAGCCACGTCGCCTGCCACCAGCAGAGTCTGTCCTTGCATCAGGTGCCCCCGGCAGAGTCTGTCCTTGCATCAGGTGCCCCCAGCAGAGTCAGTATAGACCCCCTCAGTGCAGACCCCCCTCCATCAGTGCAGACCGCCTCAGTGCAGACCCCCTCCATCAGTGCAGACCCCCTCCGTGCAGACCCCCTCAGTGCAGACCCCCTCAGTGCAGACCCCCTCCATCAGTGCAGACCCCCTCCATCAGTGCAGACCCCCTCAGTGCAGACCCCCTCTGTGCAGACCCCCTCCATCAGTGCAGACCCCCTCAGTGCAGACCCCCTCCATCAGTGCAGACTCCCTCCATCAGTGCAGACCCCTCCGTGCAGACCTCCTCAGTGCAGAACCCCTCCATCAGTGCAGACCCGCTCCATCAGTGCAGACCCCCTCCGTGCAGACCCCCTCAGTGCAGACCCCCTCCATCAGTGCAGACCCCCTCCATCAGTGCAGACCCCCTCCATCAGTGCAGACCCCCTCCATCAGTGCAGACCCCCTCAGTACAGACCCCTCTCCATCAGTGCAGACCCCCTCCATCAGTGCAGACCCCCTCAGTGCAGACCCCCTCCATCAGTGCAGACCCCCTCCATCAGTGCAGACCACCTCCATCAGTGCAGACCCCCTCAGTGCAGACCCCCTCCATCAGTGCAGACCCCCTCCATCAGTGCAGACCCCCCCTCTATTAGTGCAGCCCCCCTCTATTAGTGCAGACCCCCCCTCAGTGCAGACCCCCCTCTATTAGTGTAGACCCCCCCTCAGTGCAGCCCCCCTCTATTAGTGCAGCCCCCCTCAGTGCAGCCCCCCTCTATTAGTGCAGACCCCCCTCAGTGCAGCCCCCCTCTATTAGTGCATTAGTGCAGCCCCCCCTCTATTAGTGCAGACCCCCCCCCCTCAGTGTAGCCCCCCCCTCAGTGCAGACCCTCCTCTCGTCCAGGAGTGGCCGGTGTCGTGTTCTGCCGAGAAAGTTCCCCTCGGCAAGTAAGGACCCCCTGTACTGCGCAGGCACCAGCAGAGTCTGTCCTTGCATCAGGTGCCCCCGGCAGAGTCTGTCCTTGCATCAGGTGCCCCCAGCAGAGTCAGTATAGACCCCCTCAGTGCAGACCCCCCTCCATCAGTGCAGACCCCCTCAGTGCAGACCCCCTCCATCAGTGCAGACCCCCTCCATCTGTGCAGACCCCCTCAGTGAAGACCCCCTCTGTGCAGACCCCCTCCCTCAGTGCAGACCCCCTCCATCAGTGCAGACTCCCTCCATCAGTGCAGACCCCCTCCGTGCAGACCCCCTCAGAGCAGACCCCCTCCATCAGTGCAGACCCCCTCCATCAGTGCAGACCCCCTCCGTGCAGACCCCCTCAGTGCAGACCCCCTCCATCAGTGCAGACCTCCTCCATCAGTGCAGACCCCCTCAGTACAGACCCCCTCCATCAGTGCAGACCCCCCCATCAGTGCAGACCCCCTCAGTACAGACCCCCTCCATCAGTGCAGACCCCCTCCATCAGTGCAGACCCCCTCAGTGCAGACCCCCTCCATCAGTGCAGACCCCCTCCATCAGTGCAGACCACCTCCATCAGTGCAGACCCCCTCAGTGCAGACCCCCTCCATCAGTGCAGACCCCCTCCATCAGTGCAGACCCCCCCTCTATTAGTGCAGCCCCGCCTCTATTAGTGCAGACCCCCCCTCAGTGCAGACCCCCCTCTATTAGTGTAGACCCCCCCTCAGTGCAGCCCCCCCTCTATTAGTGCAGCCCCCCTCAGTGCAGCCCCCCTCTATTAGTGCAGACCCCCCTCAGTGCAGCCCCCCTCTATTAGTGCAGACCCCCCTCAATTAGTGCAGCCCCCCCTCTATTAGTGCAGACCCCCCCTCAGTGCAGCCCCCCCCCTCAGTGCAGACCCTCCTCTCGTCCAGGAGCGGCCGGTGTCGTGTTCTGCCGAGAAAGTTCCCCTCAGCAAGTAAGGACCCCCTGTACTGCGCAGGCACTGCACCTGCGCAGTACGAGCTTGCGGAAATAGCCGAGCTGGGGAACTTTTTGGCAAGACACGGTGGCACCGTGTGTTCAGTGGAGAGGGGAGGGACCGTGCAGCTAAAGAAGCCGATTCATTGGCTGCACGGATCGAGCCCCCTTCCTCTCTCCACTGAGCACTAGGGGGAAGATCGAGCGGCGGTGCTGGCCGCCATTTTGCTGGAGCCAGCTGCTCCAAAAATTAAAAAAAAAAACATTCCCGATTTTCCTGATGGAAATCCCGATTGGGACAGCCTGCAATCGGGACGAGGATCCCAAAATCGGGATTGTCCCGGGAAAATCGGGACTGTTGGCAACTATGGGAATGTGGGCTAAAATATTGTATTGTCTGAATCTGAGCTGCACAGTTAATGCATTCTCTCCGGTCCTGAGATCTCTCTCTCCAAGCCCCCATCCCATCCCACCCTGATATCTCTCTGTCCACCCCCCATCCCATCCTTCGGTCTCTCTGTCGACCCCTATCCCATTCCATCCTGAAATCTCTCTGTCCACCCACCTATCCCATCCCATCCTGAGTTCTCTCTGTCCAGCCCCATCCCATCCCATCCTGAGATCTCTCTGTCCAAACCCAGCCCATCCTGAGGTCTTTCTGTTCACCCTCATCCCGTTCCATCCCATCCTAAGATCTCTCTGTCCACCCCCATCCCATCCTGAGATCTCTCTGTCCACCCCCATCCCATCCTGAGATCTCTCTGTCCACCCCCATCCCATCCTGAGATCTCTCTGTCCACCCCCATCCCATCCTGAGGTCTCTCTGTTCACCCCCATCCTGTCCCATCCCATCCTGAGATCTCTCTGTCCACCCCCCATCCCATCCCATCCTGAGATCGATCTGTCCACCTCCCATCCCATCCCATCCTGAGATCTCTCTGTCCACCCCCCTGTCTCATCCCATCCTGAGATCCCTCTGTCCACCCCCCATGGGGTTATTATGAGGGTCTCTATTATGTTCTATTATTTTCAGGGTCTCCATCAGGTTATATTATTATGAGGGTCTCCATTAAGTTCCAATATTATGAGGGTCTCCATCAGGTTTTATTATTAGGAGGGTCTTCATTAAGTTCCGATATTATGAGGTTCTCTACCGGGTTCTATTATTATAAAAAAAATCTATCTATCTATCTATCTATCTATCTATCTATCTATCTATCTATCTATCTATCTATCTATCTATCTATCTATCTATCTATCTATCTATATATATATATATATATATATATATATATATATATATATATATATAGATATATATATATATATATATAGATATAGATATATATATCTATATATCTATATATATCTATATAGATATATAGATAGATATATATCTATATAGATATATATCTATATAGATGTATATCTATATAGATATATCTATCTATATATATATCTATCTATCTACATAGATATATATATAAATATATATAACCCAAACATTTTAACTGAACTTAACTTATTATTATATTATATATATTATTATTATGTATTATATACTATATAGATATAGATATATATATATATCTATATCTATATAGATATCTATCTATATAGATATAGATATATATAGATATATATATCTATATATCTATATAGATATATAGATATATCTATATAGATATATATATATATATATATATATATATATATATATATATATATATATATATATATATATATATATAGATATAGATATAGATATAGATATAGATATAGATATAGATATATATATATCTAGATCTATATCTATATATAGATATAGATCTAGATATCTATATCTATATCTATATCTATATCTATATCTATATATATATATAAATATATATAACCCAAACATTTTAACTGACTGCTACGTCTGAGGTTCCTGAAAGAAGGTAATACTATCTCATCGGCTGTCCACCACCACCATTCTGGCCCCTAGCCGCGATCCCACCAGCACAGGGACAAATGATTACCACCTTCTTGCAGCATTCAGTTCGATGACCGATAGCCCTATATTTCCAGATAGGTAAGGTACCCATACCGAGATCCGTACCACACCATATATATATATATATATATATATATATATATATATATATATATATATATATATATATATATATATATATATATATATACCAACCACCATTCCGACCTTCAGGAAAATGAGACCCTTGCCACCAGTACCTGAAACAACAAAAAAAAAAAAAAGAAAAACACAAACACACATACCATATAGCTGCCTAAAGGGAGGGTGTGAGTGAAAATCAACTGCTTGTATGTTACATCTTACACGTCTTGTGCCCGAATGCCTGGCTCTGCCCCCGCCCCCACTAATAGACACAGGACGTGCTGGCTAGCACCGCCCTGTGTCCACACTATACCTCCCTCTTCCTGCACCCAATTTCATGTTGCATCTTTCCACAGCATTCCCCCAGTCATGTGGCCCCTCCACTAAGGTTCCCTTGGCTCCGGGACGTTCTTTAGGTGTATTTTTTTTAAAGCAGAGGCCATAGAGAATAAAATGGTGGGTGTTGCAATTTTTTATGTTATTTTGCAGCAATATTTCAAACCTAACATGTCATACTTTAAAATTGCACACGTTTGTGGAATGGCGGCAAACAACAGTACTTAAAAATCTCCATAGGCGATGTATTAAAATTTTTTACAGTTTACCAGTTTGGAGTTACAGAGGAAGTCTAGCACTAGAATTATTGCTCTTGCTGTAACAGTCACATAAATACCTCACATGTGTGGTACAAACACCACTTACATATGCGGGTATGACCTACGTATATGTGTTCGCTTCTGCGCATGAGCACGGTGGGATAAAGGGAACCGTACATTTTTTTAATTGATTTTTACACTGTCCCTTTTATTTATTTATTTACCGTATTTTCATTTCTTCTATGGTGGATTTTCCCGGGTCCAACCATTTTTTAGGGATTATCCCTTTTGCTGCGTTCAATAGGTATGGTGTCAGGGTTCTCCTGAATTGTTGTTTTGTACAGTTTGTGTTATGAAATAGACATATCCATGGATCATTTGGGGTTTCCTCTCCTGTAATGTCCCTTATATAAAATTGTATTTCCTGCCAGTACTCTTATTTTTGTACATTCCCACCAAATGTGGGTCATAGCACCTTTCTGATTGCAACCTCTTCAGCATAGGGGGGGATTTACTTTGCTGATATTTTTTAGCTTTCACGGGGGTTATATACCATCTCGCTAAACATTTGTAATTCATTTCTATTGTGTTTATGTCGGTAGCATTGTTATGTACCGCTCCCAACACTTTGGTCACTTGTTGTTCTTCCAGTCGTATACCCAATTCCTCCTCCCATTTTCTTCTGAATGGAGGTTCTTCCAACCCCACCATCTTCGTGAGTAGGGATGAGCTTCGAGTTCGAGTCGAACTCATGTTCTACTCGAACATTGGCTGTTCGCAAGTTCGCCGAACAGCGAACAATTTGGGGTGTTTGCGGCAAATTCGAATGCTGCGGAACACCCTTTAAAAGTCTATGGGAGAAATCAAAAGTGCTAATTTTAAAGGCTTATATGCAAGTTATTGTCATAAAAAGTGTTTGGGGACCCGGGTCCTGCCCCAGGGGACATGGATCAATGCAAAAAAAAGTTTTAAAAACGGACGTTTTTTCAGGAGCAGTGATTTTATTAATGCTTAAAGTCAAACAATAAAAGTGTAATATCCCTTTAAATTTCGTACCTGGGGGGTGTCTATAGTATGCCTGTAAAGGGGCGCATGTTTCCCGTGTTTAGAACAGTCTGACAGCAAAATGACATTTGAAAGGAAAAAACTCATTTAAAACTACCCGCGGCTATTGCATTGCCGACAATACACATAGAAGTTCATTGATAAAAACGGCATGGGAATTCCCCACAGGGGAACCCCGAACCAAAATAAAAAAAAAAAAAATGATGTGGGGGTCCCCCTAAATTCCATACAAGGCCCTTCAGGTCTGGTATGGATATTAAGGGGAACCCCAGCCAAAATTAAAAAAAAAAATTGACGTGGGGTTCCCCCTAAATTCCATACCAGACCCTTCAGGTCTGGTATGGATTTTAAGGGGAACCCCGCGCCAAAAAAAAAAAAAAAAACGGCGTGGGGTCCCCCTAAAAATCCATACCAGACCCTTATCCGAGCACGCAACCTGGCAGGCCGCAGGAAAAGAGGGGGGGACGAGAGTGCGGCCCCCCCCCCCTCCTGAACCGTACCAGGCCACATGCCCTCAACATTGGGAGGGTGCTTTGGGGTAGCCCCCCAAAACACCTTGTCCCCATGTTGATGAGGACAAGGGCCTCATCCTCACAACCGTGGCCGGTGGTTGTGAGGGTCTGCGGGCGGGGGGCTTATCGGAATCTGGAAGCCCCCTTTAACAAGGGGACCCCCAGATCCCGGCCCCCCCCCTGTGTGAAATGGTAAGGGGGTACTTACCCCTACCATTTCACTAAAAAACTGTCAAAAATGTTAAAAATGACAAGAGACAGTTTTTGACAATTCCTTTATTTAAATGCTTCTTCTTTCTTCCTTCATCTTCTTCTTCTTCTGGTTCTTCTGGCTCTTCTGGTTCTTCCTCCGGCGTTCTCGTCCAGCATCTTCTCCGCGGCGTCTTCTATCTTCTTCTCCTCGGGCCGCTCCGCACCCATGGCATGAGGGGGGAGGCTCCCGCTCTTCTCTTCATCTTCTTCTCTTCTTCATCTTCTTCTTCATCTTCTTCTTCTTCTTTTTCTTCTTCTTCCTTCTTCTCTTCTTCTCTTCTTCCTGTCTTCTCCGGGCCGCTCCGCAATCCATGCTGTGGCATGGAGGGAGGCTCCCGCTGTGTGACGGCGTCTCTTCGTCTGACGGTTCTTAAATAACGGGGGGCGGGGCCACCCGGTGACCCCGCCCCCCTCTGACGCACGGTGACATGACGGGACTTCCCTGTGGCATTCCCCGTGACGTCACAGGGAAGTCCCTCAAGTCACCGTGCGTCAGAGGGGGGCGGGGTCACCGGATGGCCCCGCCCCCCGTTATTTAAGAACCGTCAGACGAAGAGACGCCGTCACACAGCGGGAGCCTCCCACCATGCCAGCATGGCTGCGGAGCGGCCCGGAGAAGACAGGAAGAAGAGAAGAAGGAAGAAGAAGAAGAAGAAGAAGAAGATGAAGAAGAAGATGAAGAAGAGAAGAAGATGAAGAGAAGAGCGGGAGCCTCCCCCCTCATGCCATGGGTGCGGAGCGGCCCGAGGAGAAGAAGATAGAAGACGCCGCGGAGAAGATGCTGGACGAGAACGCCGGAGGAAGAACCAGAAGAGCCAGAAGAACCAGAAGAAGAAGAAGATGAAGGAAGAAAGAAGAAGCATTTAAATAAAGGAATTGTCAAAAACTGTCTCTTGTCATTTTTAACATTTTTGACAGTTTTTTAGTGAAATGGTAGGGGTAAGTACCCCCTTACCATTTCACACAGGGGGGGGGCCGGGATCTGGGGGTCCCCTTGTTAAAGGGGGCTTCCAGATTCCGATAAGCCCCCCGCCCGCAGACCCTCACAACCACCGGCCACGGTTGTGAGGATGAGGCCCTTGTCCTCATCAACATGGAGACAAGGTGTTTTGGGGGGCTAACCCAAAGCACCCTCCCAATGTTGAGGGCATGTGGCCTGGTACGGTTCAGGAGGGGGGGGGGGCCGCACTCTCGTCCCCCCCTCTTTTCCTGCGGCCTGCCAGGTTGCGTGCTCGGATAAGGGTCTGGTATGGATTTTTAGGGGGACCCCACGCCGTTTTTTTTGTTTTTTTTGGCGCGGGGTTCCCCTTAAAATCCATACCAGACCTGAAGGGTCTGGTATGGAATTTAGGGGGAACCCCACGTCAATTTTTTTTTAAAATTTTGGCTGGGGTTCCCCTTAATATCCATACCAGACCTGAAGGGCCTTGTATGGAATTTAGGGGGACTCCCACATCATTTTTTTTTTTTAATTTTGGTTCGGGGTTGCCCTGTGGGGAATTCCCATGCCGTTTTTATCAATGAACTTCTATGTGTATTGTCGGCAATGCAATAGCCGCGGTAGTTTTAAATGTGTTTTTTCCTTCAAAATGTCACTTTGCTGTCAGACTGTTCTAAACACGGGAAACATGCGCCCCTTTACAGGCATACTATAGACACCCCCCAGGTATGAAATTTAAAGGGATATTACACTTTTATTGTTTGACTTTAAGCATTATTAAAATCACTGCTCCTGAAAAAACGGCCGTTTTTAAAACTTTTTTTTGCATTGATTCATGTCCCCTGGGGGAGGACCCGGGTCCCCAAACACTTTTTATGACAATAACTTGCATATTAGCCTTTAAAATTAGCACTTTTGATTATTCATGTTCGTGTCCCATAGACTTTAACGGCGTTCGCGTGTTCGAACGAATTTTTTTCCTGTTCGCATGTTCTGGTGCGAACCGAACAGGGGGGTGTTCGGCTCATCCCTATTCGTGAGTATTCTATAGATCCGAGATATTCCATGCTTTAGTGTTGACTGTAAATGACATAGTCTTTCTATTGGGTTGAAGTTCCCCTCGGATCGAATTGGTTGTGATTAGGGATGAGCTGAACCCCCCCGGTTCGGTTCGCATCCAGAACATGCGAACAGGCAAAAAATTTGTTCGAACACGCGAACACCATTAAAGTCTATGGGACACGAACATGAATAATCAAAAGTGCTCATTTTAAAGGCTTATATGCAAGTTATTGTCATAAAAAGTGTTTGGGGACCTGGGTCCTGCCCCAGGGGACATGTATTAGTGCAAAAAAAGTTTTAAAAACGGCCATTTTTTTGGGAGCAGTGATTTTAATTATGCTTAAAGTGAAACAATTATGCCCTGTACACATGGTCGGACATTGATCGGACATTCCGACAACAAAATCCATGGATTTTTTCCGACGGATGTTGGCTCAAACTTGTCTTGCATACACACGGTCACACAAAGTTGCCGGAAAATCCGATCGCTCTGAACGTTGTGACGTAAAACATGTATGTGTGGACTATAAACGGGTCAGTAGCCTGCGTGCGTAGGATTTGTGTACACACGATCGGAATTTCCGACAACGGATTTTGTTGTTGGAAAATTTTATAGCCTGCTCTCAAACTTTGTGTGTCGGAAATTCCTATGGAAAATGTGTGATACACACGTTCGGAATTTCTGACAACAAGGTCCTATCACACATTTTCCGTCAGAAAATCCTGTCGTGTGTACGGGGCATAAGAGTGTAATATTCCTTTAAATTTCGTACCTGGGGGGTGTCTATAGTATGCTTGTAAAGGGGCGCATGTTTCCCTTATTTAGAACAGTCTGACAGCAAAATGTCATTTCTAAAGGAAAAAAAGTAATTTAAAACTACTCGCGGCTATAATGAATTGTCGGTCCCACAATACACATAAGAGTTCATTGATTAAAACAGCATGGAATTTCCCCACAGGGGAACCCCAAACCAAAATTTAAAAATAAAATGTGTGGGGGTCCCCCTAAATTCCATACTAGACCCTTCAGGTCTGGTATGGATTTTAAGGGGAACCCCGTGCCAAAATAAAAAAATGGCGTGGGGTCCCCCCAAAAATCCATACCAGACCCTTTTCTGAGCACACAACCTGACAGGCTGCAGGAAAAGAGGGGGGGGAGAGAGAGCGCCCCCCCTCCTGAATCGTACCAGGCCAAATGCCCTCAACATTGGGAGGGTACTTTGGGGTAGCCCCCCAAAGCGTCTTGTCCCCATGTTGATGGGGAGAAGGGCCTCATCCCCACAACCCTTGCCCGGTGGTTGTGGGGGTCTGCGGGCGGGGGGCTTATCGGAATCTGGAAGCCCCCTTTAACAAGGGGACCCCCAGACCCAGCCCCCCTGTGTGAATTGATAATGGGGTACAAATGTACCCCTACCATTTCACAAAAAAGTGTCAAAAAGGTTAAAAAACACAAGAGACGGTTTTGAAAAGTCCTTTATTAATTTCTTCTTCTTTCCGCTTCTTCTTTCCGCTTCTCCTTCCATCTTCTTTCTTCTGGTCTTTCTTCGGTGTTCTTCTTCTTCCTCCATCTTCTTCTTCTCCATCTTTTTCTTCTCCATCTTCTTCTTCCTCAGTTCTTCTGACACTTCTTATGTAACGGAGGCGGGGCCACCCGGTGACCCCGCCCTCCTCTGACGCACGGGGACTTTACGGGGACTTCCCTATGGCTTTCACCGTGTTGTCAGAGGGAGCGGGTCAACCAGTTACGTAAATGGGTGACCCCGCCCCCTCTGACAATACGGGGAAAGCCATAGGGAAATCCCCCGAAGTCCCAGTGCGTCAGAAGAGGGAGGGGGTTACTGGTTGCCCCCCCCCTCCATTATATAAGAAGTGTCAGAAGAACCGAAGAATCACACGGTGGAAGATTCCCACTGAGGCAGATCGTGCAGACAGAGCGGAGAAGAAGCAGGAGGAAGATGCGGGACGAGAAGAGCGGATGAAGCAGAAGATAGAGAAGAAGAAAATGGAGAAGAAGAAGATGGAGGAAGAAGAAGAACACCGAAGGGAGATCAGAAGAAATAAGATGGAAGAAGAAGCAGAAAGAAGAAGCTGAAAGAAGAAGAAATTAATAAAAGACTTGTCAAAAACCGTCTCTTGTGTTTTATAACCTTTTTGACACTTTTTTGTGAAATGGTAGGCGTACATTTGTACCCCATTACCAATTCACACAGGGGGGGGCCTGGATATGGGGGTCCCCTTGTTAAAGCAAAACATCAAAATAGAGGTCCTAGTACAAAACATTGGTCATCTTATTGACACAGGGTTTGATTATCCAGGTTTGCAAGGCCAAGAGAAAAATCAACTGGCCTTTCTGTTAGCATCTATCTGGTGATTTGTGTGTAATATAAATTAGGAGGGCGTGGGTGTTTCCCCTCACTCCAGACACCCCCCAATGGGATCAAGCTGTGTCGGGGTAAGGTGGATGTACCGCTGGCCCATACCATTCTAAAACCTATAGAAGCCTTTGTAGTGTAGATGTATAGGTTGCTTTGGGTCCACGGAGGGACCGGTCTCATTAGGCACCTCGGCCTTGGGAGTAATTCTGATCCTGGTTGTGTTTAGGAACTCTTTAGGCCATATGAACCCTGTCGTGTGATCCATTAACAGGTAGTGTGGTGTGCAGAGTACTTGAGAGGAAAAGGGGAAAAAAGTAGGAGGATAGATAAGAGAGGAAAGGGTTGCTAGCCTTTGAGATGCTAACCCCAATGTTCAGGGACCGTTTTTTCCGGGTAGTAGAGAGATGCCCATGTATTGGGCCCAGGGTTCCCATGTCGCTTCAAATTGTTTGGTTGTGTCCAAGATGACACTTACTATTCTTTCTTGGGCCATTATCCAGGAAATTTTCCTTTTCGTGGATAATAGTGAAATTTTGGGTCGTTTCCAGGCCTTGGCTATAGAAATTTTTGCCCCAGTTAGGATAAACAGAACCAATTTGCAGGTGAGTTTGGAAATACTCTGAATGAATCCATTAAGCAAAGCTATGGACGGGGTTTGGGGGATAGCGCAGCTTGTGACTTTGCGAATGAGGTGGAAAATACTATTCCAGAACCCTCTGAGTTTTGGGCATTCCCAACAGACATGTGACATTGAGCCCAAGTTCTGACAGCCCCTGAAACATAATGGAGAAGAGGAAGGAAATATGGACACTAATCTAGTGGGGACAAGGTACCACCACCTAAAGAGTTTAATGTTGGCTTCTATCAGAGGTAATGAAAATACCTTTGAGTGATCTGGAGAATGACTTGTGCCAATCCTCCAAATTCCATGTGTCTCGGAGGTCTATTTCCCAAGCCAGCATATAAGGTAGCTTGTTAGTGTTTCTTGCAAGTGATGCATAGATTATAGATATCCCTCCCCTCTGCTCCATGGCCACCCCTCCCCCTTTTTTACCCTCTCTATGCCTGCGATAAAGGGTATACCCTTGAACGGTTGCCAGCCAATCATGAGAGCTGTTGAACCAGGTCTCTGAAATTCCCACAAAATCCAAATCCTCCTCGTACAACAGTATCTTTAGTTCACCAATCTTGTCCGCCAGGCTCCTGGCATTAGTGAACATGCCACGTAGTTTAGACCGGTCGCACACCAACCTCTTTTTGGGTGTTCCGAGATTGCAACTAGGATTTGTTACTATACTTACCTTGGGTTTATGTGCTTTAGTCAACCTACCACTAATGCCCCCAATACTACCCTCTGAAATATGTTCCGTGCTGACTATCTCCTCTGGGCCCTCCCCACCGTCGCCTAGTTTAAAAACCCCTCTAACTTTTTGGCCATCTTTACTCCCAGCTGCACCCTCCTCATTTAGGTGCAGTCTGTCCCTTCTATAGTGTCGGCCCAGTCCACCAGGAACCCAAACTCCTCTTTAATACACCAGCTCCTCAGCCACTTGTTTCCTCCCCTAATCTCCCTCTGCCTTTCTGGTGTGGCTCGATGTACCGGTAGTATTCCTGAGAATACTACCTTGGAGGTCCTTTTCCTCAATTTATCTCCCAAGTCCCTAAAATCGTTCTTTAGGACACTCCATCTGCCTCTGACTTTGTCATTGGTGCCAACGTACACCATGACAGTCGGGTCTTCCCCAGCCCCTCCCAGTAATCTGTCCACCAGATCCGTGATGTGCCTAACCTGAGCGCCCGATAGACAACATACAGTTTGGCTCTTCAGGTCTTTGTCACAGTTTTCCCTCTCAGTCCTTCTAAGAATTGAGTCCCCTACCACCAGAATCTGTCATTCCTTTTCCTTTGCTCCCCCCCCCCACACTCTTACTGGAGGAGTTCTTCACCTGGCAGCTAGGGGAGTCCCTCACCAATGTCACTCAATGGAGCATACTTTTTGGGATTCTCCAGTCCTGGATCGGCCTACCTTGCACTTACTTCCCCCTCTACCTTTCCTGACTGTCCCTCTTTCCCCCTCATTTTGTTAGTTTTATTCTGAGGTATTTTAATTCCTTTCTTCCCCAGGTAAATGGAAATTCCCTCTGCAGTGCCAATTCCTCTTTTTTACTTAAAGTGGTTGTATAGTCTATTTGTTAACTTTTACCTACAGGTAAGCCTATAATAAGGCTTACCTGTAGGTAAAAAAATATCTCCTAAACCTGTATGGTTTAGGAGATATTCCCCTTGCTATGAGCCGCTGACTGCAGCGGCGCATGCGCACAGGGGATTCTCGGCTGAAGGCCCGGCAGCTGCCGGACCTTGCCGGGGAAGAAATCTCCCGGGCGCATGCGCGGGAGTGACGACATCGCGGTTCCAGCCACTCACAGCGCTGGAGCCGCGATACCCGGAAGATACGCCGAGGCAACATGACAGCTCCCTCGGCGTGGACCAGGTAAGGTTCCGACGCCTCGTTCTAAGGTAAGTATTTCATAATGAGCTAGTATGCGGTGCATACTAGCTCATTATGCCCTTTGCCTTACAGGGGTAAAAAAAAAATGTCAGCGGGTATACAACCGCTTTAACCTTATATTTAAGATTTCCAATTTTATTGGATTGTTTTTTAAAGTTTTGCATATCTCTTCAGTTCTTTTATTAAGTTTAGAAGTGTTGTTCTAGGGTTGTTCTATTATTTTGATCTGGTGATTCAGCCAGCTAGTCTATTTTTCGAAAACACAAGCTCTCCAGCAGAATGTGTCAGTTTACATTTATGAGACAGATCAATTAACACAGGCAGGGGTGATTCAAATGATCTGCTTGTATTTATTCATGCAAAACCTGTATCCCAAATGGAGAAAAAAAAAAAAAAAACATTTGATGTACCTGCTGATGAAGTGTGAGCTGGAGTTTGTCTTCAATTTGTTGGTGTATTAAAATCTGCCAATACATCTAACACTCCCCTCCCCCTCAAACTGGCAATGCTGCTGTGCCTCTTATTCTCATTCCTTCAGAGTTGTGTCTCACTAATACATGAGGTGTGTTACTGACCAGATCATGTAGCTCCCAACTGTCCCTGATTTTGAACAAAATCCCTCTGTCCCTCTTTCCCTCTTTCCTCCTCATTTGTCCCTCATTTTGGTCTTAGCTACATAATTGCATATAAAATACACTTTTTATCTTTTAAAAAGTGTTTCCCAGTGCTAAACCTTGCATCCAATTTCTAAATTATTGCATTTGTAAAATTCACAAGCCAAGATAAAGGAATAGTAGTGGTAAAAAAAGCACTTGTGGGTTTTACTAATATTTTTTTTGTATAATTCTCCTTGAAGGGGGCGTGGCAGGGTGTGTGTCCTATACCTACATACTTTTGCTAATAGGTGTCCCTCGTTCCTATCTCAAAAACTTGGGAGGTATGGGTTAGTCATAAAGACTAAAGTTGGCTGTCTTGCTGCTATGTCTGATTGAAACTTCATACTAAACTTAATGATAAGGCATGAGTCAACTAACTGAACTCAGCTAACTGATGAGCCCTTTAAATAGAATTAGTCATTAAAGATGGATATATCTTTATACTTTTTTTTTGTATAGGAAGATAACCTTATTTGGTACCCTGGGACATGCCTATGAAATTAAGTATTCAACCAAAAAACAGCCTGTGTGCTTTTTACATGATCTAATCTTCTACGGCAGTAGGAGAAGGAGATGCTAATTTGCTACACAGGAGAAGTACAGAAAGCAAGACATACAATACAAAAGTGCCTCAATGATGGCAATGGTTGCCTACACAAATACCAGTGTAAAAGCATTGTCAAATATTTCAAGCTTTTCTAATGCCGCGTACACACGGTCCTACTTTTCGTCTACAAAAGTCCAACGGACGCTGATGGACTAAAGCTGGCTGGTAATCCGATCGTGTGTGGGCTTCTCCGGACTTTCAACCGACTTTTTTAGCCTCAAATCCGACGTACTTTAGATTTGAAACATGCTTTAAAACTTTACTTCGTAACTACGACGGACCCCGAAATCCGCTCGTCTGTGTGCTAGTCCGACGGACAAAAAGCCACGCTAGGGCACCTATTGGCTACTGGCTATGAACTTCCTTATTTTAGTCCGGTGTACGTCATCACGTACGAATCCGACCGACTTTTGTGTGGTCGTGTGTAGGCAAGTCCGGTCGTTAGAAAGTAGGCCGCAAGTCCGCCGCAAGTCCACCGAAAGTCTGCCGGAAGTCTGTCGGAAAGGCTGTCCGACTTTTGTAGACGAAAAGTACGACCGTGTGTACGCGGCATAAGATTTTGAAGCTTTTAAGTATACATCTGTAAATTTTATTAGAAGCTTTCTTATACAGAAGAACATATATTATAGATTTACCAGCCCTCTTTATCTATATTATTCACTTTTATTGTATATTTTAGATGATACTTAAAGCAGGATGTATCCATTTACCATATTCTTTGCAATATTAATAATAATCTGTGGATATTTCTGTGCCAGACAAGCAACTTTATTGCCACACAGTATGTCCTGCAAATAGAGTACTGTACTTTATAAATGTTGCTTGCTGCTCATGTGGAAGACACCAATCATACATTTGTTCATGCATTTATTTTATGTATGTTTATTTTAAAATACTAGGATACAAGATATTTTATCTTTTCTGAGGCTTGCTGTAAAGCTGTTTTCCTGTCTTTTTGCAGCTTTCTTATGTATATTATTCCTTCATAAAAGCACTCAGACAGAATTTATAAATATAAGCAGTCAGTGCCCTTTTTAAAAAAAAATGTTTGAAGCTGTAGTAGGTTTTTAATAATTTGCCTGTGAAGATGCCCAGATTTTTTTAAATGTCTTTTTCGAAAAATGAAAAAAAAAAGTTATGATGGTAAGTATTCTTTTGAAGTAAACTTGTTTTGGTTAGTTTTTAAACTTGGGGGAAGATGGTAGTTGCGCTGTGATGAAAGGGGGGGGGGGGCTACAAAGATGACTAAAGTGGCAAAGTGAACTAAAAGGGAAACGGGCAAATGCATGAATGGATCCTACATGCTGAAAAACATGGTGAGGATGCAGTGCAGTGCAACGTGGCTGATCAACATGACTATAATGTTAAGGGCAGACAAACCCTAATATATAAAAGGTAATTGTGAAACAGTGACTGCTTGAATAAAGCAAAGCAAAAACTGCATATGCTAACACAAATAGGATAAATAATAACACAATGCAAAAAAATATATAATGCAAGAAAAATACATGTGGGCTAGTGCCCAATTAGCAAAAAACTTGCCAAATCCTGGTGGACTACAAGTGACAAATCCCTAGGACAAACATGAATAATAGTTCTATCATCCAGTCCAAAACAAAACTCGTGATGAAAAACACAAAACAGTTCCAATCGTGAAGGGAGGGGGGATCTTCAGTGAGGACACCTCCGTGTTTGCAAGCCGCTTACCTTACAGCTGTAAGGTGTACAGCCTGTGTTGCAAATGACCCGCAGGTGTAGACGTTCAGTGTATACAGGTAGTGACAATGCCAAGTGAAATATAAAAGATAGAAAATACACAGCATGTAAAATGACTCTGCGACGACCACAGTGGAGGGGGGGCAAGACACACACGGGGGGAGGTTGCACTCACTTTCATGAAGTGAGTGTGGGCATCAATCCACGAGCGCCGAGCTCGTATGCCTCCAGGGGTATCACCAATCTGGAATCTGTCCCCGTGCCTGGAAACTGGAATTTGTCCCTGTGCGTCTCTTCTCAGTGTCCGTGAGAAAGTGAAATATAAAAGATAGAAAATACACAGCATGTAAAATGACTCTGCGACGACCACAGTGGAGGGGGGGCAAGACACACACGGGGGGAGGTTGCACTCACTTTCATGAAGTGAGTGTGGGCATCAATCCACGAGCGCCGAGCTCGTATGCCTCCAGGGGTATCACCAATCTGGAATCTGTCCCCGTGCCTGGAAACTGGAATTTGTCCCTGTGCGTCTCTTCTCAGTGTCCGTGAGAAAGTGAAATATAAAAGATAGAAAATACACAGCATGTAAAATGACTCTGCGACGACCACAGTGGAGGGGGGGCAAGACACACACGGGGGGAGGTTGCACTCACTTTCATGAAGTGAGTGTGGGCATCAATCCACGAGCGCCGAGCTCGTATGCCTCCAGGGGTATCACCAATCTGGAATCTGTCCCCGTGCCTGGAAACTGGAATTTGTCCCTGTGCGTCTCTTCTCAGTGTTCGTCAGGTAGAGTAGTGATATATAGTGTGAGGGGGAAAGAGACGCACATAGCGTGATCCCATATAAAAGGTATATTTATTTGATAAAACAAGTCCAATCAACTTACATTTAAAACAATGCTGCAGTGTGTAGTAACTACGAGCGCCGAGCTCGTCTCCTGTTATCTGTCTGTGGCAGCGTCCTGTGCTCCAATCCTAACGCGTATCGTCACGTCACGTGACTTCTTCAGAAGATCATGTTTGTCCTAGGGATTTGTCAATTGTAGTCCACCAGGATTTGGCACGTTTTTTGCTAATGGGGCACTAGCCCACATGTATTTTTCTTGCATTATATATTTTTTTGCATTGTGTTATTATTTATCCTATTTGTGTTAGCATATGCAGTTTTTGTTTTGCTTTATTCAAGCAATCACTGTTTCACAATTACCTTTTATATATTAGGCTTTGTCTGCCCTTAACATTATAGTCATGTTGATCAGCTACGTTGCACTGCACTGCATCCTCACCATGTTTTTCAGCATGTAGGATCCATTCATGCATTTGCCCGTTTCTCTTCTAGTTCACTTTGCCACTTTAGTCATCTTTGGAGCCCCCCCCCTTTCATCACAGCGCAACTACCATCTTCCCCCACTTTTGTCTCATTTGTCCTGCTTTGGATCAGTACTTAGGTGTTGCAGCAGTGTCCTTTTAGCGTAGCCCCCCCCCCCCAACAGCGCAGGAGTTTCCACTTTCACATAGTTTTTAAACTTGTGCATAAAATTAAGATGTAAAGATGAAGTCTGCAGAGTGTGCATCTTCACATTAAGTCATAGGAGGTGTAGACTATTAATTACAGTGCCTTGAAACAGTATTCATAACCCTTGACATTTTCCACATTTTGTCATGGTACAACCAAAAAATGTAAATGTATTTCATTTTGATTGTATGTGATAGACCAACGCATAGTGGCACATAATTGTAAAGTGGAAGGAAAATGATATATGGTTTTTAACATCTTTTACAAATAAATATGTAAAAAGTGTTGCGTGCATTTGTATTCAGCCCCCCCCCCCCCCAGGCATTCTAACACATGAATATGCTTTGATCTAAAGCATTCCACTGTAGCTCTGGCTGTATGTTTAAGGTTGTTGTCTCTTCTAAGATTACCCTGTATTTGGCTCGATCTATCTTCCCATCAACTCTGACCAGCTTCCCTGTCCATGCTGAAGAAAAGCATCCTCACAACATGATGCTGCCACCAACATGTTTCACATTGAGGATGGTGTGTTTAGGGTAATGTGCAGGGTTAGTTTTCCACCACACAGTGTTTTGCTTTTAGGCCAAAAGGTTTAATTTCCACATGTTTGCTGTGTCCCCATATTGGTTTCTAGCAAACTGCAAACTGGAATTTTTATGGTTTTCTCTCAACAATGGCTTTCTTCTTGCCACTCCTCCATAAAGGCCAGATTTTCCAGGTTCCAGTGGGAAGTATAAACAGAGTTGCTCTGGAGTGGGGTCTGGACTTCCCAATTGTCCCTCCCGAGATCATGGATGTAATGGAGAGCTCTAGGAAAGAGTGGGAAGATAATTTGATCTGGGGATTTCTGCACATGCCCAGGTTTCTGCGGGTGCCTAAATGTAGGGAGACTTGGGCTGATTTGTGGACATTCGGAAGGAATGGAGGCTGGGGAGAGCTATATACAAAGACAGAGTGATGGTAGTGAAGGCAGAGTGGCCTACGAGGAGTCACTCTGTCTTCATCAGAGAGGTAGGGGTAGCAGAAGGAGATTGCCTGACCCACACTTCTATGTGTGAGGGGACTGTTGGAGAGTACAGCCTACCATAGAAACTGGCACATGGACTGCTAGAGAGAAGTGGAATGTGTCCTTCTTCCCTGACTTTGCAGGAACAGACCGGCCTGCCACCCTGTGTGCCCAATGAATGGACCTTTCCTGTTGCAAGGACAATCAGGGTGAGGTCTGTTTCCTAAACTATTTCTTTAAGGAGCCTGTTTGCTTAGGGAGAGGCCCCTCCCATCAGGAATTCCAAAAAGAACTTTATTTTGTGGAATAATGTGTTTCTTCCCCCGGTGTTCTGTCAGTAGGCCTATAACCCACTTCTGACAGAACCACAGGTGAAAACGTAATTGAAAATAACCTATGTGTTTGGTTGTGGTGGTATTTCTGTTGGCAGGCTTATAACCTCCTTCCGACAGAAATCTCTTGAAGTGTACCGTAGTTGGTAGGATAGGATGTTGTTTTGTTTATTTTACAGGACCCTTCAGGATGGGATGGCTGTCTATCTATCTCTGGCTAGAGCTGCTGTGAATCCTGTGGACAGAGGATTTACCTTGAGAGGGAGATGCTCTGGATCTATGTAATGTGCATAATTGTTTGTAGTGGTAGGGACTTGTAGTTAGGAATGCCATGTATATACTGTAAATACTAACAGAATAATCTTTATATTTTTGATGAATATTTTTATTAATATACACGATTTATATAGCACCAACAGTTTACGCCGCGCTTTACAATGTAGAGGGGGGCAGCACAATTACAGTACAGTTCAATACAGAAGGGACAGGAGGGCTCTGCTCGTAGAGCTTACATTTTAAAGGGAGGGGGTGGTGGTTCAAAAGGTAATAGATGCAGGGAATGATTTGATGGGGGTGGCTCGGGAACAGTTGTTAGGTGGGTGTGGGATAGGCTTCCCTGAATAAGTGATATGTATTTATTTGTATATATGTCCCCATCTAAGTTTATTCCCTTTTCCCACTCCTATTCAATATAGGGGATGCCCTTGCTCCTGGGCCCAAGGAGTTATTTTTCAGATTTTCCCAGCCAAGGGACTGGCTGGATTTTGGTATGGGGTGAGTGTAGCACCCTCTAGGTAGGTAGGTGCTAGAGGTAAGATTTTTGTTAGGACAGGTAAATTTAGGTAGGCCTGGATCATTGCCAGTCAGGACCACCTTCAGGAACGCATGAAGAGGTCCTGGACCGTAGGCACAAGAGAGAGCAAGGAGAGGACAATGAGAGAGAGCACTACTAAGAGACTCCAGGGAGGACAACTGGTCGCAGCCAAGAGGGCTGGTGAGGCGTAGTCAGGAGGACTGGGGAGGCATGCCTGAGAGGACTTTAAGCTTGCAGTCTGAGATGGGTGCAGAACCAGAAGTGTGGACTGTGGTGGAAAGGGCAGTGGAAAGCGGCAGTTGCAGCCAGGAGCCTGGCAGGGCCTGAAGGGCCTGGGATCAGTAGTCGCATGTAGGACAGTTAGCACCAGAGACTTTCCCGCAGTCCCTGCCTGCAAAAGGCAAGTGCTAAGGCCTGGCTGAGTCATTGTCATGCCTATCCCCTTTATGCTAGCTGTACCTGAAGATTAGAGAGGAAGCAATGTGCAGGAGGAAAAAGACCTGAGGATTAGAGAGGAAGCGATGTGCAGGAGGTGAAAGACTTGAAGATTAAAGAGGAAGTGATGTGCAGGAGGAATCTGGAGGAGTATGTACAGGGAGTGTACATAGTTGTCCCAAAACGATTTGCTTTGATTCTCGCTGGGCATCCCATATCTCCCATTCCCATCCAAGTTATATCCCTCAATAAAATGAAAAAAAAAAAAGTTCACTGGCTGATTCGTGACTCAGAGAGCCTGGAGTGAATGCAGGGCTGGGCAGGGTGACAGACAATCCACACTTCTCAGCAGCCCCTACGGGAGTACCGCTACACATCCTTTTTTACTCTGCACAGCTAACTTACACATTTATCGCAACTCCACTTTTAAAACTTAAAACTTAAAACTTTAAAACTTTTAAAAATTAGCAAGATAAACATGACTAAAACATTAAAAGATAAAATAAAAAAACAGCTTTTGCTGCAATATTTACCTTCAATCTAGAAATTTCTCTGTAGTACTTTTTTTCTGCCAGGAAATGTCCTCAGCCTGATGGCCAGCATTATTCCCCCACTTCTTTTGAGCCCAGGTTATCTTGGACCTGCCTCTGGTCTATAACTGGACAGTGGAAGAAGAAACAGCACAGTGAAAAGATATTTTCACTGTCACTCTGCTTTCTCTTCAGTTCATCGTGCTTCATGTGGCTCCTTGTACACTCTTATGCCCCGTACACACGGTCTGACTTTGTTCGGACATTCCGACAACAAAATCCTAGGATTTTTTCCGACGGTTGTTGGCTCAAACTTGTCTTGCATACACACGGTCACACAAAGTTGTCGGAAAATCCGATCGTTCCAAACGCGGTGACGTAAGACACGTACGTCGGGACTATAAACAGGGCAGTGGCCAATAGCTTTCATCCCTTTATTTATTCTGAGCATGCATGGCACTTTGTCCGTCGGATTTGTGTACACACGATCGGAATTTCCGACAACGGATTTTGTTGTCGGAAAATTTTATATCCTGCTCTCAAACTTTGTGGGTCGGAAAATCCGATGGAAAATGTGTGCTGGAGCCTACACACGGTCGGAATTTCCGACAACAAGGTCCTATCACACATTTTCCGTCGGAAAATCCCACCGTGTGTACGGGGCATTACACTCCAGCCTGCTGTACAGGTATTGCAATAAGTTGATACCAAGCCATATTTAGGTACTTACACTGTTTGCATTGAACAAAATATATTTAGGCTCGGTTCACACTGCTGCGACTTGGGATCTGACTTGTGAGACCTCAAGTCACGTGAAATGTGAAATCCCATGTTAGTCAATGATAGTTGTCTTAATTAGCACTTCTGAAGTCATTCCGACTTTAGAAAAGGTTCCAGTACTATGTCAAGGCGACTTCTATCTGACTTATGCCCATAGACTTTAATAGAAGTCGGATCCTCGTCTATATTGATGTCATTTGGATCCGACATTAAAGAAAGATTACCCAGGCATTCCCAAGATTTACTTCTACAGTTGCATCAAGTCACATCTAAGTAGTGCTTAAGTCACCAACAAGTCACCAGGAAGTCCACTATAATTAAAACGCGGCTCTCATTACAATAATCATCTCCTTTTCAGCACTGTCCCCAAAAATACTAAGGCTGCTATTGTTGTTCTTTTTCTATATTGGTTGTCCAACTATCACTGACTTTAGTACTTCATAATTCTCAGAAGTGGTAAAGCCTTATCCGCATACTTGTTCCAGAAACTTTTGTCAGCATTTGTATCATCATAACAGCACCAAGCAACAAGCATGGCTTAAATACAAATTTTAGTTACTCCAATGCTGCCTTCCACATCCTACTTCACTACTTTTTACCAGTCTTATTTTGTGTTAAATGACATATAGTGCCATTCAACCCACTTTCTGTGATCTAATCCTGTCATGGACGTGTCCCTTGGGGTGCATCATCACATAGATTGGGCTCACATGAAAATACTACAGACAGAGAATAGCACTTACATGACACAGCTCCATTCTTTGCAGCATTGGGAACCAGCCACCACCAACACTGGATGAGAAGAAGACAGACCCTGCTTGTTATGTGACTGCCCAAAAGACACATAACATTTAGGTATTTATTTTTGTAATTTGCAAAAATGTATTGGAAAGAGAGGTTCCTGGTGGTAGAATTGGGCCCCATCTGGAGTAACAGCAGATTTTAAATTTTTTCAGCCTCTCAGGTTTTCTATAAAGGTAAACTGAGTGAGCCTTTTTGCTTGTACAGCTGGAATCATTTTTGGACAGCAACACTTTGAAGTATGATTTTACTTTGTTGCCCCTGGTAATTTAGAACATTTTCACATATAATGCATGCTAAAATCAGCATTTTTTTGCTACAAAATTACTTAGAACCCCCTAAACATTACCTGAAAGTAGAGTTCCTGAATAATAAAATGACGGCTGTTGCACATATTTATGTCACACAATATTTCCACAGCCATTTGTCAAAAATACACTTAAAGTACAACTATGGGCAAAACTTTTTTTTTTTTCATATTGGATAGAGTAAGGGAGGGTTATAACCTGTCAGATTTGTTTTCATCATCTGTGTCCCATTGCAGATATTTCCTTTCACTTCCTGTCCCATAGCCAAACAGGAAGTGATAGGAAATCCCTGCAAATTAAGGGAATTCCTTGGTGACCCCCAGGTCACCAGAACTAGTGTCCCCATAGGAAGATTTCTCCTCTATTACCTTTCTAGGGACAACCCAAAATATGGGATTTTCTTTTACTTTCACTTTCAATGATAATGGTAAACAGGACAAATATAGAGGGTGAATCTCCCTAACTGAGGTAAAGGTGTTCTAATCCCTCTCCACTCCATCCAAAAAAAAAAAAAAAACGTTTTACCCTTAATTATACTTTCAATAAATTTTTTGTAAATTATAAAATAAAAATTAAAGAAAAAATTACACACTTGTAAAATGATGACAAACTATGGTACCTAAAATTGTCCACAGGCAATGCTGTAAAAGCCTTTACAGGTTACCAGTTTAGAGTTCAGGTCTGGTGCTAGAATTACTACTCTCAGTCTGAAGTTCGCAGTAATATGTCACATATGTGAGCAATCACCATTTACATGCATGCCATGAGCACGAACAACATACCTTGTAATAGCTTGGGCAGTGAAAGGTACTTTTCATGGAGAGATCTAGGGTTTATTAGACCCCTTATCCCACTTCTTCCATTCAAAGCATCTGATCAAAAACACCATACTGACTGTACCTGAGAAACTCAAAACTGAAACTGGGTGACAAAATCCTCATCGCTTCCAGTTTCATTTATCACAGAAAAAAGAGAGGAATGGATGTTCCTCCCTCTCCTCTGTGAGCAGCCAGACCGACCACTTGTAGTGGTCCTGGGCTTCCCAGTGGAAAGGGAGAGCCTGGGAATGGCATCTGGTGGCGGTGAAAAGGGGGGCCTTCCTGAGTCCTGTAAAAGCGATTGGGTAGTTGTGAATCCACTTAGATCACATTGACCTGAAAGCCAGTCGCATTTGCAGCCTTGATCCTGGTATAACCGCTTGCTCTAGAGGCCATATATACCGTATATAGCCTCTGGGCTGGACGTGGTTAAAAAGATGAATAAGGTTTTACATGCTCTGTTTGTTTATGTATTCTTTAAGTATAATAACAATATTTTTTTTTTTGATTGAGAGTTCAAACAGGATGTGCTGAATTTGAGTTAACATTTTATCCGAGCTCTCACCATGTAAAACATGTTCTACATGCAGAATAAAAAGCCATTTCTCCAGGGTTGAATCTAAAGTCTGGTCATGATTTTGGAGTCATGTTCTATTAATCAGTGTATTTCTCTATTAGAGTTATTGCTGGTACAAATATTAATAATCAGTATGCTTAACATCCACTGTTACTGCTTATCGCAAACATTCAATTTTATGGACAGAATAAAATAAGACACGCAATATGGAAATCAGAATTTTAGACACTACACATTTGTATCAATTACATTGTATCTCCTGAAATATATGCACTGGGTAAAACCCTAGGTATAACCATAAAAATGTATTATATTTCAGTAATTCGGTCTTACTGTATAAAACTGTGAACTTTAATAAAGTTACAGCTGTATTACAGTTGCAGAGTTTGTATTATGGCTCTTATAATACAGTACTTACTTGCAAGAGTTGCCACATCTATTTACTTAATAAATAAATTAAATACATTTAATTCATGTGTTAAATATGTGAATAATATAGAAAGTCTTAAGCCTCGTACACACGATTGGACTTTCCGACGGGAAATGTTCCATGACAGGCTGTTTGCTGAAAATCCAACCGTGCGTATGCTCCATCGGACAATTGTTCAAGAGGGGAGGGAGCAAGGGGGCGGGACTTTGAGTGAGGCACGTGGTAGCAAAAGTATCATTTAGTGAACATGATTGGAATTTATTGGTTGCCATAAGATACAAACAAAGTACATTGATGAATACACAATGAGGTAGTGCATGGGTAATACAATACATCTTAGTAATAACTTGAATTTTACAAAAAACAGCAAGCAACAATTTTCCAAAGTGCACCAAAAATATAATAAGAATTAAATTATAAAATATAGTAATGCCTGCAAAGATTCGGGCCTCTTGGATCCTTGGGTAGGGTATACAGTTAGCTAACAAAGCTATAGCTATGTACACTATGCAACTATGGACCAATCCTATTTAATTTGTTTATAAACGACCTGGAGGATGGGATAAACAGTTCAAACTCTGTATTTGCAGACGATACTAAGCTAAGCAGGGCAATAACTTCTCCGCAGGATGTGGAAACCTTGCAAAAAGACCTGAACAAATTAATGGGGTGGGCGACTACATGGCAAATGAGGTTCAATGTAGAAAAATGTAAAATAATGCATTTGGGTGGCAAAAATATGAATGCAATCTATACACTGGGGGGAGAACCTCTGGGGGAATCTAGGATGGAAAAGGACCTGGGGGTCCTAGTAGATGATAGGCTCAGCAATGGCATGCAATGCCAAGCTGCTGATAATAAAGCAAACAGAATATTAGCATGCATTAAAAGGGGGATCAACTCCAGAGATAAAACGATAATTCTCCCGCTCTACAAGACTCTGGTCCGGCCGCACCTGGAATATGCTGTCCAGTTCTGGGCACCAGTCCTCAGGAAGGATGTACTGGAAATGGGGCGAGTACAAAGAAGGGCAACAAAGCTAATAAAGGGTCTGGAGGATCTTAGTTATGAGGAAAGGTTGCAAGCACTGAACTTATTCTTTCTGGAGAAGAGATGCTTGAGAGGGGATATGATTTCAATTTACAAATACTGTACTGGTGACCCCACAATAGGGATAAAACTTTTTCGCAGAAGAGAGTTTAATAAGACTCGTGGCCACTCATTACAATTAGAAGAAAAGAGGTTTAACCTTAAACTACGTAGAGAGTTCTTTACTGTAAGAGCGGCAAGGATGTGGAATTCCCTTCCACAGGCGGTGGTCTCAGCGGGGAGCATTGATAGCTTCAGGAAACTATTAGATAATCACCTGAATGACCGCAACATACAGGGATATATAATGTAATACTGACACATAATCACACACATAGGTTGGACTTGATGGACTTGTGTCTTTTTTCAACCTCACCTACTATGTAACTATGTAACTATGCACTATGTACACTATGATTGCACACAAAACTGAAGACAAAATTCAGGCATCCCCTGCAATAGAAATCTCATGTTAGTGGAGGCGCATGCGCGGAGGCGACCAAGATGGCCTAGGAGCTCCACAGCGCTCCGATCATCTAACCCCCACTGCAGCCATTAGAGCCCACACAGCAGCCCCGAAATACAGCCACTTGAGCGGGCACACTCTCGGGAATCACCTGATGTCCACGGGCACAGCAAGTATGTCAGATAAGGGTACTCACCGAGGCTGAGATGCTGAGAATGGTAACCTCTTGCGACTAAGCGCACTCCACACCTGAAGATGGTACAGGGGGTGAAGGGCACAAAGAGGCACGAGTCACCAGCAGGCTAGGCAGGTCTTGCGTGAAGGTCACCAGCAGGGAGACAGCTGTGCAGGACTGGAAGATGCTGAAGCTCAAGAAGGAAGATGAACAGTTAATCCAACAGGCGGGGGGTCAAACACCGATGACTAGTAAGAGTCTCTTAGATAGGCAAGGACAGTCTAGTACAAAGGACTGTTAGCAGGTCTGTCAGCAGGCTGATGACTTAGTACTGAAGATTGATAGCAAAGTCCGTAAACAGGCTGAGGGTCAAACAAAGGTAACTGGAGGCAAAGTCTGTGAGCAAGCCAGGGGTCGAGCATGGAAGAAAATAGCAAAGTCCAGGAGCAGGCTGAGTGTCAATCACTGGAGACAGGAAGCAATATCCGTAGACAGGCCGAGGGTCAAACACAGGAAGCAAGTGGAGAAGTCCGAGAGGCAAGCCGAGGGTCAGATGCAGGAAGAGATCAGAGCAGGTCAAGGTCAATCCGGGTCACAACAGGTAATCAAGAATGAGGATACAAGCAGGAAACACACGGGGAGCTGAAAGACAAACCAGCAATCTGGTCATGGCACAGAGTGGCTTTATAGGCCAGTGGGAGGCTCATGTTGTGCGTGTGCTATTGCGTACGCGCGTTCGCCGTTCCGCTGAATCGTGCACGTGCATTAGCCGTTTCGCTGAATTGCACACACACATTAGCCGTTTAGTTGAATTGCACACGCGCATTAGCCGTTTCGCTGTATTGTGCCCAGGGATGCGCCGGAGTGCAGCTCTACCGCGCATGTGCGAAGGAAGGCAGCGATATTGGAGAGACTGGTACTTGCTTCTTTCCTGACAAAGGAGGAATTTCTCTGCGCAGCTAAACATGGCAGCACAGTGGCGCGGCCCGTCCATGATGGCGGCCACAGACACACGAGGCTCAGCCTCAGAGCCAGAGGACATGATAGCCGACCAGGACAACGGGGGTTTCTGCTCAACAGAAAAGGGCACAGTGAGTACCCCTCAACAACCGGCTCCTTCCCCAGCATCCACAGAATCTCTGAAAGGGAGATCAGTTGGAGGCCCAAATCTCACTCCTATGGGGAATCTTTTAGCCACCCCTGGGACCTGGGAACAGGATGAGCATGACTACCCCCACACCCCGAATGACTTTTCATCAATGATGTCAGCCTTCTCCAATTCGCTCTCCAGGGGTCTAGCCCAAATGGCTGCACAGATCACTGCCACAATACATGTGGACCTTCAACAGATAGAATCATGGATAGAGATCATAGAAAAAAGAGCAGACCAGGCGGTCGCCAGAATAAACTAGAACTCTGCTAGAATCTCTGACCTTCAGGATCAACTAGAAATGGCCCAATCAAAAATTGATGACCTGGAAAATAGATCCAGACAATATAATTTCAGAATTTGTGGTCTTCCCGAATCGGTGAAAGAGGTCCAGCCAGCAGTCCGCAAGTTCATTAAGGCCTTGATCCCTGACATCCCAGACCATCGATTGGAGCTTGACAGGGCGCACAGAGCCTTACAACCCCCATGCTCTGATGGCCTCCCTCGAGATATTATAGTAAAGCCACATTTCTACGCGGAGGAGGTGATGAAACTGTCTTGCAATTCCGAAAGGTCTTGTGATGATAGGGCACCCCGTTCAGATCTTCACAGATCTTTCCCCATTCACAGTTCAAAAATGCCGATCTCTCAAGCCTCCGCTACAGGTCCTGGCCCAAAAAGATATTACTTACAGAGGGTCCTTCCCACTGCGTCTGAACTTCTCATATTGGAATAAAGCCCACTCCTCATCTTTACCGGAAGGCAAGCGTCTGCTTCTAAAGTTGGGTCTGATCTCCTAGGAGTTCCTCCTACCACCGTCTGACAGAGGAGCCTCATTTTCCAAATGTCCTTCTCTACTGAGTCCACTAATTCCAGTTTGGCAGAAGCAGCAACCAAAGTGGTCGAGGGACTCTCACCCCCCATGATACTGACGATGGAACATCAGGTCCTGTTTCTACATTCAAGTCTATTTGAAACTGGCCCTATAGAGGGGCTTATCCTCATGACTTACCACTTTTCCTAGCACCCTGGTAGACATGACGAGGGTTCCAGACACCATAAGGGACCCCTTCAGGGTGCAGGATCCTATGAGGATCTGCCATTTGTCATGATTGACAGTTTGCAGCTTCTCTTTTTTATAACTTTGAGCTTGTTCTGCATTTTTTGTGTTTAGCTAAACAATCTATACATTTTTTCCTTTTTTCTTATCCCCTTCATCTTACCAAAGTGGGATTTAGTATTATTCCCTAGAGTCTCAAAAGGGACTTTTACATACAGGTCTGTCTCTCTACAATAGGAGGCACAGGTTTTTTATGTTTCATTCATGCAAATGTGAGTGGTGTCCTCTTGGGGCTTGATCGACGACCGGTGCCTCCGTGTGTTTTTTTTTTTTTTCATGTGGGGTGGCTCGTCATTGGTGGGGAGGGGTATGGGGTCAAACTGTGGTTTTAGTAGCTTACTTGTGACTCTGACTATTAGCAAGTATACTTAATTTGTAAAAGGTTGGGCGACTGGAGCTATTGCAATGCACCTCCCTCTGACACCGAGAGGTTCATATTTTTCCTCTCGGAGTCAGATTATTTCTCACTAACCAGGGGGAAATCTTCTTGTGTTACGGGTACGGGGCGGGAAGTAGCTTGTACCTTCTCGGCCCCTATGAGTTTTTTTTTTATATTTTTCTCACTAATGTCTTCCGTCATACTTCTCTTTCTCTCCTCCTCTATCTACTGGTCCTTTCTTTGGACACTCAACTTTCTTTATTTACCATCTTCCATCCATTGGAACAGGACATCAAAACCTTTTCAGAGACATCACACTACCGGAGAACATACCAAGTGGTGAGATTTATGCCACTTTTAGAGCTTGCCTCCTCTCTGATCCATGACTTGTACCGATCCTCATAATCTAAAATTACAGATTGTATCACATAATGTGCAAAGACTTAACTCACCTGTTAAACGTAGAAAATTACTCTAACTGTACCATACCTTAAAAGCTGAGGTGGTTCTCTTACAAGAGACTCACTTCCCAGCCTCATTGACTCCCTCATTCATCCATGGGAGTTTTTCACAATTCTATTTGGCAAATGCCAAAAATAAAATGAAAGGAGTAGCCATTTGCTTCTCAAAACATATTATCTTTTCCCCCACTAAGGTTTTTAGAGACCCAGAAGGATGCTTCATTCTGGCAGTTGGCACGATTGATGGAGGCTTATACGATGGAGGCTTATACACATTTGAATCATACTACACTCCTAATAAGGGCCAAGGGAATTTTTTTGACTGAATATTACACACCTTAAATCCATTTTTTACTGGAACAGTAATTCTGGGAGGGGACTCGAATATTCCTTTCAACCTCTCTTTAGACAAATCAAATTTAATCGCTCCAAAACCTAGGCGTCCCCCAAAACAAAGCCTTAAAATAGCAGAATTGTTCCACACAAATAGTCTGGTAGATATATGGAGGGAAATGAACCCACGTGTCAAAGATTACACACACTACTCAGCTCCTCATAGCACTCATGCCAGGATAGACCACATCTTTTTACAATTTTCCACAATTCCATTGGTCCTCTCAGCCAAAATCCGAGATACCGCCCTTTCGGACCACTCAGTAGTTACGCTATCCCTCAGACGTCCCTTGGGAGTTAGGGGCCCGTTTAAATTGTGCCTAAATGAGGCACTTCTGAGCAACCCTGTACATTGCATGATCTTTGAAAGCTCTGTTAAAGAATATTTCACAGAGAATGACAATGACATGGTCTCTCTGGGAAGATTATGGGCTGCTCATAAGGCAGTGATGAGAGGGCAAATTTATCCCAGTCTCTGCTCAGCTGAAACAAGAACACGGAACTGAAATTAAGACATTGATGAAGGAATTCCTCCAGTCTAGTAAACACCACAACAGCAACCCGACCCCTAAAAATCTGACCCATAGGGACACAGCTCGAGTTAAACTTAATCTAGCACTAACTACTTTGGCTGAAAAGCATCTAAGATGGACAGGCGCAAAATTCTACTCACAAAGAGATAGGATTGGCTCTAAATTAGCAACCAAAATTAGTCCTAAATTCTGCACAGTTGACCCAAAACCCTATTAAGATCATGGAAATTTTCCACAATTTTTATTCCAAGATTTGTACTGATCTCCACTCCACCAATTCTAGTAAACTGGAATCCTTCATTAAAGTGATTCTGGGGTCCCCCGGCAGCTCTCGCAGCACCTCCCCACATCAGTTAACCCCCTAGGAGAAGCACTCTCCTGGGGTGTTACCTTGCGGGCGCGCTCCTGAGTCCAGAATTTGCGTCCATAGACAAGAATGCCGGACTCGGCCCCGCCCCCCGGCGCTCACGTCATTGGATTTGATTGACAGCAGTGGGAGCCAATGCCTGCGCTGCTATCAATCTATCCAATCAAGAGCCGGGACCCCGTGGAGAGAGGGAGAGCGCGTCTCCACCGACAGAATTACGGGGCTCAGGTAGGTAATACGGGGGGCTGGGGGCGGCGGTCACTGACAGGTGTTTTTTCACCTTAATGCATAGGATGCATTAAGGTGAAAAAAAATATGAGGATTTACAACACCTTTAACGATATACACCTACCCAAAATAACACGCAAGCAACAGGAACTTTTTGACGCTCCTATCTTACCAGAGGAGATTCTTGAAGCAATCAAGTCCTCAAAGACAAACTCTGCCCTGGGTCCTGATGGTTTCTTGACAAGTTATTATAAGAAATTTGGGCCCACCTTAGCCCCTTTTATGGCTCGATTTTTTAATTCTCTGCCAGAGGGATCTCCCCTGGTCAATGAATCAAACTCAGCCTTCACCTCGGTCTTACCCAAACCAGGGAAAGAGATGAGTGATGGAAACTTTCCAGCTTTATCGCAGACCATATCAATAAAGACCAGGTGGGATTCATCCCGGGGGGGACAAGGGCCAGACCAAGTTAGAAGAGCTGTTGACTTGATCTCACTTTTACACTCCAGTTGGCACGGGGGCGCTCCTCAAGAGGGTTACCTGTTATGCATTGACCTACAGAAGGCCTTCATATCCATAACCTGGCCTTATATATTTGAGATTCTTGAAAGATGGGGCTTCGGTACTAAACTCTTGGGAATTATTCACGCATTATACTCTAATTCTAGCGTGTAAATTCGCCTATAGGGTCACTACACAGATGCTTTTAACATTCGGAAAGGAACTAGACAGGGTTGTCCTCTATCCCCCCTAATATTCACAATCGCAATTGAGACCCTGGCTATCGCCATCAGATCGCATCCTGATATCAGAGGGGTGATGTGTGGTCCAGATGAACACAAATGTGCACTGTTTGCAGATTATATGCTTTTGTTCATCACATCACCCCTAATATCAACCCTAGATATTATTAAGCTCCTTCACAATTTCAGGGCTATCTCAGGTCTTAAAGTCAGCATAGCCAAATCAATGGCATTGAACGCATCAGTCCCCCCCAGACTAGTAGATCAGCTTAAACAATATTTCCCTTTCCCTTGGACGAATTACTCCAATTCCTTACCTAGGAATCAAATTAATGGACAATATAGGCAAAATGTGTACAGCCAATTATCCCCCCATGTTCCAAAAACCAGAAGAAGACTTAAAAGCTTGGTCTAGGTGTGGTCTGTCCTGGCTGGCAGGATTAATGTCATCAAGATGACTTTGCTTCCAAGGCTATTATATCTATTTCGTTCCCTATATATACTGATCAAGACAATATCACTCTATGAACTACAGTCTAAAATCATAAGTTTTGTATGGTAGAAGAAAGGGCATCGTTGCTCCAAGGAGGTCCTGTTCCGTCAGAAAAGTCAGAGTGGTCTGGGTCTCCCCAATCTATGGTGGTATTATCAAGCAGCACAGTTAGCCCAATTTTCTATAGTTTATTCCAGAGGACCCAAACCTGATTGGATCTCTCTGGAAAGAAAAGCAGTTCCACACCACACAATAGATTTCTTACTTTGGAGACCTCCTAAGCAAAGACCCCTTATCCTATTACCCACTCTCTCTCACCCCCTAGCTCTATGGGATACGTTGCATAAACATACGTCTAAATAAAGGGCTGTTCAGAATAGGGCATTTCTTTACCACAACAGGACCAATATCTTTGGGATACTGCACTAGTAAACTTGAAATGCCCCACTCTGAAAGGTTTAGACTCAATCAGTTCTCTCATTTCTTACATAGGATCTGGTCAGACAGGTCGGAACCCCCCAAATCTACTGTTTTCAATCTTTTAGACACTCCTTTAAGGGTATCATGAATACTTCACTAATCAAAGCAAGTATTAACGTATTCATCAGATGGTACTATGTTCCTGTCAGACTAGCCAAGATCTTTCCAGACATGTCTCCTCTATGTTATAGAGGGTGCAATCATGTGGGGGATATGCTACACATTTGGTGGGCATGGCCACATATTAGAAGCTATTGGAATAAATTCTTCCATATAGTACTGAAAGTATCGGGGTGCTCTTTGGAATCACAGGGTTATGGATACCCCTAAACACACACAGTCCCTGATCCTGTTCATGTTTCTAGGGGCTAAAATCACAATAGCGGGCGCATGTAGGAAATCTACGGTCTCGATCTCTGCGACCAAACGGAAAATATTGTGGATCATGTCCCAGGAACAAATAGTATCTAAATTACAAGACACAGTCCCACATCCATTTTGAGAAGGTCTGAGAACCCTGGGCACTATATGTCCAGGTCCCCCTCTATCCAGGACACATATGCCTTTAAATGGAGACCCCGGACAGTCCTGATCTCTCCTCCATCCTTCTTTCCCCACTTCCTGATCTCTCCTCCTCTTCTCCCCATCTTCTCCACAAGACAGCTTCGGTGACATTAGTAATTAATTATTGAAATCGCACACTGCAAGATACAAAATGTTTGATCAAGGTTTATGCATTTATCCTTTTATGTTCTCCTTATTTGACTGCACCTAAAAACGTTGGATCTAAGACTTAGTTTTGAAACTTCTTAAGATAATGCTCTGAAGCCATGGAAACTAAGATTATGGTGTTTTCACCCTAACTCTGTGAGAGGGAAGCAGGGGTGATACAGTCTGGATCGTGATGATACCCGGTGAGTTCCTCAGTTCCGCAGTGTGAACCCATAGGGGCGGAATAGGGGGCTTGTCATGGGCGAACTGGATTCAGACTATAAAACATGGCTCAGACCAGGATTATTTGTCTCAAAATGTACAAGATGTTATTCTCTTACCATGAAGAAGCCTTTCCATATGTGGACTCAATCTCTTTTCCTTTAGATGTAAAGCATACCCCCTTGTCCTTTATAATGACTCGAAACTGAGTAACTGAATCAAGTTTTCTATATTGACCACTTATGTGTTTATTCATGGTGATCATATCCCCCCTTAATCTCCTCTTTTCAGGAGAGAATACATTCAGTTCTTCTAATCTTTCCACATAGCTGAGCTCTTCCATGCCTCTTATCAGTTTGGTTGCCCTTCTCTGCATTTTCTCCAGTTCTCCAATATCCTTTTTGTAAACTGGTGCCCAAAACTTAACTGCATATTCCAGATGAGGTCTTATTTATGATTTGTACAGGGGCAAAATTATGTCTGTCTCTCTCTGGAGACTATACCTTATTTAACACAAGAAAGGATTTTGCTAGCTTTAGAAACTTCAGTTTGACTTTGCATGCTATTATTAAGTCTATGATCTATGATCTACCAGAACATCTAGATGCTTTGCCACCATTGATTTCCCAGTTGTTCTCCTAATATGTAAGATGCGTCCATTTTTTAGCCCCCAAGTGAATAACTTTACATTTATCAACATTAAACCTCATTTGCCAAATAGTTGCCCAATGAAATAGTGCATTGAGGTCACCTTATAATTTAGAGAAATCCTGTAAGGACGTTATTCTGCTACATGCACTGAGCAAAATTCTAAACGCAAAACTTTTGTGTTTGCCCCTATTTATCATGAGCTGAACTCTATGAATTTTTCTATGTACACAAATGGCCTATTTCTTTCAAATATTGTTCACAAATCTGTCTAAATCTGTGTTAGTGAGCACTTCTCCTTTGCCGAGATAATCCATCCACCTCACAGGTGTGGCAGATCAAGATGCTGATTAGACAGCATGATTATTGCACAGGTGTGCCTTAGGCTGGCCACAATAAAAGGCCCTTAAAGCGTTTCAGAGAATTTGGCAGTACATCCAACTGGCCTCACAACCGCAGACCACGTGTAACCACACCAGCCCAGAAACTTGATCTCACTTTTACACTCCAGTTGGCACGGGGGCGCTCCTCAAGAGGGTTACCTGTTATGCATTGACCTACAGAAGGCCTTCATATCCATAACCTGGCCTTATATATTTGAGATTCTTGAAAGATGGGGCTTCGGTACTAAACTCTTGGGAATTATTCACGCGTTATACTCTAATTCTAGCGTGTAAATTCGCCTATAGGGTCACTACACAGATGCTTTTAACATTCGGAAAGGAACTAGACAGGGTTGTCCTCTATCCCCCCTAATATTCACAATCGCAATTGAGACCCTGGCTATCGCCATCAGATCGCATCCTGATATCAGAGGGGTGATGTGTGGTCCAGATGAACCGGCCTCACAACCGCAGACCACGTGTAACCACACCAGCCCAGAAACTCCACATCCAGCATATTCACCTCCAAGATCATCTGAGACCAGGCATCCGGGCAGCTGGTGCAACAATCGGTTAGCATAACAAAAGGATTTATGCACAAACTGTCAGAAACCACCTCAGGGAAGCTCATCTGCATGCTCGTCGTCCTCATCGGGATCTCGACCTGACTGCAGTTCATCATCGTAACCGACTTGAGTGGGAAAATGCTCACATTCGATGGGGTCTGGCACTTTGGAGAGGTGTTCTCTTCACTAATGAATCCCGGTTTTCACTGTATAGGGCAGATGGCAGACAGCATGTATGGCTTTGTGTGGGTGAGTGGTTTGCTGATGTCAACATTGTGGATCGAGTGGCCCATGGTGACAGTGGGGTTATGGTATGGGCAGGCGTATGCTATGGACAATGAACACAGGTGCATTTTATTGATGGCATTTTGAATGCACAAAGATACCGTGACGAGATCCTGAGGCCTTTTGTTGTGCCATTCATCTATGACCATCACCTCATGTTGCAGCATGATAATGCACGGCCTCATGTTGCAAGGATCTGTATACAATTCCAGGAAGCTGAAAACATCCTAGTTCTTGCATGGCCAGCATACTCACTGGACATGTCACCTATTGAGCATGTTTGGGAGGCTCTGGATCAGCGTATATGACAGCGTGTTCCAGTTCCTGCCAATATTCAGCAACTTCGCACAACCATTGAAGAGGAATGGATCAACATTCCACAGGCCACAATCAACAACCTGATCAACTCTATGTGAAGGAGATGTGCTGCACTGCGTGAAGCAAATGGTGGTCACATCAGATACTGACTGATATTCGCCCCCCCCCAACTCTCATTCATACATACACATACTAGGTACAATTTAGACAGGAGCCAATTAATATACCGGCGTGTCTTTGGAGTGTAGGAGGAGTACCTGGAGGAAACCCACGCAGGTATAGGGAAAACATGCAAACTCCAGGCAGGTAGTGCCATAATTGGGATTCAAACCAACGACCCTAGTGATGCTTTGCTTACAGATTCATTTGGCAACTTTGGTCTTTCATTAATCCATGCCGTTTATTACTGATTATTTTTCAGAAAATCTCTATTATGTGTTTTGTTTTTAACTAACACTCGAATATCTTCCTGACTATAGTTAAACTAGTTAAGTTAAATTAATTGGTCTGTAGTTGCTTGGTATACAGTTTGATCACCTTTAAATATAGGCACCGCACTGTCCTTGCACTATTTTAGTGGCACCCCCCACCTCCAGTCATTAAAAAGTCACAAAAAATTATAAACAATGACTTTGAAATACCAGATACATATAAATACTGTAATGACTCTTAAAATATATATGGGAAGTTCTAAAATAAGGAATTATCTGCATATTTGCAGCATGTATGACCCATGGGTAAATCTTGGGTAAAACATTTATAAATAGACCCTTATTTGTTTGCATTGCTATGACTTTATTGAAAAATGGAGTACAAAATGAAAGTCATTGATAAAACTAAGTTAATCCATGTACCGGTATTTACTAAATGGTTGAACCTCTTTAAAAATGCTGTTCAGACTTGCACAGTGGTTGGCATGTACTTCTACGGAGCAGGCAACATACAAAACTTCCTTTTGTTTGTATTTTTGGGATGTCTCTCCTGTTTCTGATCACACAGCAACATTTCACAGGAATCGAGGTTAGGACTCCACTTCTAAATAAACTATCAGTGCCACAGAGTAAGAAATTTCTGTTTCAATCATATTTATAGTTTTTTTCAACAGAAAGATGTCCTAAAGAATTACAAAATAGAGAATCATCTAGAGTATCAGTGTTTACATCCAGCACATTATGAAATATTGGTAGGAACACTGGAACAGCTTTACTGTAAGGGAGGATATTTATCCAACAAAAGAGTATGAGCATAAAGCCATTCACTATATAGCCAGAGTGAGCAATTTCAATAGGAAAATGATGTGCAAAATGATTGTAAAAATGTTGCAAATAATCTATTATGTCACAGGCAGAGAGTGCAAAATAAATTTGTGCACGTAGGTATCTACGTAGGTAATGATGTGAGTAATCACGCAGCAAGCTTCTGAGGTCTGAAACTAAAGTGCTGAATATAAGAAAAATTAGTTTTTTTCATAACCCAGAAATTTTTTTTAATGTTAGCTAATGGCAGAAAAATCAATGTGGAAGTTGTTTGAGGAATTCATGAAAAGCCAGCAGTTTCTGAACTCAGAGCAAGGTTCAGAAGTAAAGTCAGGCGTCAGTGGAATAGCAAATAAGAAGGATGTATGTGAAGTACTATTACCATTTAATTCAGTTTGAAATGAGTACAAATTTGATTTTATATTTTGGTCCACACTATATATATATATATATATATATATATATATATATATATATATATATATATATATATATATATAATATCCAGTATACAGTATCAGTGAGTACACCCCTCACATTTTTGTAAATATTTTATTATATCTTTTCATGTGACAACACTGAAGAAATTACACTTTGCTAAAATGTAAAGTAGTGAGTGTACAGCAGTGTACATTTGCTATCCCCTCAAAACAACTCAACAGACAGCCATTAATGTCTAAACCGCTGGCAACAAAAGTGAGTACACCACTGAGTGAAAATGTGCAAATTGGGCCCAAAGTGTCAATATTTTGTGTGGCCACCATTATTTTACAACACTGCATTAACCCTTATGGGCATGGAGTTCATCAGAGCTTCACAGGTTGCCACTGGAGTCCTCTTCCACTCCTCCATGACGACATCACGGAGCTGGTGGATGTTAGAGACCTTGCGCTCCTCTACCTTCCATTTGAGGATGCCCCACAGATGATCAATAGTGTTTAGGTCTGGAGACATGCTTGGCCAGTCCATCACCTTTACCCTCAGCTTCTTTAGCAAGTCAGTGGTAGTCTTGGAGGTGTGTTTGGGGTTGTTATCATGTTGGAATACTGCCCTGCAGCCCAATCTCCGAAGGGAGGGGGTCATGCTCTGCTTCAGTATGTCACAGTACATGTTGGGATTCATGGTTCCCTCAATGAACTGCAGCTCCCCAGTGCCGGAAGCACATGCAGCCCCAGACCATGACACTCCCACCACCATGCTTGACTGTAGGCAAGACACACTTGTCTTTGTACTCCTGATCTGGTTGCCACCACACACGCTTGACACCATCTGAACCAAATAAGTTTATCTTGGTCTCATCAGACCACAGGACATGGTTCCAGTAATCTAATGCCCCGTACACACGGTTGGATTTTCCGATGGAAAATGTCCGATCGGAGCGTGTTGTGGGAAATTCCGACCGTGTGTGGGCTCCATCGGACATTTTCCATCGGATTTTCCGACACACAAAGTTGGAGAGCAGGAGATAAAATTTTCCGACAACAAAATCCGTTGTCGGAAATTCCGATCGTGTGTACACAAATCCGACTGACAAAGTGCCACGCATGCTCAGAATAAATAAAGAGATGAAAGCTATTGGCCACTGCCCCGTTTATAGTCCCGACGTACGTGTTTTACGTCACCTCGTTCAGAACGATTGGATTTTCCGACAACTTTGTGTGACCGTGTGTATGCAAGACAAGTTTGAGCCAACATCCGTCGGAAAAAATCCTAGGATTTTGTTGTCGGAATGTCCGAACAAAGTCCGACCGTGTGTACGCCCTATAAGTCCTTAGTCTGCTTGTCTTCAGCAAACTGTTTGTGGGCTTTCTTGTGCATCATCTTTAGAAGAGGCTTCCTTCAGGGATGACAGCCATATAGACCAATTTGATGCAGTGTGCGGCATATGGTCTGCGCACTGACAGGCTGACCCCATTCAACCACTGCAGCAATGCTGGCAAAACCCGTATGTGTATTTCTCAAAGACAACCTCTGGATATGATGCTAAGCACGTACACTCAACCTCTTTGGTCGACCATGGCGATGTCTGTTCTGAGTGGAACCTGTCCTGGTAAACCACTGTATCGTCTTGGCCACTGTGCTGCAGCTCAGTTTCAGGGTCTTGGCAATCTTCTTATAGCCTAGGCCAGGAGTGTCCAAACTTTTTTCAAAGAGGGCCAGATTTGATGAAGTGAGCATGCGTGATGGCTGACCATTTTGCCTGACATTCTTTGAACCAATAAAATTCGGTCTAAGTGTGTTAGTCCGAGCACTAATACACTACCCAACAAGAATTTTCCTGCCTTTGTGGCTGTGTGTGGGGAAGAGATGAGCTTGGGCGTTTTATTTGGATATACTGTATTTATCACTTTAAGAGGAAAGTTTCAGGAAGAAAATTACATTTTAAATAAAGAACTGTGAAGCAAAATAAGGGTCAGTGCCCATCACTGCATCTTAATCAGTGCCCATCTGCAGCTTCACAAGTGCCATGAATGCAGCCCCACCACTGCCATGAATGCAGCCTCACCACTGCCATGAATGCAGCTCTACCATTGCCATGAATGCAGCACTCCCATAGCCATGAATGCAGCACCCTCATTGCCATGAATGCAACACCCCCATCACCATGAATGCAAGCTCCCCATCACCATGAATACAGCACCCCCATCATCATGAATGCAGCACCCCCATTGCCATGAATGCAGCACCCCCATTGCCATGAATGCAGCCCCACCATTGCCATGAATGCAAAACCCCCATTGCCATTAATGCAGCACCACCCATGGCCATAAATGCATTCTCATCATTGCCATCAATGCAGCCCAATTGATGCCCATCTGCAGCCTTGGAAGGGACAGGGAGGGGGCGAGACGAGCACCAGCAGATTACATGCAGGAGAATCTCCTGTTTTCTCGGCGGCCTCTTTGATACAAAGTCCCACCTCCTATGATGGACAGAACAGTTGTCCAATTGCAGCGCAAGAGACGGGACTTCCTATTACAGAGGCCACCGCATGTGTGTTTGGCACTAGTCCTGCCCCCTTCCTGTCCCCTTTGAGGCAGCCAGAATATATATCTTTTGTGGCCCCGGCGTTCGGAGATTCTTTGGGGGCCACAAAAGATATAAATGTCCAAATTACCAGGCAGGCCATTCGAAACCGGAACACAGGCCGCAATTGGACTTTGGACATGCCTGGCCTAGGCCATCTTTATGTAGAGCAACAATTCTTTTTTTCAGATCCTCAGAGAGTTCTTTGCCATGAGGTACCATGTTGAACTTCCAGTGACCAGTATGAGAGAGTGAGAGCGATAACACCAAATTTAACACACCTCCCCCCATTCACCTGAGACCTTGTAACACTAATGAGTCCCATGAAACCTTGGGGAGGGAAAATGGCTAATTGGGTCCAATTTGGACATTTTCCCTTAGGAGTGTACTCACTTTTGTTGCCAGCAGTTTAGACATTAATGGCTGTGTGTTGAATTATTTTGAGGGGACAGCAAATTTACACTGTTTTACAAGCTGTACACTGACTACTTTACATATATATATACGGTATATAGATATAGATATATATCTATATCTATAGATAGATATAGATATATCATAGTTTATTCAATTATTAATTTAAACGCAAAAGATATATATCCACAATTTATTTGCATATACTTCACAGTACACGTCACTGTCAAATCACTGCTCCAACTACTGCTTGGCACAACAAAGCACTTATTATATGCACATAAAATATTTGCAGTCTTTTCATTTCATACAACATGTGGCAAATAGGGTTTTTCCAATTTCGAACACGCATGACACATTCCACAAGAACAAAAACTGCAATTCATTGTATTTTTGGTGCACTAGTATGAATGTCACAGCCTTTTTTAACCCCTTTGCGCCGACAGTGTGGATATATATGCAGCCTCACTGGACTGGGCTTCTTTTCCATGGGGCCACATATATGCATCTGTCTTTGTGCACAGCTGCCTCTAGCACAGAGACCAGGGTCTCACTGTGAGCCCTGGTTCCGGGTCACCTGATTGCTGTGATAGCCTCTGATTGGCTATTACAGTGATTAGTCACTGTGAAGACTGCCCCTGTGTTTCTCTCTCCGTAAATGGAGAGGAAATATATGTTGTATCTCTCTCTTTCCTTGCAGAGAGAGATCAACAAACAACTTTGTGTAAAAAAATAAATAAATATGTATATATAAAAAAATAAAAATAAAGAAAAAATACCTAGATCAAGGTTACAAATTACATACACATATGTGTTATCGCTGCAATCATCAGGAGCAGGAAAATGTATTTTGGGTTGTTCTTTGGTGGTAGGTTATGGTAGTAACAAGAAATATACAGATATATTTAAATAAATTATTTTTATTCACTATTTTGGGCCAGTTTTTCTTTTATAATAATAAAAAAATATAATAAAATCAGGAGACATCCATTTCTATTTACCACCTAATGAAAGCCCAATTTGTCCTGAAAAAAAAACAAAGTATAATCCCCCTGGATGCACAAAGTAGCTGTGAAGATATGTGCAGCTGCACAATTGTTCTTAGGCATTAACATTTGTTTTACCCTTTGGCGCAAAGGCGTTAATGGTGCCCCACCAATAGTTTATCAGGTCTACTTTTTTAATTCACTTGTGTTTGTCCAATTATTGGCATGATCACAGAAATCCTACAAATTCTTATTTTACAATGTCAGCCATTCAGGCTTATTCAAAAACAAAACACTATCATTGAATATTTTGTTTGTTAAGATTTAAAGGAACCACTAAGCCAGTATACTGGATACTGTATATACTCAAAGAGGGGGGATTTAATGAAACTGGAGAGTGCAAAATCTGATGCAGCTTTGCATAGAAACCTATCAGCTTCCAGGTTTTATTGTTAAAGCTTAATTGAACAAGCTGAAGTTAGAAGTTGGTTGGCTACCATGCACAGCTGCACCAGATTCTGAGTGCTACCGTTTTAGTAATTGTCCCCCATCTGTATGTGTGTAAAGCTTTTTTTAGCTCTTTGGGCCTTTTACATTGTTGGGGTGCATTAATGTGCTATGTGCCGGCGCAGCCATTATATTTTTAATAGTTTCATAGGCCTGGTTCACACCTATGCAGTTTTCTTTTGATCAATTTCTGCAGTGCTTTTTGTTGTGCATTTTGATTTTTTTATAATGTTTTTTTTTTAAAGAGGAGATGTTTTTGTTGTTAGGCAGATTAAAAAAATGCAAAATACATCAAAAATGCAATACATGCATTTCCACAGTGTGTCCATTGAAGTCTATTGAACCAAGAAAGTCCAGCTCAGCGAAGCTGGCCCCCCTACAATCAGCACAAATAAAAACTCAAGTGTGTTTCTTTAGTGCTACGTTTGTGCTGTTTTGTGCTGTAAAAATTTACATTTGTGCTGCTTTTATTTTTAAGATATTAGCAATTGTTTTTTCCAGACTATGACATCACCTAGCCCCCCTACAACGCCCAAATGACACAAAACTGGTCTCGTTGGTTAGTGCTATGTTTGTGCTGTTTTGTGCTGCTAAAAATTCCGTTCTATCTTTTATCGTTTTTGCGTTATTAATGATTTATTAAAGGTCACCAAAGGTCAGTCAGCCCCCCTACAACGCCCAAATGACACAAAACTGGTCTCGTTGGTTAGTGCTACGTTTGTGCTGTTTTGTGCTGCTAAAAATCCTGTTCTATCTCTTATCGTTTTTGCGTTATTAATGATTTATTAAAGGTCACCAAAGGTCAGTCAGCCCCCCTACAACGCCCAATTGACACGAAACTGGTCTCGTTGGTTAGTGCTACGTTTGTGCTGGTTTGTGCTGCTAAAATTTTTATTTGTGCTGTTATGGTTTTTAAGTTATAACAGTTTATTTTTTTTTTCAAACCCCACTCACTTTGCCCACCCTACAATCAGCACAAATAAAAACTCAAGTGTGTATCTTTAGTGCTACATTTGTGCTGTTTTGTGCTGCTAAAATTTCCATTCTACCTTTTATCGTTTTTGCGTTATTAATGATTTATTAAAGGTCACCAAAGGTCAGTCAGCCCCCCTACAACACCCAAATGACACAAAACTGGTCTCGTTGGTTAGTGCTAAGTTTGTGCTGTTTTGTGCTGCTAACATTTCCATTCTATCTTTTATCGTTTTCGCGTTATTAATGATTTATTAAAGGTCACCAAAAGTCGGTCAGCCCCCCTACAACACCCAAATGACACAAAACTGGTCTCGTTGGTTAGTGCCTCATTTGTGCTGGTTTGTGCTGCTAAAATTTTTATTTGTGCTGTTATGTTTTTTTAGTTATAACAGCTTGTTTTTATATTTGTGCTTTTTTGTGTCATAATAATAAAAAATCGTGCTGCTTTTATTTTTAAGATAATAGCAATTTGTTTTTTCCAGATGATGACATCACCCCGCTCTCCTGTCACGTACCTGGTTAGTGAGCTCCTGGTTAGAAAGCAGCCATGGGAGCACAGTGAGGTATGAGTGCCTGTGATCAGTCCAGTAGACTGTGTGGTGGCAGCAGTCAGCAGGTGGATGTGGCGGCAGAACCAGCTGGTGGCAGATGAGCTGGCACTGAGCTTGGCTGGTGGCAGACTGTGGGTAAGCAGCTGGAAGCAGGAGACAGATGAGACCTTGCTGGGCTGAAGAGCTGTAGCAGGCTGGATGAGCAGGATGCAGGGTCAGATGAGCCGGATCCATAATGGTCAGGCAGATCAGGCATAGACAGGACACAACAACAGGATAGCCGGGTCACAAGCCAAGTCAGCAACAGGAGGTAGATCAGGCAAGAAGAGAAGGCAGAAGCAGAATCCAGAGACAAGCCAAGGTCAGGGCGGGTAGCAGTCAAACGGAGGTCAGGAGCAAGCTGGATTAGGATCAGAGGTCAAACACAGGAATCAGGAATGAACACACAGAAGCAGCACACCAAATTGCAGCCTGTTTAAATAGTCTGTCTTGTGCCAGCATTGGTGACAGGCTCACGCTCATCTGCCCAGCCAGTTGCCAGTCTGCGCATGCGCATATGTATGTACAGGGAGACATCATTTGTGCTATGCGAAAGCCTTCCCTGATACCCCCTACAACAGCCAAACAAAATGAAAACGGGCTGGTTGGTTAGTGCCACGTTTGTGTTAGTTTGTGCCTATTTACTTTCCATTCTATCTCCTTTTGTTTTTCAGTTATTGTTGATTTATTAAAGGTCACCAAAGGTTACCCAGCCCCCCTACAAGAGACAAAGGGCATGAAACTGGGCTGGTTGGTGCCTCCTTTGTGCTGGTTTGTGCTGTTTAAATATCAGTTCTACCACTTTTTGTTTTTCAGTTATTTACTATTTAATGCGTTTAACAGCGTCTGGTGTGCATGAGGCCTTATAGCAGGGGTCCTCAAACTACGGCCCGCAGGCCGAATCCGGCCCTCCAGCGTTTTTTATCCGGCCCGCGGACTGCCCCTTTAACTTTGCAGCACTCCCCCTGCCCTCTGCTACCTCCATCACACAGGACGGGAAACATGACAGGCCCGGACAAAGGACCTTCTGTGCTAAGAAGCAGGTGATTGGTTACTAGGCATCGGGGCGGTCCCAGGAACCAATCATCTGCCCCTCACTTCCAAAGTCCCGCCCTCCGTCCGGACCTACCATGCCTCGCGTCCTGCGTGATACAGGTAAGTGCTGAGTGGGAGTGTAATATTGATGAGGGGAGTCTGTGATATGGGGGATCTGTGATGGGGGATCTGTGATATGGGGAGTCTGTGATATGGGGGGATATGTGATATGGGGGGATCTGTGATATGGGGGGATCTGTGATGGGGGATCTGTGATATGGGGGGATCTGTGATATGGGGAGTCTGTGATGGGGGATCTGTGATATGGGGGGGATATGTGATATGGGGGGGATCTGTGATATGGGGGGATCTGTGATATGGGGGGATCTGTGATATGGGGGGGATATGTGATGGGGGATCTGTGATATGGGGGATCTGTGATGGGGAGATCTGTGATGGGGGGATCTGTGATATGGGGGATCTGTGATATGGGGGATCTGTGATATGGGGGATCTGTGATATGGGGAGTCTGTTATGGGGGAGTCTGTGATATGGGGGGATCTGTGATGGGGAGTCTGTTATGGGGGAGTCTGTGATAGGGGGAGTCTGTGATATGGGGGATCTGTGATGGGGGGATCTGTGATAGGGAGTCTGTTATGGGGGGATCTGTGATGGGGGAGTCTGTTATGGGGGGATCTGTGATGGCGGAGTCTGTTATGGGGGATCTGTGATATGGGGGGATCTGTGATGGGGGAGTCTGTGCTATGGGGGGGGGACTGATATGGGGGGATCTGTGATGGCGGAGTCTGTTATGGGGGATCTGTGATATGGGGAGATCTGTGATATGGGGGGATCTGTGATGGGGAGTATGTTATGGGGAGATCTGTGATATGGCGGAGTCTGTGATAGGGGGAGTCTGTTATAGGGGATCTGTGATGGGGAGATCTGTGATATGGGGGGATCTGTGATGGGGAGTCTGTTATGGGGTGATCTGTGATGGCGGAGTCTATTATGGGGGATCTGTGATGGGGGAGTCTGTTATGGGGGAGTCTGTGATATGGGGAGTCTGTTATGGGGGAGTCTGTGATTGGGGGAGTCTGTGATATGGGGGAGTCTGTGATATGGGGGGATCTGTGATGGGGAGTCTGTTATGGGGGGATCTGTGATGGCGGAGTCTGTTATGGGGATCTGTGATGGGGGAGTCTGTTATGGGGAGTCTGTTATGGGGGAGTCTGTGATAGGTGGAGTCTGTGATATGGGGGATCTGTGATGGGGAGATCTGTGATATGGGGGGATCTGTGATGGGGAGTCTGTTATCGGGGGATCTGTGATGGCGGAGTCTGTTATGGGGGATCTGTGATGGGAGAGTCTGTTATGGGTTGATCTGTGATGGCGGAGTCTGTTATGGGGGATCTGTGATATTGGGGGGTCTGTGATGGGGAGTCTGTTCTATGGGGGGGGGACTGATATGGGGGGATCTGTGATGGGGGAGTCTGTTCTATGGGGGGGACTGATATGGGGGGATCTGTGATGGCGGAGTCTGTTATGGGGGATCTGTGATATGGGGGGATCTGTGATGGGGGAGTCTGTTATGGGGGGATCTGTGATGGCGGAGTCTGTTATGGGGGATCTGTGATATGGGGGGATCTGTGATGGGGGAGTCTGTGCTATGGGGGGGGGGACGGATATGGGGGGATCTGTGATGGGGGAGTCTGTTATGGGGGGATCTGTGATGGCGGAGTCTGTTATGGGGAAAGTCTGTGATGGGGCAAGTATGTGATATGGGGGAGTCTGTTATGGGGGGAATCTGTTATGGGTGGCTTTGTGATGGAGAGGAGTTTGTGTTGGGGGGCTTTGTGATGGGAGATCTGTCATGGGGGGGCTTTGTTATGGGGTGAGTCTGTGATGGGGAGGGGGGGTCTGTGATTGGGAGTGGTTCTGTAATGAGGGGAGTCTGTGAAATACTGATAAGTTCATATTGATTACAATTGTTCCTTATTTTAAATATTGTACTGTTTTTTCCTGTTTTTTTTTGCACTACAAATAAGATGTGTGCATAGGAATTAGATCATATTTTTTTAAACTATAGTGCGGCCCCCCAACAGTCTGAGGGACCGTGAACTGGCCCCCTGTCTAAAAAGTTTGAGGACCCCTGCCTTATAGTATCTAATAACATGGGATGCCAAGTGGGTGGGGTTTGATCAAATAAAAACAAACTTTTACAATTAAGAAATCAAAGCAGCACACATAATAATTTTAACAGCACAAATGCAGCTCTAACCAACCAACCCAGTTTCATGTGTAAGGGGGGCTGAGTGACCTTTGCTGACCTTTAATAAACAGTAAATAACTGAAAAACGAAAAGCGGTAAAACTGATATTTAAACAGAACAAACCAGCACAAAGGAGGCACCAACCAGCCCAGTCTCATGCCTTTTGTCTCTTGTAGGGGGGCTGGGTAACCTTTGGTGACCTTTATTTAATAACTGAATAACTTGGGGGTTCAAACAATAACTGAAAAACAAAAGGAGATAGAATAGAAAGTAAATAGGCACAAACCAACACAAACGTGGCACTAACCAACCAGCCCGTTTTCATTTTGTTTGGCTGTTGTAGGGGGTGTCAGGGAAGGCTTTTGCATGGCACAAATGATGTCTCCCTGTACATACATATGTACATGCACAGACTGGCAACTGGCTGGGCAGATGAGCGTGAGCCTGTCACCAATGCTGGCACCAGACAGACTATTTAAACAGGCTGCAATTTGGTGTGCCGCTTCTGTGTGTTCATTCCTGATTCCTGTGTTTGACCTCTGATCCTAACCCAGCTTGCTCCTGACCTCTGTTTGACTGCTACCTGCCCTGACCTTGGCTTGTCTCTGGATTCTGCTTCTGCCTTCTCTTCTTGCCTGATCTACCTCCTGTTGCTGACTTGGCTTGTGACCTGACTATCCTGTTGTGTGCCGTCTATGCCTGATCTGCCTGACCATTATGGACCCGACTCATCTGACCCTGCATCCTGCTCATCCAGCCTGCTACAGCTCTTCAGCCCAGCAAGGTCTCATCTGTCTCCTGCTTCCAGCTGCTTACCCACAGTCTGCCACCAGCCAAGCTCAGTGCCAGCTCATCTGCAACCAGCTGGTTCTGCCGCCACATCCACCTGCTGACTGCTGCCACCACGCAGTCTACTGGACTGATCACAGGCACTCATACCTCACTGTGCTCCCATGGCTGCTTTCTAACCAGGAGCTCACTAACCAGGTACGTGACAGGAGAGCGGGGTGATGTCATCATCTGGAAAAAACAAATTGCTTTTATCTTAAAAAAAAAAGAAGCAAAATTTTTTATTATTATGACACAAAAAAGCACAAATATATAAACAAGCTGTTATAACTAAAAAACCATCACAGCACAAATAAAATTTTTAGCAGCACAAACCAGCACAAATGACACACTAACCAACGAGACCAGTTTTGTGTCATTTGGGTGTAGTAGGGGGGCTGAGTGACCTTTGGTGACCTTTAAAAAAATCATTAATAACGCAAAAACTAGAAAAGATAGAACATAAATTTAAACAGCACAAAACAGTACAAATGTAGCACTAAAGAAACACACTTGAGTTTTTATTTGTGCTGATTGTAGGGTGGGCAAAGTGAGTGGGGCTTGAAAAAAAAACTGTTATAACTTAAAAACCATAACAGCACAAATAAAAATTTTAGCAGCACAAACCAGCACAAACGTAGCACTAACCAACGAGACCAGTTTCGTGTCATTTGGGCGTTGTAGGGGGGCTGACTGACCTTTGGTGACCTTTAATAAATCATTAATAACGCAAAAACGATAACAGATAGAACGGAAATGTTAGGAGCACAAAACAGCACAAACGTAGCACTAACCAACGAGACCAGTTTTGTGTCATTTGGGCGTTGTAGGGGGGCTAGGTGATGTCATAGTCTGGAAAAAACAATTGCTAATATCTTAAAAATAAAAGCAGCACAAATGTAAATTTTTATGGCACAAAACAGCACAAATGTAGCACTAAAGAAACACACTTGAGTTTGTATTTGTGCTGATTGTAGGGTGGGCAAAGTGAGTGGGGTTTGAAAAAAAAAATAAACTGTTATAACTTAAAAACCATAACAGCACAAATAAAAATTTTAGCAACACAAACCAGCACAAACGTAGCACTAACCAACGAGACCAGTTTCGTGTCATTTGGGCATTGTAGGGGGGCTGACTGACCTTTGGTGACCTTTAATAAATCATTAATAACGCAAAAACTATAAAAGATAGAACGGAAATGTTAGCAGCACAAAAGAGCACAAACGTAGCACTAACCAACGAGACCAGTTTTGTGTCATTTGGGCATTGTAGGGGGGCTGACTGACCTTTGGTGACCTTTAATAAATCATTAATAACGCAAAAACGATAAGAGATAGAATGGAATTTTTAGCAGCACAAAACAGCACAAACGTAGCACTAACCAACGAGACCAGTTTTGTGTCATTTGGGCGTTGTAGGGGGGCTGAGTGACCTTTGGTGACCTTTAATAAATCATTAATAACGCAAAAACGATAAAAGATAGAACGGAATTTTTAGCAGCACAAAACAGCACAAACGTAGCACTAACCAACGAGACCAGTTTTGTGTCATTTGGGCGTTGTAGGGGGGCTAGGTGATGTCATAGTCTGGAAAAAACAATTGCTAATATCTTAAAAATAAAAGCAGCACAAATGTAAATTTTTACGGCACAAAACAGCACAAACGTAGCACTAAAGAAACACACTTGAGTTTTTATTTGTGCTGATTGTAGGGGGGCCAGCTTCGCTGAGCTAGAAAGTCCCTGACCCTTTCCAAAAATGCAGTGGCTGAAAAATGCATAGATGTGAACTTGTCTTGTAGGAAACCACGGTAAATGGACTGGCAAATGGAATGGCAAAATGCACTAAAAAAACACATTGGTGTGAATCAGGCCTAAATGCACCAAAAAGCAGGTAAAAATTGTGAAGGAATGTGATTTAGATAATAATAATAATAATAATAATAATAATAATAATAATAATAATAATAATCTGAAAATGTCTAGTTTCTTATGTGTATACATATTTTTCTCCTTACTCATTATATAAGTATACAGGTTTGCTCTGTTCCTATATTTTCTCAAAATGGCGGGTACCCCCTACATCCCACACATCAGAAGCACGTGGAACTGAAGATAAAACCAAGGACAGCCAAACCTCGTTATGAAGATTCTCCATCTTCTTTTCTATCTTAACCAATGAGATGTACCTATTAGACTAACATAGCAATGACGTATTTTTGTGTATAAAACATTAGCACCTACTTGAATAAATCAGAAGTGTAAAAAGTAACGGTGCTGAGCGTGTCTCAGAGTGTTTACTTTTATATGCATGCATATCCACACTTTCCAATTAGAGACAGCAGCAGATAACCTTGAGCTCGATTGAAGCTCTTAGCCCCGGTTCACACAGGGGTGGCACGACTTGCAGGTCGCCTCACCGAGGCGACCTGCACACGACTTCCACGGCGACTTGCAAAACGACTTCTGTATAGAAGTCTATGCAAGTCGCCTCAAGTCACCCCCAAAGTAGTACAGGAACCTTTTTCTAAGTCAGAGCGACTTGCGTCGCTCCTATTATAACGGTTCCATAGTACAGATAGGGGGGTGACTTGTCAGGCGGCTAGGTCGCCTGACAAGTCGCCCCTGTGTGAACCGGCACTTAATCATATCCTTAACAAAATGAACCTGCAACTTTTTTTCTCCATAATTCAGGTGCTTGGCGATATGCGCATTGATTGATTCAGCACACTAAAAAAATACATATACCTGTATTGTGTGCTGCAGTAATGCATAATAAAATGTATATTTTACTGCACAAGTGTGATTATGTCCTTAAGTATTACAACTAACACTACTCCAAAAGCATTTTCCTAAAATATATATTTCATATATATTTTGATCTTGGTTGGGACTAATAAGGGTAAATCCACCAAAATTTATTTTACAGCAATTGGTGGGGTCTATTCAGCTCTTGTGGGAATTGCAGCAGCAAATAATTTCCAGCATGGTTTTCAGCTTTGTTCCCACTTATGATGAGATCTCACTCCTCCTCCTGCTGTTTTCCCCTTGTTGCACCAGTTTATGGTATTCAGGTAGAGGAATTCCCTTGTTATTTCAATGGCAGGTGTCTTGATCTGGGATCTCATGCGCACGTTTAGTTATGAGAAGTCTCCATAGAATAAAGCATTTACCAGAAATTAAAAATATCATACAAATTCCTTTTCCAGCTTACTGTAGATATGGAAAGAGTTAATGTAATCTTGCTCTGCTCGCATTCTTGACTCATTATTCTAGTTCTGCACCTGAAAATATATGCTGTACAGGTGGAATGTGACTTTAACGCTGCACATTACTCGTGGCTTCCACAGTCATTTCTATAATTACTTTTCTTGATTAGAGTGTGAAGTGTGTGAGGATCAGACCTGTTTCATTATTCTCTCTAATGATGATCTAACCCTTGCAATGTTTTAAGGTCAGAAAGTAAGTAAGAAGAATTTCATAATGTAAATCTGTTATACTTTTAACTCATCCAATTTAGTGGGATTGTAATTATAAGCTGTGCTGCAATTCCCAGTGTACACATGATGGTGGCCAAGTAATAAAATATCAGAAGAGAGAAAAGATGCTTTCAAACAACACAAGAACGCAACATTCCCAAGTGAGGCACTTGATATATAAACACCCATTGCCTGATTACTGAAGGCTATTGAAATGAGTCATTTGTATGCTGGAAAAAATGGCCCGGGCTTTGCTAGTTTCTGTAAATCAGCAATTGTACAATGCAATCATGGTGATGATCCTGTAATAAACAAAGACTACTTCTAGAAGAAAGCTACTCCAAGTATACAATATGGTATATTTCAAAGTGAAAAGTACACTTCAGTCAAAACTCTGAGAAGTTAACCAGTCACATCTGGAATTTTGCTAAATCTGAAAAAAGGTGGAGGGAAGGGTCAGAGGGAGCTCATGAGAAAACAACTTCATCGCTTCTAATATGAAATTTGAGGATTAATTTCTCCAGGGTGCCTGCAGCTACAAATGTCAAGAAGGGCTTGTTAAACTCATTTACTGCGTGTTAAGAATATGTAAATTCTCAAATTCCATAGCCAAGCCAAAGGTTCAGTTTAAAGCATGGAAGTATATTTCAGTGTGTTAAACCAAGGACAACAAGTCAGGATGGGTCAGAAGCAGAGTAAAGGGTCAGGGGTTAAAGAATAAGCCTATCATCATAATCCAAAAGATGAATCAAGTCAATCCTACTTTAAGCTATACAGTCAGATTAAAGGCCTTTCCATGTTCAGATCGCTCTTCGGAGAGCATTTGATAGTTGTATTGTCTCCTCACCGCCTTCTTTAATCACTTTAACTCATGTATTGCACATGGTTGCAGTGTGATTGTGGGGGATCCCCATTCATTACATAAAAAGGTTAAATACCGTGCTAACAATAAAAATGAAAAAAATAATATAATAAACAAATGAACTGCAGCAATTTAACTAGGCGATATAATCCAAGTGACAACACATAAACAAAAAAAATGTGCAAAATTGGAGTTCAAATTAGTTCAGAAAAATACAATCAAACACAGTCAATAAGTGTTTTAGTGCAATGACACACTATGAAGTGAAATCCTATAGTGTTTAAATTTAAACAGAGTTAATAATGAAACCACATAAATCTAAATTACATAAAAAATGAATAAAATAATGAAATTTACAATGAAAAAAAATACAGTAACTGAGTCCCTAATGTATTAGTCCAAAATATATTAAATACATTTTTCACCACCAAAGTGACTTGATTGTGAACTTTTCGGTGTCACACCAAACAGGATAGTCAGGGACTCTTACCAAATTGTCGGGACCACCTATCTCTAGGATGACCAAATGAGCAGGCAGAATACCTCTGCGGGTTAGGTTAATGGTAACAACCTATCATCCAGGACAAGGCAAGAGTGAGTCTCCCCTCAAAACGGACATCAATGCATGTCTATGTAAAAACAGATGACAACGGATAATGATCTATTTTCATCTGTTTTCATCAGCTTTTGTCAATATCCGTTTTTTTGAATGGATGAAAGCCGTATTTTCAACAAAATGGATCAGATGAAAAACGGATGTAAACGGACAAACCAGTCACGGGGAGGGGGGGCAGAGAAAGACAGGAGAGGAGAAGAGATGTACATATAGTGAGGGAGCAGTCTGTACAGACAGGCTCCCTCACTTGCCAACACTGACTGAATTTGTCAGCTTAATTGTCGTCTCTTTTTTTTCTATTCTTCATAGCGTCAAGAAGGAGCTGTCACTAAATTAAACAAAGGGGCGGGGTCACCGGGTGATGTCACTGGGTGACCCTTTGTTTAATTTTGTGGCAGGCCCGAATGACAGCTCTTTCCTGGTGCTATTAAGTAGCTCCTTCCCGGCGCTATTAAGTATAGAAGAAAAAGAGCCGACTATTAAGCTGACAATGACAGTCAGCGTCGGCAAATGAGGGAGCCTGTCTGTACAGACCTCCCCCTCACTGTGTATACTGCTCATCATCTCTCCTTGCACACACTGCCCCCCCCAAAGAGGACCTGTCACGTATCTGCTATTACATAGGTGACTATTGGTCCCCTATGTGATAGCAATAAAATCATAAGTAAAAAAACACATGGAAAGTAAAAAAAAAAGAAAAATTGAGCCTCCCCACTCCCACATACCCAGGCATACTAGAGCTGCAAAATTAATCTTTGTAAACAGTGCAGAGCCAGAGCTGTCAAAAAAAGAAAGATGTTCCTCAGCACAGAGAGATAAAGAAGAGATACAATGTATCTCTCAGTTCTTTAGATCAAAGGAATGTACTTCTGTCCATAGCTGAGGGCAGTTTAACCACTTAGAGGCTAAACCTTTTTCTGACACATGTTGCTTACAAGTTAAAATCAGCATTTTTTTGCTAGAAAATTACTTAGAACCCCCAAACATTATATACAGTTGTGCTCATAAGTTTACATACCCTGGCAGCATTTATGAGTTCTTGACCATTTTTCAGAGAATATGAATGATAACACAAAAAACATTTCTTTCACTCATGGTTAGTGTTTGACTGAAGCCATTTATTATCAATCAACTGTGTTTACTCTTTTTAATTCATGGTAACAGAAACTACCCAAATGACCCTGATCAAACGTTTACATACACTGGTGATTTTGGCCTGATAACATTCACACAATTTGACACAAAGGGGTTTGAATGGCTATTTAAAGAGGAGTTCCACCCAGGGGGGCCATAAAAAAAAAAAAAAATTAAAAGTCAGCAGCTACAAATACTGCAGCTGCTGACTTTTAATTGGACACTTACCTGTCCTGCAGTTCAAGCGAAGTAGGAGATCGAAGCCCCGCTCATCTCCCCCTCCGTTCAGCGGCGCCAGCATTGCAACTGTGGGCGCCGGGCTGTGGCTTCACAGCCTGGCACCCACTGCGCATGCGCGAGCGGTGCCGCTCGCCGCGATTGGCCGCTCAGTCACCTGGGACCCGTGATGGGTCCCAGATGATTGACAGGAGGGAGGGAGCAGAGCGGAGCCCTTCCTGTGCCGAGGGGGAAGTGATGTCACCAGCCCAGGCTAAGGAAGGGGCAGACTGTGTTTTTTTTTTAGGATTTTTTATGTATGTTTGTTTTTTTGGGTGTAACCCCACTTTAAGTTAACCATCCTCACCTGTGATCTGTTTGCTTGTAATTAGTGTGTGTATAAAAGGTCAATGAGTTTCTGAACTCCTGACAGACCCTTGCATCTTTCATCCAGTGCTGCACTGAAGTTTCTGGATTCTGAGTCATGGGGAAAGCAAAAGAATTTTCAAAGGATCTGTGGGAAAAGGTAGTTTAACTGTATAAAACAGGAAAAGGATATAAAAACATATCCAATGAATTGAGAATGCCAATCAAGAAATGGAAAATGAGGGGTTCTGTTGAAACCAAACCACGGTCACGGTGGTAGACCAACTAAAATTTCAGCCACAACTGCCAGGAAAATTGTTTGGGATGCAAAGAAAATCCACAAATAACTTCAGGTGAAATACAGAACTCTCTGAAAACATGTGGTGTGGCTGTTTCAAGATGCACAATAAGGAGGCACTTGAAAAAAGATGGGCTGCATGGTTGTGTCGCCAGAAGAAAGCCATTACTACGCAAATGCCACAAGTATCCCACTTATAATATGCCAAACAGCACAGAGACAAGCCTCAAACATTCTGGCACAAAGTCATTTGGAGTGATGAGACCAAAATTGAGCTTTTTGTCCACAACCATAAACACTTCATTTGGAGAGGAGTCAACAAGGCCCATGGTGAAAGGTACACCATTCCTACTGTGAAACACAGAGGTGGATCGCTGATATTTTGGGGATGTGTGAGCTACAAAGGAACAGGAAATTTAGTCAAAATTAATGGCAAGATGAATGCAGTATGTTATCAAAAAATACTGGAGGAACATTTGCATTCATTAGCCAGGAAGCTGCCAATGGGACGTACTTGGACATTCCAACATAACAATGATCCAAAACACAAGGCTAAGTTGACCTGTCATTGGCTACAGCAGAATAAAGTGAAGGTTCTGGAGTGGCCATCTTAGTCTACTGACCTCAATATCATTGAGCCACTCTGGGGAGATCTCAAATGTGCAGCTCATGCAAGACAGACCAAGAATTTACAGGAACTGGAGGCTTTTTGCCAAGAGGAATTGGCAGCTTTACCATCTGAGAAGATAAAGAGCCTCATCCACAAATACCACAAAAGACTTCAAGCTGTCATTGATGTTAAAGGGGTTACACGGTATTATGAACAGGGGTATGTAAACTTTTGATCAGGGTCATTTGGGTAGTTTCTGTTGTGATTATGATTTTAAAAAGAGTAAACACAGTTGATTGATAATAAATGGCTTCAGCCAAACACTAACCATGAGTGAAAGAAAAGTTTTTGTGTTATCATTCATATTCTCTGAAAAAAGGCCAAGAAATCATAAATGCTGCCAGGGTATGTAAACTTATGAGTTTATGAAATATATATATATATATATATTTATGGTCGGAGCCCTCTGTCCGGAGAGATATGAACCACATAAACACGTCACAAGACTAACAACATAAAGTAGACCTGAAGTGTGCCCTGGTCTGCTGGATGGTAAGCCCTGGTCTGGATGGTATGCCCAGAGAAGGGCGCAAAAGACTTGGTTAGGGAGGTAATTATTTATTTAAGTTTACTAACATACTACAGGGCAAGCTTGCTGAAGGCTTATGACCTTTCTGCTTGCAGATTAGGGATGTATCGAGCGAAGCAAGTGGATTTCCACCTGCCCTTCTTCTTGATGACGTGGTCCGGGACCCCGTTTCATGAGGCTGCTGATGCTACTCCAATGCGAAAGAATTTCCAGAAAATCAGCCGGGGTCAAGGCCTAAGTTGCGCAAAAGAATTCTGACGTGTCTAGTGAACTTGTTGCTACTTAGAGGGCTAGTAGGGAACGGTAGTAATGGCTGTCCTCCGAGAGGTCGGACAGATGAGCTAATAACTGGTCTAGAATGGCCACAGAGCACCAGGCGTTGCGAGTCTGGAAAGTTCAATATCTACCCTGGCTCCAGACTGTTGTGTTTTGGACACCATGAGGTGCAGGATGAAATAACTCTGGTGGCGTGTCAGGTGGCGTCTACGTAACATCTTACAACTGGGACGGTGACAGTGAATTCACTGGGGCGTAAGAAGCCGTAGAAAGCCAGGTAGATGGCTGCTTAAATGGCCAGGGTGGAAATTAACACGAAGGGGAATGTGACAGGATGGTAGACATGTCTTGAAATATGGCGCTGGTCACAGGTAGGCGTTTACTACTGATTTGGGGTGGTTGCCTGTGAATACCACGCAGGATGGTCTTGACCGCATGGGCGGCGAACAAAGATGGTTTGGTAGGATCTTGTAAGGAGATGAAATGCTGGATGCCAGCTAAGTAGAATCTAATAGTATTGTGTGACAATGCCAACTGTGTGTGGCAGAATGATATGAAGGCCAGGATGTGATGGAGATCTCCTGATATTGCCCCGGGGTTTGAGACTAGGAACCTGTCATAGATCTTCTAGGCAGTACGGTAGGCATTCAGGGTGTTGTGAGATAATGTTAGATCAATAAGGCAGATAGCATCGTGAAGGTGTTGTTTCAATCCGAGGTTAGCTACGACCAATGTGGAATACGAGACATGGTCGGGTCGGTTCCAGGTTCCTGCGAAAAGAATGATGTAAAGTTAAAACAGGTAGTGCGTCGACCAGAGTATTGCATTTGCCTGGGATGTAGACGCATTGGACATTAAATTGGTGCTGTTGGGATAGTTGCACCAGCCAGCGCAGGAAGGCCATGATGGCCAGTGTCTTTTATTTATAATACTGGCTGTGGCTTGGTTTTCTGTGGCAAATGTCACTGTTTGTCCTGCCCAGTTGCTGCCCCCTGCTGCAACAATGGGGTAGCGTTCGAACAAAGAGGAGGACTAACTGAACCCGGGAATCAAGAGGATTTCTGAAGGCCATGGCACTGCAAACCAAAGATAGCCAAAAATTGCCGCGAGGACCTGTGGAGGCTGCGGTGTCTGTGACTACCCCAGGTGAAGAGGGAGATGCTGATGGAATGAACATTGACATGCCATTCCAGTTCATGAGAAATTCGTCCCACATGGGCAGATCCGCTATTGCTGGCACGTCAAATTTAAGGATTTAGTCAGGGTCTTGTACCTGGGAAAGCAACACTAAGAGGCCTGAGATAAAGGATTACCCCGAGTCTGGCTGCTGCCTTAGCTGAAAATGAGCGGTGACAGTCATAGAATGAGCACCCTGCGTACTTGTGACCTAGATCCATTACTGCATGCAGATACGAGTCCGGTTCTTCCCTCCTGTGGGGTTGCCCTGCATAGCACATCTCTGACCAGCCCCAAGGCTAGCACAAACTCTGTGACAGTGAGCTTGCGATTAAGTCTAGGGTCTTTGGCCTTCAGGATGATGGAGACGTCTCCCCACAAATATGACTTGTTTTCAGCCAATGCGTGTACTGCTATAAGGAGGGATGCTAAGTTAACATCATAGCCGTCCAAGATGTCCTTCCTGATGTCCTGCTGGGGCAAGGTGCGCAGAAAAGACAGTGGTGCCCATGTCGGGGGTACCTGTAACTGAAGGTACGGGAATGACGGTGGTGACTGGAGCTGGTAGGGGCCCGGCTGGGCGTACCTCCAGGGCTCCCACTCTGGCTTGGACGTCGGTGACTGCTGTTGACAGCGTGGTCACCAAGGAGTGTCTCTGAGTAGTCGCTAAGAAAATAGACTGCAGTGATGCCTGGGTGCCTGGTAGGGCTGCCACTGGCGGTGGAAACAGCAGCCTAAAAAGCTCGGCTTTCCTAGCTGTGGCAGGGTAGGAAATACTCCTGTGATGCAGTTCTGCTGTGAGCTTGTTTTTTTTTTTTAAATGGTCCAAGCTCTGTGAGGCTGTGAGCCGCCGCTTTCAGAGCGCACAAAGGGTGATGGCAGGGCGGAGGCGAAGTCATCACTGTCGGCCTGCGACATGGCATCAGCTAAAAGCAAGGAGGGGAAATGCATATTTTTAAGGTAAGTTTCAAAGGTAGGAGGGGATAGATGCGTTTTGGTAGATAAGATGGAAAGGCAGAAGGAAAACAAGAAGAACAGGACAAGGAACGACAGCCGCAGTGACAGCTAGTTTGCATGCGTGTGCTGTTGAGTGTGACTTTACAAAACTCAAAAGAATGACAACCGAGGTGAGCCAGGAGGTGACTGGCTAGGTAACCAATAGCTCGGGTGTCCGTCTGTGCTCGGCACAGACTAATGAACCAGAGCCCCCAGGGCGGACTGGAGCGGGTAGCTGAAGTCTGGTATTCTAAGTAGGAATGTTACGATTTGTAGTTAATTGACGTATGCTCGGTCTGCCAACGCTTGCACTGCCAGCAAGCTGGTCATTAGGCGACCTTGTCTGCGTGGTGAAGGATCTCGCTTCGAAAACAGAGTGAAGTGCACAGGAGTATGTGGCAGTTACTAATGCCTCAGGAGCAACTCGAATTGTGTATGTGAAGTAAAAATATGTTGTAAAAAGAGTGTTTAGAGAAGGGGGGATCCCTTTGAAATACATACCTGACTTTATGCCCTAGTTGTGAAGTCTTGGTTGGGGTCGAGAACTGGGTTGACCGGGAACCGGTAGTAAGGTGACATAGGAAGTTTGTTTTGAGAAGGGGGGTTGCAAAGAGTTGTTCGGGGCAGCAGCTTGCCCCCTGGTGAAGATGCAAGCCCTTGACAATGTTTTTTTGTAATATTGCCCAAACCTGGTGCAGGATGGACCAACTGGATCTCTACTGACCTAAAAGGGGAAAAGCGACAGAGAATAGGTGAGCAGCCGAGTTGCTACTGGAGATGATGAGTAGCCGATTTGAGCCACTTGCAGAAATGCTTGCAGTGATTGCAAGTAAGCGGCCTTATTAGAAAGCCGAAAACAAAGTTAGCGGAATTTTGAGTATGTAGGAATGACCGTGTGCAAGATTGTACAAATAGATGGAGTGAGAAGTGTATATTCATGCTTGATAAAGAACATAAAGCCGGGGGTCTGAATCGTAAGTGTGATGCGACCAGTATTCGTATCAGCGATGCGACCAGTTAGAACCAGGCTGGGGTTTGAGCACCGGTGTGGTTCGTTTTGTGAAGGATCTGAATTGTTGAGCCGGTGATGCGACTGGACTCGGATCGGTTGGTGAAGTTCCTATTGCCGGTGATTTTTATCGTAAGCACCACTGTATTCGTATCAGCAATGCAACTAATTTAAACCGAGCTGGGGTGTGAGCACCGGTGGTGTTTGTTTTGTGAAGGATCCGAATCGTTGAGCCGGTGATGCGACTGGACTCGGATCGGTTGGTGAAGTTTGCATTGCCGAGGATCCGAATCGTTGCGCTGATGATGCGACTAGACTTGGATCGGCTGTTGGTGTTTTGTAGTGCAGAGGATCTGAATCGTTGCGCCGACGATGCGAGTAGACTCGGATCGGCTTTTGGTGTTTTGTAGTGCCGAGGATCCGAATTGTTGCGCTGATGATGCGACAAGACTCGGATCGGCTGTATGGTGTGAGTATGTTTGTAGGAGGTGTCGTAGGAGGTGTGGTATTTTTGGGCGAAAGGATTTGGGACATATGCTACTGAATTGATTCGGAAGCGGCTGTAGTGTGAGTGGTTTACTTCGTAATGTTCGTGCCTGCTAGGCAACTAGAAACGAATAGTCCCAAGCAGTGGGCTGCCTTGAGTTGCGACTGGGCTCGAATGAGGTACGAATTCCAACAAACGCATACAAATACATACGAATGATATGGTGCAATTACTACGAAGCAGTGAAAATGAGTCAAGGGACTTATGACATGAGGTGATGACAGTTTTACGAAATGGGAAACATGGTAGACAATGGTTTTAACGTAGATGTTTGCTACGAATCGCTTTGTAGGGCGAGATGACTCTGACACAAATTGGTTATAAATGTATTAACTATTCCGGTACTAACCGGTAGTAAGAAGTGTTAAATGGATCTGATACTTTGAAGTTTGTATTGCTGAGGATCTGAATCATTGCACCGATTATGCGACTAGACTTGGATCGGCTGTGGATGTAAGTTGACCAGGGGGCTTGTGTTCCGGATCTAAATCGTTGCGTCGATAATATGACTAGACTCGGATCGACTGACGGTGATGGTGGTTAAAGGGGCTTGTTTTGCGAAGGATCCAAATCATAGGGCCGATGCTGCTACTAGATTCGGATCGGCTATTTGGTGAGTGTTTGGTATTGAGTAGGATGTGTAGGGCGTCAGGTGAAGTGAGTGTTCCGTAGGAGGTGGTAGGGGGTCAGTAGGTGGAGTGGGGGTTTAGTAGGAGGTGTGGTGCTTAGTCGGCTAGATACGAATGGTGCCAATCGGAGGGTTACCATGAGTCGTTACGCTGCAGCGGCGACAGGGCTCGAATGAGGAACAGAGCTAGGCAGTAAGTACGAATACATGCGAATGACATAGTAAGACCTACGAAGCCGTAGGGGTGGTTTACGGAGGGTAACATGATAACCAACGATTCGGTAGGAACAGTAACAACAAGTCCTAACTGCGACGGCGAGCGTGGAACGGTCAACAAAAACCTACGGGAACTGCAACACCCTGGATCTCGAAAGCACCAACTCATGGACAGGCAATGAGTTGGCAGAGTCAGCCTGATGACGTAATATCGCGCACTGGAACCGACACAGACCATCATGGGTGGTCTGCTTAACCACTTCAGCCCCGGAAGGATTTACCCCCTTCCTGACCAGAGCACTTTTTACAATTCGGAACTGCGTCGCTTTAACTGCTAATTGCGCGGTCATGCAATGCTCTACCCAAACTAAATTTGCGTCCTTTTCTTCCCACAAATAGAGCTTTCTTTTGATGGTATTTGATCACCTCTGCCGTTTTTATTTTTTGCGCTATAAACGGAAAAAGACTGAAAATTTTGAAAAAAAATGATATTTTCTACTTTTTGTTATAAAAAAAATCCAATAAACTAAATTTTAGTCATACATTTAGGCCAAAATGTATTCGGCCACATGTCTTTGGTAAAAAAAATGTCAATAAGCGTATATTTATTGGTTTGCGCAAAAGTTATAGCGTCTACAAACTAGGGTACATTTTCTGGAATTTACACAGCTTTTAGTTTATGACTGCCTATGTCATTTCTTGAGGTGCTAAAATGGCAGGGCAGTACAAACCCCCCCCAAATGACCCCATTTTGGAAAGTAGACACCCCAAGGAAATTGCTGAGAGGCATGTTGAACCCATTGAATATTTTTTTTTTTGTCCCAAGTGATTGAATAATGACAAAAAAAAAAAATTTACAAAAAGTTGTCACTAAATGATATATTGCTCACACAGGCCATGGACATATGTGGAATTGCACCCCAAAATATATTCAGCTGCTTCTCCTGAGTACGGGGATACCACATGTGTGGCACTTTTTGGGAGCCTAGCCGCGTACGGGGCCCCGAAAACCCAGCACCACCTTCAGGATTTCTATGGGCATACATTTTTGATTTTACTCCTCACTACCTATCACAGTTTTGAAGGCCATAAAATGCCAAGATGGCACAAACCCCCCCCAAATGACCCCATTTTGGAAAGTAGACACCCCAAGCTATTTGCTGAGAGGCATGGTGAGTATTTTGCAGCTCTCATTTGTTTTTGAAAATGAAGAAAGACCAGAAAAAAAATTTTTTTTTTTCTTTTTTCAATTTTCAAAACTTTGTGACAAAAAGTGAGGTCTGCAAAATACTCACTATACCTCTCAGCAAATAGCTTGGGGTGTCTACTTTCCAAAATGGGGTAATTTGGGGGGGGTTTGTGCCACCTGGGCATTCCATGGCCTCCGAAACTGTGATAGGCAGTGAAGAGTGAAATCAAAAATTTACGGCCTTAGAAAGCCTGAAGGCGGTGCTTGGTTTTCGGGGTCCCGTGCGCGGCTAGGCTCCCAAAAAGTCCCACACATGTGGTATCCCCGTACTCAGGAGAAGCAACAGAATTTATTTTGGGGTGTAATTTCACATATTCCCATGGCATGTTTGAGCAATATAACATTTAGTGACAACTTTGTGCAAAAAAAAAAAAAAAAAAAAAAAAAATTTGTCTCTTTCCCGCTACTTGTGTCACAATATAAAATATTCCATGGACTCGACATGCCTCTCAGCAAATAGCTTGGGGTGTCTACTTTCCAAAATGGGGTCATTTGGGGGGGTTTGAACTGTCCTGGCATTTTATGCACAACATTTAGAAGCTTATGTCACACATCACCCACTCTTCTAACCACTTGAAGACAAAGCCCTTTCTGACACTTTTTGATTACATGAAAAAATTATTTTTTTTTGCAAGAAAATTACTTTGAACCCCCAAACATTATATATTATTTTAAAGCAAATGCCCTACAGATTAAAACGGTGGGTGTTTCATTTTTTTTTTTTCACACAGTATTTGCGCAGGGATTTTCAAACGCATTTTTTGGGGAAAAAACACACTTTTTTAAATTTTAATGCACTAAAACACACTATATTGCCCAAATGTTTGATGAAATAAAAAAGATGATCTTAGGCCGAGTACATGGATACCAAACATGACATGTTTTCAAATTGCGCACAAACGTGCAGTGGCAACAAAATTAATACATTTTTAAAAGCCTTTAAAAGCCTTTACAGGTTACCACTTTAGATTTACAGAGGAGGTCTACTGCTAAAATTACTGCCCTCGATCTGACCTTCGCGGTGATACCTCACATGCATGGTGCAATTGCTGTTTACATTTGACGCCAGACCGCCGCTTGCGTTCGCCTTAGCGCGAGAGCAGGGGGGACAGGGGTGCTTTTTATTTATTTATTTTTTTTCTTTATTTTTTTTTGCTTTTTTATCTTATTTTTAAACTGTTCCTTTCATTTTTTTTTTTTAAATCATTTTTATTGTTATCTCAGGGAATGTAAATATCCCCTATGATAGCTATAGGTAGTGACAGGTACTCTTTTTTGAAAAAATTGGGGTCTATTAGACCCTAGATCTCTCCTCTGCCCTCAAAGCATCTGACCACTACAAGATCGGTGTGATAAAATGCTCCCCCAATTTCCCAATGGCGCTATTTACATCCGGCGAAATCTAAGTCATAAAATGCTCGTAGCTTCCGGTTTCTTAGGCCATAGAGATGTTTGGAGCCACTCTGGTCTCTGATCAGCTCTATGGTCAGCTGGCTGAATCACCGGCTGCATTCTCAGGTTCCCTGTTGAGACAGGAGAGCCAGAGAAAAACACGGAAGACGGTGGGGGGGGGGCATTCCCTCCCACTGCTTGTAAAAGCAGTCTAGAGGCTAATTAGCCGCTAGGATTGCTTTTACATGAAAGCCGACCGCTGGCTAAAAAGAATGATACCAAGATGATACCTAAACCTGCAGGCATCATTCTGGTATAACCACTCAAAGTCGTGAATGGCGTACCTGAAGACAAAAAAATGGTTAACAATAAAGCACAGTAAACGGTAAAGTATAAAAAATTGCATACCTGAAAAGCAAACATGATAAAACATAATAACAATAAAACATTGCAGAATAGAATACAGTAAAAAAGAGCAGAACAATAGAGAGAGAGTATAGAGAGAGAGAACAATAAAACGACAACTATTTTTTTTTATTTTTGTTTGTGTTTTTTTTTTTTTACACTTTTTTTTTGTAACTGTAACTTTTATAACTGTAACCGGTTCCAGGTTCGGGTCTCTCAAAATGCGATGGCATCTTGGGAGACCCTGTGAAAGTGTGCCTAGTCTGTGCAATGCTGTACCCTACGCTAATACTCAACTAGTGAATGGTAGCGTTCAAAACATTCACCAATGCAAAGACCAGGATTGTCAGGACAGGAGGGACAATAATAGTGAGTGTCACGCCTATATCCGCGCTTGCTGCAGACACAACATCTTTTTTGGGGGGGTTCGTTGGGTAGGGGTACTTGGGAGGATATATAAATGCCTCTCATGCAGCCGACTGCATTTGGTTGGGGATGTGAATGGGGGAAGTACGGGCGCTGCAGAAGCCCAATTAGGATTGGCGAATGCAGCAGGAAGGGCACTATGGGCACGACGGGCCTGTGTTTGTCTTTTTGGTGGCAGCGGGACACTACTTGTGCTTGCCACCTCATCAGCTTGAACTGCACTTATGGGACTCGCCACGTCACCAAGTGTTACTGCAGTGCTGGTTTGACTACGACCGGGGTGTACTAGGCCGCTGGTGCTTGCCAGTTCACCAAAACGCTACAAAAAAAAGTGACAGTGATCGATCGATACTGCACTTGGGTGGGCTGGACTGGGCTGGGCCGGGCGGAGGGGCAAAACGCAGGTGCTAGCAGGTATCTGGGCTGATCCCGCTAACACTGCGTTTTTGGGAACCCTAAACTGCTGGGGACGCTAGTATAGATCTGATCGGATCAGATATTGATGCGTTCAGATACTATACCACTAAGGGAGGTGTACGGTGCGTGTACGGTGCGTGCATGGGTGTTCGCGGTACTGGCGCTAATCTGACGCTGCCTAGGGCGACGCATATCACCGCCGGGCGATCAGGGGGCTAAACCTTTTTTCGGTAATAAACGGCGGGTGCCCTGACACTATAAAAAATAAACAAACTAACCAGCGTCACCCGTAACGGTTATACGGTGATCAGTGGTAAAAGGGTTAACTAGGGGGCTATCAAGGGGTTAAAACATTTATTAGATAGTATATGGGGGTCCCTGTCGCTATAAAACACTGACGGCGAACCTAAATATTTACGTCCCTAACTAGCGTCACCAGCGACACTAATACAGCGATCAGAAAAATGATCGCTTAGCGACACTGGCGACAGGGGGTGATCAAGGGGTTAAAACTTTATTAGGGGGGGTAAGGGGGGTACCCTAGACCTACAGGGGGGTAACAGTCACTACCCTAACACTGCTAACTGTCACAAACTGACACTATGCAGTAATCAGGAAAAAAAAAAAAAAAAAAACCTGCTTGGTGTCAGTTTGTGACAGGGGGGGGGTGATTGGGGGGGGATCGGGGGGCGATCGGGGGGGGATCGGGGGTGTAATGTATGCCTGGCATGTTCTACTGTGTGTGTGTGTGTGTTGGTGCACTTACATGTCATCTCCCCTCGGCACTGGAACGGAAACTCCCGAGCCGAGGAGAGATGACATCACATACTCTGCCTCTGTGTACTATACAGAGGCAGGGGATGTTTCTCATTGGCTGGGAGCGATCGCGAGGGGGGGGGCCACGATCGGATGGCCTCCCCCTCGTCTCCCATCGCTTCCAACCAAATGCCGACCGCAGCTGGCACCGGGGGGGGTCCGATCGGACCCCCCACCCGCGGGAAGGCAATCACGTTTCAGGTACGTGATTTTGCCTGCCCGTGCCGCTCTGCTCACGTATATAGGCGTGAGGCGGTCGGCAAGTGGTTAAATACCCCCCGGGCTCCTCCCATAATTTGAGGCCACCATACTGGCCTTCATATATATATATATATATATATATATATATATATATATATATATATATATATATATAGTTGCAATATTTTTTGTCACACGGTATTTGCGCAGCAGTCTTTCAAACATAATTTTTTGGGAAAAAATACACTTCCTTGAATTTAAAAAACTAAACAGTAAAGTTAGCCCATTTGTTTGTATAATGTGAAAGATGATATTACGCCGCGAGAATTGTGATCTTTATTCTAAGCAAAAAAATTGTGATTCTCATTTTATCCAGAATCGTGCAGCTCTAATGTAAACCAAAAATTTGACTCAAGTTGTTAAGTGGATGTAAAGAACTGATGGAAAAACTGATGAAAAACTGATGGAAAAACTGATGAAAAACTGATGGAAACTCTGTATGTAGCACACCTAAACCCTGCATTCTGTACATAGCTCACCTCTAAGCCCTGCACTCTGTACATAACACACTCCTGAAGACTGCAATCTGTACATAGCATAACCCTGAACTTTGCACTCTGTATGTAACGTACTCCTGAACCCTACACTCTGTACGTAACACACCCTAGATACAAGCGGCTAGGGATGAGCCGAACACCCCCCGGTTCGGTTCGCACCAGAACCTGCGAACAAGCCGAAAGTTCGCACAAACGTTAGAACCCCATTGACGTCTATGGGACTCGAAGGTTCGAAATCAAAAGTGCTCATTTTAAAGGCTAATTTGCATGGTATTGTCCTAAAAAGGGTTTGGGGACCCGGGTCCTACCCCAGGGGACATGTATCAATGCAAAAAAAACTTTTAAAAACGGCCGTTTTTTCGGGAGCAGTGATTTTAATGATGCTTAAAGTAAAAAAAAAAGTGAAATATTCCTTTAAATATCGTACCTGGGGGGTGTCTATAGTATGCCTGTAAAGTGACGCGTGTTTCCCGTGTTTAGAACAGTCCCTGCACCAAATGTCATTTTCAAAGGAAAAAATCTCATTTAAAACTGCTTGCGGGTTTAATGTAATGTCGGGTCATGGCAATATGGATGAAAATCAGTGAGACAAACGGCATGGGTACCCCCCAGTCCATTACCAGGCCCTTTGGGTCTTGTATGGATATTAAGGGGAACCCCGCACCCAAATTAAAATAAGGAAAGGTGTGGGGCCACCAGGCCCTATATACTCTGAACAGCAGTATACAGGCGGTGCAAACAAGACAGGGACTGTATGTTTGTTGTTAAGTAGAATCTCTTTGTAATTTTGAACGGGTACATTTTTAACGTGTTTAGCTCCAGCCAAAAAAACTTTAAGCTTTTTGGAAAACATAGGGAAGGGTTATCACCCCTGTGACATTTGTTTTGCTGTCTTTCCTCCTCTAAAGAAGATTTCACCTCACTTTTTGTCCCAATGAAAAATGTTTTTTGAAAATTTGGGTTTTTTTGTGGAACAAGGATTGGAAAGCATCAGTGGAAAGGAGAATTTTTTTTCCCATATTAACTCTTACAGGAGAGAATTTCCCTTCCTAGGGGTAGATTTCATCTCACTTCCTGTTGTCTCCTTCCGTTTGCAAGTAGGAGTCGTTTGTAAGTTAGATATTTGAAAGTAGGGTCCTGCCCTATATACTCAGCAGAAATTTGGGCCTTAGGTGTTGCTGTGGCCACAACACTGTAAGCCCTCACAGGGCCCTGCTGTGAAATATTAGATCAAGAATTGTTATTACATGCCCCTGTTGAACAGGAGCTGAAAAATTAGGCCTTAGGCACTGGTGCTGGTGCCACAACACTGCAACCCCTCACAGGCACTCTAGTTGGAACGCAGGAACGAGCCCTGCTGCAAAGTATTGCATCAAAAATTGTAATTACACGCCCCTGTTAAACAAGGGCTGAAAAATTGGGCCTTAGGCACTGGTGCTGGTGCCACAACACTGAAACCCCTCACAGACACTCTAGTTGGAACGCAGGAACGAGCCCTGCTGCAAAGTATTGCATCAAAAATTGTAATTACATGCCCCTGTTAGACAGGGGCAGAAAAATTGGGCCTTAGGCACTGGTGCTGGTGCCACAACACTGCAACCCCTCACAGACACTCTAGTTGGAATGCAGGAACGAGCCCTGCTGCAAAGTATTACATCAAAAATTGTAATTACACACCCCTGTTAAACAGGGGCTGAAAAATTGTGCCTTAGGCACTGGTGGTGGCGCCCAGAACCAAAAATGTTCTTACAAGCTATCAGCGTGATGATTGAGAAGGAAGAGGATAATTACTCAGGGATAGTCATTCAGCATCAGCATAGGCAGTCTTTGAAGGGATCTGAGATTTCAAAAAAAATTATTCGGTTACATCAGCATCAGGTGCTTGGAAGCTGGTGGTGATCCAAGATTGATTCATTTTTATGAAGGTCAGTCGATCGACCGAGTCGGTGGACAGACGCACCCTGTGATCGGTTACCACGCCTCCAGCAGCACTGAATGTGCGTTCCGAAAGAACGCTGGATGCAGGACAGGCCAGTAGCTCAATTGCATACTGTGCAAGCTCTGGCCAGTGATCCATCCTCAAGACTAGGGATGAGCTTCGTGTTCGAGTCGAACCCATGTTCGACTCGAACATCGGCTGTTCGGTCGTTCGCCGAATTGCGAACGATATGGTCCGTTCGCGCCAAATTCGTGTGGCGCGTCACGGCCCATAATTCACTGCGGCATCGCAGTGCATTGCTTGCTGATGATTGTCCAAGCATGCACTATGACCCGCATGCTTGGCCAATCACAGCGCCGCCTGAACAGAGAGCCGTAATTGGCCAAAGCCAAGGAGCCTTTGGCCAATTATGGCTCAGGGGATTTAGTACACGCCCCACACTATATAAGGCCGCCTGCACGGCGGCCCTGTGCAGTGTGTTCCGGTGTGCTTAGAGAGAGAGAGAGACAGTGTCATTTCATTTGAGTTAGCTAGATTAGGCAGGACAGTCAGTCAGTTAGCTGCACTTAAAGTGTATTGTGTATATATATATGCATCCCAGGTGTTGCATATATATATATATACACTGTATTCAGTTTAGCTAGATCCGTTCCTGTTATCTTCTAGACTATTTACATTTAGTGCAGTGCGTCCTGCTCACAGTGTTCAGCTAGATCCGTTCCTGTTATCTTCCTACTGACAGGCAGGCTTGTCTTGTTACAGTATATAAAGCTACCTGAAGAAAATTACTGGTGTTCTTTTGATCCTATTAGTACCACGGTCAGGCAGCTAGACTATTTACATTTAGTACAGTGCGTCCTGCTCACAGTGTTCAGCTAGATCCGTTCCTGTTATCTTCCTACTGACAGGCAGGCTTGTCTTGTTACAGTATATAAAGCTATCTGAAGAAAATTACTGGTGTTCTTTTGATCCTATTAGTACCACGGTCAGGCAGCTAGACTATTTACAGTTAGTGCAGTGCGTCCTGCTCACAGTGTTCAGCTAAACCTACAAGTTAGTGGGGTGCGTCCACCTCACAGTGTTCAGCTAAAGCTACCTGTAGAAGGTTGGTGGTGTTCTCATACTACAGGCAAGCAGTTGATTTTGCTAGTATCAGTACATATATAATAATGGACTGGGGGGTACCCATGCCGTTTGTCTCACTGATTTTCATCCATATTGCCATGACCCGACATTACATTAAACCCGCAAGCAGTTTTAAATGAGATTTTTTCCTTTGAAAATGACATTTGGTGCAGGGACTGTTCTAAACACGGGAAACACGTGTCACTTTACAGGCATACTATAGACACCCCCCAGGTACGATATTTAACCACTTGCCGACCGCCTCACACCTATATACGTGAGCAGAGCGGCACGGGCAGGCAAAATCACGTACCTAAAACGTGATTGCCTTCCCGCGGGTGGGGGGTCCGATCGGACCCCCCCCCCCCGGTGCCAGCTGCGGTCGGCATTTGGTTGGAAGCGATGGGAGACGAGGGGGAGGCCATCCGATCGTGGCCCCCCCCTTGCGATCGCTCCCAGCCAATGAGAAACATCCCCTGCCTCTGTATAGTACACAGAGGCAGAGGATGTGATGTCATCTCTCCTCAGCTCGGGAGTTTCCGTTCCAGCGCCGAGGGGAGATGACATGTAAGTGCACCAACACACACACACACACAGTAGAACATGCCAGGCATACATTACACCCCCGATCCCCCCCCGATCCCCCCCCAATCACCCCCCCCCCCTGTCACAAACTGACACCAAGCAGGTTTTTTTTTTTTTTTTTCCTGATTACTGCATAGTGTCAGTTTGTGACAGTTAGCAGTGTTAGGGTAGTGAGTGTTACCCCCCTGTAGGTCTAGGGTACCCCCCTTACCCCCTTAATAAAGTTTTAACCCCTTGATCACCCCCTGTCGCCAGTGTCGCTAAGCGATCATTTTTCTGATCGCTGTATTAGTGTCGCTGGTGACGCTAGTTAGGGACGTAAATATTTAGGTTCGCCGTCAGTGTTTTATAGCGACAGGGACCCCCATATACTATCTAATAAATGTTTTAACCCCTTGATGGCCCCCTAGTTAACCCTTTTACCACTGATCACCGTATAACCGTTACGGGTGACGCTGGTTAGTTCGTTTATTTTTTATAGTGTCAGGGCACCCGCCGTTTATTACCGAAAAAAGGTTTAGCCCCCTGATCGCCCGGCGGTGATATGCGTCGCCCTAGGCAGCGTCAGATTAGCGCCAGTACCGCGAACACCCATGCACGCACCGTACACGCACCGTACACCTCCCTTAGTGGTATAGTATCTGAACGCATCAATATCTGATCCGATCAGATCTATACTGGCGTCCCCAGCAGTTTAGGGTTCCCAAAAACGCAGTGTTAGCGGGATCAGCCCAGATACCTGCTAGCACCTGCGTTTTGCCCCTCCGCCCGGCCCAGCCCAGTCCAGCCCACCCAAGTGCAGTATCGATCGATCACTGTAACTTTTTTTGTAGCGTTTTGGTGAACTGGCAAGCACCAGCGGCCTAGTACACCCCGGTCGTAGTCAAACCAGCACTGCAGTAACACTTGGTGACGTGGCGAGTCCCATAAGTGCAGTTCAAGCTGGTGAGGTGGCAAGCACAAGTAGTGTCCCGCTGCCACCAAAAAGACAAACACAGGCCCGTCGTGCCCATAGTGCCCTTCCTGCTGCATTCGCCAATCCTAATTGGGAACCCACCGCTTCTGCAGCGCCCGTACTTCCCCCATTCACATCCCCAACCAAATGCAGTCGGCTGCATGAGAGGCATTTATATATCCTCCCAAGTACCCCTACCCAACGAACCCCCCCAAAAAAGATGTTGTGTCTGCAGCAAGCGCGGATATAGGCGTGACACTCACTATTATTGTCCCTCCTGTCCTGACAATCCTGGTCTTTGCATTGGTGAATGTTTTGAACGCTACCATTCACTAGTTGAGTATTAGCGTAGGGTACAGCATTGCACAGACTAGGCACACTTTCACAGGGTCTCCCAAGATGCCATCGCATTTTGAGAGACCCGAACCTGGAACCGGTTACAGTTATAAAAGTTACAGTTACAAAAAAAAAGTGTAAAAAAAAAAAAAACACAAACAAAAATAAAAAAAAAATAGTTGTCGTTTTATTGTTCTCTCTCTCTATTCTCTCTCTCTATTGTTCTGCTCTTTTTTACTGTATTCTATTCTGCAATGTTTTATTGTTATTATGTTTTATCATGTTTGCTTTTCAGGTATGCAATTTTTTATACTTTACCGTTTACTGTGCTTTATTGTTAACCATTTTTTTGTCTTCAGGTACACCATTCACGACTTTGAGTGGTTATACCAGAATGATGCCTGCAGGTTTAGGTATCATCTTGGTATCATTCTTTTTAGCCAGCGGTCGGCTTTCATGTAAAAGCAATCCTAGCGGCTAATTAGCCTCTAGACTGCTTTTACAAGCAGTGGGAGGGAATGCCCCCCCCCACCGTCTTCCATGTTTTTCTCTGGCTCTCCTGTCTCAACAGGGAACCTGAGAATGCAGCCGGTGATTCAGCCAGCTGACCATAGAGCTGATCAGAGACCAGAGTGGCTCCAAACATCTCTATGGCCTAAGAAACCGGAAGCTACGAGCATTTTATGACTTAGATTTCGCCGGATGTAAATAGCGCCATTGGGAAATTGGGGGAGCATTTTATCACACCGATCTTGGTGTGGTCAGATGCTTTGAGGGCAGAGGAGAGATCTAGGGTCTAATAGACCCCAATTTTTTCAAAAAAGAGTACCTGTCACTACCTATTGCTATCATAGGGGATATTTACATTCCCTGAGATAACAATAAAAATGATTTAAAAAAAAAAAAATTAAAGGAACAGTTTAAAAATAAGATAAAAAAGCAAAAAAAAAATAAAGAAAAAAAATAAATAAATAAAAAGCACCCCTGTCCCCCCTGCTCTCGCGCTAAGGCGAACGCAAGCGGCGGTCTGGCGTCAAATGTAAACAGCAATTGCACCATGCATGTGAGGTATCACCGCGAAGGTCAGATCGAGGGCAGTAATTTTAGCAGTAGACCTCCTCTGTAAATCTAAAGTGGTAACCTGTAAAGGCTTTTAAAAGCTTTTAAAAATGTATTAATTTTGTTGCCACTGCACGTTTGTGCGCAATTTTAAAGCATGTCATGTTTGGTATCCATGTACTCGGCCTAAGATCATCTTTTTTATTTCATCAAACATTTGGGCAATATAGTGTGTTTTAGTGCATTAAAATTTAAAAAAGTGTGTTTTTTCCCCAAAAAATGCGTTTGAAAATCGCTGCGCAAATACTGTGTGAAAAAAAAAAAATGAAACACCCACCGTTTTAATCTGTAGGGCATTTGCTTTAAAATAATATATAATGTTTGGGGGTTCAAAGTAATTTTCTTGCAAAAAAAAATAATTTTTTCATGTAATCAAAAAGTGTCAGAAAGGGCTTTGTCTTCAAGTGGTTAGAAGAGTGGGTGATGTGTGACATAAGCTTCTAAATGTTGTGCATAAAATGCCAGGACAGTTCAAACCCCCCCCAAATGACCCCATTTTGGAAAGTAGACACCCCAAGCTATTTGCTGAGAGGCAGGTCGAGTCCATGGAATATTTTATATTGTGACACAAGTAGCGGGAAAGAGACAAATTTTTTTTTTTTTTTTTTTTTTTGCACAAAGTTGTCACTAAATGTTATATTGCTCAAACATGCCATGGGAATATGTGAAATTACACCCCAAAATAAATTCTGTTGCTTCTCCTGAGTACGGGGATACCACATGTGTAGGACTTTTTGGGAGCCTAGCCGCGCACGGGACCCCGAAAACCAAGCACCGCCTTCAGGCTTTCTAAGGCCGTAAATTTTTGATTTCACTCTTCACTGCCTATCACAGTTTCGGAGGCCATGGAATGCCCAGGTGGCACAAACCCCCCCCCAAATTACCCCATTTTGGAAAGTAGACACCCCAAGCTATTTGCTGAGAGGTATAGTGAGTATTTTGCAGACCTCACTTTTTGTCACAAAGTTTTGAAAATTGAAAAAAGAAAAAAAAAAAAATTTTTTCTGGTCTTTCTTCATTTTCAAAAACAAATGAGAGCTGAAAAATACTCACCATGCCTCTCAGCAAATAGCTTGGGGTGTCTACTTTCCAAAATGGGGTCATTTGGGGGGGGGTTTGTGCCATCTTGGCATTTTATGGCCTTCAAAACTGTGATAGGTAGTGAGGAGTAAAATCAAAAATGTATGCCCTTAGAAATCCTGAAGGTGGTGCTGGGTTTTCGGGGCCCCGTACGCGGCTAGGCTCCCAAAAAGTGCCACACATGTGGTATCCCCGTACTCAGGAGAAGCAGCTGAATGTATTTTGGGGTGCAATTCCACATATGCCCATGGCCTGTGTGAGCAATATATAATTTAGTGACAACTTTTTGTAAATTTTTTTTTTTTTGTCATTATTCAATCACTTGGGACAAAAAAAAAAAAAAATATTCAATGGGTTCAACATGCCTCTCAGCAATTTCCTTGGGGTGTCTACTTTCCAAAATGGGGTCATTTGGGGGGGTTTTGTACTGCCCTGCCATTTTAGCACCTCAAGAAATGACATAGGCAGTCATAAACTAAAAGCTGTGTAAATTCCAGAAAATGTACCCTAGTTTGTAGACGCTATAACTTTTGCGCAAACCAATAAATATACGCTTATTGACATTTTTTTTACCAAAGACATGTGGCCGAATACATTTTGGCCTAAATGTATGACTAAAATTTAGTTTATTGGATTTTTTTTATAACAAAAAGTAGAAAATATCATTTTTTTTCAAAATTTTCAGTCTTTTTCCGTTTATAGCGCAAAAAATAAAAACGGCAGAGGTGATCAAATACCATCAAAAGAAAGCTCTATTTGTGGGAAGAAAAGGACGCAAATTTCGTTTGGGTAGAGCATTGCATGACCGTGCAATTAGCAGTTAAAGCGACGCAGTGCCGAATTGTAAAAAGTGCTCTGGTCAGGAAGGGGGTAAATCCTTCCGGGGCTGAAGTGGTTAAAGGAATATTTCACTTTTTTTTTTTACTTTAAGCATCATTAAAATCACTGCTCCCGAAAAAACGGCCGTTTTTAAAAGTTTTTTTTGCATTGATACATGTCCCCTGGGGTAGGACCCGGGTCCCCAAACCCTTTTTAGGACAATACCATGCAAATTAGCCTTTAAAATGAGCACTTTTGATTTCGAACGTTCGAGTCCCATAGACGTCAATGGGGTTCTAACGTTCGTGCGAACTTTCGGTCCGTTCGCAGGTTCTGGTGCGAACCGAACCGGGGGGTGTTCGGCTCATCCCTACTCAAGACCCAGTAACCCAGAGGATTTTCGGTGGGAAAGGTGTCCAAGTCTGATCTTGCCCCTAGGTATTCCTGCACCATGTAAAACAGACGCTGGCGATGGTTGCTGGAACCAATCATACCTTGGGGCTGCGGACCAAAAAATTGTCTGAACGCATCGGTCAGACGGCCACCTTCTCCACCGCTCCTTCTTTGACTGACCGAAGCCTCAGCAACACGTTGTCCAGAAACAGGAGTTTGTAACCTCCCAGTCTCTGGGAACGCGTTGCACAGACCTTTCTGCAAGGCCTCCCGAAGATGTTTCATCCTCTGCTCCCTCTGCGATGGCAAGATAAGGTCCGTGACCTTACCCTTGTAACGTGGATCAAGGAGGGTTGCCAGCCACTATTGGTCCTTCTCCTTGATACCAGGAATACGAGGATCCTTACGCAGGCTTTGCAGGATCAGGGAGGCCATGCAGCGTAGGTTTGCTGAGGCATTCGGTCTGGAGTCCTCTGGGTCACTAAGGACGACAACGTCCGCAGCCACCTGCTCCCAGCCACGTACAAGTCCATGTGTTTCTTGGGACTGATCCCTTAAAGACTGCTGCTGATGCTGAGTGCCAGGCTCCACCTCCATACTGACACAATCTTCCTCCTCCTCCTCCTCCTCCTTGTCCTCTTCCTGTGTGATCGGCGGGCACGCAGGAACACTGTCTGGATAAAGGGGGCCTTGAGAGCTAAGGAAGTCCTCCTCTTCCTGCCTCTGTTCTGCCTCAAGTGCCCTGTCCATTATTCCACGCAGCGTGTGCTCCAACAGGTGGACAAAGGGGACAGTGTCACTGATGCATGCACTGTCACTGCTCACCATCCTCGTGGCCTCCTCGAATGGTGACAGGACAGTGCATGCATCCCTGATCATGGCCCACTGGCGTGGGGAAAAAAACCAAGCTCCCCTGACCCTGTCCTGGTGCCATAGTCGCACAGGTACTCATTGATGGCCCTCTGCTGCGTGTGCAGCCGCTGCAGCATGGCCAACGTTGAGTTCCACCTGGTGGGCATGTCACAGATTAGGAGGTTCTTGGGCAGGTTAAACTCCTTTTGGAGGTCTGTCAGCCGAGCACTGGCATTATATGACCGGCGGAAATGTAAACAGACTTTCCTGGCCTGCCTCAGGACATCCTGTAAGCCTGGGTACCTGCCCAAGAACCGCTGCACCACCAAGTTAAGGACGTGAGCCAAACAGGGCACATGGGTCATTTGTCCCTGTCGGAGGGCAGAGAGGAGGTTGGTGCCATTGTCGCAAACCACCATTCCTGCCTTAAGTTGGCGTGGCGTCAACCACCTCTGAACCTGCCCCTGCAGAGCTGACAGAACCTCTGCCCCAGTGTGGCTCCTGTCCCCCAAGCACACCAGCTCAAGCACCGCATGGCATCTTTTGGCCTGCGTACTTGCGTAGCCCCTTGAACGACTACGGAGCACCGCTGGTTCCGAGGAAGAGGCCATGGAGGAAGAAGAAGAGGAGGGGGTGGAGGAGAGAGGTGTGTCACAATCATTAGCATTTTGGAGGCGTGGTGGCGGCACAACCTCCAACACTACTGCACCTTGTCCTGCATCCTTCCCAGCTGCCAGCAGAGTCACCCAATGCGCCGCGAAACTTAGGTAACGTCCCTGTCCATGCCTGCTGGACCATGAGTCAGCGGTAATATGCACCTTACCGCTGACCGCCCTGTCCAGCGAGGCATGGACATTGCCTTCCACATGCCGGTAGAGAGCCGGAATCGCCTTCCGTGAGAAAAAGTGGCGTTTGGGTACCTGCCACTGAGGAACCGCACATTCCACAAACTCACGGAAGGGGGCAGAGTCTACCAACTGAAAAGGCAGCAGTTGAAGTGCTAGCAATTTTGCCAAGCTAGCATTCAACCGCTGGGCATGTGGATGGCTGGGAGCAAACTTTTTTCGGCGGTGCAGCAGCTGGGGCAGGGAAATTTGCCTGGTACAATCTGACGTCGGTGTACCAAAAGCAGATTGCCCACAAGTACTTGGCTGTGACACACCTAATTCTACACCTTCATTCCTCTCAGTACAGGTCTCAGAGAGGACTGGAGGTCTAGTGGGGTTGGAAATCTCAGCTGATGAGGAGCAAGGAGAGGTCCTCTTTGTTCTTTGGTGTGGGTCTTTTAGATACGCTTGCCAACGAACTGCATGGCAGGTCAACATATGTCTGGTCAAGCATGTGGTACCCAAGCGGGAGATGTTTTGGCCACGTGAGATACGCTTGAGACATATGTTGCAAATAGCAGCGGTGCGATCTGATGCACTCGTCTCAAAAAAGGCCCACACCAAAGAACTTTTTGAATAACGCGCAGAGACTGCAGCGCCCTGCACATGTGGAGCTTTGGGATGTGAAGCAGTCAATGTGCTGCCCTTAGGCTGGCCCCTGGAGGGCATCCTGCCTCGTTGGTGATGTGCCGCCTCCTCCTCCTCCTCCTCTCTCCTATCAGGCACCCACGTTGAGTCAGTGACCTCATCATCCCCTCCCTCCTCATCACTGGAGCAAACCTGGCAGTATGCTGCAGCAGGGGGAGCATGACTGCCAGATTGCTGTCCTTCTTGGGCACCCCCTCTGTCCGTGCTCATGTTACTGCCTTCATCGAGCTCAGTATCATCATCAGAGCCTTCCAAACGCTGGGCATCCTCCTGGAGCATGTACCCAACACTGTGGTCAAACAGTTCGAGGGACTCCTCAGGAGGACATGGTGGAGCTAGGGAAGGAGTCACTGATGACATTGAGCCGAGGGAAGAGGCCGCTGCTTTGCCAGACAAAGCACCCTGGGCATGGGTGAGAGAGGATGAGGAGGATGAGGACGGCTTGGTCATCCACTCGACCAAGTCTTCTGCATGTTGCGGCTCAACACGGCCAGCTGCCGAAAAAAAGGCCAAGCGTGTCCCATGGCCACGTGCTGATGAGGATGCACCGTCTCCACGACCAGCACTAGACACAGAGCCTGCTTGCCCTCTCTTATTGGCTTGTGACTGTCTGCCTCTCCTTCTTGGCCTTCCAGACATACTAATGGCCTGTAGCTGCACTAAGCTGGGATATATATATATATATATATATATATATATATATATATATATATATATATATGTACTGATACTGCAGCTAGCAAAATCAACTGCCTGCCTGTAGTATGAGAACACCACCAACCTTCTACAGGTAGCTTTAGCTGAACACTGTGAGGTGGACGCACCCCACTAACTTGTAGGTTTAGCTGAACACTGTGAGCAGGACGCACTGCACTAACTGTAAATAGTCTAGCTGCCTGACCGTGGTACTAATAGGATCAAAAGAACACCAGTAATTTTCTTCAGGTAGCTTTATATACTGTAACAAGACAAGCCTGCCTGTCAGTAGGAAGATAACAGGAACGGATCTAGCTGAACACTGTGAGCAGGACGCACTGCACTAAATGTAAATAGTCTAGCTGCCTGACCGTGGTACTAATAGGATCAAAAGAACACCAGTAATTTTCTTCAGGTAGCTTTATATACTGTAACAAGACAAGCCTGCCTGTCAGTAGGAAGATAACAGGAACGGATCTAGCTGAACACTGTGAGCAGGACGCACTGTACTAAATGTAAATAGTCTAGCTGCCTGACCGTGGTACTAATAGGATCAAAAGAACACCAGTAATTTTCTTCAGGTAGCTTTATATACTGTAACAAGACAAGCCTGCCTGTCAGTAGGAAGATAACAGGAATGGATCTAGCTGAACACTGTGAGCAGGACGCACTGTACTAAATGTAAATAGTCTAGCTGCCTGACCGTGGTACTAATAGGATCAAAAGAACACCAGTAATTTTCTTCAGGTAGTGTCACGTACCTGGTAGGTGGAGCCCGGAATACAGGGAACGGCCTCTCTTATACCTCCGACTCGGGAACCCCTGGTAGTGATGACAGGGGCTCGGGAGTGCGAAGGGGCACAAGTGCCTGACTGGAAGGCTGGAGCAGAGAGCTGAATCAGGTAGTCAGCTGGGAGGTGTCCTGTAGTCCGGCAGCAGGATGTAGACAGCAGGGAGGTGTCTTGTAGTCCACCAGCAGGATGTAGACAGCAGGGAGGTGTCTTGTGTCAGGCTAGAGCATATAACAGGTAACAGTTCAGGTGTTCTGATTATGCAAAGAGTTCAAAGAACAAGAGCACATACCATGAGCAGGTCTGAGCAGAGCAGGTCAGCTGGGACTTGTAGTTCACCGCTGTAGATGTAGGTAGATGTTTGCTGGACCTTGTAGTTCACCGCTGCAGATGAGGATTGATGGTGTCTGGTGTTTGTAGTTCACCGCTGCAGGTGGAGGATAGATGTCTGGTGCTTGTAGTTCACTGCTGCAGATGAAGGTACTAGTGGTATCAGGCAAAAACGTAGTCTAGGCAAGCTGGGTCATACACAGGAAGATCAGAGTCCAAACGGTACCGAATCAGAAGCAAGCAAACAGGGTCAAACGAGCCGGGTCATACACGAAATACACAGAGCAGATATCAACTGGATCAAACACAGGTAAACTCTAACACGAGCAATGATTGAATGCTGATGCATGTTATTTAAAGGTGAGCTGGCCAATCATTGTTGTTTCCCAGGTAAAGGCTGTGTCAGGTGAGTTGTGCTGGGTCCTAAAGGGATCCTAGTACTGACAGTACCCCCCCTTTCTCGAGGGGTTGCTCCTGCACCCCCAGGCTTACTTGGATAACGAAGATGAAACTTCTTCTTAAGTCGGTCAGCATGAAGATCACGAGCTGGGACCCAAGATCGATCCTCTGGGCCGAAACCTTTCCAATGAACGAGATATTGTAAGGAATTGCGCACTCGTCTGGAATCAAGAATAAATGCCACTTCATATTCCTGACTGTCCAACACATCCACAGGTTCTGGTTCATTTACTTGGAGGCTGGAATGAACAGGTTTCAACAATGAAACATGAAAGACATTTGGAATGCGCATGGATGGGGGGAGTTTTAATCTATAGGATACAGGATTAACAATCTCCGAAATTTCATAGGGCCAGATGAATTTTGGGCCAAGTTTTTTAGATGGAACATGCAGGGACAGATTCCTGGATGATAGCCACACTTTGTCACCAACTTTATATCCTGGTGCCTTTGAGCGCCTCTTGTCCGCCATTTTCTTAAAAGCCAGCACAGAGCGAGAAATAGCATGATTAACATCGGACCAGATTTTGGAGAAATTTTCTATTGTGGTGTTGGCATCTGGCACATCAGAGGGTGGAAGATCAAAGGAGCACACACGAGGATGCAACCCGTAAACACAGAAGAAAGGAGAGGTCCCTGTAGATGTGCTGGCACAGTTATTAAAGGCAAACTCTGCCCATGGCAGGACGTTGACCCACTCCACCTCATCATTGGCCATCAGACAACGTACCATCTTCTCTAGAGTCTGATTAGTCCTTTCTGTTTGGCCGTTTGTCTCAGGATGATATGCTGAAGAATATGATAACTTAATCCCCAGCTGAGAGCAAAGGGCCTTCCAAAACTGGGCTATAAACTGAGAGCCACGGTCTGAGACAATGTTGATTGGTGCCCCATGGAGCCTGAAAACATGTTTAATGAATAAAGATGCCAGTTCTTTAGCAGATGGAAGTTTCGGAAGCGGAACAAAGTGGGCCATTTTACTGAACCTGTCTACCACCACCCAGATCGTGGAACATCCCTGGCACGGAGGCAAGTCAGTGATAAAGTCCATAGATAAATGGGTCCAGGGACAGGTAGGTATTGGTAGAGGACGTAGGAGACCAGGCGGCTTAGAGGTACTGCTCTTGCTTCTGGCACAAACTTCACAGGCCTGGACGAAGGCTAACACATCCTGCCTAATCGATGGCCACCAGAGGTTGCGAGAGATAATCTCAAAAGTTTGTCTAAACCCCGGATGTGCTGCAGGTTTTGATGCATGTACCTGCTGCAATACCTGCAAACGAAGAGCCAGGGGCACAAAAAGCATACCAGAGGGAGTGGAGGGAGGGGCTTCAGCCTGTGCAGGTAACAAGGCCTCAGAGATGTCAGTCTGGGTGAAAGCCAAAATCCTATCCTCAGAGATAATGGGTTGTGGAGGAAGCGGAGGAGGAGACTCTGAAAGAAAGCTGCGAGACAAGGCGTCAGCCTTAATGTTTCTTGGTCCTGGTAAATATGAAATTGTGAAGTCAAATCTGGAGAAGAACAATGACCACCTGGCTTGACGTGAGTTCAGTCTTTTAGCAGAACGGATGTATTCAAGGTTTTTGTGGTCAGTCAGAACTATGAATGGATAGCGAGCTCCCTCCAGCCAATGTCTCCATTCCTCCAAAGCGAGCTTTATGGCTAGAAGTTCTCTGTTGCCTATATCATAATTGCGCTCTGCTGGGGAATATTTCCGAGACAAGAAGGCACAGGGGTGGATGGCGGCATTTACAGGATCCTTTTGTGACAAAAGTGCCCCTACCCCTACTTCAGATGCATCTACCTCCACAATAAAAGGTAGCTCAGGAACAGGATGGCGTAGGATTGGTGCAGAGGTAAAGGCTTTCTTTAACTGAGTGAAGGCTGCCTGGGCTTCAGTAGTCCATTTAAAGGTAGTCGGAGTCTTCCTGGTGAGAGAGGTGATGGGATGTGCAATGGTGGCAAAGTTCTTAATGAATTTTCGATAGAAATTTGCAAAGCCCAGGAAGCGCTGAACTGCCTTCAGGTCTGAAGGTGGTGCCCAGTCTAAAATGGCTTGAATCTTGGCTGGATCCATGGTGAGGCCTGTGTCAGAAATTAGGTAGCCTAGGAAAGGTACTTGTTTAACATGGAATGAACATTTCTCAGGCTTTACAAAAAGGGAGTGAGTCTTTAATCGGGCCAATACTGAGCAGACATGTTTCTGATGTATTTCAAGATTGGGAGAATATATCAAAATGTCATCTAAATATACAAGCATGAAGCGACCCAACATGTCACGGAAAATGTCATTCATAAAGTTCTGAAAGACAGCTGGTGCATTTCTGAGACCGAAAGGCATGACAAGACATTCATAATGACCATCCTTGGTGTTAAAGGCTGTCTTCCACTCGTCGCCTGCACGTATGCGCACCAGATTATAAGTTCCCCTGAAGTCCAGTTTGGAGAAGATTTTGGCTCCCTGGATTTGAGAGAACAATTCTGTGATGAGAGGAAGAGGATACCGATTGGGAACAGTTATTTTATTTAGACCTCTGTAATCAACACAAAGTCTCAGTCCCCCATCCTTCTTTGGGACAAAGAAGCATCCTGCTCCTGCGGGAGAAGTGGAGGGACGGATGAAACCCTTAGCTAGGTTTTCCTGGATGTATTCTTGCAAGGCAAGATTCTCTGGCTCAGACAGTGGAAAGACTCTCCCTCGTGGAGGTGTAGTGTCAGGCAAGAGGTCAATGGGACAATCATAACTGCGATGAGGTGGTAAAGTGTCAGCAATCCCTTTAGAAAACACATCCCGAAAGTCCTTATAACAAAGTGGAATCTGTTCCATTCCCACTTGACAGGTAGCCAGTCGAACAGGGTGCTGGATGCAGTTCTTTTTACACTGATTGGACCAAGCCAGAATATCTCCTGTTCGCCAGTCAATTACAGGATTGTGCTTCTGAAGCCAAGGGAGGCCTAGGATCAAAGGAGTGGATGGAGAGTCAATAACAAGACATGAAGTCTTCTCCCAATGCAAAGCCCCCAATTGTAACTGGAAAGGCTTCGTGGCTTGGAGCACTAGATCTTGTGAGAGAGGACGATTATCCACGGAAATCAGGCGGACTGGGCAATCTAGAGCATGAGTTTCCAAGGACAAAGAGGTAATCAGAGTCTTATCAATAAAATTCTCAGCGGCTCCAGAATCTACCAAGGCCAGCAGTTCATGAGCTCCTGTCCCAAAGTGAACGACAGCGGGTAAAAGAATACGATTGTCCCCCTGGGGAGATGAGAGCAGACCTAAGGTAACCTCCCCGCAATTACCTAGGTCCTGGAGTTTCCCGGACGTGTAGGGCACGAACGGAGCATATGACCCTTGAGGCCACAATACAAGCAGAGACCCATGTTACGCCGGCGCGTGTGTTCCTGGGCAGATAACCGGGAGGAACCTAACTGCATGGGTTCTTCCTCAGATTTGGCACTGGAGGTGGAATAGTCAGGCGGCAAGGGAGGTATATAGTTTGCCACAGCTGTAGTTTGTTCTCGTCTCCTCTCTCGCTGGCGGCGGTCAATTCTAATGGCTAGACTCATAGCCTCCTCCAGTGAGGCTGGGTAGGAGAAGTTGACCAGAGCATCCTTAATTGCATCTGAAAGGCCTATTCTAAACTGGCTGCGGAGTGCTGCATCATTCCAGCCAGATTCCGGGGCCCACCTGCGAAACTCTGAGCAATACATTTCAGCTGTGGTAGTTCCTTGCTTTAAGTTACGCAGGGTTGATTCTGCAGTAGCAGCACGATCTGGATCATCATAAAGCAACCCTAGGGCTTCAAAGAAGGCATCTACTGTTAGCAAGGCTGGATGGTTTGGTTCCAGGTTAAAGGCCCAAGCCTGGGGGTCACCCGGTAGTAGAGAGATAATGATTTGAACCGTCTGAGTTTCAGGGCCAGACGAGGATGGCCTTAACTTGAAATATAATTTGCAGCTGTTTTTAAAGTTGCAAAACCCTTTACGGTCACCAGAAAACCGGTCAGGCAAAGGAATTTTTGGTTCAGATGGAGTTTTTGTAGCAGTGCTAATAGAAGGAGATTGCACCTTGGTGAGCTCTGTGGCCATTTCCTGAACTTGATGGGATAAGCGGCAAAGTTCCTGTGCAAACAACTGAGCCTGCTCAGGATCCATGATAGGTTTCCTTTATTATGTATGGCTCGTGTTAATGTCAGGCTAGAGCATATAACAGGTAACAGTTCAGGTGTTCTGATTATGCAAAGAGTTCAAAGAACAAGAGCACATACCATGAGCAGGTCTGAGCAGAGCAGGTCAGCTGGGACTTGTAGTTCACTGCTGTAGATGTAGGTAGATGTTTGCTGGACCTTGTAGTTCACCGCTGCAGATGAGGATTCATGGTGTCTGGTGTTTGTAGTTCACTGCTGCAGGTGGAGGATAGATGTCTGGTGCTTGTAGTTCACTGCTGCAGATGAAGGTACTAGTAGTATCAGGCAAAAACGTAGTCTAGGCAAGCTGGGTCATACACAGGAAGATCAGAGTCCAAACGGTACCGAATCAGAAGCAAGCAAACAGGGTCAAACGAGCCGGGTCATACACGAAATACACAGAGCAGATATCAACTGGATCAAACACAGGTAAACTCTAACACGAGCAATGATTGAATGCTGATGCATGTTATTTAAAGGTGAGCTGGCCAATCATTGTTGTTTCCCAGGTAAAGGCTGTGTCAGGTGAGTTGTGCTGGGTCCTAAAGGGATCCTAGTACTGACATCTTGTAGTCCACCAGCAGGATGTAGACAGCAGGGAGGTGTCTTGTAGTCCAGCAGCAGGACGTAGACAGCAGGGAGGTGTCTTGTAGTCCAGCAGCAGGATGTAGACAGCTGGGAGGTGTCTTGTAGTCCAGCAGCGGGAGGTAGACAGCAGGGTACAGGCAAGCCGGGTCAAACACAGGCGGGCAGATCAGGTACAGAAGGTAAATCCGGGAGAGTAGTCAAAGTCCAAAAGCTGAGGTCAGGGCAGGCAGCAAGCAGAGTAGTTAGGAACAGTCCAACAGGTATCAGGTAGCAATATGCAAGTAACAGGGCACAAGGGGTCTTCAGGAACGCTGTAGACCGGACAGCAAGGCAGCAGTGGAACAGTCCTCCTTAAATAGCCTCTTTGGCGCTAAGTGCTGTCACAGGGCGCCGCTATTGGCGCTATTGCGCATGCGCGTACGCACGTTAGCGCTTTTGGCGCTATTGCGCGCGCGAGCGCCGGATGGCGCTTCTGTGCACAGGCATTCCTTTAAACTTTAGTTTGCTGGGATATTTGCAAGAGGGCTTTTCCTGACAGGTAGCTTTATATACTGTAACAAGACAAGCCTGCCTATCAGTAGGAAGATAACAGGAACGGATCTAGCTGAACACTGTGAGCAGGACGCACTGTACTAAATGTAAATAGTCTAGCTGCCTGACCGTGGTACTAATAGGATCAAAAGAACACCAGTAATTTTCTTCAGGTAGCTTTATATACTGTAACAAGACAAGCCTGCCTGTCAGTAGGAAGATAACAGGAACGGATCTAGCTGAACACTGTGAGCAGGACGCACTGTACTAAATGTAAATAGTCTAGCTGCCTGACCATGGTACTAATAGGATCAAAAGAACACCAGTAATTTTCTTCAGGTAGCTTTATATACTGTAACAAGACAAGCCTGCCTGTCAGTAGGAAGATAACAGGAACGGATCTAGCTGAACACTGTGAGCAGGACGCACTGCACTAAATGTAAATAGTCTAGCTGCCTGACCGTGGTACTAATAGGATCAAAAGAACACCAGTAATTTTCTTCAGGTAGCTTTATATACTGTAACAAGACAAGCCTGCCTGTCAGTAGGAAGATAACAGGAACGGATCTAGCTGAACACTGTGAGCAGGACGCACTGTACTAAATGTAAATAGTCTAGCTGCCTGACCGTGGTACTAATAGGATCAAAAGAACACGCACTGCACTAAATGTAAATAGTCTAGAAGATAACAGGAACGGATCTAGCTAAACTGAATACAGTGTATATATATATATATGCAACACCTGGGATGCATATATATACACAATACACTTTAAGTGCAGCTAACTGACTGACTGTCCTGCCTAATCTAGCTAACTCAAATGAAATGACACTGTCTCTCTCTCTCTCTAAGCACACCGGAACACACTGCACAGGGCCGCCGTGCAGGCGGCCTTATATAGTGTGGGGCGTGTACTAAATCCCCTGAGCCATAATTGGCCAAAGCCTCCTTGGCTTTGGCCAATTACGGCTCTCTGTTCAGGCGGCGCTGTGATTGGCCAAGCATGCGGGTCATAGTGCATGCTTGGCCAATCATCAGTAAACAATGCACTGCGATGCCGCAGTGAATTATGGGCCATGACGCGCCACACGAATTTGGCGAACGACCGAACAGCCGATGTTCGAGTCGAACATGGGTTCGACTCGAACACGAAGCTCATCCCTACAAGTGGCCTTTTGAGGGCAACTATACTGCTGATGTGGCACCCAATTAAATTTAGTTTGACAACCCTGCCCTACACAGTACAATCCAATGCATGGGAGCTCTAGGAGAGTCAATCTGAGATATTCCAACAATCTTTCAAAATCATTGTTCATTAGGCCATTTACACATTCTTCAAGAGAGCAAGATACGCTTCTCAGTAATCAGCTGCTGTAACCAAAATTATTCAGACAGGTGAAATCAATCTAAAAGAAAAGGGGAGCTGTTCTTAGGGTCGGTTCACACTGGGGCGACTTGGGATCCGACTTGTATGCCCTCAAGTCGCCCCAAGTTGCCCCAGAAATAGTTTTAATGGGAGTGAACGCTAGCGTCTTAATAGACGCTACTGAAGTCGCTCCGACTTCAGAGCGTACTCCCTGTACTACTTTGATCCGACTTGGTAGGCGACCTGTACCATAGAAATCAATGGAAGTCGCCTCCAAGTCGGATCTCTCTGTAAAGTCAAGCGACTTTGCAGGGAAAACCCCTCCCTCCCCCCCTCCCTCCCAGAGAGCTGATTGGCCACAGGCGAAGTCGCCTGTCATGGAGGCGACTTCAAGTCGCCTTGTAATTTGCTAAAGTCGCATCGAAGTCGCGTCGAAGCCGCCGTGCAAAGTCGCGCTGAAGTCGTGTTGCCCCAGTGTGAACCGACCCTAAGAGCAGCCATATCATCAGATGATGCAAGGAGTATATATATTCTCCTCACATGTAGAAGTATAGTGCAACTTTATTGGGAGATGTTACTTTGTATCCAGTCTATTTTTGTGTTAATTTTCCCTTTATCCCAAGGTTGCCTGTCACAGGCAGTGTATGTGCTCTGCTTTGTGTAGCTGCTGACTCATAGGTTCTTCTCACATGTGTGTGAGATTGTGGATGTTGGTTGAATAAGGCTGGATGTCAGTTGAACAATAAGGCGGCTCCAAAGTTGCACAACTTCCAATGTGGCTTTGAATCGCGATTTTGATGCGACTTCTGGTACGACTTTAAACCGACTTTACATTTTCTGGAGCAAAATGGCATCAAAAGTCACACCAAAGTAGCGCAAGCACCTTTTTTAAAGTCAGAATGTGAGAAACCGATTTGAACGGGTGCCATTGAAGATATTGGGCTGCGACTTTGTCATGCAACTTTGATGTCTAAGGTCGCATGACAGGTCGCACAAGTGTGAATGGAGCCTAATGCCGCGTACACACGGTCCTACTTTTCGTCTACAAAAGTCCAACGGACGCTGATGGACTAAAGCTGGCTGGTAATCCGATCGTGTGTGGGCTTCTCCGGACTTTCAACTGACTTTTTTAGCCTCAAATCCGACGTACTTTAGATTTGAAACATGCTTTAAAACTTTACTTCGTAACTACGACGGACCCCGAAATCCGCTCGTCTGTGTGCTAGTCCGACGGACAAAAAGCCACGCTAGGGCACCTATTGGCTACTGGCTATGAACTTCCTTATTTTAGTCCGGTGTACGTCATCACGTACGAATCCGTTAGACTTTTGTGTGGTCGTGTGTAGGCAAGTCCGTTCGTTAGAAAGTAGGCCGCAAGTCCGCCGCAAGTCCACCGAAAGTCTGCCGGAAGTCTGTCGGACAGGCTGTCCGACTTTTGTAGACGAAAAGTACGACCGTGTGTACGCGGCATAAGAGGCTAAAACAAACACTGAGATTTGATACAAAACTGGACCTCAGTCAGGTGTTATTAAAGCAGAGCTCCACCCAAAAGGGGAAGCTCCACTTGTCTGCCTCCTCCACCCTCTCTGCTGCTACATTTGGCACATTTTTGGGGGAGTGGTACTTTGTTTTGACAGGTACCAGCTCCCACTTCCGGCTGAGTTCACCGCAGAGAACTTAGCTGGAAGTTTGACACCCCGTCCTCCTTCCCCTGCAGCCCATTTACAAAGCATAGCTCGCTTCGCACAGCTTGCTTCAATTGAGAATGATCTTGTGGTAATACATTGGAGGTCACTGGGGAATCCTTTCTTTGTGGTGGGAAACCGAATAGCAAAAGCAAAGGGTCCTTGTCTGGCATAAATTTAGTCACTCTTTGTATGAATTGGAGGATTGTAGACCAGTAAGTGTCTATCCGTGGACAGAGCCAGAGACGGTGAATTAAATATGGTTTGGGAAGTGAGCACTATGGGCAGGTATTTCCTGTGGTGGAAGGATGATTTGTTGAAAACGAATAGTAGGCTCTATGCATCAATTTGAACTGAGTTTCCCTCCAGGATTTGCATGTTGTAATGTGTCTGGTTATCTTGTAGCCCGTTAGTATGTTGTCTAAGTCTGCTTGACCCGGAAGGTCTGTTAACCAGGATGCCATAGAGGTGCTGTGCAGAGATTTTGTGAATTTCCCGTTTAGAGGGAGGTATATGTCCGACTCCGATATGGAGTATCGGTTGTCTGCAATTAACTTATCTACGAATGAAGGTTGGAATCTTAGAATTTTCTTCGGGCAAGTTTTTCTGATGAAATCCATGTTTTGCATAATATGCAGAAAGTGGTGAGGAGGTAGATTGAATTCTTCTGCAAGAAGTTAGAATGGTTTGAGGGTATTATTTGCTCCATGGTAAAGGGAATATGCATTGGTTAGCCTTTTATCCCTCCATTTGGAAAATGGTACGTATTGGAGCCCAGGTGAGAACATTGGGTTACCTTGGATTGCAAGAAACTTGTATACATATGGTGACAAACCCAATTTTTTCTCTCACTTCCCGCCAAGCAATTATTGTGTCCCTGAAAAGCAAGTTTTGTTTGATATGTCTTGGAGTTTTCTGTAGCGAGTAGGGATGAGCCGAACACCCCCCTGTTCGGTTCGCACCAGAACATGCGAACAGGAAAAAAGTTCGCTCGAACACGCGAACACCGTTAAAGTCTATGGGACACGAACATGAATAATCAAAAGTGCTAATTTTAAAGGCTTATATGCAAGTTATTGTCATAAAAAGTGTTTGGGGACCTGGGTCCTGCCCCAGGGGACATGGATCAATGCAAAAAAAAGTTTTAAAAACGGCCGTTTTTTCAGGAGCAGTGATTTTAATAATGCTTAAAGTCAAACAATAAAAGTGTAATATCCCTTTAAATTTTGTACCTGGGGGGTGTCTATAGTATGCCTGTAAAGGGGCGCATGTTTCCCGTGTTTAGAACAGCCTGACAGCAAAATGACATTTCGAAGGAAAAAAAGCCATTTAAAACTACCCGCGGCTATTGCATTGCCGACAATACACATAGAAGTTCATTGATAAAAACGGCATGGGAATTCCCCACAGGGAAACCCCGAACCAAAATTTAAAAAAAAAAAATGAAGTGGGAGTCACCCTAAATTCCATACCAGGCCCTTCAGGTCTGGTATGGATATTAAGGGGAACCCCGGCCAAAATTTAAAAAAAAAATGATGTGGGGTTCCCCCTAAATTCCATACCAGACCCTTCAGGTCTGGTATGGATTTTAAGGGGAACCCCGCGCCAAAAAAAAAAAAAAAAAACGGCGTGGGGTTCTCCCAAAGATCCATACCAGACCCTTATCCGAGCACGCAACCTGGCAGGCCGCAGGAAAAGAGGGGGGGACGAGAGTGCGGCCCCCCCCTCCTGAACCGTACCAGGCCACATGCCCTCAACATTGGGAGAGTGCTTTGGGGTAGCCCCCCAAAACACCTTGTCCCCATGTTGATGAGGACAAGGGCCTCATCCCCACAACCGTGGCCGGTGGTTGTGGGGGTCCCCTTGTTAAAGGGGGCTTCCAGATTCCGATAAGCCCCCCGCCCGCAGACCCCCACAACCACCGGCCACGGTTGTGGGGATGAGGCCCTTGTCCTCATCAACATGGGGACAAGGTGTTTTGGGGGGCTACCCCAAAGCACCCTCCCAATGTTGAGGGCATGTGGCCTGGTACGGTTCAGGAGGGGGAGGGCCGCACTCTCGTCCCCCCCTCTTTTCCTGCAGCCTGCCAGGTTGCTTGCTCGGATAAGGGTCTGGTATGGATTTTTGGGGGAACCCCACGCCGTTTTTTTTTGTTTTTTTTGGCGCGGGGTTCCCCTTAAAATCCATACCAGACCTGAAGGGTCTGGTATGGAATTTAGGGGGACTCCCACTTCATTTTTTTTTTTTTTAATTTTGGTTCGGGGTTTCCCTGTGGGGAATTCCCATGCCGTTTTTATCAATGAACTTCTATGTGTATTGACGGCAATGCAATAGCCGCGGGTAGTTTTAAATGAGTTTTTTCCTTCGAAATGTCATTTTGCTGTCAGACTGTTCTAAACACGGGAAACATGCTCCCCTTTACAGGCATACTATAGACACCCCCCAGGTACGAAATTTAAAGGGATATTACACTTTTATTGTTTGATTTTAAGCATTATTAAAATCACTGCTCCTGAAAAAACGGCCGTTTTTAAAACTTTTTTATGCATTGATCCATGTCCCCTGGGGCAGGACCCAGGTCCCCAAACACTTTTTATGACAATAACTTGCATATAAGCCTTTAAAATTAGCACTTTTGATTATTCATGTTCGTGTCCCATAGACTTTAACGGTGTTCGCGTGTTCGAGCGAACTTTTTTCCTGTTCGCATGTTCTGGTGCGAACCGAACAGGGGGGTGTTTGGCTCATCCCTACTCGCTACAGAAAACTCCAAGACATATCAAACAAAACTTGCTTTTCAGGGACACAATAATTGCTTGGCGGGAAGTGACAATAACTTGCATATAAGCCTTTAAAATTAGCACTTTTGATTTCTCCCATAGACTTTTAAAGGGTGTTCCGCGGCATTCGAATTTGCCGCGAACACCCCAAATTGTTCGGTGTTCGGCGAACTTGCGAACAGCCAATGTTCGAGTCGAACATGAGTTCGACTCGAACTCGAAGCTCATCCCTAGTAGCGAGCTATGCAAGAGAGAGGCTAAGTTGAATGGACGTACCATGTCCGATTCTAGACCATAGTTGGAGTATTTAGACGATTGTAAGATCCAGTCCATTCCTGTTCTGAGTAAGCAAGCTAGGTTATACACTCTAATGTTCGGGAGATTGGCTCCGCCCTCATTCTTCGGGAGAAAAAGTTTGGTCAAAGCTATTCTCAGTTTGCCTTTTTTCCATAAAAAGTTTGTAATTGCCTTGTTTAGAATCTGTATATCTTTATGTTTTAGTAGCAAAGTTAAAGTTTGTAGGGGGTATAGGAGACGGGCAAAGCTGACCATTTTGAATAGTGCATATCTCCCAAAGAGTGAAAGCGGTAGGTCAGACCGAGCCTCCAACTCACCCACAATTTTTGAGATCAGGGGAGGATAGTTGAGATAATAAAGAGAGGAAGGCTCCTTGCCTATTTTTATGCCCAAATAGGTAATGTGTTTCTCATTTACAATATGTGCAAGGGTGAAGAGGATAACCAAGATCATGGAGGCTTTGTACTGAGGGGGAGAATCTCGCCCTTGGCGATGTTTATTTTCAAGCCCGAGCATTTGCGAAAGGATTCAAATACTGTTTGGATGATGGGGATATCATTTTGGGGGGAGGTAGTAAAAATCAGTATATCATCCGCAAAAAGAACGACCCGCATGTCGACTTGCCGGAATGGGATTCCCTGAAAGGAGGATGTGGTGCTAAGATATCTTGACAGAGGTTCAATGGCCAAATTAGAGAGTAAAGGAGAGAGGGGGCATACCTGTCTCGTGTCCTTATGTAGCCGAATGGGGTTGGATTGTATGCCTGCAGCTATTACCGTGGCTGATGGGGCAGAGTAGAGGCTATGAATAAAGTGGTAGAATGGGCCAGAAATTCCTAATTTTTGCATCACCAAGGATAGCCATTGAAAACTTACGTTATCAAAAGCCTTTTCGGCATCTAGGGTGATTTTAGGGTTTTGCGTATTCTAGCGCGGCTAGAACTTTTCTCAGATTGGAGGAGGCTGACCTACCTTTGGTAAATCCTGATTGTGCGTGGTGGATGAGAGAAGGCATGATATTTGCTAAGCGAGAGGCCACTATCTTGGAAAGGATTTTGGAGTCTATGTTAAGTAGGGAAATGGAGCGATAGGATCGATCCTGGATCCTTTGGGTCCTTTCCTCTTTTGGTAATACGTTTAATGTTGGCTTGTTGTCCTGTCGGGAGATAAGGTCCTCCATCCCAGATTGAGTTGTAAACTGCTAGTAAGGATGGGGTAATTTTCTCTCTTAACAATTTGTAAAATTCGGGCTAATGGTAACCATAATTTCCTTTTCGGTGATTGGGGTGTTTAACATTTTCAATTGGTCTTGGGTAAACTGAGGAAAGGGGGTAGAGTCCAACCAGGTAGTCGCTACAGTAGGGTCTATCGACTACTGGGCATATAGGTTGGTGTAGAATTTTTCTAGTGTTTTATTACTGTCTTTGGGAGATGTGGAGATAGTGCCGTCTGGATTATGTAAGGCAGTGATATGCTTGGGATGGTATGTGTCCTTAGTGAGTCTGGACAACAATTTCCCTGCCTTATTCCCATAATTATGAAACTGTAATTGAACCTAAGACAATTTCATAAGTTCTAAATTGTTCGCCCAGGTTTCGAAAAGATCCTTAGCTTCCAGCCAGGATTTACGGTTTTCTGCGTTATTCTGTACATTAAGCCGCTCTTGGGCCATTCGAAGTCTGTTGCTGGCTTCTAGATATTGTTTTTGTGAGTCTTTTCTATAAACTGATGCAAAGGAAATAAAAAGGATTTGCCTGCCTCCCAGAACAGATTAGGGTTATCTACGTGATGTCCATTGTTGTGGGCATAGTGTGACCATGCTTCGGTAAGCATTTGATTCCTGTCTTCACTGGATACCCTTCCTTATCTGTAATTGTAAAATGGAGCTGCACTAAACTTAAATAAAAAACAATATGTGAAACAAAAATTATCATTGATTCAAAATCAAAATTAGAAATTTAATATAAAAGTCCTTAATATAAAGTCACACCACTCGTGTAGAGAGAAGTAAAGAAGTGTGTAGCACTTTAAAAAGTCCTTCTTGTGATGATGGTAGCTCACATCGCGACAAGAAGTGTAACCTCACCACTAGGGATGACCTGAACACCCCCCTGTTCGGTTCGCACCAGAACATGCAACAGGCAAAAAATTTGTTCGAACACACGAACACCGTTAAAGTCTATGGGGCACGAACATGAATAATCAAAAGTGCTAATTTTAAAGGCTTATATGCAAGTTATTGTCATAAAAAGTGTTTGGGGACCTGGGTCCTGCCCCAGGGGACATGGATCAATGCAAAAAAAAGTTTTAAAAACTGCCATTTTTTCAGGAGCAGTGATTTTAATAATGCTTAAAGTGAAACAATAAAAGTGTAATATTCCTTTAAATTTCGTACCTGGGGAGTGTCTATAGTATGCCTGTAAAGGGGCGCATGTTTCCCGTGTTTAGAACAGTCTGACAGCAAAATGACATTTCAAAGGAAAAAAGTCATTTAAAACTACTCACGGCTATTAATGAATTGCCAGTCCGACAATACACATAAAAGTTCATTGATAAAAACGACATGGGAACCCCGAACCAAAATGTAAAAAATGACGTGGGGGTCCCCCTAAATTCAATACCAGGCCCTTCAGGTCTGGTATGGATATTAAGGGGAACCCCGTCCCAAAATATAAAAAAAAATGGCGTGGGGTCTCCCCAAAAATCCATACCAGACCCTTATCCGAGCACGCAACCTGGCAGGCCGTAGGAAAAGGTCCTCTCCTGAACCATACCAGGTCACGTGCCCTCAACATTGGGAGGGTGCTTTGGGGTAGCCCCCCAAAACACCTTGTCCCCATGTTGATGGGGACAAGGGCCTCATCCCCACAACCCTTGCCCGGTGGTTGTGGGGGTCTGCGGGCGGGGGGCTTATCGGAATCTGGAAGCCCCCTTTAACAAGGGGACCCCCAGATCCCGGCCCTCCCCCCTGTGTGAAATGGTAAGGGGGTACAAAAGTACCCCTACCATTTCACAAAAAAAGTGTCAAAAATGTTAAAAATGACAAGAGACAGTTTTTGACAATTCCTTTATTTAAATGCTTCTTCTTTCTTCTATCTTCTTTCTTCTATCTTCATTTTTCTATCTTCCTTTGGTTTCTTTCTTCATCTTCATCTTCTAGTTCTTCTGGTTCTTCCTCCGGTGTTCTCGTCCGGCATCTGTCCGACACTTTCTGTCGTGGTGTGAGATACCATCATCACAAGGAGGACTTTTTAAAGTGATACACACTTCTTTACTTCTCTCTACACAAGCGGTGTGACTTCATATTAAGGACTTTTATATTAGGTTTCCAATTTTGATTTAATCAAATATTGTTTTTTTTTAGGTTGATGTTTAGCGCAGCTCAATTTTGCAATTGTGGTTCATGACTGTGTGTATCTCACAGCAGAGTTGCTGCTTTTAGTTAATGTGGATCATTTGTTTGTTTTTTATTTATCCTTTCTTATCTGTGCCTAACCCAGTCATGCAGCAAAGAAGTCTAGCATTTGTAAAATGCTTTTGAAAGCAAAATTAAAAACTAGTGTTGCTTCCCCTGCTCGGAATGCTAAATTCCATCCATTCAGGTTTATTGATATTCCCCTGTAAAATTCAGTTATGAATTCATGAAAAACTTACATTTTATGTTAAATAACCTAAAAGCAACTGAGTCGGTCTGTAATCACCTGCACAGCAGATTTTTTTTTTGGGGGGTGGGAGAGGGTAGCACCAACCGCAATGTAATATTTGGAGCCTTCAGACTCTACTACATTACCCAATGCTGTCTATCTAACACTGGGACCTTACTAACAGAGTTGTAATGCTCCTTCATAGACGAATTCACAAGCTGTGGACAGGTTGGTGACCAAGCTCTATTGCTTAACTGCAAAATAACTCAGTCTTTGCCTGTCAGGAATGTGTGGACCATAAAACAGGCAAGTCAGATCTGAAAACTGTTTGTCAGGTAAGATATTTCACATAATGTATATATTTATTTTAACTGTGTAAATCTTTTTGTCTAAGCTCAGCTAAGAAAAGATTAAAAATATTCAAAGGCAGTAACCTATAATAAGCAATCAGCAATCATCTTTCATTGCTTTTAGGATAGGTTCAAATGAGCCTGGTCCACAGTGGTATGTTAAGGCATATGCATTAATGCTTGTTGCATCAAGTCAACAAACCAAAATGTTTGCATGTAATATTTTCTGCAATTGCGTTGCATTGCAAGTGCACTGGGAAAGTGGGTTGCGCTACCATTTAGATTGAATGGCACTGCATGACTCTAACATCCAATGTGCATTACAGTGTTTTAAGGTAGTGCACACTTTATTGTACAGGAATGATGTGAATGGGCTCTTACTGTTTACATTAAAGAAATGTGAAATATGGTTCCTAACAGTTATCATTGCACTCTTTATTAGATTGATTAAAAAACTCCTGTATGTGGTTGTTGTAAATTTTCTTTCATAATCATCCTAAATATCAAAGAACAAAATGTGCATGAAATGCACATGGAGGTCGCCCCTTAAGACTTTAAAGGCAACAATGGAGTAATAAGGAGTAATTATGTATAAAATGCACAAAAGTGCTACTTTTATTAAATTCATAGAAAAGGTATAAAAGTTACAAAAAATACAAATAAATGCAGTTTAACAATATACATGTGCGTTTACAATACACATACAAAGTGAATATATCAACCCAGTGCTTACACCCTGTAGCCTATATTGTAAAGGTCAAACGGATGATTTTACAGCACGTATCCCGACATGTTTCGGAAATTGGTATGTATTATTCCTTCATCAAGGGGTTTACAGTTGGGTGATCAATCTTTATCTGCAATATAGATTTAAGCATGGTAAAATAGCAGCATACTATATGAGACTGCTACAATATATTAATTACTTCAAAAACTCTTTTTAAGTATTTGGGCAATTATACTTACACAACAGGTTCATAAAAATTAGAACAAAGCAGAAGATAAGCAAATAGTATAGAACAGGCTGGCTGGAAAGTCCACAGGCAGGACTGTAAACCCCTTGATGAAGGAATAATACATACCAATTTCCGAAACATGTCAGGATACGTGCTGTAAAATCCTCCGTTTGACCTTTACAATATAGGCTACAGGGTGTAAGCACTGGGTTGATATATCTACTTTGTATGTGTATTGTAAACGCACATGTATATTGTTAAACTGCATTTATTTGTATTTTTTATAACTTTTATACCTTTTCTATGAATTTAATAAAAGTAGCACTTTTGTGCATTTTATACATAATTACTCCTTATTACTCCATTATTGCCTTTAAAGTCCTAAGGGGCGACACACATGTGCATTTCATGCACATTTTGTTCTTTGACATTTAAGTAAGGATGCTGGCAACGTTCTACACACAATCAATGCTCATGGTTTTCTTTATTTATCCTAAATATGATGAGTTGGTTTCAAGTCTGCCACATTCCTACTCTTTTCTACATCATATAGGTGCTTATGGTCAGATACAAAAGTGCTTTAGCTGAGCTAAAAAGCCTTTCTTCTCTTTAAGCATTTTTTTTTAAACAAAACAAAGGTGCTTTATAGTTGTCAAAACGAATAAGACAGAGCATACAGATTAGCTTGAAACAAAACCTTACAAAATGTTTGGATACCATACAGAAGGTAAGGACAGACACAACCGTAATTAGCAGAGTAATTGATTAAGCACGTTTGCAATCAGAGATAAACAGCTACAGGATTGAAAAGGAGAAGATATTTGTTGCTGGTAAACATATACATACCCATACCCCACCCTTCTAGTCTCTACATGCTCGCCCATGGGGCCCACACCTTGTCATATTTCCATTGGCATCCTCTATTAATGTAGGTTACTCTATACATGGGTAGGGCTTCATCTATCAAGGCTTATCAGGAGGAGAGAGAAGGGGGGCCGACGGATATCCACTTCAGGAGAATCTCCTCTTTGCATAAAACAGGAGGTAGGATATCAGCAGTTTCAAGTGGTGGGAATGTTGCTCATCATCATGGACCCCCAGCAGTGCCAACTCAGGTGTAACTGAAAAGGACAACTGTAGCCTAAGATTAATTTAGCTAAAGACCTCTGACCAAAAAGATGTTATAATTAGGCATTCCCAGAACAAATGCAGGAAAGACCCCACTTGTGTCCTGCATTTGTGAAACACAATAAAAGCTTTGATTAGACATACACTATATTACCAAAAGTATTTGGACGTTTGCCTTTACACGCACCTGAACTTTAATGGCATCCCAGTCTTAGTCCGCAGGGTTCAATATTGAGTTGGCCAACCCTTTGCAGCTATAACAGCTTCAACTCTTCTGGGAAGGCTGTCCACAAGCTTTAGGAGTGTGTCTATGGGAATGTTTAACCATTCTTCCAGAAGCACATTTGTGAGATCAAGCACTGATGTTGGAGAGAAGGCCTGGCTCACATGCTCTGCTCTAATTCATATCAAAGGTGTTCTATCGGGTTGAGGTCAGGATTCTGTGTAGGCAAGTTTCTCCACCCCAAAGTCACTCATCCAGGTCTTTATGGACTTGCTTTGTGCACTAGTGAGCAGTCATGTTGGAACCAGAAAGGGTCATCCCCAAACTGTTCTCACAAAGTTGGGAGCATGGAATTGTCCAAAATGTATACTGATGCCTTAAGAGTTACCTTCACTGGAACTAAGGGGTCAAGCCCAACCCCTGAAAATCAACCCCACACCATAATCCCCCCTCCCCAAATGATTTCGACCAGTGCACAAAGCAAGGTCCATAAAGATATGGATGAGCAAGTTTGGGGTGGAGGAACTTGACTGGCCTGTGCAGAGTCCTGACCTTGACCCGATAGAAAACTTTTGGGATGAATTAGAGCGGAGACTGCGAGCCAAGCCTTCTCGTTCACATCGGTGCCTGACCTCTCAAATGCGCTTCTGGAAGAATGGTCAAACATTCCCATAGACACTCTCCTTAACCTTGTAGACATCCTTCCTAGAAGAGTTGAAGCTGTTATAGCTGCAAAGGGTGGGCCAACTCAATATTGAACCCTACGGACTAAGACTGGGATGCCATTAAAGTTCATGTGTGTGCAAAGACATGCGTTCCAATACTTTTGGTAATATAGTGTAGTATACATTGGGATACTAAAAGTTAAACATTTCATTAAACTTAAATAGAAGTAAAGGTTTTTTTTTTCAGATTTATACTTACCTTGGTGGATGCAGCATCTGTCCCCCGGCACCTCTACACTGAGAACCGAGCGATCGAACACCGATGATCGCTCGCTTTTCAGACAGAGCTCTGTGAGTGGAGAGATGGTGACTGTCAGTCACAGCTCTCTGCTCTGCCCCCTCCTCGCTCATTGGAGCACTGGGCTGTGGAGGGGGTGGGAGTGACCGGCTCAGGCTGTCAGCAGCTCCCTGAGAGGCTGATCTGGGTGTTAGTCCAGGTACCTGGCGGATCCAGATTTTACTGTCGCGATGACGCGGTGCCTGGACTGACATCCGTGACATTGCAGGAGACGTCACGGATGTCAGTTCAGGCACCGCGTCATCGGACGGGTCACAGGAGAGCAAAACGAACTGCACTCCTGTGATCCACAGGGCAAGTACAGCCAAACAACTTCTCCTTTAAGCTTAACATAAAATCTACACCTTTTTACTTTATTCATTAAAAATCCGTGCTGCATTGCTGGATATTTAGCTCAGTGTATTGTCTTTTTTTTTTTTTTTAAAGAAACTAAAAGAACATTAGCAAGTGATTATAATGTATGATAATAAGGTCTTTCATTGGGCTATGATTCATTTTCACACTTTTCATCATTGTATGACTATGAATAATAATAACGTTAATGTTGTCTGTGGCATCATCACTTACCTTTAGAGCCTGACCTCAGTGTGCAGTAAAATAGTCTATATTCATGACGGTCTGCTGCACAGTAAAGGGGACTAGGGAGAGCCGGAAGAAAATTGAACAAAGACTATTCTGAGCTGGTGACAAAGAATGTTATCCACAGACATGTTGAGTAAACAGCTAGGCTCATCTGTCCAAAATCCTAACCATCACAAAAGCACACCTGTCTATTTCCAGTTTAAATTAGCTTGTATTGTACTTCAACAGTTTTGTGAAAATGTAGAGAACGGGATCAATTACTATTTTGTGCTTGTGAAAAGCTCCTTTTTTACACAGCACAGAGGAGAAATAAAGCAAACACAAAACACCTGGACAAAGATTGTGAATTGAAGAATTTGATCATTACAAGTTACAGTTTTTGGCAAAATGGAATATCATACAGTACTACAGAATGGCCAAATGAAAATATAGTTGGTACACCGTGTCTACAAGAATACATCTTTGTGTGTGTACATATACTGTAATATATATATATACACTACCGTTCAAAAGTTTGGGGTCACCCAAACAATTTTGTGTTTTCCATGAAAAGTCACACTTATTCACCACCATACGTTGTGAAATGAATAGAAAATAGAGTCAAGACATTGACAAGGTTAGAAATAATGATTTGTATTTGAAATAACATTGTTTTTACATCAAACTTTGCTTTCATCAAAGAATCCTCCTTTTGCAGCAATTACAGCATTGCACACCTTTGGCATTCTAGCTGTTAATTTATTGAGGTAAGCTGGAGAAATTGCACCCCACGCTTCTAGAAGCAGCTCCCACAAGTTGGAATGGTTGGATGGGCACTTCTGGCGTACCATACGGTCAAGCTGCTCCCACAACAGCTCAATGGGGTTCAGATCTGGTGACTGTGCTGGCCACTCCATTACCGATAGAATACCAGCTGCCTGCTTCTGCTGTAAATAGTTCTTGCACAATTTGGAGGTGTGTTTAGGGTCATTGTCCGGTTGTAGGATGAAATTGGCTCCAATCAAGCGCTGTCCACTGGGTATGGCATGGCGTTGCAAAATGGAGTGATAGCCTTCCTTAGCTTTTACCCTGTACAAAGCTCCCACCTTACCAGCACCAAAGCAACCCCAGACCATCACATTACCTCCACCATGCTTAACAGATGGCGTCAGGCATTCTTCCAGCATCTTTTCATTTGTTCTGCGTCTCACAAACGTTCTTCTTTGTGATCCAAACACCTCAAACTTGGATTCATCTGTCCACAACACTTTTTTCCAGTCTTCCTCTGTCCAATGTCTGTGTTCTTTTGCCCATCTTAATCTTTTTCTTTTATTGGCCAGTCTCAGATATGGCTTTTTCTTTGCCACTCTGCCCTGAAGCCCAAAATCCCGCAGCCGCCTCTTCACTGTAGATGTTGACACTGGTGTTTTGCGGGTACTATTTAATGAAGATGCCAGTTGGGGACCTGTGAGGCGTCTGTTTCTCAAACTAGAGACTCTAATGTGCTTATCTTCTTGCTTAGTTGTGCAACGCGGCCTCCCACTTCTTTTTCTACTCTGGTTAGAGCCTGTTTGTGCTGTCCTCTGAAGGGAGTAGTACACACCGTTGTAGGAAATCTTCAATTTCTTTGCAATTTCTCGCATGGAATAGCCTTCATTTCTAAGAACAAGAATAGACTGTCGAGTTTCAGATGAAAGTTCTCTTTTTCTGGCCATTTTGAGCGTTTAATTGACCCCACAAATGTGATGCTCCAGAAACTCAATCTGCTCACAGGAAGGTCAGTTTTGTAGCTTCTGGAAGGAGCTAGACTGTTTTTAGATGTGTGAACATGATTGCACAAGGGTTTGCTAATCATCAATTAGCCTTCTGAGCCAATGAGCAAACACATTGTACCATTAGAACACTGGAGTGATAGTTGCTGGAAATGGGCCTCTATACACCTATGTAGATATTGCACCAAAAACTAGACATTTGCAGTTAGAATAGTCATTTACCACATTAGCAATGTATAGAGTATATTTGTTTAAAGTTAGGACTAGTTTAAAGTTAGCTTCATTTAAAAGTACAGTGCTTTTCCTTCAAAAATAAGGACATTTCAATGTGACCCCAAACTTTTGAACGGTAGTGTATATATATAGAAAAAGAGTCCAAGAGGTTGCTGCACTTAAAAATTTCTTTGCTTTATTTCACAAATTGTTCAGTAGGGATTTACAAAGTAAGTATAATCCAAAATCACAGGCACGAAATGCCTACACAGTTTCAGACACAGGTAGATTCAGATATGGATGGATGGATGGATTACGTCTCGGGCTAGTCAGCTTACGCCCTTCCTAAGATCCATTGAAGCACATCTGAGGGTTTCAATCCAATCATTCATTTAAATACAGGTTAAGTGAAGTACTTGACATGTGGAATCAATATGGCTAATTAGTTCAAATCGCATACCATTTAACATCTATATATGCATATATTTATCTATAACATGCCATTAAAACAAGGATAAGCAACAGGTGTCGAATCTCTCATTCTCTTCACTCTCATTATAGAATATTTGAAATACCTATAAAAACGCAGGGAAATGTTGCATTCATGAGTAAATACAAAAACAAAAAGAAAAAACAAAAAAGATATCCCCATCATGAAGTTATTTTATCTGGCTACTTTCATATACTTATTCCAACAGTTAAACAAATAAATAAAGATCCAAATCAACATTTAAGCCATATGGAGCAATTGTATTCAAAAAATGTATCCAGTATACTTCTCTTTTTCTTAGGAGAAAAATAGGAGAGGGGGCAACCGTGAATTGATTCTAAGAAAAAGAGAAGTATACTGGATACATTTTTTGAATACTATTGCTCCATATGGCTTAAATGTTGATTTGGATCTTTATTTATTTGTTTAACTGTTGGAATAAGTATATGAAAGTAGCCAGATAAAATAACTTCATGATGGGGATATCTTTTTTGTTTTTTCTTTTTGTTTTTGTATTTACTCATGAATGCAACATTTCCCTGCGTTTTTATAGGTATTTCAAATATTCTATAATGAGAGTGAAGAGAATGAGAGATTCGACACCTGTTGCTTATCCTTGTTTTAATGGCATGTTATAGATAAATATATGCATATATAGATGTTAAATGGTATGCGATTTAAACTAATTAGCCATATTGATTCCATATGTGAAGTACTTCACTTAACCTGTATTTAAATGAATGATTGGATTGAAACCCTCAGATGTGCTTCAATGGATCTTAGGAAGGGCGTAAGCTGACTAGCCCGAGACGTAATCCATCCATCCATCCATATCTGAATCTACCTGTGTCTGAAACTGTGTAGGCATTTCGTGCCTGTGTTTTTGGATTATACTTGCTTTGTAAATCCCTACTGAACAATTTGAGAAATAAAGCAAAGAAATTTTTAAGTGCAGCAACCTCTTGGACTCTTTTTCTATATACAAGGTCGGTGGGAAGACCTGATTGCTGGCACTAAATCGTAAGCAGAGTGCGGTTCTCCTCCACAAGTGAATATATATATATATATATATATATATATATATATATATATATACTGTATATATATTTTATTATTTATTTATGTTTTTATTTATTTCATTATTTATTTATTGCACAGGCAAAGAAAAAAATATGTATGGTGTACCTGTTGGGAGTTAAACCTAAGACAGCAGAAATACACTATTATAACTTACTGTAAATGCTCTGTGACCCAAATTTTGATATGCCTCCCCCACCCCTACAAATTCACAATCACTGGGTCAGAGTTGTGGAGATGGGGACCTTGTCCTCTTCATTATAGGTCCCCTCATGTGGCCTGGTGCTTATACAAAGGGGGAGCAGTGCAGCTGCCTCCCTTCTTTATAAAGAATATGTAAGATAAATCCGCGCTATGAATGAAGGTGTTATCTATATATGGAGCTGCTGCCTCTACAAGTATAAATCCACCTAGGTGGAAAAATACTCCAATGTGAATAGAATAAAGGTATGGCGCTGCCCTACTGTGATATGATTTGTCACAGTTACCTTATATGATGGCTTAAGAGGTCTCTTTGCTGACTACATATATTATTTGCAACATGTAAGCTAAGAAATCCTCAAAATTAAAATAGTGCTTTAAAAATTATTTCTTTATGAGAAGTGTAACTCAAACAAAATCATAGATTAACAGTGACACATAATATGGCCTGTAAGGCCAAATATTAATGAATTAATTATTTTCCCTTAGTGTTGCACTCTCTAGTGTTTATATTATTGAAATTAACACATTCATATAAAATTTCTCTGGAAACTGTAAGTGCAAATGAGTGAGAAAATATGTGAAAAATAGAAATCAAATATACAAAGATGTGCAAAAGTATGCAAAAAATATATATAAGGAATATATATATATGGAAAATAAACCACTAATGAATATCACATAATCCAACTACATATATAAATACATATATCACATGCCATTTAGTTAAAGTGCAAAAACGTGCAAAAATGTGCTATTTATATTAGATCATAAAGTGACTGGTGCTTGAACTGTAAACTCAGTGATTTGTGCTTCATAAGCCCAGTACTTGCTGTATAAGTCCGTATTTTATGGTGGAGGGATCTCTACAGGGGCTGAAAAATTGGGCCTTAGGCACTAGTGCTGGTGCCACAACACTGCAACCCCTCACAGAAACTCTAGTTGGAATGCAGGAAGAAGCTTTGCTGCAAAGTATTGCCTCAAAAATTGTAATTACACGCCCCTGTTAAACAGGGGCAGAAAAATTGGGCCTTAGGCACTGGTGCTACAACACTGCAACCCCTCACAGATACTCTAGTTGGAACGCAGGAACGAGCTCTGCTGCAAAGTATTGCCTCAAAAATTGTAATTACACGCCCTTGTTAAACAGGGGCTGAAAAATTGGGCCTTAGGCACTGGTGCTGGTGCCACAACACTGCAACCCCTCACAGATACTCTAGTTGGAACGCAGGAACGAGCTCTGCTGCAAAGTATTGCCTCAAAAATTGTAATTACACGCCCCTGTTAAACAGGGGCTGAAAAATTGGGCCTTAGGCACTAGACATGTGCATTCGTTTTCATCCGAATGCATTTTCGTCCGAATTTCAGGTATTTTCGTTATCATTTTAACAAACGATAACGAAAGTGCAGAATCCGAAAAACGAAAGATCCGACATAAACAAATGCTTTATTTTCATTTTCGTTGCTACAACAGTTCGATATAGATAGGAGATTCGACATGATGATGACAATAACAATCTGTGTCCATCAAACCTGTGGTCGAATGTGCCTAACCTTAACTCTATTAGTCCAAGATTATTCTACATATAGAGAAAAGATTCGATGTAGGGGAGAAAAGATTTGACGTAGGGGAGAAAAGATAAATAAAAATAATGATGATGATGAATGTTATTGGCTGATTGTAACCAAAGAGGAGGAGCAGTAAAATAGCTAGAACTAAGTACACACATACTTTGGCTTATGGTGTCTGTTGAAAGTTCTAAGAAGATTTGACGGAGCAGGTAAACTATACGGCGTCGTACAGTTTAGCTGCTCCGTTGAATCTTCTTTGAACATTCAACAGACACCATAAGCCTTCAATGACAGATTTGACCTTAATTTGGATTTTCGGATGAATGCAATTTTTAACGAAAAACGGAATAAATAAAAACAAATTTCGGGAGTAACTAAATAAATTTATTTTTCAGACGAAAACGAAATTCCGAAACAAAATATTTCAGTGTGCACATGTCTATTAGGCACTGGTGGCGGTGCCCAGAACCAAAAATGTTCTTACAAGCTATCAGCATGATCATTGAGGAGGAAGAGGATAATTACTCAGGATAGTCACTCAGCATCAGCATAGGCAGTCTTTGAAGGGATCTGAGATTTCAAAAAAAAATTATTCGGTTACATCAGCATCAGGTGCTTGGTAGCTGGTGATGATCCAAGACTGATTCATTTTTATGAAGGTCAGTCGATCGACCGAGTCGGTGGACAGACGCACCCTGTGATCAGTTACAAAGCCTCCAGCAGCACTGAATGTGCGTTCCGAAAGAACGCTGGATGCAGGACAGGCCAGTAGCTCAATTGCATACTGTGCAAGCTCTGGCCAGTGATCCATCCTCAAGACCCAGTAACCCAGAGGATTTTCGGTGGGAAAGGTGTCCAAGTCAGATCTTGCCCTAGGTCTAGGTATTCCTGCACCATGTAAAACAGACGCTGGCGATGGTTGCTGGAACCGATCATACCTTGGGGCTGCGGACTAAAAAATTGTCTGAATGCATCAGTCAGACGGCCACCTTCTCCACCGCTCCTTCTTTGACTGACTGAAGCCTCAGCAACACGTTGTCCAGAAAAAGGAGTTTTTAGCCTTCCAGTCTCTGGGAATGCGTTGCACAGACCTTTCTACAAGGCCTTCCAGAAGATGTTTCATCCTCTGCTCCCTCTGCGATGGCAAGATAAGGTCCGCAACCTTACCCTTGTAACGTGGATCAAGGAGGGTTGCCAGCCAGTATTGGTCCTTCTCCTTGATACCACGAATACGAGGATCCTTACGCAGGCTTTGCAGGATCAGGGAGGGCATGCAGCATAGGTTTGCTGAGGCATTCGGTCAGGAGTCCTCTGGGTCACTAAGGACGACTTGGTCTGCAGCCACGTACAAGTCCATGTGTTTCTTGGGACTGATCCCTTAAAGACTGCTGCTGATGCTGAGTGCCAGGCTCCACCTCCATACTGACACAATCCTCCTCCTCCTCCTCCTCCTCCCCATCCTCGTCCTCTTCCTGTGTGATTGGCGGGCACGCAAGAACACTGTCTGGATAAAGGGGGCTTTGAGAGCTAAGGAAGTCCTCCTCTTCCTGCCTCTGTTCTGCCTCAAGTGCCCTGTCCATTATTCCACGCAGCGTGTGCTCCAACAGGTAGATAAGGGGGACAGTGTCACTGATGCATGCACTGTCACTGCTCACCATCCTCGTGGCCTCCTCAAATGGTGACAGGACAGTGCATGCATCCCTGATCATGGCCCACTGGCGTGAAGGAAAAAAAACAAGCTCCTCTGACCCTGTCCTGGTGCCATAGTCGCACAGGAACTCATTGATGGCCCTCTGCTGCGTGTGCAGCCGCTGCAGCATGGCCAGCGTTGAGTTCCACCTGGTGGGCATGTCACAGATTAGGCGGTTCTTGGACAGGTTAAACTCCTTTTGGAGGTCTGCCAGCCGAGCACTGGCATTATATGACCGGTGGAAATGCACACAGACTTTCCTGGCCTGCCTCAGGACATCCTGTAAGCCCGGGTACCTGCCCAAGAACCGCTGCACCACCAAGTTAAGGACGTGAGCCAAACAGGGCACATGGGTCATTTGTCCCTGTCAGATGGCAGAGAGGAGGTTGGTGCCATTGTCGCAAACCACCATTCCTGGCTTAAGTTGGCATGGCATCAACCACCTCTGAACCTGCCCCTGCCGAGCTGACGGAACCTCTGCCCCGTGTGGCTCCTGTCCCCCAAGCCTACATATTTGCGTAGCCCCTTGAACGGCTACAGAGCACCGCTGGTTCTGAGGACAAAGCACAGGAAGAGGCCATGGAGGAAGAAGAAGAGGAGGGGGTGGAGGAGAGAGGTGTGTCACAATCATTAGTAGTGGCATTTTGGAGGCGTGGTGGCGGAACAACCTCCAACACTACCTCACCTTGTCCTGCATCCTTCCCAGCTGCTAGCAGAGTCACCCAATGCACGGTGAAACTTAGGTAACGTCTCTGTCCATGCCTGCTGGACCACGAGTCAGCGGTAATATGCACCTTACTGTCCAGCGAGGCCAAGACATTGCCTTCCACATGCCGGTAGAGAGCCGGAATCGCCTTCCGTGAGAAAAAGTGGCGTTTGTGTACCTGTCACTGAGGAACCGCACATTCCACAAACTCACGGAAGGGGGCAGAGTCTACCAACTGAAAAGGCAGCAGTTGAAGTGCTAGCAATTTTGCTAAGCTAGCATTCAACCGCTGGGCATGTGGATGGCTGGGAATGAACTTCTTTCGGCGGTGCAGCAGCTGGGGCAGGGAAATTTGCCTGGTACAATCTGACGTCAGTGTACCAAAAGCAGATTGCCCACAAGTACTTGGCTGTGACACACCTAATTCTACACCTTCATTTCTCTCAGTACAGGTCTCAGAGAGGACTGAAGGTATAGTGGGGTTGGAGATCTCAGCTAATGAGGAGCAAGGAGAGGTCCTCTTTGTTCTTTGATGTGGATCTTTTAGATACGCTTGCCAACGAACTGCATGGCAGGTCAACATATGTCTGGTCAAGCATGTGGTGCCCAAGCGGGAGATGTTTTGGCCACGCGAGATACGCTTGAGACATATGTTGCAAATAGCAGCAGTGCGATCTGATGCACTCGTCTCAAAAAAGGCCCACACCAAAGAACTTTTGGAATAACGTGCAGAGACAGCAGCTCCCTACACATGCAGAGCTTTGGGGTGTGATGCATTCAGTGTGCTGCCCTTAGGCTGGCCCCTGGAGGGCATCCTGCCTCGTTGGTGATGTGCCTCCTCCTCCTCCTCTCTCCTATCAGGCACCCACGTTGAGTCAGTGACCTCATCATCCCCTCCCTCCTCATCACTGGAGCAAACCTGGCAGTATGCTGCAGCAGGGGGAGCATGACTGCCAGATTGCTGTCCTTCTTGGGCACCCCCTCTGTCCGTGCTCACGTTACTGCCTTCATCTAGCTCAGTATCATCATCACAGCCTTGCAAAGGCTGGGCATCCTCCTGGAGCATGTACTCAACACTGTGGTCAAACAGTTCGAGGGACTCCTCAGGAGGACATGGTGGGGCTAGGGAAGGAGTCACTGATGCCATTGAGCCGAGGGAAGAGGCCGTTTTCGCAGCTGCTTTGCCAGACAAAGAACCCTGAGCATGGGTGAGAGAGGATGAGGAGGATGAGGATGGCTTGGTCATCCACTCAACCAAGTCTTCCGCATGTTGCGGCTCAACACGACCAGCTGCCGAAAAAAAGGCCAAGCTGTCCCACGGCCACGTGCTGATGAGGATGCACCATCTCCACGACCAGCACTGTTGCCTCTAGACACAGAGCCTGCTTGCCCTCTTTTATTGGCCTGTGACTGTCTGCCTCTCCTTGTTGGCCTTCCAGACATACTAATGGCCTGTAGCTGCTCTTAGCTGGGATATATATATATATATATATATATATATATATATATATATATATACTGATACTGCAGCTAGCAAAATCAACTGCCTGCCTGTAGTATGAGAACACCACCAACCTTCTACAGGTAGCTTTAGGTGAACACTGTGCAGAGCTCACAAAAAACTAACTTGTAGCTTATTTAGCTGCCTGCGGTAGTGATAGGATCAGGAAAACACCACCAACCTTCTACAGGTAGCTTTAGCTGAACACTGTGCAGAGCTCGCACTACACTAACTTGTAGTTTTAGGTGAACACTGTGCAGAGCTCGCAAAAAACTAACTTGTATCTTATTTAGCTGCCTGCAGTAGTGCCTAGATCAGGAAAACACCACCAACCTTCTACAGGTAGCTTTAGGTGAACACTGTGCAGAGCTCGCAAAAAACTAACTTGTAGCTTATTTAGCTGCCTGCGGTAGTGATAGGATCAGGAAAACACCACCAACCTTCTACAGGTAGCTTTAGGTGAACACTGTGCAGAGCTCGCAAAAAACGAACTTGTAGCTTATTTAGCTGCCTGCAGTAGTGATAGGATCAGGAAAACACCACCAACCTTCTACAGGTAGCTTTAGCTGAACACTGTGCAGAGCTGGCACTACACTAACTTATAGTTTTAGCTGAACACTGTGCAGAGCTCGCAAAAAACTAACTTGTAGCTTATTAAGCTGCCTGCGGTAGTGATAGGATCAGGAAAACACCACCAACCTGCTACAGGTAGCTTTAGGTGAAAAAATAACTTGTAGCTTATTTAGCTTCCTGCAGTAGTGATAGGATCAGGAAAACACCACCAACCTCCTATAGGTAGCTTTAGCTGAACACTGTGCAGAGCTCGCAAAAAACTAACTTGTAGTTTTAGCTGAACACTGTGAGGAGGACACACTACACTAACTTGTAGCTTTAGCTGAACACTGTTCAGAGGACACACTACACTAACTTGTAGCTTTAGCTGAGCACTGTGCAGAGGTCGCACTACACTAACTTGTAGTTTTAGCTGAACACTGTGAGGAGGACGCACTACCCTAACTTGTAGCTTTAGCTGAACACTGTGCAGAGTTCACACTAAACTAACTTGTAGCTTTAGCTGAACACTGTTCAGAGGATGCACTACACTAACTTGTAGCTTTAGCTGAACACTGTGCAGAGGTTGCACTATACTAACTTGTAGTTTAGCTGAACACTGTGAGGAGGACGCACTACACTAACTTGTAGCTTTAGCTGAATACTGTGCAGAGGTCGCACTACACTAACTTGTAATTTTAGCTGAACACTGTTCAGAGGACGCACTACACTAACTTGTAGCTTTAGCTGAACACTGTGCAGAGGTCACACTACACTAACTTGTAGCTTTAGCTCAACACTGTGAGGAGGACGCACTACCCTAACTTGTAGCTTTAGCTGAACACTGTAGAGAGGTCACACTAAACTAATTTGTAGCTTTAGCTGAACACTGTGAGGAGGACGCACTACACTAACTTGTAGTTTTAGCTGAACACTGTGCAGAGGTCACACTAAACTAACTTGTAGCTTTAACTGAACACTGTGAGGAGGACGCAATACACTAACTGTAAATAGTCTAGTTGCCTGACTGTGGTACTAATAGGATCAAAAGAACACCAGCAATTTTCTTCAGGTAGCTGTAGATACTGTAACAAGACAAGCCTGCCTGTCAGTAGGAAGATAACAGGAACAGATCTAGCTAAACTGTATACAGTGTATATATATATATATATATATATATATATATATATATATATATATATATATATATATATATATATATATATATATATACAACACCTGGGATGCATATATATACATAATACACTGTAAGTGCAGCTAACTCACTGACTGGCCTGCCTAATCTAGCTAACTCAAGTGAAATGACACTGTCTCTCTTTCTATCTAAGCACGCCGGAACACACTAAACAGGGCCGCCGTGCAGGCGGCCTTATATAGTGTGGGGCGTGTTCTTAACCCCCTGAGCCATAATTGGCCAAAGCCACCCTGGCTTTGGCCAATTACAGCTCTCTCTACTGACGGCGCTGTGATTGGCCAAGCATGCGGGTCATGCTTGGCCTATCATCAGCCAGCAATGCACTGCGATGCCGCAGTGAATTATGGGCCGTGACGCACCACACAAATTTGGCGCGAATGGCCCATATCGTTTGCAATTCGGCGAACGATTGAACAGACGATGTTCGAGTCGAACATGGGTTCGACTCGAACGCGAAGCTCATACCTACTAGTGACCATATTGTCTCGTAAACTACGATTGATCTAATCCTGTTCTTACTCATTTATGTGCATATTTCTATTTACTGCAACCCATGACAATACTGTATATGGGTTTCATCTACCACTAATAGGGATGAGCTTCGAGTTCGAGTCGAACTCATGTTCGACTCAAACATTGGCTGTTCACCAGTTCGCTGAACAGCGAACAATTTGGGGTGTTTGCGGCAAATTCGAAAGCCATGGAACACCCTTTAAAAGTCTATGGGAGAAATGAAAAGTGCTAATTTTAAAGGCTTATATGCATGATATTGTAATAAAAAGTGTTTGGGGACCTGGGTCCTGCCCAGGGGGACATGTATCAATGCAAAAGAAGTTTTAAAAACTGACGTTTTTATCGGGAGCAGTGATTTTAATAGTACTTAAAGTGAAACAACAAAAGTGTAATATTCCTTTAAATTTCGTACCTGGGGGTTGTCTATAGTATGCCTGTAAAGGGGCGCATGTTTCCCGTGTTTAGAACAGCCTGACAGCAAAATGACATTTTAAAGGAAAAAAAGTAATTCAAAACTACTCGCGGCTATTAATGAATTGTCGGTCCGACAATACACATAAAAGTTAATTGATAAAAATGGCATGGGATTTCCCCACAGGGGAACCCCGAACTAAAATTTAAAAAAAAATGGCGTGGGGGTCCCCCTAAATTCCATACCAGGCCCTTCAGGTCTGGTATGGATATTAACGGGAACCCCGTGCCAAATTTTTTTTTTAAATTGCGTTGGGTCCCCCTAATAATCCATACCAGACCCTTATCCAAGCACGCAAGCTGGCAGGCCTCAGGAAAATAGGGTGGAAGAGAGAGCGGCCCCCCTCCTGAACTGTACCAGGCCACATGCCCTCAACATTGGGAGGGTGCTTTGAGGTAGCCCCCCAAAGCACCTTGTCCCCATGTTGATAAGGACAAGGGCCTCATCCCCACAACCCTTGGCCGGTGGTTGTGGGGGTCTGTGGGCGGGGGGCTTATCGGAATCTGGAAGCCCCCTTTAACAAGGTGACCCCCAGATCCTGCCCCCCCTGTGTGAAATGGTAATGGGGTACAAAAGTACCCCTACCATTTCACAAAAAAAGTGTCAAAAATGTTAAAAATGACAAGAGACAGTTTTTGACAATTCCTTTATTTAAAGTCTTCTTCTTTCCATCTTCTTCGGGTCTTCTTCCTTCTTCCTTCCTTCTTCCTTTCTTCCTCCATCTTCTTCTTCCTCCGATCCTCTGCTTCTTGCTCCAGTGTTCTCGTCCGGCATCTTCCTCCCTGGCGTTTTCTTCCCCGCTTTGTTCTTGGGACGCTCCACATCCATGGGAGGCTCCCGTTGTGTGACGCTTCTCTTTTTCTGACACTTCCTAAATAACAGAGGGCGGGGCCACCCGGTGACCCCGCCCTTTCTGACGCACAGGGACTTGATGGGGACTTCCCCTATGGCTTTCCCCGTGATGTCAGAGGGGGCGGGGTCACCCAGTTACGTAACGGGTTGGATAAGGGTCTGGTATGGATTTTTGGGCGACCCTACGCCAATTTAAAACAAAATTTTGGCGCGGGGTTTCCCTTAAAATCCATACCAGACCTGAAGGGTCTGGTATGGATTTTGAGGGTCAAGAGAGGGTCAAGGGATTATCACGGTGCCAAGCAATGATTGTCCATAAATGATGAGTCCATAAACTAAAATAACAATGTTTTATTCACAGAAAGTTAAAAGAGATGTATAAAGATACATATCCAGGGTGTGAACAATACAAACAATCAGGGAAATAAAAAGCCAACTGAGCAGCGGTATCACATAAACCCAAGAAAAAGAAATCCCAATTTAATTCTGTGGTCACCCAACAACAGTTTAATATCAAACCATTAATTACGTGCGATTCTGACCACGTTACTTATGTATTGGAATGTCCATGTTCCTTACAGTACGTGGGCAGAACCACACGTAAACTCAAAGTAAGAATTGGTGAACACCTTACCAATATAAAAAATGGTTATCCCAACCATAGTGTCTCTAGACACTTTAAAATGTACCATAATAGTGATCCATCACTATGCATGTTTTATGGGATTGATAAAGTAGCAAGGGACTGGAGGGGGACTCATATGAAAAGGACAGTGTCCAAAAACGAAACATATTGGCTTTACAAGCTACAGAGTATGCAACCGTATGGGATGAACATAGACATAGACCTCAATTGTTTTTTAACAAATGATTAATCACAATTTCATCAGTATACAATTTTTGAACCTTGATGTTACTGGTTACGTGGCTATCATTTTTTTACATTATAATATAGTCTAAGATTCTTAACATAAATAAAACAATTTAATATTGTGGTTTCAATGGAGAATGTTCAAATGTGCTTATCACTTACAAGCTATTGTGAAACCGAGACTGAGACTGCTTTGAATGGCGGTATAATTTTTAGTCCTTTCCAATGAATTAGGACAATTAGCACTGATAATGTGATTGTTACCATCTTTTATTGTTTTTCTGCCTTTTTTTCATTGACAAATATGGTATGTAACACTTAGTAAGTTTTTTCCTTTTTTTCCTTGGAGCGCTGTGACATATAACCACCAGGGGGAGTTTTTCTCCCCTGGTTGGTTTGTGCACAATGCTCAGCAAACAAACTTTATTGACACAAAGGCGGAGTATTCCTACCAATTTACCCGCCCTTATTCCCTATATAAACCAGTTGCTTAGTGACCAACGTACGCTTCCCTGAAGACGTTCACAAACGAAACGTACGTCGGAGCGGTACGTGGTCACATGTCCAGAATCGTCCCACCTACTTCCGGATCATCTGGTTAGCTAGACGCACGGGGTGGAACGCACGCCGCATGTGCGATGTGATGCGAAGGGTTCCTGACTCCACTCACCCTGACATGCGAGCAGTCCCAGTGCCGGGTAGGCACCGACAAATGTAAGAGGCCAATCGGCTATTTTATTGTTCTCTATTTTTATACATTAAACGGTTTTACGCTATGAAGATTCCCTTTTGTTTCTCATATTTCCTATCCTGAATGAATGGGACGGGAGGGATCTATGCCTAAAGCATCATCCAGCTTTCCAGCCTTCATGTGAACAGGCACAATCCTGTACAAGCACTAATGACTCTCTTTTTAGTTAAAGAAGTCATTGGTATCTGGTAAGCAGATATCTATTTCCTTCAGGTGTTATTTCCTCTTGGGTGACGGAATCTTTATACCAACGCACGATTGTCGCATCTTTGAGGATCCATGTGTTTGCTTTGATGTTGGTTTCAACTGATGTTGGTTCTAACTACTTTGCTCTGATCTTTTCAATGGATTGGGACTATTGAACATCACGATTCTATTTATTTTCACTTGCACCAAGAATTTTGTTGATTATATTATTATATATTTTTTCACTGCAATTTTTCTTATTTATTTGTATTATAAACTATGTATTTGTTGTAATTTGAGTTTAGCACTAACAGCAGTATTCAATTCACTGTGGTTGATATAGCTAGTGGGTGTATCTAGTGGCAGATACATAAGTTTCTTTCAGGTCTCTAGCGCCCCCTACTGTACACCATAACTTATTTGATTCTTTCATTCAAATTAAGGGGAGCAGCTTGTGTATTATTGTGACCTATTGGGTTTTTTTGGTTTTTTTACACTTACCATACTTATTACCACGGGCGCGGAAGTACTATATATATATCACATAAACCCGCCTGTGGCGTAATGGCAGGTTACGTGAACAGGTAAATGAAGTCCTACATGTTTTGCCATAAAAGGCTTCCTCAGGGACAGTTGATAATACCTGTATTCTTATCTTGAGATTCAATGGGTCGTCGAGGGGCTAGCGTGGGGGACCCTGAAGTGAATTCAAGGACCACAGACACAGTAGGAGGCTGCAGGGGGAAAAAAGAGGACTATTTGTACAATAAAAGGGAAAGAGGAAGCATCAGGGCACCCAGTATGCTAGCTTAGGTTTAGGCAGAGGTGACAGATGGAAAATCACAGTAATTCCGGTGATACTATATAGATAAACAGCCAGCAAAGTAAGAATTAATGAAAACGGTTTGGTTCTAAGCAATCGCTCTTAAGTAGTGTAGCAAAGACATGGGTGCCCTGGGAACGCCGGCTGGATTTTGAAGGGGACCCCCACGCCATTTTTAAAAAAAAAATTGGCACGGGGTTCCCCTGTGGGGAAATCCCATGCCGTTTTTATCAATGAACTTTTATGTGTATTGTTGGACCGACAATTCATTAATACCCGCGAGTAGTTTTAAATTACTTTTTTTCCTTTGAAATATCATTTTGCTGTCAGACTGTTCTAAACACGGGAAACATGCGCCCCTTTACAGGCATACTATAGACACCCCCCAGGTAAAGTTAAGTAAAGGTAAAGTTTAAAGGAATATTACACTTTTATTGTTTCACTTTAAGCATTATTAAAATCACTGCTCCCGAAAAAACAGACGTTTTTAAAACTTTTTTTTGCATTGATAGATGTCCCCTGGGGCAGGACCCAGGTCCCCAAACACTTTTATGACAATAACTTGCATATAAGCCTTTAAAATTAGCACTTTTGATTATTCATGTTTGAGTCCCATAGACTTTAACAGTGTTTGCGTATTCAAACTAATGTGAAAACTGGTGTGAACAGGGGGGTGTTCGGCTCATGCCTAACCACTAACCAGTCTGATGTTTGCTCTGTGATACTGAACTTTAGTTACCTTAGGGTATCTATCTGTGTTCCCAGTAGTAGTGTAGTATCCATTTGCTTAACCTGGTGTGTCAGTGGGGCCGAGGTTGATCTCAGAGTTGAGGCAGAAGAACAGAGAATCCAATCTACCAAGAAGCTCCGGTGAGGGTAGTGCTACATGGGTATGCAGATACAGAGAGCAAAAAATATGCATATAAATAGTGTGTGGGGGGTGTTTCTTCATTGTGCAGGGGAAACCTGTCATGAAAGAGTCAGGGGGACTAGCATTGCTGATTTCTGAAAATGCTGGTTGCATGGTTGTCATGCAGACTCTCTGACCCAGAACAAATATGTCGCTAAGGACATTCTCTGACTTTTCTGATCTGCAGGGTCCCAGAAAGGCGATTGGGTCATCATAATAGTCACTCAGAGATTTACTTTAAAGCATGGATTGTGACTGATCTGATTTAATAGGTAACACAGTCAGGTATAAGTATTTATTGTAACTATGTTAAAAGTAGTTAGTCTTGAACTACATGTAGATTTGATTAAAATCTGAACCCAAAAACACAAATAAAAAATTGCAGCTTAACAGATAAGGTGCATGCATTCATTTTCTTTCCCTTTTCCCTTTATTTTCACCCGGTCCTTGCGTATGTTCACTTTTCCAATGTATATAAGAAGCCATGGTAGCCGCCAACATGTCTGTCTTTTATCATCTACATTACATATGGTGTGATGGGATTAGTAGTTTATATAAGAAAGAAAGATAGGATTGTGTTTACTTACAGTCCATGCAAAAGGAAGTGATAAAGATATTGCATTAAAAGCAAGATCAAAAGTATTTTCTGTATTTTATTAAATTGTTCTTAGTCTGAGAAAAGAAAACAAATGCAGCCACCAAATCTAATGACTCATAAGCTACAATATATTAAATGTTAGTTATTAGGGTTAGTTATGGTTTAAGTAGCTGGTAGTTGATAATGATATTAGTCAAAAGCACCTTGTAAGTAAATATTCAACTTTTCTTTCTGTAGTAATGGATTGGATGATTGGCTGCAATTAATGATTGAATTATGATGAATTAATGATTCTGACAGGTGGAAACAAATATAAACTATTTTTGATTTTCTTAAAATAAATCCTGGTTCTTTTTGACAACAGAAATTTGGTATAAAATTAAATATATTCTAAAAAGTGATAATTTAATACAATACAAAAGGATTTGAGAGTATTGACATCTTCCACTTGACTGGAATACATCCATGAGAGCAATCTGCAGAAGTTTTATTTTTTAAACTCTTGATTAGTTTGCAACTATCCACTTGCCGACGAGCTCCTGTACATATACGCTGGCAGTTTAAAGATGGATATCTTGGTAACGGCAGCAGCTGCTGCCACAACCGAGGTATCCATCTTTTCGGCCAGCGGTTCTGTTTACGATAATGGTGGCCTCTGCCGTGGATTCACCGCGAGATCACAGTTATCGGCGACGGGAGAGGGCCACACCCCCTCCCGCCACTCTCCTGCTCCCTCCGCCTTTTACCGGAGCCGTCGGCAGCAGCGGAGGCGATCAGGACCTTCCATGGCTGGGTATGGAGATGAGTGAGGGGAAGATGGCCCCCACCCGTCTCCATACTATTGCAGGGCGGAATTGATTTCAAAACGTCACTTACGCCCATACGTCTTAAAGGGCCATTTTTCTGTTGTTATTTTTTCAAATGACAAACATTTTTTTTTTTTTTTTTATTGCATTTACTGTAAGTCCAAATATGAGATCTGAGGTCTTTTTGACCCCATATTTAAGAGGAGCTGTCATGCTTTTTTTTCTATTACAAGGGATATTTACATTCCTTATAATAGGAATAAAAGTGACCCAATTAAAAAAAAAAAAAACAGTGAAAAAATAAATACAATCAAGTAAACGAAATAAGAAAAAAATTATTTTAAAGCCTCCTGCCCTGACAAGCTCGCGCGCAGAAGCGAACGCATATGCGAGTAGCGCCCGCATATGAAAACGGTGGTCAAACCACACATGTGAGGTATCACCGCAATCGTTAGAGTGAGAGCAATAATTCTAGCCCTAGACCTCCTCTGTAACTCAAAACATGCAACCTGTAGAATTTTTTAAACGTCGCCTATGGAGATTTTTAAGGGTAGAAGTTTGACACCATTCCACGAGCAGGCTCAATTTTGAAGCTTGACATGTTGGGTATCAATTTACTCGGCATAACATTATCTTTCACAATATTAAAAAAATTGGGCTAACTTTACTGTTGTCTTATTTTTTTATTCAAAAAAGTGAATTTTTTTCAAAAAAAGTGCGCTTGTAAGACCGCTGTGCAAACACGGTGTGACAAAAAGTATTGCAATGACCACCATTTTATTCTCTAGGGTGTTAGAAAAAAATGTATAATGTTTGGGGTTCTAAGTAATTTTTCTAGCAAAAAAAATAGTTTTTAACTTGTAAACACCAAGTCTGAAAAAGAGGCCTGGTCTTTAAGTGGTTAAAAAAGCTTGAAAAGTCTTTATGATTAGCAATCTGAAGTTTGCTTTGTCATTTTAGCTTGAATTTTAAGGGTAGAAAATGTAATCCAAATCTTCTTTATAGAATTTTCTTTCTTAAGGAAACATCTTTGACCACTAAAGGTTTTATCTCTAAAATGAACTAATACGTTTGAAGATCTAATTCAGATACACAAATTATACAAAATTAAAAGATGGATGCCCACGTTAACCTTTAAAGCTAAGCCTACTCATTTCAGTATGTTGCACACAATAGGGTCCATTTACTAAAGGAGTAGAGAATGTTCACTTAGCTAAGTGAATCATCCAATTAGGCAAAAATGTTTTACATTTCCCTGCACAAGATTGGGTATTTATAATGAACACAGCCTCATTATATTCACAAAGCTATATAATAAAATATTTTTTAAGTGAACATTTTCTATTCTAAATCAACCTCACTTAGTGGCTGTATCTCTCAAGAATTCCGTTATTACTAGCTCTTTCAACTTTGCTAACATAAATAGGTAGGCTTCATCAAAGGCTATTGTAGTGTATTCAGTTAGGGGTCTTGAATGCCTTGAATAGCCAAAGGTCAAGAATTATTGTAAATAGCGCTGTTGGAGGTGGGAATGGGTATTGGTTATGTAAGAGAGTATCCTTTCCTGTTACTGAATTTTAAGATCAGGAAGACTCAGTTTTAAACTACACTGCAGTGACTGAATATATCAAATGGAATCCAACGTGTACTTGATATAGCCAAGGCATTATGCAGTAATATCAGAAATGTTGCAGCACTGCTGTAGGAATGACCCATTTTATATTATGTGGTCTGGTTAATAATTTAGTTCAACATCACAGCAAATTTTTCACATACATTTTTCTACTAACACTGTGCAGGTGTTCCCATTTATTATTTGTACATTTACTAATGACACGTTGTAGCAGAATGAAAGCTACAGTGCTAGACACCTGGGAATGGCATTTTGTGGGTTTCTTTTTTTTTTTTCATTAGGTCTCATGAAAAGAAGGTTGCTCATATCAGATGTTTGTTTTCATTTCATTACTGTACTCTTATTTGAGCATTGGTACATCTCCCTTGTGGCAGTGCCTGGCTTCCCTTGTCTATTGTTCAATAATAGCTTGCTTATTAGCTCTATAAATGGCCAGAATTGAATAACAAGGTTCTTCCCCCACAGACTTTAATGGGGTTTGCGAACTTTGAACAAGATTCGTGACACTGTTCATGACCCGAACGTGGGCAGTTTTGCTCATCTATAGCAAGATGTGCAGGAGGGAGAGAGCACAGGTGAGAGAAAAGCTAAGATGTGAGCCTCATTTTTCAAAATATATGACATAAGAATTTTCTATTTTCTTGTTCAATGTTTTTATTAAGTAAAAAGGTAAGGAAAAGGAAGGACAAAAATATCCAAACGTATCCAGATGTTATAAAATAAGGACATGTAATCTAGTACATTTAAATGCATAGCGCTGAGACTACAGAACAAAGTAGAACTTTAGAAAGCCGGGGGCCCTTGAAAAGAAGAATTTTCTATTTTATGCTGCAATCATCAGACAAAACCTGAAGCCTGGAGGGCTTGACTAATCAGGACTTCACCCACACAGCAAATGGGACACTAATATAGTAAAAAAAATTTTACTTCATTATGTATTAAAAACATATCCAGACCTACTATAGGTCAATAAACCGGTACAACTACAGTAGTGGTACTGATTTCTTGACCTATAATATATCTAAATATGTTTTTAATATATAATGATGTAATAAAATGTATGTTTTTTAACTACATGAGTGTCCCATTTGATGTGCCAGTAAACTCCTGACAAGTCAAGGCCTCCAGGCTTCAGGTTTAGCTACAGATACAATAAGGGTGTGGCACATGCAGTGGTGGAATTACCAGGGTCACAACAGTCGCACTTGCGACTGAGCCCTGGCATTCCACCAGTGTGGGGGGGCCCCAAGACCCTGCACCTCCCCCTGTACCTCTGGCTGGCATCTAACTTGTCACAATATCCCCCTGTCATACTGCCCCCCATCATACTGCCCCCCTGTCATACTGCCCCCCCGTCAAACTGCCACATCATACTGCCCCTTCTTGTCACACTGCCCCCCTTCTTTCACAGTGCTCCCTCCTATCACACTCCCCCCCTCCGGTCACACTTTCCAGATACCCTTCTTTGGTCACACTGCCCCCCTCCTGTCAAAATACCCCATCATACTGCCACGTCACACTGCCCCCATCCTTTCACAATACCCCTCTCATACTACGGGTCAGGGGCAATTCATGGTTTCTTGCACTGGGGCCCTGAAGGTTATAGTTATGCCTCTGGGCACATGAGTGCCTATGTATACTAAACATTCATCAGTCACATTAAAATCTGAACTGTGAACCTCATTAAATCTCCACAACAGGCTCAATTGGACTACAAAAACAGGCGCCAATTGGACTACCAGTGAAAGGGACACTGGGACATATGAGGAGACTGTTAGCATTTATTTTTGTAGCAGCCGGAATTTCTATTACCAGCTCATGGCAATCCCACACAATTCCATTTTATCTACTGAAGGCCACGCTGTCTTGGATTATGATTAATGAATGCCTTACAGAAATTTTACATGATAAACGCGCCTTCTTTGAAAAAATATGGATCCCCTGGTTAAAATACCTTTCAGATTCCGCATGAGATGAATCTGATGGTATATGTTTCGGCCAGATAGGGTGCACTATTTTTTCTTCCTTCTTTTTATCTTTTCTATCGTTAGTATGTTTTATCTTTCTTACGTTCTTGCTATGGCCCTTTCTATAGGACCCTCGGGCCATCAATCACGTTATAATGGGGAATATTTGAGAAATAAGTATGTGCATTTTGTGGGTTTGAAGTCCAGCTCACGCAGGTGCATCTAAAGGTTACCTTTCACTGACTCCCTCCAACCATTGGGGCTCAGTGTGGGAAGGATTAGTATTGTTATATTGTTGTCTCATTCCCATGCTCCTGAGAGAGGGGTAGGGAAGATTTATGTTTCTGTTTATATAATCTCATTGTTCCTTTCATATGTCTCCCACATTGTTTTACGTGGATTCTTGTACTAACTGGAATTTGTTTCACTTTCCTCACTAGTAGCACTTGTGCATTTGGATACTCTTGGAACAGTTTGTTATGTATTCATATGATGGTCTTTGTACTTCTTTTGAAACATTTAATAATAAAAACTATTGGAAAAGAAAATCCAAACTGTACTTGGAATCTGATAGCTTGGCTGTGAGAGATTGATACTTTGATACATAAGGCTCTGTGTTTTCCCCTAGATTTCCCCTAGCAAGATGATGGAGGATAGCAATAGATGGGTAAAGTAAGTTTTATTGGGATGAGTAAAGAAATTGGAAGGGGATGGTAAACGTTGGTGGACAGCTATTTTTAGGTCTCTCTCCAGAGATGCTCAGTTGGGTTTAAGTCAGGGCTCTGGCTGGGCCATTCAAGAACAGTCATGGAGTTGTGGTGAAGCCACTCCTTCGTTATTTTAGCTGTGTGTTTAGGGTCATTGTCTTGTTGGAAGGTAAACCTTCGGCCCAGTCTGAGGTCCTGAGCACTCTGGAGAAGGCTTTCGTCCAGGATATCCCTGTACTTGGCCGCATTCATCCTTCCCTCGATTGCAACCAGTCGTCCTGTCCCTGCAGCTGAAAAACACCCCCACAGCATGATGCTGCCGCCACCATGCTTCACTTTTGGGACTGTATTGAAAAGGTGATGAGCAGTGCCTGGTTTTCTCCACACATACCACTTAGAATTAATGCCAAAAAGTTCTATCTTGGTCTCATCAGACCAGAGAATCTTATTTCTCACCATATTGGAGTCCTTCAGGTGTTTGTTTAGCAGGCTTTCATGTGTCTTGCACTGAGGAGAGGCTTCTGTCGGCTTCTGTCGGGCCACTCTGCCATAAAGCCCCGACTGGTGGAGGGCTGCAGTGATGGGTGACTTTCTACAACTTTCTCTCATCTATGCATCTCTGGAGCTCAGCCACAGTGATCTTTGGGTTCTTCTTTACCTCTCTCACCAAGGCTCTTCTCCCCTGATAGCTCAGTTTAGCCAGACGGCCAGCTCTAGGAAGAGTTCTGGTCATCCCAAACGTCTTCCATTTAAGGATTATGGAGGCCACTGTGCTCTTAGGAACCTTAAGTGCAGCAGAAATTTTTTTGTAACCTTGGCCAGATCTGTGCCTTGCCACAATTCTGTCTCTGAACTCTTCAGGCAGTTCCTTTGGCCTCATGATTCTCATTTGTTCTGACATGCACTGTGAGCTGTAAGGTCTTATATAGACAGGTGTGTGGCTTTCCTAATCAAGTCCAATCAGTATAATCAAACACAGCTGGACTCAAATGAAGGTGTAGAACCATCTCAAGGATAATCAGAAGAAATGTACAGCACCTGAGTTAAATATATGAGTGTCACAGCATGGGCGTCTGAATGCTTGGGACCATGTGATATTTCAGTTTTTCTTTTTTAATAAATCTGCAAAAATGTAAAAAAAAAGAAATTGGAAGAGTGTTGTTTTCCCCTGAACCAATCTCTATCATAAAGTATCTGATTTTTATATGAACAATTTCCTTTTTATTGGACTTGTTAATGATGTGCAAATGATGATGACCTGTTAGATGCATTTGTGTGAATTAGCCACTGCTATGCATAAGCCAACCTCAAAGCACAGCCAAGAATTCACCATAACTTCATTTCTTAGAATTATCCCTAATGACATTTAACTTCTACATACTATACAGTGTCAACTTGACCATTCATCCCTTCATCATAATTAGGTCAATGTAGATGACAGTTAAGAAGTCACACTGCCTCTGTGAGCTTGTCGTCTTCAGCTATCCAGTCAATGTTGCTTAGGGCAAGGTGTCAAGTCAGACATATCATTTAACAGCAATAAGTTTGCCAACAGAATATGGACAGGAACAGGATCAGACTAGCAATAAAGCATTAATGCAAACATGTAAAGGAAAATAACATTATTTATATACATTTGTAAGGTTAACAAATCGATAATAAATACATAACAGAATGTAGATGTATTTGCTTCAGTTTTCACTTTCACAGCGTTTTCTTTCCCACGCTATTAAAAAAAAAAAACAGTCTTTGTGGTTTTACAATTACTGATCAATTGCTGTGGGTTTTGTTTAAATAAATATTTTAGCAGTTAGAGGAGGGAGGAAAAGCGTATGACGGGATGATATCTAAGGTAAAACAAGACAGATTGATTATGGGGTGGAAAAACATATAGAAGTGCTTTATAGCAAAGGCTGAATGCACCTTAAACTAGGCTGTTTATCAAGCTCAGATTCCACTGACATAAGAAAACGAGCAAGTCTCCCCTTAACTGTGTTTTATGCTATTGAATCTCCGCACTGATTGTTCCTCCTTTATCTTATCAATCCCACACAATTCAACTAAATAGAAAATTTACTTATGTTTTCCTCTTCTATTTTTTTCCTTGAAAGCCAAAACAATAGTTGTTGTAATAAATTGGGCAATGTATCAGCTCTTGCACGTTGCAGAAAATGGAGTTTGAATTCCCCATTGTGTATATTTTTGGCACAGCAGATGTTGAGGTAGGAAAGGCAAATGTTTAAAATGAACAGAATATATTTTTAATAAAGAGGACCTATTGTGTTAAATTGAAAAAAATGTACCATTTATTTTGCTGCTTGAGTAAAAGATAAATTGATTAATAAAGATAATGACAATGAATTTGTAGTTGGGACACCAATCCTGTAGAGGAATAATCATATGCTATATGTCAGTAGGACAGTCACAAGGTTCCTAAGAGCACAGTGGCCTCCATAATTCTTTTTCTTTTAAGTGACGCACTGATAAAATGGCAATCCACTACTGTTATATATCTTGTTTAAGTTTTTACAAATAGATATTTAGTATTAGAGATTCCAAAAGTCCTGTGGGTTATCTAAAAAAAAGAAAACAGCAGAGCAGCATGCTTTGAAGCTCTCTTTGTCTGATATAAATGATAGCCAGCCATCTGAAGAATTTCTGCTTTGATGACTAAAGCTGGCAATAGATGGATAGAAATTTGGCCAGTTCAGCAGGGCCCAGCCAAATATTGATCCATGTATGGCCATCCCCATTTGACATGGTCTAAAAAATACATAAAGTGCTTGGGAATGCTTACAAAGATATGTAGTGCATTGTAATAAATCCATGCTGACATTTTTTGGTAAAATCCATAAAATCAGTAAAAAACATAGAATTCCAAGAAATAAAATAAACACTGCGTCCACAAGTGTGCTGATAATGGTTAAAACAGTACACCACAGGCTGTAGCATCTATAGACATCCGAAGAGAGCAAATCTTACTGAGCTCAGAACAGAAGTGGTGACAAGCCAAAGCTGAGATGGAACAAAGGGGCCCAATTTAGGTGGTGCCTATACAGAGTGGCAATAAGGCTGCGTACAGGTGGGACCGGTGTATTGCGGGGTACCCCACTATAAAGCCAGAGCAGGGCACTGATGGACAGCTTAGCCAAGGAGCCGACAGACCAGATAGGCAATTATCCGCTGGAGACAAGCCGCTGGCCAAAGATCAGTCAGGGTGGAACGCCTTATTGACACCCTGTATAGGCACCACCTAAATTGGGCACCTTTGTTCCATCTCAGCACTGGCTTGTCCCCACTTCAGTCCTGGGCTCAGTAAGCATTGCTCTCTTTGGATGTCTATAGATGCACTAGCCTGTGGTGTACTGTTTTTCTCATTATCAGCACACTTGTGGACACGCTGTGTATTTTATTTTTTGGAATGTTTTTTTACTGATTTTATGGATTTTCACAATAAATGTCAACATGGATTTATTACCTATGGTGCAGTGATTACATATCTATGCAAGCATTCTCAAGCGCTTTATGTTTTTTTAGAATAAGCTTTGTATCACATCACTCCTGGTGTGGTTTCCTTGGAGCTGCTGGGTTGCTACAAGCACAAAAGAGACTACTCTCCTGAGAAGGTTTTTGATAAATATCTGTGACTGTGTTGACACAGAACTATTGAGTGGCCTTTCATCCTACTATATTATCCTTATTAGTTAAACAGATAGTTTATGGTATGTACCCCCAATTGGCTGAAGTCGATTGTTAGAATGCTGGAAAAAGTTTACCGGTTAGCGGCTGCAGCCAATCAGCTGCAGCCACTGATCAGTGTATTCTGACAGCAGAGGAGTCCTGTTGTTAGAATACAATGAAACAGTGGAGGAGATTCCTCCTATCCATCTTTTTTGTGTGGATGGAGAACTCCGTCCATTATTTAAAATCAAATCAGATTGAAAAAAATGGCGTTATTTATGGCCAGCTTAATTCAACAATTAGCTTTTTTCGGCACAATTAAAAACGAATCATGCTAATGATGTGAAAAGAAGACTGAAGCTCCACCTGCTAGTTGCATAGAAGACTGCCTATTACCAATATGCAGTGTTTAATATTCAGCAGACATAAATAAAGAACTATTTTTTACTTATTTTATTTTTTCAGTTCTGACCATAATAAACATAGGAAATATTTCTAAAACTGCTATACAGGCCTAAAACCACTTCAATTCTATATATTGCTTATACTGTGGCTATGAAGCTGGTAGAAGCAGATTTATTACGTGGGGTTTCATGTATTGATATTAATTTTGTACATGTTTTGTAGACACTTTGAAAACCAGCAAATACAACAGTAAGCACTGAATTAGTATTAATGGGGCGTACACACGGTCGGTCTTTTCACCTGCAAAAGTCCGACGGACACCGCCGGACCAAGTCCGGCGGACAATCCGACCATGTGTGGTCTCCATCGGACTTCCGACGGACCGCTTCGGTCGGAAATCCGACGTACTTTAGATTTGAAACTTGCTTCAAATCTTTACGTCGTAACTCTGCCGGACTCAGTTCCTGACGGAAAGCCCGTTCGTCTGTATGCTGGTCCGACGGACCAGATAAGACGGAGGAGCAGGTTTTCCCATTGCGGCGAGCGCGGGGGGTATCCCAGGCCCTTAGGTCTGGTATGGAACTTTAAGGGGAACCCCTACGTCGAAAAACCGGCGTGGGGTCCCCCCAAAATCCATACCAGACCCCGATCCGAGCGCGCAGCCCGGCCGGTCAGGAAAGGGGGTGGGGACGAGCAAGCGCCCCCCCCCCCCCCTCCAGAACCATACCAGGCCGCATGCCCTCAACATGGGGGGGTGCTTTGGGGGAGGGGGCGCCTTGCGGTGCCCCCCCACCACAAAGCACCTTGTCCCCATGTTGATGAGGACAAGGGCCTCTTCCCGACAACCCTGGCCGTTGGTTGTCGGGGTCTGCGGGCGGGGGGCTTATCGGAATCCGGGAGCCCCCTATAATAAGAGGGCCCCCAGATCCCGGCCCCCCCACCCTATGTGAATGAGTATGGGGTACATGGTACCCCTACCCATTCACCTAGGTAAAAAGTGTCAATAATAAAACACAACACAGGTTTTTAAAATAATTTATTAAACAGCTCCGGGGTGGTCTTCTTCCGTCTTCGGGGGTCCCTCCGGTTCATCTTCTGCCGGCGTCCGGTTGGTTCTTCTCCGCTCTCTCCGGCCTCTTCTCCCAGTGTTCCAGTTCTTCGGCTGGCCCCTCCGCTGTCTTCAGGTAGCTCTATTGCCAGCGGAGGTCCGGACTTCTTGTCTTCTCCAGATGTTGACACGACGCTCTCTCCGGCCTCTTCTCCCGGTGTTCCAGGTCTTCGGCCGGCCCCTCCGCTGTCTTCAGGTAGCTCTATTGCCAGCGGAGGTCCGGACTTCTGGACTTCTGGGCTTCTTGTCTTCTCTTCTCTTCCCCCAGATGTTGACACGACGCTCTCTCCGGCTGGACTGGTCTCTGAGGGCTCCGTTGTGACTTATATAGGCCATCGACCATGCCCCCTAAAACGTCAAAGTCCCAGCATGCCCAGGGACTGTGACATCATATGGGGGCGGGGTCTCTGCCTATATAAGTCACAACGGAGCCCTCAGAGACCAGTCCAGCCGGAGAGAGCGTCGTGTCAACATCTGGGGGAAGAGAAGAGAAGACAAGAAGCCCAGAAGTCCAGAAGTCCGGACCTCCGCTGGCAATAGAGCTACCTGAAGACAGCGGAGGGGCCGGCCGAAGACCTGTACCTGTAAACACGTGAACCTAATAATTTGGAGTGGTGCTCACATACTTTTGTGGATGTTATGGTCTGGTGCCATATAGGGGTAGATTTATCAAAGTCATATAGGCTTGAATGGGTGACATCAAATTTTGTTCCTTCAACGCAAGGGGCCTTAACTCTCCCAACAAAAGAAATCAAATTCTAAATTTATTCAATAAACAAAATGTGGATATTATACTGTTTCAAGAGACGCACTTTCGTTCAAATCACATACCAAAACTTAATAACCGAAATTATAACAACTGGATACATGATACATTTCCTCACTCGAAATCGAGAGGGGTATCCATTGCCTTCCATAGGAAAGTACCCCATCAAATAATACAAAAATATATGGGCAGGGATGGCAGATCTTTGGTCATAAAGGTAGCGATATATGGTAAAATTTTTACAATCATTAATTTATATTTACCAAATTATGATCAAATAAAGATGGGAACAAGAGCTGTAAACAGGGCTATGGAGAAAGCTGAGGGTACAGTGATAATGGGCGGGGACTTTAATGTTATCATGGACATAAAAATGGATACAACTAATACCCATGCTTATAAAAATAAAAATCAAATAGAGGAATTTAAAGGGACATTAGCAAAGTGCCATCTGGTGGATATTTGGAGAGCCCAACACCAAACAGAAAAAAATTATTCATATTATTCTAACATACATGATTCCTACCATAGGATAGACTATTTTTTTATTAATCATTCAGGAATGGTAATGACTCCATCATCAGATATAGGGGGGTTCTTATGGTCAGACCACGCCCCGTTGTTTCTGGAAATTAAGGTAATAGAACGCGAAAAAATAAAAGGTAACTGGGGGCTAAACGACAACTTGTTAAAAGATAAAGAATGTGCAGAAGATATAAGAAAAACAATAAGGGAATTTATGGAGATTCATGAGAACGATGAAACATCAATACCCATGCAGTGGGAAGCATTAAAATGTGTAATAAGAGGGACATTCATCAAGCATGGCTCAAGATTAAAAAAAAGTAAGAATCAGAAGAAATCTCAGTTAATAAAAGAAATAGAAGAACTGGAAATAAAACATAAACAAACCCTTAATCCATCAGAAAAAATAAATCTAAAAGGGAAAAAAATGGAATTACAAGCCATGCTCGACGAAGAATCTCTTAGAATTAGGGACCGAAGAAGAACACAATGGTACCAGCAGGGAAATAAGACAGGTAAAATATTGGCTAAATCATTAAAAGCGCAACAAAGTACAACAAATATAATTAACATATTAAAAGCAGATGGGGAATATACATATGACCCAAAAGAAATATTGAAGGAATTCCACGCATATTACTCAAATTTATATAATATTAAAACACCACATGGGAAAAAGAAGGAGGAAATGGACAGGGAAGAAATTAAAAAATATATTGAAGAAACAGCCCTGCCGAGATTCCCTAAAGAAACACTCGAGGCCCTTGAAAGAGACATCTCAATAGAAGAGGTTCAGAAAGTGATCGCAGAATTAGTTCCGGGGAAAAGCCCAGGACCTGATGGGTACACCACTAGATTTTATAAGCACTTCCAGGATATAATCGCCCCCATTCTGAAAAAAACATACAACTCTATATCTAACATTCAAGGCTTCATACCACAAAGCACAGAGGCCCACATTATATTAATTCCAAAGCCAGAGAAGGACCATACGCTTTGCAAAAACTACCGACCTATTTCTTTAACCAATATAGATATAAGGCTATATTCCAAGATTATCGCGAATAGAATAACACCTATCCTACCTAGCTTTATAAAATTAGATCAGGCAGGATTCACGAAAGGCAGGGAGACTAAAGATAACATCATAAAGACTTGTACACTGATAGAATTCACTCAAAAAACAGCCACGGAAACATGTATGCTGGCTGTAGATGCCGAAAAAGCATTTGATAGGATAGGGTGGGGCTTTCTGGAAGAAACACTAATACAACTAGGTATGGGTCCAATAATGCGTAGTAGGATCTCCGCATTGTATTCCAACTCGAAAGCAAAAGTAAGAATAAGCAGCATATTATCAAAAGATATAAAAATAACGAACGGAACCCGCCAGGGTTGTCCTCTCTCCCCTCTACTGTTTGTATTAATAATGGAACACCTAATTACAGCAATTAGAAATAATAAAGATATAAAGGGAATAAAACTGGGGGGGAAAGAGTACAAGATAGCGGCATATGCAGATGACCTGCTAATATATATAACTAACCCCTTAATAACTATTCCTAATCTAATGAAGGAATTCAAAAGATTTGGGGAATTAAGCTATTTCAAAGTAAACTATGATAAATCGGAAATAATGAATATATCAATAAATGAAAAAATATATTTACTTATGCAAAAGGATTTTCCATTTAAATGGAAACAAGACGCAATAAAATATCTGGGAATCTTCATAACAAAAGATTTGAAGCAACTACAGGGGAAGAATTATGAGGAAGCAATTCGGAGGGCTATCAAACTACTACAGAAATACGAGAAATTAAAATATTCATGGACAGGAAGAGTTAACATTGTAAAAATGGACATACTACCAAAGCTTTTATACATTTTTCAAACAATACCATTGGAACCCCCAAAAAAACTGATGATGGAGTTGAGGAGAGCTACGGTTGAGTTTATATGGATGCACAAAACTCCCCGGATAAAAAGGGAAAACCTAACAAGAATCAAAAGAAATGGAGGGCTTGCGTTACCAGATTTTGTAAAATATCTGCAGGCAGCATCGTTGACTAGAATAGTAGACTGGTACCATAATAAAGAAAAAAAGCAATGGGTCAGTATGGAGGAAGAAATAGTGGGGCCCCAATTAAAAGTTCTTCCATGGACAGAGTCCCACTTAAGACCTAAAAGAAACGAATTAACACTCTTCGTTAAAGCTACATTAAAGATATGGGATGACGTAATGAAAGGGGGGAAGCTCTCCACGATGATTGGACCCATGACCCCATTGTTTCTCAATCCCGAGTTCCCCCCAGCTAGGGGAGCGCAAAAGTTTTTAAAATGGAATAGATCGGAACATACAAGACTGGTACAAGTTCTTGAGAATGGGAAAATACCCACGTTGCGGGAACTGGGATTGGAAAACGAAAACAAATGGTTACAGTATCAACAATTAAAGAAGTTTATAGAGCCCAGAATATTTAAGATAGATAGATCGCTAACTAAATTTGAAAAACTATTGCTGAGTGAACAGATCCCAGTTAAGAATTTATCAAAAATATATGCTGACTTAATTCCGAATAGCCCCTGCAAAGAAATAACAAGTATAAAGAAATGGGAAGCAGAAATGGGTAGATCCTTATCAGAGGAAGAATGGGAAAGGGTTTTTGAAATTATACATAGAACAACCATAGCAAATAAATACCAAGAGAGAAATTACAAAATAGTAATGAGGTGGTATAGGAGTCTAGTCACCCTAAAATTAATAAATAAAGGAAATACAGACTTATGTTGGAGGTGCGAAATAGAAAAAGGAACAACGGAGCACATATGGTATGGATGACCCCTAGTGAGAGGTTTCTGGAACGAGATATTTCAGATTTATTATAAGGTATCAGGAGTAGAGTTAACCCCAAGTTTGGAAATCTCATTACTGTCTCTAATACCGAAACCCATAAAGACAATTAAAAAAGATATCATTATCCATATGTTATCAGCAGCAAAAACAATAATAGCAAGAAATTGGAGGAAAATGAGGAGTCCAACAATAGCAGACTGGATATGTGAAATGAATGAAATTCATTATATGGAAAAACTGATAAGGGAGGAAGGATATATAACAAATCAATTATCAAAAATCTGGCAAAGTTGGGACGAGTTTCGGTCATCAAGAGAAGTATTAGAATATCTATAATAAAATATAGAGGGAACGGAGAGAGAGAGGGAAGGAAGAGGCGAGGGAGGTTAGTAACCCCCCCCCCCTTTTTTTTGTCCTTTTTTTTTTTTTTTTCTTTCACCCAGGGATATGGAATTGGATGTTTGTTTGTTTGCTTGTATGAAAGCGGTATGGATGCAGATATAGAAATTGGGGGGGGGTGGGAAGGAGGGATAAGATTGCATGGTAGAAAAAGGTTTTAGATAAGAATGCTTTCACAGTTTGTAATAAAAGAAAAGGGGAAAATTATCACGAAAATTGAAGTACGATGTATACTCTGTGGAATTGTTTATGTCTAATTGGGATGTTGTCGATATAAATGATTGTTTTATATGAAAAAACTAATAAAGAGAAATTGTAAACAAAGGCATATAGGCTGTTTACTTTGCAAGAGGATTTGCCCCAGAGCTTAGTGACTGCTGATTTCCATCATTTGTGTACAAGCAGAAATGCTGTTTTTTTTTTCTTGCACATTAGTGGGTATTCTCTGTAAAGTAAAACTTCACCACATTCTCTAAGCAATGAGGCAAATTGCCTTGCAACTTTCTTTGCAAAGTAAACAGCCTATTTGCCTATAGTAAATCAACTCCATCGTGTGCAAAACAAAATTGTGTCTAAATGGTGAAGTGCATTGACTATGGTATTGGCAGGAAAATTTGCATTTCATAATTATATGAATATCACAAAATTTACGGTGTGGAAATGTGGCTATGAAACTAAACTAGATCTGTAAAATTCATTCATTAATGAGTTATATTATAAATATTTTCCCACACACACACACATGCTGGCAGGGTTCCATTGTCTGACTGTAAGTTTGGCTTGCATTTTTTCCAGTAGCCTATTGTTTCTCCATGTTAAGAGCATTATCTGTTTCTTATGCAACCTTGCATGCTTGTATTTGTGTTGTTGTGTGCAACATCAGTCAGAAAATATCTTAATATCTGGCCAACATCATGCATTTATTAATTAAAATACTTATGTTTCAAACAACTGCACTAAAAATATTATTTAAAACAATACAAATATGGTTGACAATGTAACTAAAATGCTGTACGTAGAACCCACAGACGCTGGCAAAGATCTATAGGTATGAGTGTTCTAATAGAGCCACTAGGAATCCACTAGGGCATTTAAGTCAAACGGATTAATGATATTGTTCTAGATATAGTTTTATTCATCAGACATGAGTTCCTGCGTATGAATACACTTAGGTCACTTCTTGTCTGTGATATATGGGAAGAAATGCCTCTTGGACAGGCAGAGAGCTACAGCAAATGGTCTGTTTTAAAGATCAGAGGAACTGGAACAGGTGATCGTTATCTTAGTTAGTCCTTTTTAAAGTTTTTATAGTACTGTACTAAATTTTTGGAGGGGGTGGTTATCAGCACCTGATTACATGTGTGCTGGAGCTTTCAGTTGGAATGAATCCATATAAAAAAAACAGATATATGTGAGTCTGCAATGTCAAGAACAGATATATGTGTGCCTGCAGCATCAATATTTACAGTACAAATGTGGTAAAGCAATGTAAAGATATAAAGAACAGCTTATATGTCCTAATAGCAGCAATATACATGATTAACCTTCTGTTTCAATGGTTTTTATTACAGGTTTAAGTCAACATACACATGTTTACGTTTCATTAATCATCATGTAATAGTTACAACATGGATGCATTATCCTATAGGATCAATTTTCTTGATCCAGTAAACCTTACTAAAACATGTTAATCATGAATACAACATAGATGAGGAGACTCCATCGTCCCCTAACAGCATCTTACCATAAGTTTGCCCTTTGGTATTACAGAACTGAGAACAGGGAGAATAAAAAATAAATGAATGAAAATTTTAAAGAGAAAAAGAGAAGAGAGAAGGAAAGTGGAAGGGGGGGGGGGGGGGGGGGGGTGGTAGGTTTGAATGGGGAGGGGGGTTAGGGATGGAATCAGAAAAGAGTATGATTGGGTGAGTCCCTTTACTCTGGGTATTTCCCCACGAACCAGCCACGCTCTTAAGAGCCTGGAGATAAGCGATGCAGGGGTTCCATACTTTTTCAAACCTAGAATGCCTATCTTATCGAATACTAGTCAGTTTTTCATTGCTCATGATCCATGATATTTTGTGTTTCACCAGGGCAATATCTATTACAGGCGATTTCCATGCATGTGCAATGTTTATTTTAGCCGCTAAAAGAATCGAGAATATGAGAGTCGTAGATGTCTAGGGATCTCCTCTGGGAGATCGCTAAACAACCCCATTCTGGCTTTTCTAGGAATATTTTGTCCAGTCACTGAGTAAATCAGGTTGAACACAACAAGACCACCAGACATGGTACATTTCACCTTCCTTTGTGGCTTTTGCGTCAGGGTGCCATTCGTGCATCTAATCTTAGGGATTTCTGTTCTGCGGACTCGGGTGTTAGATTACAGGCTAACATGGTGCCCCGTGTATCTTTTAGCATGTAGAAGGAGGCTTGGGACCAGCTAAGATTTTTTTCTGCCCTAGTCATCAGACAGAGATTCAGTTCCAGCCGGGTGGAGTCTATTTTGTCTCTACAGTCTAAATTTGGGTTTTGTTTGTGTCGGGTCAGTAGTTCAGACAACACTTTTTCTCTATTGTGGATAAGAGCGTTTGAGTTTTTCTTGAGATGAGATGCTATTTTAATCAGGTAACCTCTGATTGTGGCTTTGTGGGCCGCCCAGTTGACCACCGATGAGGTGTCTTCCAGTTTGTTTGAGGCAAAATATTCCTTAAGGTGTTGTTCTATATCAAAACAGACTGACAAATTACTCAAGAGTGATTCATTCAGTCTCCAAGTGGCAGGACCCCTATGTAATTGTAAAGAGTCACACGATGTCCACAGCAAAGACTGGTCTGACCATGTCACGTCTACTATCTTACTTGTCCGGAAGAGGGACACCATTTCAGGATTGGTAAAAAAGTTATCATTATGGGGTAATGTCTGGCAGTGGTCGATGGTTTTCTTGTCTTACCAAATATAAAGTCTAGGGCTACATTGGAATCCCTTGCTAAGAGTACCACCCCCTTCATGTCAGGGGACACAGCATGAAGCAAAGTTCTAAAGAAGGGAAGTTGACCTGCGTTAGGAGCATAGTAGGAGAGCAGTGAAACTTGGGAGCCCTCCAGATGCCCTACCAGCATTAGATAGAGTCCCTCTGGATCGCAGATCTTCTTTTCCAGTGAGAAGGAGACTCGCTTGGAGAAGCAGATCGCCACACCCCCATCTTCCCCGGGCCATTTGCCCGGTAGAAGTGGGGGTAATAATGGTGTAAAAATTTTGGGTTGTATGTTGGCGGAAAGTGTGTCTCTTGAAGGAGGAGAACATCTGCCCATAGAGATTTATAGTGTTGGAAGGCCATCCTCCCTTTTATCGGAGAATTTAGCCCCTTAAAATTGTGGGTGACAAATTTGAAGGGGACCCCTGTAGCATTGTCTGCCATGGTGCACAAAGGAAGTAGAAGGATCACTCACCAACCTCCTCAAAACTGACGGTCACCCTTCCTGGTTCTGAGTGTTGTTCAGCAGCTGAAGCCTCCGTTCCGAGGGGACCCAGAGCAAAGGGTAAAGGGGGAAAGGTTAAGCGAAAAAAATGAAAAAGTAGATTTGCAAGAGAAACAAAACAAAAAAAACAAGAGTTTTTCAGAAGAATTCTTATGGTAAAACTGTCCTGCAAATAAGAAATCAATGTATATTATGCAATATTAGTAGTATTATACTAATAGTAATAGTAATTTCAATGAAACATATTCCAAACGCGTGTTCCCCCTAGAGCTCTTAAAGCTGCCGACGTACAGCTACGGCGGTTTGCGCAGCCGTGCCAACCTTCCACAGTATAACTGCGGTGGCTGGTCAGCAAGCGGTTATTTCATTTTTTTTTTTTTTTACATACTGTCCACAGTCAGTCTTTCTGGTCACTGCCACACTATTCATATGATGATGCTGTGCAACATTGGTGACAGTATGTAAAAATAAAAAAACTAATTTGAAAAAAAAATTTTTTTAATTTCTTAATTTTTACCAAAAATTGTGACAAAAAGTTACTTGAAAAAACTCACTATGCCTCTTACTAAATACCTTGCACTGTGTACTTTCCAAAAAGGGGTCATTTGGGGGATATTTGTACTGTCCTGGCATTTTCTGGTCTCAAGATAGGAGATCAGTACATCATCTTTCATTCATATATATATATATATTTATTTTGGCCAAAGAAATGTAGCAACATACAGTTTACATTTAGGAAGAAGGAATATTTTTTTGCAAAATTTTATAACAGAAACTTAGAAAAGCACGTGTTTTTTTTTTTCAAAATTGTTGGCCTTTTTTTGTTCATTTAGCAAAAAAAAAAAAACCCAGTGGTGATTAAATACCACCAAAAGAAAGTTTTAATTGTGTGAAAAAAATGACAAAAATGTAATATGGGTACAATGTTGCACGACTGCGCATTTGTCATTCAAAGTACGGACTGTGCTAAAAGCTGAAAACTGGCCTGGGCAGGAAGGGGGTAAAAGTGCCCTGTATTAAAGTGGTTAAAGCATGGTGCAAAGGTTCTCTTTGATCATTCATGTTTACAAAAAAAAACAGAAAAAAAACAAGAAGGGCCATTTTACATAGTGTCTTTGTGGGCCAATTACTTTTGAGAAACATTGAATAATCATATGGACATGCTGAAAGCAAAATCAGAGGCAAGGTGAGAGTAGTATATTGTAAAAAAACATAAACCCCTGACTGATAGCTGTCCAGCTCACAGCTATACCTTCTGTGAATGGGCAGAAGGCAGGGAGAGACAGGCTTAGCAGTTCTAGCAATAGGTAATCTCAGCAATAGAATACTCTGGCAGCACATACTTGCCCGTAGAGCTGATTTTTTTTTTACTTTTACAGTTTGCATGGCTTACATACAGCAGCAGCACCCCAATCTGACTCTTTGCAGTTTGAAAAAGAGAATTTTTCAGGTAGTTTTAGCAGTGACATGCTTTTTCATCAAATGTGTAAAATTGGCCAGCAGCAGGACATTTTTAATTATGAAGAATTTACTAAAATGTACTAGAAAAAAAAAGTGCAGGCAGGTGTTTTACTACAAAAATTAAGAGAGCACATATGACATGGATTATTAAATTGGGCAGCAACAGGGCAAGACCCAAATTTAGGAGAGACAAAAGACACAAGCTGGAGCTCTACTACAAGAATTAAGATAAGGCAGCGGACACAGCAGGGCAGTTTGAATTAGTAATAACAGGAATAACTGACATATGTCTAACTTTTCTTTTATCCTTAGGGATAGGTGGTTACAGTAAATATGTGTGATATGATGTGAGGTGATTTAAATACACACTTATTTGTACTTATTTTATTTTTCTAATGATGCAGTAGCATTTTGCAAACACAAAGCAGCTTCAAAAACAGATGGTCAGTAAAAAGTGAACGCTGTGCTTTGAGCGCCCCAAGCTAAAAAATAGGTAATTTCAACAAAAAAACCCAGACTATTACCCAAACACTAACTTTTTAGATAGAAACATAGCTGCAAACAAAAGGGAGTTTTAGCCTAATATAAAGAACCTAGCAACATAAAACCTTAAAGAATATTCCTCCAAAATAAATGAAACCCTCCAAAAAACACCCACTGAAAAAGGGCATTTTTTAAAAGGAAGCCTTGCAGCTATAGATGATAAAGCAGCTAACAGTAAGCACTGACTTTAACCCCCCCCCCCCCCCCCCTGCCCTCTAATAACAATAACCAAAAAAAGCAGCAAGTGGGCTAATTGCCCAAAGAACTAGCATTCAGAATATTATTAAAAACAGTGGTCCCGATGACCCTATACCAAATGACTAAGATTAGAAATATTTTGTTAAATTGCATGACTTCCGGTGTCCGGGCTTTGATATGTTTTCCTTTATTATCTATTTTCGTTTTTCACCAGCCACAGCCTTACCAATTTTTTATCTATTAGTATTATTGCTACAAGTAATCATCTCATTTTTCATACAAATTTATTATTATTGTTTATTTGTATACTTCCTGAGAAGCACTTTTGCATTTAACACTTATTGAGACGCACATTTGTATATATTGTTTTATTACCTTTATTGCATTATTACCTGCCAGCGCAGCACCACCAATGCACTAACCATCGCACCACATTAGCCACGGATTAGCTAACCGGCACTTGCAGCAGTCAGTCCCTTTCCATTCGGTTTTTAAGTGATAGCATGGGAGCATTACCTGTTTTTATCTATACTTAGTATCCTATTCACTCTCGCCGCAGTTATAGATATATTCACAGTGGCGGAATTATAGGGGTCGCTGAGGTTGCCATGGCGACCGGGCCCCTTGCTGCAGGGGGCCCTTGAGGGCCCCCTGTATACAGTACTTTGATAGGGGGAGCGGAGACAAGCTCCCCGTCCTAAGCCGAACTGTATTCGGCACTGTGCAGGGAGCTGCTCACATTGATTACAAAGTGAAAGCACAGTGCTGTGCTCTTTGTCTCCCCCTACAGTGCAGTACCCGGCAGGAAGAGATAAGGTAAAGGTCTGCCGTTTTTTATCTACTGTATGTGTGTTTATGTGTGTGTGTGAGCATGTATGTATATGTGCATGTGTGTGTGTGTGTGTGAGCATGTATGTATATGTGCATGTGTGTGTGTGTGAGCATGTATGTATATGTGCATGTGTGTGTGTGTGTGAGCATGTATGTATATGTGCATGTGTGTGTGTGTGAGCATGTATGTATATGTGCATGTGTGCGTGAGCATGTATGTATATGTGCATGTGTGTGTGTGTGAGCATGTATGTATATGTGCATGTATGTATATGTGTGTGTGTGGGAGCATGTATGTATATGTGTGTGTGTGGGAGCATGTATGTATATGTGCATGTGTGTGAGCATGTATGTGCATGTGTGTGAGCATGTATCTATATGTGCATGTGTGTGTGTGAGCATGTATGTATATGTGCATGTGTGTGTGTGAGCATGTATGTATATGTGCATGTGTGTGAGCATGTATGTGCATGTGTGTGAGCATGTATGTATATGTGTGTATGTATGTGTATTCAGTGGCGGTGCGTCCATAGGGGCGCTGCCCCCTCTCTCCAGGCACCCCTCTATCACAAATAGATAGATTCATGCATAGTGTGAATCTATCTATGGCCACCACTGTCCCCCCTATTCAGACGCTGGCCCCTTTTTGGATGCCGGGCGCCTGAATTACACCGGCGGGGGTGTTTTTAAAGCACTAAATAGGCTTCAAAATAGGTGAACTGTGAGTGCCATGCTTGGCGATCACAGTCTACCGAGGTGTGTTAGAAAAGCGAATAAATATTTGCTTTCCTAACACTGAACCGCCTCTCCACCAATCAGGTGCTCAGGTCTGTTACCCGTCACCTGATTGGCTGAAACGACAGGTGCCGCTATTGGATGCCTATCAGGAGGAGAGGATGGGAGGAGACGCATGGAGGACCCTGCTCGTCGCCGTCACCCGCTGCCCCACCGAGACAGGGTAAGTGCCGGGAAGACTGCGAGCGGGCAGGGGGGTCACAGTGGCAGCAATTGATGGGCACAGTGACTGCGTTTGATGGGCACAGTGGCTGCGTTTCAGGGCACAGTGGCTGCGTTTGATGGGCACAGTGGCTGCATTTGATGGGCACAGTGGCTGCGTTTCAGGGCACAGTGGCTGCATTTGATGGGCACAGTGGCTGCGTTTGATGGGCACAGTGACTGTGTTTGAGGGCACAGGGGTGACAATTGATGGGCACAGTGGCTGCGTTTGATGGGCACAGGGGTTGCAATTGATGGGCACAGTGGCTGCGTTTGATGGGTACAGTGGCTGCATTTGATGGGCACAGTGGCTGCGTTTGATGGGCATAGTGGCTGCGTTTGATGGGCACAGTGGCTGCGTTTGAGGGCACAGGGGTTGCAATTGATGGGCACAGTGGCTGCGTTTGATGGGCACAGTGGCTGCATTTGATGGGCACAGTGGCTGCGTTTGGGGGCACAGGGGTTGCAATTGATGGGCACAGTGGCTGCGTTTGATGGGCAAAGTGGCTGCATATGATGGGTACAGTGGTGGCAATTGATGTGCACAGTGGCTGCGTTTGATGGGCACAGTGGCTGCATATGATGGGTACAGTGGTGGCAATTGATGTGCACAGTGAGGCTGCAATTGATGCGTTTTTTTTTTTTTAAAGAATTTTTCAGTTTGCTTGCGCCCCCCAAAAAATTTTGAGCACCATCTGCCACTGGTTTATGTGTGTGTGCATTTATGTATATATATACAGTATGTGTGTATTTATATATATATAGATATATATATATATATATATATATATATATATATGTGTGTGTGTGTGTGTGTGTGTATTTATGTATGTGTGTGTGTGTGTGTATGTATGTGTGTTTACATGTATATATGCACATTTTATGTATGCGCTTTTAATCCTGACCCCCTATATGTGCCCCATTAGATCCGATTTTTTTTTTTTGCTTGTTCATAGTACCAGCAAAAAAAAATGCTGTTCCTCTGAAAAGTGATCCATGCTCAAATCGCTTTTCAGAGGCATTTGACAGCCGGTAAAGAGGCAATATGTTGCCTCCTGACCGCCTGTTTTAACCCCTTAAATGCATCATCACTATGCTGCAACTGCATGCAATGCACACAGTTGCAGGGTGGTTGCAGTGCAGCCACTTCAAGGGTGCCCTGACTGGAAAAAGATTGAGAAACACCGACATAGAGGAACCCATCTCTCCATTTTCCTCCTGCAGCCCATGAATGCCTGTGGGAGGGAGAGGAGGAGAAGCGGGGGGGGGGGAGAAAACGATTCCTTTACATGCAGCCACCCACTTGCGACCGGGCCCTGGTGTTCCGCCATCGGGCTCGGAGAAAAGAGCCCTGTCAGGGGGGCCCTCCATGGTTTCTTGCATCGGGGCCCTGAAGATTGTAGTTACGCCTCTGTATATTCACATTTGTTGAACAAAGAATGGTTAATTTGGATGAAGTGTTCAGTGTTGAAAACAGTAAGAAAAATGGAGATGTAGAAAGCCTTAAGAGGAAACTAGTCCATAATATGGAAAAAAAAGGTCAGCCTGTGGTGGGATATTACCACATTCGACAGATAAATCAGAGAGAATTTAGTGCCAAGGAGGCTCAGATGGGAGGTCCCACTCAATGACAGACTCATTGACCAGGAGTCCATAGATGAATGGTTTAAATTCTTTAATGATAAGGAATTGGATCTATTAAAATTTCTCTTGAAAAGAAAACAAAGAAAAATCAGAAAGATCGATCAAACTATAGGAGAGCTCAAAGAGCAATTAAAAGCCCATAAAGACACAGCAGAGTTCATGGCACTTACAGCTCAATTGACTAAAGACCTAACTAAAAAAGATAGAGAGGAGCGACGAAGAACAAGCAAAACATACTTAAGAGACATCAATGACTATAAAATAGATCAAGTATTCAATTGGCAGAGCCAAGTGGGAAACACTGATCCTATTTCCTCATATTCAACACCAGAAAAATCGATCAGAGTTTACCCACAATATGCTAATAGAACTCCACAATATACAAGTCATCCAAGACCATATCAAGAAAATCGCCATAGAAAACCGGCAGTATATAGGACACAATGGGACACCCTGAGACCCAAGGGGTACGATGAAGGTTATAGAAACCAGAATAATCACACCCCGAGACATCAGAGATATGATGAAAGCAACAGAAATCAGAGAAATAAGACTCCTTACAACACTTGGAGAAGGCCCCCATATTGGGACTGCACCCCTCAAAATACATGGAAGAAACAACAACATTGGAAAAACAATAGAAGACTAAATAATAATTGGAATAGACCACATCAGGGACCAATAGACAATAGGGGCCTACCACATGACATGTACAGATACCAAGAGAGGAGCCCCGTACCTAACTACAATAATGGACCAAGGGAAAGAAGAGGCCCACTTCAGGAATTGTACAGATCGCATGAAAGGAGCCCAATTCCTACGTACAATTATTATGCCCCCTTAGAGACCAACATGGAGATGATAGACAAGAGAGATACCACTATGATAACTATTTTGAACCAGAATCTAACTGGTCTTTTTTAGGAAGAGGAGCAGAGAACCATCCACTCAGAAGGACAGAAGAAACAAGAGGAGCAAGAAGAAGGACATAAAGAAAAGACGGTGCAGAGCAGGAAAGAGAAAACAAAAGAAAAAGAGAATAATTGGAGAAGGGATCTTATATCTTAGTAATAAACCTTTGACACAAGAAGAGATAGGGGTATTGGATAAAGGGTTGAAATCTGCACCCATTAAAAATCTCAAAAAATTTCAAACCTATATAGGAATACAAAAGTACATCAGAAAGCTTAACATCAAAAAATATATTTTGGGTAATCCCATAAAACAAGAATCACAACATCCACAGGCAGATGGAGGAATTGTACATAGTCAATTAAGGAATAATTCCATCTTTAATCCCACCGTAAATGACAATAAACACATTGAGGTTTATTGTAGTGTGATTCTTCTCCACAAATTACCCCTGATGAAGGGACGGCCTGTATAGTCCCGAAACGCGTAGGGCCGTGTGGAAGATTTCATAAACCTCATGACTACTTCACACCATTGTTTTTAATTATTCTAGTGTTATATATTTTTCTATATTATATGTTTATATCTTCTGTTGCTTTTGTATTATTCTATTTTTTTTACTTAATAATTTTGCTTTTTTAACTACTTGGTTGCCTTTAAAGTCCCATTCACGCTCCTGGGGGTATTTTTATTCACTTTAAAATTCAATAAAGAGCTAGAAAAAGTAGTACATCTAGGTCTTAAGAGGAATATACTGGAGAAAAAAGAGGCAAAGTATTTAATACCAGAAACGTGCAGGACACCGATAATTTATTTGATACCAAAAATACATAAAGATAAGGACCATCCACCCCCCAGACCCATAGTGAATGGTATAGAATTGATAACAGCAAGGATGGGTCAATATATTGATAAGTATCTACAGTCGGAAGTACAAAACACCAGGGCATACCTAAGAGACACCAAACATATGTTACAATTACTAGAAGATATAAAAGTTGAAGATGGACTCTTGATCATGGCAACGGCGGATGTCTCATCATTATATACCATCGTACATCATCACCAGGCATGTGAGGCCGCTAAATAGGGACTTAGGGTTCATACCATGTATACAAAGGAAATATTTTATTAAAAGCCTAGATTTCTGTCTAAGAAATAGCTACTTTTGGTATCATCATAAATATTACCAACAGAAGACTGGAGTAGCCATGGGAGCCAAATTTGCCCCCAGCGTGGCAGTCTTGTTTATGGCCCAATGGGAGGAAGAATCTATTTATGAAAATATGCTGACAGAACCTATTTTTTACAAAAGATATATCGACAACATATTTATTCTTTGGAAGCGAGACCAGAATCAATTACAACAGTTTCTTGAATGTTTGAATATCAAGGATAGAAATATAAAATTATTTTGGGAAATTAGTGCTACAAGGATTCTCTTTCTAGACCTGGAAATTCTACAAGAGAGTAGCGAGATGATCACCAAGACACATTTTAAAAACATTGACCGGAATAGTTATCTCCCATTACAAATTTGCCACCATAACAATTGGCTCTACAATATACTGAAAGGCCAGCTGATGAGACTGAGGCGCAATTGCACCAGGACAGGCGATTATACAGAACAAGCTAATAAAATGGGTCACTGATTCATAAATAAGGGGTACGATAAAGAATTCATAGAAGGAAAAATAACAGAAGTAGCCCAAATGGATAGAATGGCATTAGTTACAAGAAAAACAAGCAACCAGATCAACAATTTGACCAAGTACCCATCATCCTGGACTATAATGTACACTACAGTACAAAAAAATAGAGAGGATTATACAGCGTCACTGGCACATATTGCAGACAGATCGGCACCTCCTATCCATACTACCCAACAAACCCAAATTACTTTACAAAAGAGCCCCCACGATTCGAGATAAAGGTGTTAAAAAATATTGTGGACCCCCCAAAAAAGGTTTTACTTTCTTTACGGGAAAAGGTTTGTATCCATGCAAGAGATGCTATGTGTGTACAAGTACCAAATACCCTAACAAATAAAAGTTTCGTTTCAAATCAACCAGCATAGGCATCATGTATGACATCAACGAGTTCATTTGTTGCAACACAGAAAGGGCTGTCTATGCCCTTGAATGTAGCTGTGGATTATATATAGGATGCACGAAGAGACCTTTAAGAGTTTGTATTTAAGAGCATGTTCAGAATATACAAAAGGGATACGACAAACATAGTGTGTCTAAACACTTTTCTAAAGTTCACAATAGGGAACTAAAATCTAAAATTTTGGGGAATTGTACCTTTTATAAGGCACTGGTGGGGGAATTCATAAAATCAGGACCCTTAGTCAATTAGAATCCAAATGGATCTTCCAGATGGATACCCTCACACGTCACTGATTAAATATAGAATTTGATTTAAATTGCTTTATCAATGATTTCTGACCCCTTATCCTCCGTATTTTTCTTCTCTAGTTATCTCTGTGTCTACCAGTTTTTACCTTTAGGCTCCAACCCTCAAGTTTTATACTCTGCTACCCTATATACATTGGATTCTACTTCTCTCCAAAAAGCTTTTAATAAAAAATTTCCATTGTATACATGGTAGTGTGGTATGAACCCTAAGTCCCCATTTAGTGGCATCACATGCCTGGTGATGATGTACATGGGTAAAAGATAGATACCCACATTCCTGAGGATCCTGAGGAGCAGAGCAGAGCGCACAAGCTGAGCGCTAAATGCCGATTGCCGAATACTGTAGACCGGCCGATCCGCTCTACGACCTCTCCATGTTGGCTTGGTAATAGTACCAGCATCCAGAGCAGCACACAGCTGAAAGTACGGAAATTGACACATTGCCACACATCGCTAAGGCTCTTACCTGGTCCATAGCCTGTCACAGCCTCTCTCCACTGACCAGCTGGAGGAGGGGAGTAGCTGGACAGGAGATCCCTTGAGACAGCTGGGGCTAGACAAGTATGAGGCTTCCCTAGAGCCGGGACCGACCGAGGGAACACAGTTTGGATGACGCAGTGAGGGGGAAGAGACCCAAAAAGCGAATCATTGCTGCAGGATACATATAAAGGCAGCAAAAACTTGGATCAAGGTGAGATCTATAACTTTACATATAGATAACATGCAGTGACTGTAATATGCCACCTAAAGGGTCTCAAGAGTAGGGATGAGCTTCGAGTTCGAGTCGAACTCATGTTCTACTCGAACATTGGCTGTTCGCAAGTTCGCCGAACAGCGAACAATTTGGGGTGTTCGCGGCAAATTCGAATGCCGCGGAACACCTTTTAAAAGTCTATGGGAGAAATCAAAAGTGCTAATTTTAAAGGCTTATATGCAAGTTATTGTCATAAAAAGTGTTTGGGGACCTGGGTCCTGCCCCAGGGGACATGGATCAATGCAAAAAAAAGTTTTAAAAACGGACGTTTTTTCAGGAGCAGTGATTTTATTAATGCTTAAAGTCAAACAATAAAAGTGTAATATCCCTTTAAATTTCGTACCTGGGGGGTGTCTATAGTATGCCTGTAAAGGGGCGCATGTTTCCTGTGTTTAGAACAGTCTGACAGCAAAATGACATTTGGAAGGAAAAAACTCATTTAAAACTACCCGCGGCTATTGCATTGCCGACAATACACATAGAAGTTCATTGATAAAAACGGCATGGGAATTCCCCACAGGGGAACCCCGAACCAAAATAATAAAAAAAAAATGATGTGGGGGTCCCCCTAAATTCCATACAAGGCCCTTCAGTTCTGGTATGGATATTAAGGGGAACCCCAGCCAAAATTTTAAAAAAAAATTGACGTGGGGTTCCCCCTAAATTCCATACCAGACCCTTCAGGTCTGGTATGGATTTTAAGGGGAACCCCGCGCCAAAAAAAAAAAAAAAACGGCGTGGGGTCCCCCTAAAAATCCATACCAGACCCTTATCCGAGCACGCAACCTGGCAGGCCGCAGGAAAAGAGGGGGGGACGAGAGTGCGGCCCCCCCCCTCCTGAACCGTACCAGGCCACATGCCCTCAACATTGGGAGGGTGCTTTGGGGTAGCCCCCCAAAACACCTTGTCCCCATGTTGATGAAGACAAGGGCCTCATCCCCACAACCGTGGCCGGTGGTTGTGGGGGTCTGCGGGCGGGGGGCTTATCGGAATCTGGAAGCCCCCTTTAACAAGGGGACCCCCAGATCCCGGCCCCCCCCTGTGTGAAATGGTAAGGGGGTACTTACCCCTACCATTTCACTAAAAAACTGTCAAAAATGTTAAAAATGACAAGAGACAGTTTTTGACAATTCCTTTATTTAAATGCTTCTTCTTTCTTCCTTCATCTTCTTCTTCTTCTGGTTCTTCTGGCTCTTCTGGTTCTTCCTCCGGCGTTCTCGTCCAGCATCTCCTCCGCGGCGTCTTCTATCTTCTTCTCCTCGGGCCGCTCCGCACCCATGGCATGAGGGGGGAGGCTCCCGCTCTTCTCTTCATCTTCTTCTTCATCTTCATCTTCTTCTTCATCTTCTTCTTCTTCTTCTTCTTCTTCTCTTCTTCATCTCTTCTCCCTTCTTCATTTCTTCTGCGGGCCGCTCCGCATCCATGCATGGAGGGAGGCTCCCGCTGTGTGACGGCGTCTCTTCGTCTGACGGTTCTTAAATAACGGGGGGCGGGGCCACCCGGTGACCCCGCCCCCCTCTGACGCACGGGACATGACGGGACTTCCCTGTGGCATTCCCCGTGACGTCACAGGGAAGTCCCGTCAATTCACCGTGCGTCAGAGGGGGGCGGGGTCACCGGATGGCCCCGCCCCCCGTTATTTAAGAACCGTCAGACGAAGAGACGCCGTCACACAGCGGGAGCCTCCCTCCATGCATGGATGCGGAGCGGCCCGCAGAAGAAATGAAGAAGGAAGAAGAGATGAAGAAGAGAAGAAGAAGAAGAAGAAGAAGAAGATGAAGAAGAAGATGAAGATGAAGAAGAAGATGAAGAGAAGAGCGGGAGCCTCCCCCCTCATGCCATGGGTGCGGAGCGGCCCGAGGAGAAGAAGATAGAAGACGCCGCGGAGGAGATGCTGGACGAGAACGCCGGAGGAAGAACCAGAAGAGCCAGAAGAACCAGAAGAAGAAGAAGATGAAGGAAGAAAGAAGAAGCATTTAAATAAAGGAATTGTCAAAAACTGTCTCTTGTCATTTTTAACATTTTTGACAGTTTTTTAGTGAAATGGTAGGGGTAAGTACCCCCTTACCATTTCACACAGGGGGGGGGCCGGGATCTGGGGGTCCCCTTGTTAAAGGGGGCTTCCAGATTCCGATAAGCCCCCCGCCCGCAGACCCCCACAACCACCGGCCACGGTTGTGGGGATGAGGCCCTTGTCTTCATCAACATGGGGACAAGGTGCTTTGGGGGGCTACCCCAAAGCACCCTCCCAATGTTGAGGGCATGTGGCCTGGTATGGTTCAGGAGGGGGGGGGGCCGCACTCTCGTCCCCCCCTCTTTTCCTGCGGCCTGCCAGGTTGCGTGCTCGGATAAGGGTCTGGTATGGATTTTTAGGGGGACCCCACGCCGTTTTTTTTTTTTTTTTTTGGGCGCGGGGTTCCCCTTAAAATCCATACCAGACCTGAAGGGTCTGGTATGGAATTTAGGGGGAACCCCACGTCAATTTTTTTTTAAAATTTTGGCTGGGGTTCCCCTTAATATCCATACCAGACCTGAAGGGCCTTGTATGGAATTTAGGGGGACTCCCACATCATTTTTTTTTTTTAATTTTGGTTCGGGGTTGCCCTGTGGGGAATTCCCATGCCGTTTTTATCAATGAACTTCTATGTGTATTGTCGGCAATGCAATAGCCGCGGTAGTTTTAAATGAGTTTTTTCCTTCAAAATGTCATTTTGCTGTCAGACTGTTCTAAACACGGGAAACATGCGCCCCTTTACAGGCATACTATAGACACCCCCCAGGTACGAAATTTAAAGGGATATTACACTTTTATTGTTTGACTTTAAGCATTATTAAAATCACTGCTCCTGAAAAAACGGCCGTTTTTAAAACTTTTTTTTGCATTGATCCATGTCCCCTGGGGCAGGACCCAGGTCCCCAAACACTTTTATTGACAATAACTTGCATATTAGCCTTTAAAATTAGCACTTTTGATTATTCATGTTCGTGTCCCATAGACTTTAACGGTGTTCGCATGTTCGAACGAATTTTTTTCCTGTTCGCATGTTCTGGTGCGAACCGAACAGGGGGGTGTTCGGCTCATCCCTACTCAAGAGCACAAAAGAGACAGAAGCCAGGGATCAGCATAGTAACTCCCAGTGCTGCACAGCGATATTTCAAGCACCAGAGGATCCTCCTGAGTTCTGACTCCAGCCCATTCTGATCAAGTTTTTTTTAACTTTTTAAACTTTTTTTAAACTTTTAGAACTTTTTTACTTTTCTTTTTTACCCCAGCCATGTCCAATAACGATGGTAAATACTCCTCCACTGAGCGGGCGATTAAATGGTGGAGCAGCAGAACCCCAGGACACCATTCACATACTACTATGCTACAGACCACCGGCACCAAAGACACACTTCCTCACACCCTTTATTGAATTCATCTCTACACACATCTTGAAAACCAAAAATTTCCTGCTACTTGGGGACTTTAACCTATGGGAAAACTCCTCCCTCCTCATTGCCACTGCTTGCATCAACTAACTGTAAGCACTAGGTCTGCAGCAACTGATAAATGCTACCACGTATGTTTCGAGCCATACCCTCGACCTCATCTTCAAACAAAATACTTGATAACATGCCACTGCCATGGACTGATCGCCACATTATCAAATTTAAAATAAACATAATTTATCAAAAACCAACACACTCAACAACAATACACTGGACAAGATCACAGAAGAAATTATACTCACAACTCTTCAAAACTATACTATCCAACAAAATAGCGGTGTTAACCAAAAACAACTCAACTGAAGACACACTCAATTCCCTTAACACAGCACTATTACAGACAGCAGACATAGTTGCACCAATACGCAGAGCACCTACCGCAAAAACAATGCGGGCTGGTTTAATGACTCTCTTACATCACTGAAACAAGAACGCAGAAGAGCTGAAGGAGCCTGGAGAAGGAACTCAACAATGGAAAATCACACAAATTACAAATCACTCACCACAAAATATCATAAAGCCATATTCATAGCAAAAAAAGAATATTTCTCCAAAATATCTCAAAAGCCATAAACCGCCCTCGCGCACTTTTCAAACTTGTCACCCAGACTATGAACCCCACCTGTTTAAAGCATCCAGCGAACGAAACACAAGAATTCTGCAATGAGTTATCTGATTTTTTCACTGACAAAATCGCAAACATTCGGGAAATAATTCAGCAGAGCATAGTAAGCAACCTCACTCGGCCAGAGCAAGAAGAGAAAAACCACACAACCATTACCATTGACACCACCAAAACCATCATTAGAAAACCTCTGAGACAGTACATCGCTAAACAACATTATTCCCACAAAACTTCTGAAAGAATGTACCGACATTTTGGCACCCATCATAACACACCTCATAAACCAGTCATTTAAAGAAGGAATGTTTCCGACCTCCCTCAAGCAAGGCACAATAAAACCCCTCCTAAAGAAGCCTAACCTCGATCCCAAAGACCCAAACAACCGCAGACCTGTCACGACCCTCAATACTTTCTCCAAGATCATTGAGAAAGCAGTAGTACAACAGCTATTTGGACACCCACAAACTCCTGGACCCATTACAATCTGGCTTCCGCCCTGGCCACAGGACAGAAACTGCACTCCTCAAAATCTGGGATGACACCCTCGAAGCAGCAGATGAAGGAGAATTATGTCTCCTGGTGCGACTGGACCTCAGTGCAGCTTTCGACACAGTTGACCACAAAATCCTGCTCACTCGTCTCACAGAAGTAGCCGGAATTGCAGATTCAGACCTACCCTGGTTCGCATCCTTCCTAGAGAACCGATCCCAGAAAGTGAAACTAGGAGCTTTCACTTCTTAAGCACGTAAAATTACATGTGGGGTCCCTCAAGTATCACCCTTGTCGCCCATGCTCTTTAACATCTATCTCCGCCCACTCCAAAATCATCAGCAACAAGGACCTGCTTTATCACTCCTACGCTTATGACATTCAACTCTACCTATGCATCACCAACAAAAAAAGGCCGATATCATGCATTGGAAAACTGTCTCTCATTGATCGACGATTGGATGACAGAGAGCTCTCTCAAACTCAATGGACCTAAAACAGAACTCCTTTTCCTCCATGCAAACCGAAACAAAAAACCCGGGCACAATGTTCATACCACTCACCATCCTTGGACAGCCCATCACCCCCAGCACTAAAGCCAAAAGTCTCTGAGTCTTTTTCGACTCAGACATGACAATGGATGCACAAATAGGATCAGTAGTCAGCGGATCCCACTACCTTCTTCGCCTATTGCATAGACTCACCCCCTTCATCCTGGAAGGAGATACAGCAGCAGTAGTTGGAACAATTATTAATTCCCGACTCGACTATGTAAATCCCCAAATACCAAATTTCACGTCTACAAGTAGTTCAGAACACAACAGCCAGACTGGTAACTGGGAAAAAACCCTGGGAATCAATCACCCCATCCCTGAGGACTCTCCATTGGCTACCCGTGAAGGACCGGGTTACATTCAAGACCCTCTGCCTCACTCACAAATGTACACAAGGAAAAGCCCCGCATTACCTCTGCGACAAAATAAAGCACTACACGCCAGGTCTCACTCTCCGGTCAACTAACCAGAACCTCCTCCACATCCCCAAGACCCGTTAGAAATCAAAAGGCGAGCGAAGGTTCGCAGTCCATGGACCTCGGTTATGGAATGCTCTATCTGATACCAGCCGAGACACACAAACACAGGGGAGGATTGCGCCATTGCTTCAGGAGCTTCGAGGGAGACGGCTGTCCCCTCATTTTCTTATCCCTCCAGCTTTCCTGGAAGCATTGGACATCCATAGTCAGCAGTACTTAGTACTCTTTACTTGAGCAGGCTTTAACTATACACACAGTGATAGACTGTGTATGTTTCTGTCTGGCCCCTTACTATATGGTCACTATTTACTACTGTATATTCCTTCAGAACCTATCATCAGAATAATTTTAAATTCGACTAGTGCTGTTTTGAAGTCAAACGTTGGATCCCACATTACATAGGATAACCGTGAACCTTCAAGCACCAACCTGATGACAAGGTATCATTGCTTTCCCCTTTCTGTTTACCCCTTAATTTCCTCTGTGGGACATGGGGAATCGTATGTCCATGGGGACTCACTGGAACCTCTCTTATTGCTCCCCTATAGGCATATATATATATATATATATACTTTTTGGTATACTACTAGATGTTCTAGTGCCAGTAGCGATTACTTTATATATTATGTATGTATGCACCGTTTGAGCAAATACATTCCATATTTAAAGCCAAAAAACATCTACTTATCCATTATATATATACAGTGGGGACAGAAAGTATTCCGACCCCCTTACATTTTTCAATCTTTGTTATATTGCAGCCATTTGCTAAAATCATTTAAGTTCATTTTTTTCCTCATTAATGTACACACAGCATCCCATATTGACAGAAAAACACAGAATTGTTGACATTTTTGCAGATTTGTTAAAAAAGAAAAACTGAAATATCACATGGTCCTAAGTATTCAGACCCTTTGCTGTGGCACTCACATATTTAACTCAGGTGCTGATCATCCTTGAGATGGTTCTACACCTTCATTTGAGTCCAGCTGTGTTTGATTATACTGATTGGACTCTATTAGGAAAGCCACACACCTGTCTATATAAGACCTTACAGCTCACAGTGCATGTCAGAGCAAATGAGAATCATGAGGTCAAAGGAACTGCCTGAAGAGCTCAGAGACAGAATTGTGGCAAGGCACAGATCTGGCCAAGGTTACAAAAAAATTTCTGCTGCACTTAAGGTTCCTTAGAGCAAAGTGGCCTCCATAATTCTTAAATGGAAGATGTTTGGGACGACCAGAACACTTCCTAGAGCTGGCCGTCCGGCCAAACTGAGCAATCGGGGGAGAAGAGCCTTGGTGAGAGAGGTAAAGAAGAACCCAAAGATCACTGTGGCTGAGTTCCAGAGATGCAGTCGGGAGATGGGAGAAAGTTGTAGAAAGTCAACCATCACTGCAGCCCTCCACCAGTCAGGGCTTTATGGCAGAGTGGCCCGACGGAAGCCTCTCCTCAGTGCAAGACACATGAAAGCCCGCATGGAGTTTGCTAAAAAACACCTGAAGGACTCCAAGATGGTGAGAAATAAGATTCTCTGGTCTGATGAGACCAAGATAGAACTTTTTGGCCTTAATTCTATGTGGTATGTGTGGAGAAAACCAGGCACTGCTCATCACCTGACCAATACAGTCCCAACAGTTAAGTATGGTGGTGGCAGCATCATGCTGTGGGGGTGTTTTTCAGCTGTAAGGACAGGACGACTGGTTGCAATCGAGGGAAAGATGAATGCAGCCAAGTTCAGGGATATCCTGGACGAAAACCTTCTCCAGAGTGCTCAGACTTCAGACTGGGCCGAAGGTTTACCTTTCAACAAGACAATGACCCTAAGCACACAGCTAAAATAATAAAGGAGTGGCTTCGCAACAACTCCGTGACTGTTCTTGAATGGCCCAGCCAGAGTCCTGACTTAAACCCAATTGAGCATCTCTGGAGAGACCTTTGCTAAAATCTCCAGAGTGCTCAGGACTTCAATTTAAGGGGGGGGGGGCTGAATAGTTTCCATCTCCAATATATATATATATTTTTTTTTTTCTAGCTACCTTGTGTGTCTCCATATTCCGGCACATGAGTTGGTTGCGACCAGATTGGGGTATCTTAGGGAGTAGCGCTGCAGCTCTGAAGTCTGTGGTACAAGTGAGTCTCATTGATATACAAGGATTTTACCTAGATTACTTGTATCAATTAAATGTAATATGTGTATTTTAATCAAGATATGTTTCTGTATTTGAATAGATATTTCAAGCTCCTGAAGAAGCGACTATGATAATCACGAAACATGTCGAGCAGAACGTTTGTATTTTTATGAGGACAAGTGATATCCCCAATTGGAAGGAGAATATATATGTGAAGCTATTAATGTATGGGTATATACAGTGGGGACGGAAAATATTCAGACCCCCTTAAATTTTTCACTCTTTGTTATATTGCAGCCATTTGCTAAAATCATTTAAGTTTATTTTTTTCCTTATTAATGTACACACAGCACCCCATATTGACAGAAAAACACAGAATTGTTGACATTTTTGCAGATTTATTAAAAAAGAAAAACTGAAATATCACATGGTCCTAAGTATTCAGACTGCTCAGTATTTAGTAGAAGCAACCTTTTGATCTAATACAGCCATGAGTCATTTTGGGAAAGATTCAACCAGTTTTTCACACCTGGATTTGGGCATCCTCTGCCATTCCTCCTTGCAGATAGATCCTCTCCAGTTCTGTCAGGTTGGATGGTAAACGTTGGTGGACAGCCATTTTTAGGTCTCTCCAGAGATGCTCAATTGGATTTAAGTCAGGGCTCTGGCTGGGCCATTCAAGAACAGTCACAGAGTTGTTGCGAAGCCACTCCTTCGTTATTTTAGCTGTGTGCTTAGGATCATTGTCTTGTTGGAAGGTAAACCTCTGGCCCAGTCTGAAGTCCTGAGCACTCTGGAGAAGGTTTACGTCCAGTTCAGTTTTCGTTCAGTTTTTCTTTTTTAATAAATCTGCAAAAATGTCAACAATTCTGTGTTTTTCTGTCAATACTTGCTGCAATATAACAAAGAGTGAAAAATTTAAGGGGGTCTGAATACTTTCCGTCCCCACTGTATAAATAACTGGTACTAATCCCTTTAGGGCTTGTTCACACTTGCCTAAATTTCTAACACTCAACAAATGCTCCTATAGCGTTTGCATGGCATTAGTATGGGCGTCAGACAGGCATCAATGAGCTTTAGTATGGGCATTAGACAGGCATTTTACAAGCATTAATGAGGAGTTAAAAATGTTCCCCAAACGCCCTATGGGCAGTTTTGAAACGTTTGACGAGCGTTAAAACTGCTCCACAAATGCCTATTCCATTACAGTAAATGAACAAATCTTAACGCCCCGCAAACGCTCCACAACTGCCTGCCAGAGCATTTGCGAAGAGTTACCATAGACTTGAATGGGAGGTGTTGAAGCCTTTCAAACTCCTCCTGACTCGACCTAAGGCTTCAATTTTGAAGCGACGCGACGCTAACGCTTAATGTGAACAGCACTATGTGCTGTCTATTGTATCTTGCGCATGGGTGTTTGAAGGGCCTCTTTAACACCTCTCAAAAACCTCTCAAATGCCTGCTCTTAATGCCAGTGTGAACTCAGCCTTAGGGGTATCATGTGGAGTCATTTGTTATCTTAGATGTTTTGTGTATTCGTGATTATTTTTTGTTTATCTTATATATATATATATATATATATATATATATATATATATATATAAAGTCCATTTAGAATTCCTCAGCACTTTTTATGCTAATGTTGGGATGTGGCACCACATGTTTCACTAGTGGTGCCCAGTAGCCACCTACAGGCACCTCGATTATATTTACTTAGACAGTACTAGTATGAAGAACCTAAATCTGTCTTGATATTGCCCTTCTGGGATCCTTTATACAAAGAGGCTCACACTTGGAAAGGGAAGGCACCATTCTGGACCAACCAGGCTCTGTGGGGATTATGTTCTAAGTGTTTTTGTTCTCCTTCATTTACCAATTATAGGCTGGACCAGCCTGTATAGGTTTACTGCAGTATAGTCTACAAAAAGGTCTAGCTCTAGCAGCAGGCAGATGTGCATACATCACACAGCTTGCTGGACAGAATTACAAATCCTTTGGCAGGTAAAAACATTTCACACATATGTATCTAAACTGGGCAGCAGTTTCAGATTTTGAACAGGTCAACTGCATCACTTTTCTCCTCCTTTTTGGCTATTGGTGCTACTGACAGCATATAAGCATTTTTTTCATAAGTATTATATTTTTATAGCATTTTCAATTTAGAAACATTAGAAGCATTGGTTTGGATGTGGCTTTTGTTTTATCAGTGACAACTACAACTTAAAAAGGAAAAAAAAATCCATGAAGGACAGAAGTACACAGATTGCATAAAACAAGACTGCTGCACTTAGCACTTATCTTGTTACAAAATACCAGTGCTCTGTAATAACTCAGAGAGAGGGCCTTTATTTAAACAGTTATCCATCAAAGTAATGTATAATTTATGACTCTTTTCCTTTAGCTGACCTATGTACATTTTTAGACTATTACAGATTTTTCTTGTGATTTCCAAGGATTAACATTACTACTGGGTTCAGGTACATTACAAGGACACCATCTTAAGCATGCATTCCAGAGGCTTCATTAAGTACTGAACTTCCTTATTGTTATCCAGGTATAAGTGCATTCACTTGCATATGTAAACAAGATAAGTGCTGAAGCTGTAGATAACATTGGATTTGCAGGGTTTTATAGAAGAAGAATAGCAGTCGGAATTATATAAGATACAACAGAGCATATGGAGTGAGTGATCCTGACAATGTATTGTACAACATATGGTATACAGTATAGTGCAATGGTCAGGACTGTGTAAAATACAGAATATCATATGTAGTGCAATGGTCAGGACTACATAACATACAACAAAGCGGATAAAGTATAGCAGTCAGGACTGTGTGGTCAGTGTGCTACCATTCTTGTGCAACATACAACATAGTGTATAGAATAAAGAGGTCAGTTAGCACTATGTACCATATATAATGTGAGGGTCAGGACTATGTACAACGTTATTTGCTTAGTGTACCCCCTTTATAGGTGCTCAGTGTGTCTCCTTATATTAGCGGCCAGTGATCACTGTGCCCCTTTACATTGGTGGTCAGTACTCAGTGTGCCCTCTTACAATAGTGGGCAGTGCTTGATGTGCCCTCTTACATTGTTGGTCTTTACTCAGTGTGCCCCTTACATTGGTGGACAGTGCTGCGTGTACTCCCTTTAATTGGTGGTCAGTGCTCAGTGTGCTCCCTTATGTTGGTGGTCAGTGTTCAATGTGCCCTTTGCATTGGTGGTCAGTGCTTAGTATGCCCCTTAAATTAGTAGTCAGTGTTTAGTGTGCCCCCTTACATTGGTAGTCAATGCTCAGCATGCCCCCTTGCATTGGTGATCAATGCCCAGTGTGCTCCCTTACAGTGGTGGTCAGTGCTCAGCGTGCCACCTTACATTGGTGGTCAGTGTTCATTTTTTTTTAAATAACGCTTCAACACTTTTTACCAAGAAAATTATTTAATGCCATGATAAATGAGCCACACAGAATAATAAACCATGCTTTTTGTATCTACAATAACATTAGTTGTGGTCAACTTAAAACTGAACAAACTGAAAATAATAAACTGTAATTATTAATCATTTCTTTCCTATCTTTAAAAATATAGATTTTTTCAAAAATAATAAAATAACCAAAAAATGCATTGTTTGCACCCCCAAATAATACTATATCATAAACAATGTCAAAGTTGCTGAATCAAAAGACCCATAGCAGAAATGGAAAATTTCTCTGGTCAGTAGGGGTTGAAATTGCAGAAGCTGATGTGGTTAAACATCACTGCATTTAAACATTTATTATCAAATGAAAAATTAATCAAAATAAATGGACATCTTTGTTAACGCATAAGCCAAATAGATTCGGTGAATGCGCCTTGACCTCACCACTGTGATTGTTTATAAGGTGTAAGTGTGTATTTGTTTATTTCAGTAAGAAGTGTAATCCAGCATTTCATTGTAGGTTACTTAAGGTCAGTGGGAGCATAACAAGGGCTCAGGCAAATCGCACATTGTGAATTGTTTTTTCTCACAAACTGAAAATTCATCTATTGTAACTGTGAAACAGAAGTATTGTTGCTAAAAACAAGCCCAGTAGCAGTTCATTTACAGTACCCTGTTGTGCCAGATTTTAGTTACTGGATATTGTATATGCAGTTGTAACAAATTACATGTTAAATGGATTGAACCAATACATTGCCAGTATGCAGGGAACATTTGCTTAACTATTTGGAAAACAGAAGTTATAAAATATAATTTTACTTCAGAAAATGCTTTTTGTTTAAAAACACAATCACATAGTGGCATTTTATAGGTCATGTTTTGCTCTCCAACCTATTCTTTAAAATTAAACCATGAGAATGGGAAGAGTATTAAAAAAAACAAAAAAAAAAACCTCTAAGTTTCTGATTATTGAACGTTTGCAACAAATGGTAAATTAATACAGTGTACTTAAAACAACGGATTGATTTACTAAAATTGGAGAGCGCAAAATCAGCTTCCAGGTTTTATTGTCAAAGTTTGATTGAACAATCTGAAATTAGAAGGTGATTGGCTACTATGCACAGCTGCATCAGATTCTGCACTCTCCAGTTTTAGTAAGTCAACCCCAGTATGTTGTTTAAGATGGCATCAGCCATTCTGTGTGTTGAGTGGGCAACCTAGGTGCCCAAAAACAGAGATCAAACTGCCTACTCTGACCTGATCCATGGGACCGATAGCTTAAAGTGGAACTCCACCCAAAAGGGGAAGTTCCGCCTTTTTGCACCCCCCTCCTCTCCTGTCATATGTGGCATTTTTTTGGGGGAAGCGAGTACCTTGTACTCCCCACTTCTGGCTCAGATTCACTTCCTCTTTCCCATACCTGCTATGCTGGTGCCTGCACCCAAAGCCAATTGAAGAATCAGTTTGGGTGAGGACATCGCTGGATTAACCAACATGGCCGGTTAAGTGTACTAATATTAAAAGTCAGCTCCTTTCATTTTTAGCAGGCTTGACAGTACATAGGCTAATGTGACAGATGCAAACACTAGACTCTTGAAGTACATTTCTGGATTTCACCATAGCTGAATCAAGAAAGCATTGCACTCATGTCTAGTCTCAATGCCAGTTAAGGCCCCATGCACACAGATGAATGCCCAGCTCTCCCAAACGCCTTTCCTCCTGGCAGCAGTGTTTTGGCAGAAAAAACACTTGACATGTGTAAATGCATATACATGTGTCTAGATGAATTTAGGCACATCAAGCACTTTGGCATTAATTGATTTAATTGGCCAGAATAATATTTATTAGTCATTATTCTGGTCATTGAAATTAATTACACGTGTCAAGTGTTTTTTCTGCCAAAATACTGCTGCTCCTGGGCGTGCTGGCAGTGGGGGTTTTGTTCTGCCTCTAAATGCCTATGTGCGTATGAACACATAGGCTAACATAGAAGGGCATTTAGAGGCAGAGAAAAAAAATTCCAGATACCCCTATAAAAGCAGCATTTTAAACACTCAGCCTGCATGAGACCTAAAGAATGAGGAAGGGAATTTGGTTACAAAGGATGGTGAGATGGTGAAGGTATTGAATTTATTCTTCTCCTGAGTCTTCACGAGGGCATCGGGGGGCTTCAGTAACCAAAACTGCAGTGTTTATCCTCATGACACATCACAGGAAGCACCCTCATGGCTGACAGAGGACAGAATTAGAAATAGACTTGAAAAACTTAAAGTGGAGTTCCACCCACTTTTACAACTCTTTAGCATCCCTCACTAAACTGTGCACTGTAAACAAATTGGATATTTTTTTATTTTTTTTCTCAGCACCTACTGTATATCTGCTGTATTCATTTTTCACTTCCTCCTCCCTGGCCGTGGCCCATCGCATCATTTCCTGTTTGCAATGCATTCTGGGAAGGGGCGGTAACATCCTCTGACACTGCCGTTGCTATGAAAACTTGACCTGAAACCTATTACACTGCTTGTGCTTCACTGAGCATGTGCGAGATCTGCAAGGATGAGATCCAGGAAGAAATACAGTCTGGCTTCAGATGCCCACACTTAAGATGGCCATGGCCTGCTGTATGTTTATAAAATAACAAACTACTGCTATAAACTAACAAAACAGACCTTAGTTTACAGACTAACTTTACTAGAATACATTAAGCTTGTGTATTATAGGGGTATTTTTATTTAAAAAGTATAATTTCGGCCGGAACACCACTTTAACATTAATAAGTCACCAGGACCAGATGGCTTGCACCTGAGGGTCCTTAGGGAACTCAGTCAAGTAATTGCCAAACCATTGTTCCAAATTTTTACTGACAGTCTACTGACTGGAATGATACCAGCTGATTGGAGAAAAGCCAATGTAGCACCAATATTTAAAAAGGGCCAAAATACATCCCTGGGAATTACAGACCAGTTAGCCTAATAACAATAGCATACAAGCTCTTGGAAGGGATGATAACGGACTATATACAAGATTTTAGTAATGAAAACGGTATCATTAGCAGTAATCAGCGTGGATTCATGAAGAATCATTCTTGCCAAACCAATCTATTAACCTTCTATGCGGAGATGAGCTGCCATCTAGATAAAGGAAGGTCTGTAGACGTGGTGTATCTGGATTTTGCAAAAGCATTTGACACAGTTCCCCATAAACGGTAACTGTACAAAGTAAGGTCAGTTGGCATGGACCGTAGGGTGAGTACATTGATTAACCACTTAACAACCGGCCCATAGCCGAATGACGGCTGCGGGCGGTTGCTTAACTCTAGGAGGGCGTACTATGACGTCCTTCCAGAATTCCCCTCTTGCGCACCCCCTGGGGCGCGCACCCGAACACATCCGTGACCGCTGGGTCCAGAGGACCCGGCGCATCATGGATCCTGATAAATGGCCGCTGATCAAATGACGGAGCGATCACATTTAAACAAACCGGCGTCATCTCATGACGCCGGTTCCTCTCCTGCCCTCTGTGTACCGATCGGTACACTGTGAGCGGAGAGGGGGATGGATGGATGGATGGCAGTAGCGCTGTGGGCTGGATGTGTAGTGCCCACAGCGCTGCACAGTGACATCCAGCCATCCATCCATGCATGCTCAGCCATCCCTAATGCTCTGCAATGCCCTGCACTACTCTGCAATGCCCCAGAATACTGTGCAATACTCTGCAATACCCCCACAATACTGTGCAATACCCCACAATACTGTGCAATACTCTGCAATACCCCCACAATGCTGTGCAATACTGTGCAATACTCTGCAATGCCCCACAATACTGTGCAATACTCTGCAATACCCCACAATACTCTGCAATACTATGCAATACTCTGCAATACCCCGCAATACTGTGCAATACTCTGCAATACCCCACAATACTGTGCAATATTCTGCAATACCCCACAATACTCTGCAATACCCTGCAATACTCTGCAATACCCCGCAATACTCTGCAATACCCCACAATACTCTGCAATACCCCGCAATACTGTGCAATACTCTGCAATACCCTGCAATACCCCGCAATACTCTGCAATGCCCCGCAATACTCTGCAATACCCCGCAATACTCTGCAATACCCCACAATACCCCGCAATACTCTGCAATACCCCGCAATACTCTGCCATACCCAGCCATACTGTGCAATACTCTGCAATGCCCCACAATACTGTGCAATACTCTGCAATACCCCACAATACTCTGCAATACTATGCAATACTCTGCAATACCCCGCAATACTGTGCAATACTCTGCAATACCCCACAATACTGTGCAATATTCTGCAATACCCCACAATACTCTGCAATACCCTGCAATACTCTGCAATACCCCGCAATACTCTGCAATACCCCACAATACTCTGCAATACCCCGCAATACTGTGCAATACTCTGCAATACCCTGCAATACCCCGCAATACTCTGCAATGCCCCGCAATACTCTGCAATACCCCGCAATACTCTGCAATACCCCGCAATACCCCGCAATACTCTGCAATACCCCGCAATACTCTGCCATACCCAGCCATACTCTGCAATACTCGGTGATACCCAGCCATACCCAGTCATACTCGGCAATACCCTGCCATAATCAGCCATACCCAGCCATGCTCAGCCATACTCTGCAATACCCCGCCAAACTCTGCAATACCCAGCCAAACTCTGCAATACCCCGCCAAACTCTGCAATACCCTGCCAAACTCTGCAATACCCTGCCAAACTCTGCAATACTCCGCAATACTCTGCAATACCCCGCAATACCCCGCAATACTCTGCCATACCCTGCCATACCCAGCCATACTCTGCAATACTCTGTGATACCCAGCCATACTCTGCCATACCCAGCCATGCTCGGCCATACCCTGCCATGCTCGGCCATACTCGGCTGTACTCAGCCTCTGTATGTGGCCAGGCTGTGGAAGTCTCACACATGTGATATACTCAGGAGGAGTAGGAGAATCTATTTTGGGGTGTCATTTTTGGTATGTACATGTTATGTGTTAGACATATTGTATAAATGGACAACTTTGTGTTTAAAAAAAATGCGTTTTAACCACTTCCCGCCCACTGGCTGTCATACGACGTCCTTGACTTTGTGCGGGGATATCTGAATGATGCCTGCAGCTACAGGCATCATTCAGATATCAACTTTTTTAGCCGGCGATTCCCTACACCATAGGATTGATCATAGCGGCTGTTCCACTGCTTGATCGTTCTTACGGGAGCCGAGAGGGGACGTTCCCCCCTCCCGCCGCCCATCCGGTGCTTCTACCGACTCAACACCACAATCGAAGCCAGGATCTTTTTTTTTTATTATTTCAGGCTTCCCAGCCTAGAGGTGAGATGTGGGGTCTTATTGACCCCATATCTCACTGTAAAGAGGACCTGTCATGCCATATTCCTATTACAAGGGATGTTTACATTCCTTGTAATAGGAATAAAAGTGGTCCAAAAAAATTTTTTTTGGAAAAAATCGTCAAACTAAAATAAATAAATTAAAATGAACAATAAAAAAAAAAAAATTTAAAGCACCCCTGTCCCTGTGTGCTCGCATGCAGAAGCAAACGCATACGTAAGTCCCGCCCACATATGAAAACGGTGTTCAAACCACATGTGAGGTATCGCTGCAATCGGTAGAGCGAGAGCAATAGTTTTGGCCCTAGACCTCCTCTGTAACTCAAAACATGTAACCAGTAAAAAATTTTAAAGCGTCGCCTATGGGGATTTTTGAGTAGCGTAGTTTGGCGCCAATCCACAAGCACGTGCAATTTTGAAAGGTGACATGTTGGGTATCTATTTACTCGGCATAACTTCATCTTTCACATTATGCAAAAACATTGGGCTAACTTTACTTTTATTTTATTTTTTTTTAGCACAAAACTGTTTTTTTCCAAAAAAAAAGGTATTCAAAAAATTGGTGCGCAAATACCGTGCAAGATAAAAAGTTGCAATGACCACCATTGTATTCTCTAGGGTCTTTGCTAAAAAAACATATATAATGTTTTGGGGTTCTATGTAATTTTCTAGCAAATAAATGATGATTTTTACATGTAGGAGAGAAATGTCAGAATTGGCCTGGGCACTCCAGAACGCCTGAAAGTGCTCAGTGCATGTTGGGCCTCTGTATGTGGCCACGCTGTGTAAAAGTCTCACATATGTGGTATCGCCATACTCGGGAGTAATAGCAGAATGTGTTTTGGGGTGTAATTTGTGGTATGCATATGCGGTGTGTGAAAAATAACCTGCTAATATGACAATTTTGTGAAAAAAAAAAAAAAACTAAAAAAAAAAACTTGATTTTGCAAAGAATTGTGGGAAAAAAAGACAACTTCAAAAAACTTACCATGCATCTTTCTAAATACCTTGGAATGTCTTCTTTCCAAAAAGGGGTCATTTGGGGGGTATTTGTACTTTTCTGGCATGTTAGGGTCTCAAGAAATTAGATAGGCCGTCAGCACTTCAGGTGTGATCAATTTTCAGATATTGGCACCGTAGCTTTTGGGCTCTATAACTTTCACAAAGACCAAATAATATCCACCCATTTGGATTATTTTTTTTTTTTTGTTTCATAAATTTTTTATTGATGAAAGATAAAATGTACAAAACAGGTAATGGTATTTCTCCAAGGTGTACAGAGATACATCGTCAAGTTACAGGTTTCGTACATTTAACAGGCAGATGTAGTGATACATATAATAACGTTGAATGTAAAATAACATTTGGGTGTGTGAAAGCGTCAATATGCAAACAATTAAGACATTTAAAACATTCATAAGTAAATATTTGAGGTGTCCAGTCACCTTAGACAGTTGTTAGCCGCTCTAGAAACATTGAAGTCAGCAATTGAAATCTAACATATCCCATGTCGTGATGGTGGTGTGGAATTCAAAAGAGGAGCTTGGGATAAGGACCTTCAACCATACCTCTCCCCATCCCAGTACCCCAACGGGAGCACAATGTACTAGGGGGGAGGGTCAGAGAGACCAAATATATGGTGGTAGTGAAAGTGAAAAAATTCTTCTACGTGGATTATTGTTTCTTAGAGGTCTTATAGTGTATGTGGTGTATTTGATATCAGAAGATGTGGGGCGTATATCGGATAGGGGGAGAGATGTTGGAGTAAATATGCTCTACTTTGTATATATTTAATATGATGGGGTGGAGACCAACTCAGGTGGGTATGTGAGCACAAGGGTGGGGGTGGGAGTATGGGTGGAGATGGATGGAGGACGCTCCTACTTCGGTCCCCGACTAGCACCTGTTATGAGGATCCACGTGGTGCCAAGGATGTTCCGGTTTGTGGTACAGTAAGTAGTGTGTGAAATTCAATCGAATTACGAAAATGTGTCCAACAAGCCCAGGTATGACTGTATTTCGTGGGGTTATCTTTTGCTTGATGTATTAAGTCTTCCATGACTGATATTTTTTCCACACGTTTTAGCCAATCTGATAAGGTGGGAGGGTTAGTGTCCCTCCATCGTAACGGAATACATTGTTTGGCCGCATTTATGAGGTGAAGCATTAAAGATTTCCTATAAGTGGATTGATGAAGTGAGGTGTGGTGTAGTAAATATTGGGCTGGTGTAAAGTCTAGAGTATAAGTAGTGATTCGAGTGATCATGTTGTGTACCTTTTCCCAGAATGGCTTTATGAGTGTGCAATCCCACCATATATGGAGAAGAGAGCCCGCTCCAGAGTTACATCTCCAGCACAAAGGAGAAACAGTTGCATGAAACATATGAATGTGATCAGGGGTGCGATACCATCTAGAGTATAATTTGTAATTGGTTTCTTGTGCTGAGACATTAACAGAGCCTTTATGGATATGAGAATATATATTTTCCCAGTCTTCCAAAGATAAGTCCAGGTTGAGCTCTCTTTCCCATTTCTGTTTAACTGCGGTAGATGTGAGGTTAGTTTCACCGAAAAGCAAGGAGTACACAGTTGAGATTAAGTGGTCTTGAGGATTTGTGTCGGAGCATAGTGCTTCAAGGGGAGTCATATCTCTGCCCCATTGAGAGATGGGATTGGAACTGTTGAGAAAGTGTCTGATTTGTAAGTACGTGAAGAAGGGAATGTTTCCAGTCTGGAGTTTAGTGGGAAGATCGGTGTACGGGATCATTGACCCATTATGAAAAAGGTGATGTGCTCTCAATGTAGATATCATGGAGACCAAACTCGAGTTATTTTCTGGAAGGCCAGGAGGAAAGGCGGGGTTGCCAGTTAGGGGGGTCAAAGGCCCTGGAGATGGAGTCATTTTAAGAAAAGAACAAGTGTTCCTGAAGCAGTTCAATGTAGGTCCCGTTAGTGGATGCGATAAGTGTTCTTTAGGGGTCGCTTTGGTGTCAATCCATGGCGAGTGGGAGAGGGGAGTTTGGGCACAGGAATCTTCAATTTTGATCCAATCTTTAGAGTGGGAATGTATGTGCCAGTCTATTAGTCTAGTGATATGACAAGCATTATAGTATTTATGAATATCAGGTAAGCCTAGTCCACCTTTAAGCTTGGGGAGGACCATCCTGCTCCAACTGAGTCTTGGAGGTTTATGGGCCCATATAAAGTTCCTGCATATTCTTTTATAGATTGTAAAAAATTTTGAAGGAATGAATGCCAAGATATGTAAGGGCGTGTGGTTCCCATTTGAATGGAAAGTTAGTTTGGCATTGAGAAACTATCTGTGACGGGAGGGAGATGTTTAGTGCTTTGGATTTCGTAAAGTTTATTTTCAAGTTAGATAATTTGCGGAAGAAGGTGAAATCTTGTAATAGGTTTGGAATGGCGATTAACGGGTTGGAAAGAAAAAGAAGTATGTCGTCAGCATATGCTGCTAGTTTGTAGTGTTTTTGTCTAATATCGATGCCCATGATATCCGGGTTGACTTTAAGTTTGTGTAGGAAAGGTTCTAATGAAAGAACAAAAAGAAGAGGGGATAAGGGACAACCTTGCCGGGTTCCATTCGACACTGGGAAGGCGTTCGACAGGTGGCCATTAACCCTTATTCTGGCTGTGGGGGACGTATATAGAGCCATAATTAATTGAGTGAAGTGTGCTGGGAATCCCATTGCCTGTAGAACTGCTATCATGTAGTCCCATGCCACCCTGTCGAACACCTTTTCCGCGTCAAGAGACAGAAAAAAACCTTAGTTGGGTGAAGTGGAGAGCCAATGGTGAATGTTGATTGCTTTTATGGTATTATCCCTTGCTTCCCTCCCAGGGATAAAGCCAACTTGATCTAATGAGATCAGTTTGGGGAGTAAAGGGGCATTCGGTTGGCAAGGATTTTGGCATAAATTTTCATGTCAACATTGATAAGGGAAATGGGTCTATAATTAGTCACTAAAGTTTCATCTTTACCTGGTTTGGGAATGAGCGTGATGTGAGCTTCTAATAGATCCGTATTTACTGAAGAGGACGAGGAGAGGTCATTGAAAATCTTAGCTAGTTGAGGGGTAAGTATATCCTGGAAAGTTTTATAGTAACTCACGGTCAGGCCGTCAGGGCCAGGGCTTTTACCTGTTTTAATTTGTTTCAACACTGATATAATTTCGTCTGTTGTAATGGGAGTAGAAAGATTTGCTGCATCCTCAGACGAAATAGAAGATGGGCAAAAATTATTCAGAAAGTCTGAGATTGTCGCTTGTCTTTCAGGAGCATTGCCCAGTTCGGTGGAGGAAGGTAAGTTGTAAAGAGCAGAAAAATATTGAGCAAATTGGTCGGCAATAGCTTCGGAAGAGACAAGAGAAGTGCCAGACGAGTTTTTAATAGCGTGTATGGTATTCATTGCTTTTCGGGATTGTAATGCTCTGGCAAGCAATTTTCCGGATTTGTTGCCAAATTCATAGAATAGTTTTTGTGTTAAGACATATTTGCGTTTTAAGGATCTACCGAGTTCTTCTAGGAGTTCTTCTCTAGCTTTGATCAGTTCAACAAGGGATTTTGTGGCTAATGAGAGCTTGTGAGCTTGTTCCAGTGAGAGGATTTTTTTAGATAGTGTGGTAATGCGATCGCGTTTGAGGTTACGTCTGTGTGCAGTCAGGGATATGATTTCTCCACGTATTACGCATTTGTGCGCTGCCCATATGCTGGATTGTTTCGAGTCCTTTGAGGTGTTTTCCGAAAAATAATGTTTGAGTCGTGTGTTAAGTTTGGTAGTGGTGTCTATGTCTGTCAGGATGGAATTATCTAGACGCCAAATCATTTTGTGGGATCTAGTTGCTGGTATATCTAGAGTGATGGATATGGGGTTATGGTCCGATAACACCAAAGGATTGATGGAGGCCTTTGAAAGGAGAGATAAGTCTGATTGGGATATGAAAAAGTGGTCAATTCTTGTGTATTTATTGTGAGGTGTGGAGTAAAACGTGAAGTCTCTCTCAGTCGGGTGTAGTGTTCGCCAGGCGTCGTGAAGGGTCAGATCTCTAAGGTGTTTTTTAATGGCCCGAAGAGCTCTGTAAGGCATAGAGGATGTGCCTGTGGATGTATCTTGTGATGGAGAGAGTGCTACGTTAAAATCCCCACCCACAACAAGAATGCCGGAATAAAATTCAGTCAGTAGTTGTAGGGTTTCGCGAAAGAATAGAACTTGCTTCGTATTAGGAGCGTATAGGTTTGCTAACGTTAAGGGTTTGTTGTGAAGAGTCCCTTTGAGAAAAATAAATCTACCTTTAACGTCTCGTTTAACTTCTGAAATTTGTAGAGGACAGTTTTTTGCTATTAATATAGCCACCCCTTTTGATTTAGAGTCATCATTAGTGGCATGATATACCGTAGGGTAGTGTATATTGTGTAGTTTCTGAATGTTGTCTGAGCGGAAATGCGTTTCTTGTATGAAGGCAATCTGCGTTTTGTTTTGTCTTAAGGTGTGTAGCAGTTGCGATCTTTTTTCTGGCACATTAAGCCCACGCATGTTTATGGAGCATAGTTTTACCTGTGAAACGTGAGTTGTTCTAGTACCAGTCTTTGTGTCGTGTTTAGGAGCGTCCGCCATCCTTGGAGTTGAAAAGGATCTTAGTTGTAACTGGTAAAGTAAAGTAGGGGATAAAAATCGTATGTAAAGTTGGTGTCTGTTCGGGATGTAAAAGGATGGGGAAGAAAGGGTGGGGTGTATTTAAGTATCTTCCCCTGTTAGGAGAGGAAGATAGGGTACGGTGTGACGTCAGGGGAATCAGCCTGGGATTAAGAACCAGACTGCTCCACTGCACCGTGTGGGGGTCGGGTAGAACTGAGCAGAGAGGATAGAGTCTCAAGTGAGCTAGCCCACCGTTACCAGTCGTAGTATCATATGGGTGGAGGTTGGCAAATATGAGGTATAGGAGGAGATGGGGCAATGGGAAGTTAGACATGAGAAGGATTAACAGGAGATTATATGATAAGCAAGGAATTCACCAGAACATGAGAGAGGATAGTGGAGTGTGAAGACGATGTTGAGTTCAAGTGCGTCAATTATTGCACATGGGAGCAGAGGGGGTCATGTATTTAGTGTGTGTGTATCAGTAGTAGTGTGCGTAAGTTATATCTAGTAAGTGAATATGTTTACGGGAATAGTATAATGTGAACCAGGCTTCTTGAGTATTGGAGTGAAGGAATAGTACAGTTCAGGAAAACGAAAAAATGCAAAAGTGAAACAGTATATAACACAATTCAAAACTTATACCATACATTCCTCAAGTTGATGTAGTCGGAGATGTTTGTCACAAAGAATCTGTATCTTTCAAAGACTCCAAAAAGGAGTTGAGCACCGTATATTGCGTAAGCAATGCAGCACATCTATCTTCCCTTCATCACCCCCCTCCCCCACCAGCCTATGTGATGTATGTGATATGTGATATATGCCCAAGTGACATACGTGGTATAGAAGAGTGGATAATAGTCAATTGTTTATAGCCATTACTTTATGTGTGGGGACAGGAGATTAAGGATTCCCTATCAGCTATTTAAGGAAGGAGTTTTAAACCCATTAATGGGTAATGGTGGGAGGGGGAGGGAAAAAATTTCCAGTTGATCGGAGAATATAAGCGTTAAGTGAAGTAGTTTCACCCTCATGGATACACCGCCTCCATGTTCATGCGGAATATATATAGCCCGCATATTGTGCAAGGGAATGAACTGTGGTCGCCTGTGGTCACTAATACAAAAGTGTATCAGGCAAAAGTCTAAACAGGGGAAGAGAGGTAGTAAAGCTGGCATCCATAGTAGCCAAGTCCCTCATCAATGTGTCAACATCAATAGGTTCCCTTGAGGTGTTGTGTTAGGGTGGTCTATACATAAAGTAAAATGTCAGGTTCGGGCATTTGGAGCGGTTAATGGAGAGAGGGGATACATATCTATCTTCTGTAATAAAATCGTAAGACTTGTGTTCAGACGTAGACTAAACAGAAGTGATCTCCTATTGCTGCATAAGTGAAGTGCATTTAGCATACTCGCAATGTAATTGTGTGGGGCGTACTGGGATACCTAGTGCTTGGCCATAGTGGGGGCACATCTTCCCATCATTGTGTACAATATATTAAACAGTGCAATATGGAACAAATCTGTAGAACACATCTAGTCATACGTTACCCAGATTGAGAATTGTTAGTATGGTTAGTAAAACTGTAGTTCAGTTAGGATCATGTCAGAGACAGTGTTCAGGAATAGGAGGCAAGGTGGTAAGCAGTATGAGTATACAGCGATCCCGTCTGTAAAGGCAGAGTATCTATGACGGTGAGGATGTTGGTCCTGGTAAGCATGGTAGTGAACGGTGGAAGATCTATAATGTTGGGCGTAGATCACGGAGGTCATCAGTGGATTGGGCGACTTGATGTCCTTTGTCTGTTGAGAGGCTAGAGGGGGGGGAGAGTGCTGCAGAGGTAGCATCGTGCACAGTGTCCAATGTTATTTTAGTGAGAGCATTCTCCTTCATCAAGTGACATGTTGCGACAGCGAGAGAGCGAATGTATGGATGTAAATCCTGAATAAAAGGTAGTTATTTACCAATAGATCTTGAACAAGGCTAAACACTGACAGGAACGGTGTCAGTAGGGTGCTGTTCAGTAATCTCTCCTGGTTCTCCGGGACCTCGGGGAATCCGAGGGGTAGGAACCAAGTGGAGGATCATGTTGCGGATTTCGCCTCCTGTATCCAGATGAAGATCTTCGTCTGTGGTTTCGTCCTTCCTGGGTTTCCATTGGTTCTGTCAGAGGTGTGGTTTTCTTTATCGCCGTGTGGCAGAATTCCGCATACCATTGTGGAACGTCCACTAGAGGGATATCCAGAGTGTCAAAAAACGAACGTAGATCCTCCGGGACTTTTAGCAAGGCAGTGTGCCCCTGATGAGTAGCTGATAAGCAGAAAGGGAACTTCCAGCGATATTGGATTCCCTTTGTGCGCAGCACATCCAATAGTGGTTTGAGATCTCTGCGGTGCTGCAGTGTTATACTGGATAAGTCCTGAAAGATTTGGACTGAAGTTCCTGCATATTGCAACTGCCTCCTGAGTCTGGCTTGTCTGAGAATTTCTTCTTTTAGCCTATAGTCCACAATGCAGCATATGATATCTCTTGGTCTGTATCCCTACCCTTGGGACGTAGAGCTCTGTGGATCCTTTCCATAGATATTTGAGTTTGAGGCGGCCTGTTGAGAAGATCATTGAATAGGCTAGTCACTGCCGATGAAATGTCTTCTGCTGAGACGGTCTCTGGTATACCTCTGATCCTAAGATTGTGGCGGCGGCCCCTATTGTCGAGGTCTTCAACGTGGCGCTGTATGTCTCTTAACTGGATGGTGTGGGTGTCTATCCGCCTGGTAGCTTTGCGAAGGACATGTTCATGCTGAGTTGTCGTCTGTTCTATGTCATGGACCCTGTCAGTCAGCGTGTGTATATCTATACGCAGCTCAGCAATTGCAGCTGATAGGGTATCTTTGATGTCCGCAGCTATGGACCGGAGATCATTGATGTTCAGATACGGCTGAGCGGGAGCTGTTCCGGCATCGATAGGCGGTGAGGTGTGAGTTTGAGATATAGGAAGGAGAAGGGGATCCGGTGGCTGTGATTCCGCGGGTTGCGGCGGTCTGTTGCGGGAGGATGCCAAATTGCCCCTTTGTGACCGGAACATCTCCGGGATATTGTGGCTGATTCCTCCTGGAAGCTCTCTCGGGGAGCGGGATCTCGAGGTGGAGGATTGTCTGGAGGCTGTTCCCATGGTAAAGAGCAGGTTAAAAAAATAAATAAATAAATAATAAAAAAAAATAAAAGGGACCTCTGGTAGTGTGTTGCAGGACTGATAACGGTGGGAGCTGTTCCTTTACATGGCCATCTTCCACTTATAGTGGTATGTGGGTCAACTGGGTAAAAGGGAGAGTGAAAGAAAGGTTAGCTGAGGTCTTCCTGGATTGGCAAGATGGCCACCGTCATCCACAGGTGGGCAAGAGCCTCCTTCTTTCCTGGGTTGTGATCTGTGTATGAGGCAGGCTTTTCCTGAATTTTTTCTGCTCTCAGGGGCTGTGTATCTAGCACCTACCTTCCGGAGGTGTCTGTAGTGGCAAGGGCTGGATTAGCGATCGCTCGTACCGCCGATTGCGGTACTCGAGCCCTGGGATCCTGGAGGTTTTACAGGCCGCAAGATGGCGGCGGGCCGCGAGCGTTCGGAGCTGATTGCTCAGTTTTATAGGCTTTCACAGTGCCTGTACTCCGCCCGATCCTCCCCCGCAACGGCAGCAGTAGATGTGGGGTATTCTGCTTCCCTGGGTTCGGCCGATCACCGCACTGGAGCCTGGGGATGTTGAGGGCCTGTAGGCCGCAAGATGGCGGCGAGTCTCTGGCGGAAAGGAGCCGGCCGCAGTCTGATCGGCCAGGCAGATTTTGAAATTTCCCCAGAGCTAGGTGTGTCAGATGCCTAGTAATGGTTTGGTGAAGTTTTGAGGCTCACCAAGGTTTAAAATGCGCAGGATGGCGTTGGATTGCAGATGTCTCTGCGGAGCTATCAAGCAACACGTCCTATCACTGCAGAGTCCGGACACGCCCCCCATTTGGATTATTTTTACCAAAGATATGTAGCGGTATCAATTTTGGCCAAAATATATGAAGAAAAATTACTAACTTGCAAAATTTTATAACAGAATCGAAGAAAAATGCATTTTTTTTACAGATTTTTCGTTTTTTTTTCTTTTATAGCACAAAAAATAAAGAACCCAGCAGTGATTAAATAGCACCAAAAGAAAGCTCTATTTGTGTGAGAAAAAGGACAAAAATTTCATATAGATACAGTGTTGCATGACTGAGTAATTGTCATTCAAAATGTGAGAGCACCAAAAGCTGAAAATTGGTCTGGTTATTAAGGGGGTTTAAGTGCCCAGTGGTCAAGTGGTTAAAAACTGGCTACAAGGGCGAGTTCAGAGGGTAGTGATAAATGGGGAGTACTCAGAATGGTCAGGGTTGGAAAGTGGGGTCACCCAGTGTTCTGTGCTGGGACCAATCCTATTTAATGTATTCATAAACAACCTGGAGGATGGGGTGAACAACTCAATCTCTGTATTTGCGGACGATACTAAGCTAAGCAGGGCAATAACTTCTCCGCAGGATGTGGAAACCTTGCAAGTAGATCTGAACACATTAATGGGGTGGGCAACTACATGGCAAATGAGGTTTAATGTGGAAAATTTTAAAATAATGCATTTGGGTATCAAAAATCTGAATGCAATCTACTCACTGGGGGGGAGAACCACTGGGGTAATCAAGGATGGAAAAGGACCTGGGGCTCCTAGTAGATGATAGGCTCAGCAATGGCATGCAATGCCAAGCTGCTGCCAACAAAGCAAACAGAATATTGGCATGTATTAAAAAGGGGATTAACTCAAGAGATAAAGCAGTAATTCTCCCACTCTACAAGACTCTGGTCCGGCTGCACCTGGAGTATGCTGTCCAGTTCTGGACACCAGTTCTCAGGAAGGATGTGCTGGAAATGGAGTGAGTACAGAGAAGGGCAACAAAACTAATAAAGGGACTGGAGGATATTAGTTATGAAGAAAGGTTACCAGCACTGAACTTATTCACTCTGGAAAAGAGACGCTTGATTTCAATTTACAAATACCGTACTTTTGACCCTGCAATAGGGATAAAACTTTTCCGTGGAAGGGAGTTTAATAAGACACGTGGCCACTCATTAAAATTAGAAGAAAAGAGGTTTAATCTTAAACTGCTTAGAGGCTTCTTTATTCTTATGCCCTGTACGCACAATAGGATTTTCCGATGGAAAATGTGTGATAGGACCTTGTTGTCGGAAATTCCGACTGTGTGTAGGCTCCATCACACATTTTCCATAGGAATTTCCGACACACAAAGTTTGAGAGCTTGCTATAAAATTTTCCGACAGCAAAATCCGTTGTTGGAAATTCCGATCGTGTGTACACAAATCCGACGCACAAAGTGCCATGCATGCTCAGAATAAATTAAGAGACGAAAGCTATTGGCTACTGCCCTGTTTATAGTCCCGACGTACGTGTTTTACGTCACCGCGCTCAGAACGATCGGATTTTCCGACAACTTTGTGTGACTGTGTGTATGCAAGACAAGTTTGAGCCAACATCCGTCGGAAAAAATCCATGGATTTTGTTGTCGGAATGTCTGATCAATGTCTGACCATGTGTACAGGGCATAAGAGCGGCAAGGATGTGGAATTCCCTTCCACAGGCAGGATAAGCACCTGAACGACCACAACATACAGGGATATACAATGTAATACTGACATAAAATCAGACACATAGGTTGGACTTGATGGACTTGTGTCCTTTTTCAACCTCACCTACTATGTAACTATGTAACTATAAATTTGCCATAAAATACAACTGCACCTGACACAGCCCTAAAAAGCCATGAAGTGAAAATGAAACAATAAAAGCTCATTTAAGTTCATGTAAAGCCAAAACTATTTTTTAGTCTAACCCCTCTTAGGTTATTGTTGCCTTCACTTCCTATCCCAAAGAAGCAACAGAAAATAATAGGACATATCTTTAAAACAGAATTTCCATCTTAGAGAGTTGTTACAGAAACAGATGTCCATTGGAGAGTTTCCCCTTACTCATTGTTCTGGTGACAACTCAAAATGTTGAATTCACTTTCTGTCATGCTGGCAATGGTCACCAGGAAATATATAGAAAATAATCTTCAGTGGAGACACAGACAGCAATAAAAACTTGAGAAAGGGTCCAACTCTTTCCTACTTTATCTATAACAATCATTTGGCCTTCAACCTCCAAGTAAAGCCTCTTGCATTAAAATCTCATATTTTAACTCTTTCATGGGACTATTCCTCCCCCCAGTGATGTAGCCATCTGGGAACAGCTGGGAATTAAAATCTGCTACACCCTCACTCACTTGTGGAAAGAGTTTATCTATGGTCAAAATTTAAAATCGTATATTAATTTCCACGTTGTATTTCAATTATTTCTAGCCTACTCCTATTTATCTGAATGACCTTGAAGTGTATAAAGTTACTTTGTGACAATCCTCACGCATTTACCTCCTTAACTGCTTCCCGACCGCCTCACGCAGATATACTGCGGCAGAAGGGCACGAACAGGCAGATTAATGTACCTGTACATTGCCCTTTAAAAGGCGGCTCGCAGGTGCGCGGGTGCCGCCGGCGGCCCCCCCCGGGAACCCTGTGACCGTGGTCGCGGGTCCCGTGGACTTGATGTCCGCGGGGATACCCGCGATCGTCTCACGGTGAGGAAAAACGGGGAGATGCTAATGTAAACAAGCATCTCCCCATTCTGCCTAATGACACTGTCACTGATCACCGCTCCCTGTAATCGGTGATCAGTGACGTGTCACATACAGCCCCTCCCCCCCACAGTTAGAATCACTCCCTAGGACACACTTAACCCCTACAGCGCCACCTAGTGGTTAACCGCTTCACTGTCAGTGACATTTTTACAGTAATCAATGCAATTTTTTTGCATTGATCACTGTATTATTGCCAATGGTCCCAAAAATGTGTCAAAATTGTCCAATGTGTCCACCATAATGAAGCAGTCACGATAAAAATCGCTGATTTCCGCCATTACTAGTAAAATAAAAAATTATCAATAAAAATGCCATAAAACTATCCCCTATTTTGTAGACGCTATAACTGTTGCGCAAACCAATCAACAAACGCTTATTGAAATTTTTTTACCAAAAATATTTAGAAGAATACGTATCAGCCTAAACTGAGGAAAAAAATGTTTTTTTATATATTTTTTGGGGACATTTATTATAGCAAAAAATAAAAAATAATGCGTTTTTTCCAAAATTGTTGCAATTTTTTTGTTTATAGCGCAAAAAATAAAAACCACAGAGGTGATCAAATACCACCAAAAGAAAGTTCTATTTGTGGGAAAAAAGGATGTCTATCTATCTATCTATCTATCTATCTATCTATCTATCTATCTATCTATCTATCTATCTATCTATCTATCTATCTATCTACTGTAGATCTATATATCTATATATATATATATATGTTTCACATCTGTATACTGCAGGTGTGTTTCATGTATATTTTAGCTTTCCAATGATCGAGGAGACGCTATTCTCTGATTCTTCCTCCCTTCCTTCCTATACAGTCGTGTTTAAAAGTTCAAAAGTTTGCATACCCTGGCAGAAATTGTGAAGTTTTGGCATTAATATTGAAAATATGACTGATCATGCCAAAAAACTGTCTTTTATTTAAGGATAGCAATCACATGAAGCCATTTATTATCACATAGTTTTTTGGATCCTTTTTAAATCATAATGATAACAGAAATCACCCAAATGGCCCAGATAAAAAGTTTACATACCCTGGAATGTTTAGCCTTGATACAGACACAGAAGGTGGCACACGCAGGTTAAAATGTCAATCAAAGGTTAATTTCCCACATTTGTGACTTTTTTAAATCACAGTTAGTGTCTGTGTATAAATAGTCAATGAGTTTGTTAGCTCTCACGTGGATGCATTAAGCAGGCTATGAGCCATGAGGAGGTAGAAGGTAGAGGAGGTAGAAAAGAACAGGAGGAGGAGGACCGACAATTCACATGTGCCCCTTTACAGGCATACTATAGACACCCCCCAGGTACGAAATTTAAAGGAATATTACACTTTTATTGTTTCACTTTAAGCATTATTAAAATCACTGCTCCCGAAAAAAGTCTGTTTTTAAAACTTTTTTTTGCATTGATCCATGTCCCCTGGGGCAGGACCCGGGTCCCCAAACACTTTTTATGACAATAACTTGCATATAAGCCTTTAAAATTAGCACTTTTGATTATTCATTTTCGAGTCCCATAGACTTTAACGGTGTTCGTGTGTTCAAACAAATTTTTTGCCTGTTCGCATGTTCTGGTGCGAACCGAACAGGGGGGTGCTCGGCTCATCCCTGATGGCGAGGTAGCTTTCACAAGGCATAAACAATCACAGCTAGTCAGATGTTCCAACCACTATCCAATACATATGTACATCTAGGCAGGGGGTCACTTTCCTTTCTAGATCAATGGGGCACTGAAACATTACTTATTTAAAAACATTAGCTATTACTACTATGCATTTTATCAGTGTATGTACACTTGCAAAGGTATTTAGACATTTAGATATTGTAGATAAAAATCAGGATAGAAAATGTGGTGAAGAAATACTGGGATTTCTAAGGTATGTTATAAAACACTTTTGTATACTTATCCTATAATCACTTGTGTAACTGTGAATACCTATAATTTAAGAAAGAAAAGAGGAAAGCAAAGCTGATAATACAAGGACACAGTAAAGAACAAAAGGTTGGTGTTGCTGCACCCACATAAAAGAAGAAGTGCAATTTGAGATGGCACTTGATGCGCTTTGACCCTGTGTATATCCAGTGATATGTCTTTTAACATTACCCATGCTGTGCACTGCAACCCACCTCATCAAGAATTGCTAGACCGCAGTCAGACTAAGCGGCCCTGGATACATTGATATTTAATTCATCAAACTGGCAATGTCTTCTTACAATAACATGTCACACAGTGGGTGTCTGGCAGTTTCCATCAGTCCACTCTTTCATTTCTGTGTATCCCCTCAGGTGACACTGACATTTTGTGGAGAGTGATCTGTCACAAAACCAAAATAGGGTGATGCTGGACAGAGAGATATTCTGTAGTGAACCCCTTCAATTGAAGATTACTTATTTTTTCTGATAACATTTAAAGGAGCAAATGCCATAGAAGCAACATTTCACTTGCTTCACAGAAAAAGGTAAAAGAAAACCTAACCATCTGTTTAAATATACATTGAGGGCAACATATGCCACCCCCCATTCTCAATAACATCATTCTTTATGCTAAACCTGTAACTGTAGTACAGTTAAAGATGTAAATTGTAGTCCTAATAACATATGAACAGTGTGCATTTCTTTTATATAAAAATACCCTGAACTCAGGGTTTTAGCTATTTTGCAACTCTGGTACTTCTGCAAGGCAGTACATGTGTCTTTTTGCTAGTCTCAGAATTCAACTTGGCCGCAAGTCAAATTTAACCAACAGTTCTGAGTTTCAGAAAGCAGCATTGTTCTTTAATACAGGCATACTATATGGCCAAAGGTTTGTGGACACCTGACTATCATGCCTCTATTACTTGTTTGAAATCAAGGGCATTAATATAGAGTTGCTCTCTCATTGCATCTATAGCCCCAGGTCTGCACTGCCAGTAGAGGACAGCAAGCATGGACTGGGTTTTCATTGAAATAACAGACACACGGGGGGAGATGGGCGGAGTCTAGCGGAGCAGACATGCATTGTTAGAGCTCCGCACCGCTGAGGAGAGAGGAGAAGGACAAAGCGGAGCCTGCAGGCTCAAAAGGTATCCATTTGAACCTTTTTGCCCCAGGGAACAAACTGTGAAAGTTTGGGCAGGAAATATGGTACTGGGAGGAAGCCGTGGCAGAAATAAAAATCACCTCACAAAGAGCTCACAGGCACTCACTGCAACTAAAGCAGCTCCAGTCACCTCACAATATACAGCATCAGGGTGCTCTCACAGACAGAAAATGTCACAGCAAGACTCTCCATTTGAGTCAGATACAGAACAAATCCTCTCACAAACTTCTCCACAAGCCTCCTCAACATCCCCATGAATATTATTACAATTTGAAAAGATGCTTCATAAGGCTTTAAAACAAACCTCAGACCAAATAACAAACAGCCTAACCAAAGAAATAAGAGAGCTGGGAAACCGCACCGCAGCCTTAGAAATAAAAATGGATGAAATTGAAATTACAACCCAAGAAAATATAACAGAATTGGAACAATTAAAAGAAGAGAATTTAATACTTCAAACTAAGCTCGAAGATTACGAAAATAGAGCCAGACGTTCAAACTTGCGCATAAGGGGAATACCTGAAACTGTGACAGACCTGCAATCTACTATTACTGCTCTATTACAAGAACTAAAGCCAGATATCTCTATTAAACGTTTAGAACTGGACAGAATACACAGAGCCCTCACAGCCAAAAAGAAAGATGGACCCCCACGTGATATAATCACAAAATTTCATTATTACAGAACGAAAGAACAAATACTAATTGCTGCAAGAGAAAAAAAGGAACTTAATTTTCAAGGACACAATTATCAAATTTTTGCTGACCTATCCCAACTTACTATTACTAAAAGACGATCCATGAAACCCCAACTAATGGAACTGCAACGCCACAACATTATGTATCAATGGGGCTTCCCCTTTTCAGTCAGATTTAACTACCAAGGTACAATTTACAGAAGCAGATCAGCAGATGAACTACAACAAACCCTTTTAAAATTAAATCTGACAGAACCCACAAGCAGCAACTCTCCCACACGCAGAAGAATGGCATCATCTTCACCTTCAGGCAGCACCCAGAAAATTTCAGAACAAAATGGGAATCATCATTCTCACAAAAGAGGCCGTTATGCCACATCATCCATGGACCAAGAAGATTCAATGGACTGACATCCTAATTCCTGATATCTCTTCATTTATTATACTAAGAGATGGTTCTCTATAAAAACCTGTATTTATAACTGAATGTAACTGCATTCTGATAGTCACACACTGTGTGGGATCATGTTACATTCCAGTTATATTTCTTATTACTTCTGATTCATATAGCCTTAGAATATATAAGTGAAATAAGGAAATTCTTGTTCAGTTATATATTTTCAGGTAATAACAATAGATTTATTACTTTTTAGGACAAATATGTTCAATAATCCAGAAGTAATGGAAGCCTTTTCTTTCTTTTCTTAAAACAAATATATTATTACCTAACTAGTTCCTAGAACTATGTTTTTGTTTATTCTAATCTGAAGCAATACAACCTCAATTTTATGAGTTAACATATCTAAACAGTTACATATGAATAAAATATGTAATTGTTTACTCTAAAAGGGTTAAAATCCCCAAATAATTCAAACTATCTTCATCAATACCAAAGTTATTAACAGTACCTTTCTAACTGAATTATTTAGCCTAGGGCAAGACTAACCATATACAACCACCCTGGAATAAATAATTTCAACAAAAACTATATTCTGCACTCCAATTAATGAATCATCATTTTGATGTCTTTTGACATAGCACTTCTCTCCTGTAAGCGGAAGATCCGTGTACCCCCATTAGCCCTCCTCATTCTCCCAACCATATTATGTGGGAGTGTGACGAAGGCACTTATTCCCCTGAGAGAGATATTTATTCTCTTTCATGGGTAAATTGTGATTACATGCAAAAAATAATTTATACAATGTATCATCTAATCTCATATGTTTTTTGTTTACTCTTTACTCCAGAATTCACTGATTTCTTTTCTATCTTTTCATCTCTTCAGTCCACACAGGTTGATCTGCGCAGTCAGCTCTGCATAACAAAAAGTAAGTCAAAACTATTTGATCTGTTGCCATGGCACCACTGAATATACTTTCCCTGAATGTTCAGGGAATAAATGTCCCTCAAAAAAGGACCAAAGCCTTCCGTACTTTCCATAACAAGAAGGCTCACATAGTATGCCTCCAAGAAACACACTTCACAAAAGATTCTACTCCAAAATATATTTCTCGTTTTTATCAACAAATTTACACGGCTTCTGCCTGTACCAAACAAAGGGGTACTCTAATTGCATTTCACCGATCCACACCATTCACCTTATCATCAGAAATTAAAGACCCAGAAGGTAGATACCTGATACTCATGGGTTATATAATGGATACAGCAATCACGGTGATTTCCTACTACGCTCCTAACAAACAACCTACACCATTCCTCTCACATATATTACAAGTGATTAATACACACAAAATAGGAACAGTGATAATGTGCGGGGATTTGAACCAGGTCCTCCTCCCATTTCTAGATAAATCACCTTTTACACCATCCAAAATAACCTCTAGATTACCTTTTTCTCAACTTCTTTCCAAATACAATCTGGTAGATTCGTGGAGAGAAAGTAACCCAATGAAAAAGAAATTCACTTATTTCTCGCACCCTCATCAAACCTTCACCAGAATAGATCATATTTTTCTAACAATAGGAATGATACCAGAAATTATTGCATCAGATATAATTCCGATTCCGTGGTCTGACCATAATGCAGTATACACTACTATAGCCTCAACCATACCAAAAGCGCATGACCCAACGTGGTACTTACCGGACATAATGCTCAAACACCCACTACATCAGATGGCCATTGAACAAGCTTTAAAGGAATACATATCAATTAATAATACAACAGACATTTCCCCAATAACACTGTGGGAAGCTCGTAAGCCTGTCTTGCGTGGTACAATACAAAGACAAATGGCACTATTTAAACGGGAACGCAATAATCTAGCAAAAAAACTAGAACTCAATTTTAATGCAGCCTACATATCATTCCAAGATAATCCATCTCAGAGTACAAAAACTCATCTGGAAAAATCTAGATTGGAATACGATCTATTTCTCACTGAGTCAGTTGATAAATCCCTCAAACGCTCCAAACACAATTTCTACATGAATACAAACAAACCAGGTACATATTTGGCTAGGGCATTAAATTCAACTAACAAATCTTTCAAACCAATACGTTTGAAATTATCAAAAAATGTTTATACTTGTAATCCAGTTAAAATAGTCCATAAATTTCACTCACATCTCGCAACTTTATACAAGACAAACAATGAATTTAATCCTACAGAGGCTGAATCCTTCTTCTCAAAAATAACCTTACCTGAGTTGTCTCAGAATCAAAAAAGCAGTTTGGATGAGCCTATAACTATAGATGAAGTTGCTAACGCCATAAAAGACCTAAAACTTAACAAAAGACCAGGCCCAGACGGCTACTCGGCTTCATACTATAAAACATTCTCAGAAATACTCTCTCCCATTCTCACTGAAACTTTTAACAAACTTCTAGAAGGACATTCTTTTCGGCAAGAAACACTAATGGCAATTGTTTGTATGATCCCAAAACCCTTTCCTGATGATACTTCCTGTGTGAATTATCAGCCTATCTCTCTGTTAAACCTTGATATTAAATTATTAGCAAAAATAATAGCAAAACGCCTCAATAGCATTATAGGAAAATTAATACATAGAGATCAAGTAGGCTTCATGCCAAATAGACAGGCAGGCGATAATATACGCAGGGCAATGTTATTGGCACATATTGCTAAAAAACGGAAAATCCCTTTATGTTTTCTATCTCTCGATATTAAGAGGGCATTTGACACAGTATCCTGGCAATATATGCAATATTCATTACAAAAATGGGGTTTTGGACCCCACTTTTTAACATGGATCAAAGCATTATATAATAAACCCAAAGCCTATATAAAATATGCTGGATACAAATCTGATGCCTTTAATATCGAAAGAGGTACCCGACAGGGTTGCCCATTATCTCCCTTATTATTTGCCCTTATACTCGAACCCATGGCCCAATACATCAGAACAAACCAAACTATAACTGGCATTGAAGTAGGAGGTATTACACACAAATTATGTATATTTGCAGACGATATATTACTTTTTCTATCATCACCACAGGTCTCTGGTCCTAACTTAATACCAGCTCTTGATGGATTTGCAGCCCTATCCGGCCTTATGATTAATCCTAAGAAATGCCTAGTGCTTAATATTTCGCTCACAAACATGGAATTGATCCCGGCTAGGGCTGCACTCGCATTCACATGGGCAGAAAAATCAATCCCATATCTTGGAATTCATTTAACAGCATCTCATTCTGACTTATTTTCAACCAATTATCCTCCTGTATTAAGACAGATCACAAATCTAATAAAACAATGGTCGCAACTTCCTTTATCCTGGATAGGGAAGATTAATGCAATCAAAATGTCTATTCTACCCAAATTGCTTTATCTATTCAGAGTCCTCCCTATTCCAATTCCTTCCTATTTTTTGAGAATAGTACAAAAAAGAGCAACTTCGTTTATATGGGGCTCTTCTAAACCACGTATACCTATACACACACTACATCTTCCCAAAAATAAAGGAGGCCTGGGATACCCTAATTTTACTAACTACTACAGAGCAGCACATTTGGCCAGTCTGTCCAAATACCATGCAAAACAGGAAATCCCATTATGGTTATTTATAGATGCTTCAGAAAATGACCCTCTATTAATATCAAACTTGTTATGGCTTGATCCTAAAGACCGCTTTAAAATTCATAATCCCATAACTAAACACTTCTTATCTCTCTGGGATAAACTAAAAACCAAATATCAGTTACAATCTCTACACAATCCTCTCCTTTCTTTTATCAGAAATCCGGCCTTTTATCCGGCATGGATCTACCCAAATTCTTTTAAAGCTTGGACTACATCAGGCATTCAGACACTAAATGACTTCATAGCATCTAAATCATTCCTTTCATTCCCATCGCTTAGAGAAAAATATGATCTACCGAGTGCGCAGGCGCGGGACTCCCAAGATGGCCGCGTAAGCCGGGAGCTCCGCTCTACCCAGCCCAGCAAGCCACCCAAGAGCTGGATTAAGGCCGCCTTTTCGCCCACCACTAGCAATACCGGACCCGGGAACACCCGCTGCATCGATCCATGCCAAACAGCACGGTCCGCAGGGACCTGGGACCGCAGTTTTCAGCAGAGGATTCCCGGGCCTTATCCAAGATGGCGGCCGCAGCACAGCACAAGGAGCAGTATGCAGGGGGACACGTGGAAACCAGGCAAGTGATTGCTCCTGCCACTCTGGCCTACACACCCTTACCTGCTTCCCATAACCAGCCTATGGGGACCCCATCCCCAGCCTCCACAGTATCCCTCCTAGAGCGCACCTTTGAGAACTACTCCCTGTCCCCACTGAACGCCACACCACCGCATCAGGGAGTTGGAACCTCCATAGGAGATCCGGAGGCTGCCATACCCCTTAACACAGGAGATTTATTCCTCAAACTGTCAGATCTACTAGACAGAGGCTTAGCAAACACAGCCACAAGAATCACAAACGAGATAAGAGCAGACTTTCAAAACTTGGGAGCAAGGATGGAAGCCATAGAACACAAATTAGACATTACAGTGTCCAGAGCTAACCAGAACACTGAGCACATTCATATTGTTCAAGAGCAACTAGAGGTGGCACTGAACAGAATCGATGACCTGGAGAACAGGTTGAGAAGGGACAATTTCAGAGTAAGAGGTATCCCCGAATCAATCACAGACGTCCCCAAAGCTATCCAGGATTTAATCAAATCACTCATCCCTGAGCTGCCCCCCATCAAGTTGGAGCTGGACAGGGCACACAGGTCCCTGGGTCCCCCCAGAAAAGACGGATCCCCCAGAGATGTGGTCGTGAAGCCACACTTCTACAGTGTAAAGGAAGAAATAATGAAAATTTCACGCCAGCAATCCCGCATCCTTTTTCAAGGACAGGAAGTGCAAATTTTCACGGACATTTCCCCCACGACCATCCAGAAACGCAGAGCCCTTAAGCCCCTTCTGCTCGTCCTCTCCCAGAAGGAGATTAAATATTGGTGGGCATTCCCTTTCGCCCTAAAATTTTCCCTTAAAGGCAGAACCCACTCATTCACCACGTTCACTGAAGGCGAACGAATCCTCCTCTCACTCAAGCTCATATCCCTAGACTCGGAAATGGACATAACCAACACTCAAGCGGGTTCCTCTAAACGCCAAACTCCCAACAGCCCCATCTCTCCAGCCTGGAAAGCTAATAAAAGCAGGCGACTGAAAGATCAATTACCAACCTGAGGAGGTCTTCAACAAGAGCCCGGCAACACCCTTCTCCCTCTTTGTGATCCACTGTCTCCAATCCATCTCATACCAGATGTTCTCCACCTTTCTTCACAAAGAGGCCTTCTCCCCGCAAGGGGATATTTTTTTCATTCGTCCCTAACTCTCAAGTTTGCATCCCAGCACCCAAGCGGGGCTACGTATCCAGTTCCCCAAGATCTACTATTGCTCCTTTTTCTCACCCACGCCTCCAGGAGGTTTAAAGTTTTAGCCCATTGTTCTCCACAAGAATGGCCTCTTCGGTTCTTGAACTTCATTCCCTCATCGTCCCTCTGGTCACCCCCAGCGTCAGCAGGATGTTCTGGCCCCTCTCCACAACCTCTTTCCCTCACAACGGAATGGCCAAATCCACAGTGGGACTTGGACTTCCCACACCACCTTCCTTCTCCATCCCCACAGAGGAATCCATTATGTTTACCAGGAAGACTCTTTTTGTACTTCAGACCAGAGCGGCCCCACGTTAAAAACACTTCAGTTTTTTTTTTTTCAGATTTTGATACGCCTTTTTGTTCTCCATATGCTTCTTTTTTATCTATATTGTTACAAAGTTTATTTCTCTATGCAAGGTTTCAAGGGTGGCTTGGGCTGCGGTAGCTGCCCTGCGACTTCCTCCATCCTGCGAAAATGGAATTCCCATTCTCGTTCGATGGACTGGTGGTTCGATCCCAGGACCACATTTTCTTGTTTTTGGAGTTCGGAAAGGGGAATACCTTCCCCCCTCTCCGCCTCCGGCCTAATTCAGGTCATTTTGTACATATTCTCTTTCTCCTTCTGTCTCTATGTTTTAACCCATCTGTGCTTCTTTCTCCCTTACCCCCCCCTGCCAGGGTTGACGGATTGTCTGCATCTCCAGGTTCCAGACATCGCTCCTCATTCGCCTCCTGTCCACCCCTTTCCAACTGGTTCAGGGTAAGTGCTCCACCATCAATAGCACACTCATCACCCAAAAAACATGCCTAACACCACCACATCTCGCCCCCAGATAAAAATTATTTCCCACAACGTCCAAGGATTCAATTCCCCGATTAAAAGAAGGAAAACCTTCCAATCATACCATAAACAGAGGGCGTCGATAGTGATGCTCCAGGAAACGCATTTCCCTTCTCGATTCTCCCCCTCATTCCTACATGCGCGCTTCCCCTCGTTTTATTTGGCAAACGCTGAGGATAAAACCAGGGGAGTCGCGATCCTATTTGCCAAGGACTGCCAATTCAAAGTAAGCCAGACTCTTTGTGACCCCGAAGGCAGGTACATACTAGTAAAAGGTCAGATCGCAGACCAAACTTTCTCTCTGATCTCCTATTATGCCCCAAACAAGGGACAGAATGTATTCTTCTCTTCGCTTTTCCAAACACTAGGCCCCCTCCTGGAAGGAACAGTAATCTTTGGAGGAGACTCGAATGTCGCCTTTGATCAGAGCCTCGATAAATCTAAACCCCCGGCTAAACAGCTCTCCAGGCCAACAAAAATCAGCTCCAAAATTGCTAAACTGATTCACCAACAGGGCCTCACAGACATCTGGAGAGAACTCAACCCCACTTCAAGGGACTACTCCCACTTCTCAATACCCCACCAAGTATACTCCAGAATTGACCATATCCTGATCTCTTCCATGCATATTCCCGCCGCTATATCAGCTAAAATTAAGGATACTCCCCTCTCCGACCACTCTATGATCTCTCTTTCTATCCAAGGCTCACTTCTCAGACCCTCATCCCCCATCTGGTGTATTAAAGAACACATCATTAAAGACCCCATTCAGATATCGGAACTCACCAAGACACTAAAAGAATATTTTCTTCTGAACAACGTAGACGATATCTCAGCCGAGACCCTCTGGGCAGCCCACAAAGCCGTGATACGAGGCAAACTGATCCAAATATCCTCCCAACTCAAAAACGAGAGAACCATGGACATTGCAAAACTGGAGAGAGATTTCCTCCTCTTACGCAAAAACCATAAAGCTAACCCATCCCTGGTTAAATCCGACCAGCTTGATGCTGCTCGAATTAAACTAAACCTGGCGCTCACGGTTAAAGCTGAGGACTCTCTGCGTTGGAACGGGGTGAAATTCTACCTGAATCAGGACAAAATGAGCACGATGCTGGCCTCCAAATTATCTCCCAGGACCCGTCTCTTCGCCCTCCCCAAAATAAAACTACAGGATGGGACGTCTTCCCAAAATCCACATAGAATCCTGGATTCTTTCCAAGCCTTCTACTCACAACTATACAGAGCAAATGAATCCAACGATTCACGAGCTATAGAAGCATTTCTAGAGCACCTCCCTATCCCCACTATACAAAAATCCCACAAAGATATTATGGAGGCTCAGATCTCAGTGGAGGAAACCTTGGAGGTCATAAAAAATCTGAAAAGGGGCTCAGCCCCAGGTCCGGATGGTCTTTCCAATCTTTACTACAAGACTTTTGCCGAGACTTTAGCGCCACATTTAACTAAAATGTTCAATTCCAAACGAAAGGGAGACCCCATAGACCCCCAGATGAATGCTGCCTTCATTACTGTCATCCCTAAACCCGACAAAAATCCAGATCAGGTAGAAAATTACAGACCAATATCACTAATAAATAACGATCTAAAAATCCTAACGAAAATTTACGCCAATAGATTAAATACATTCATCAACACTTATATCCACAAGGATCAGGTGGGTTTTATTCCCGGCAGACAGGGTCCTGACCAGGTCAGAAGGGCCATAGACATAGCCTCAATTTTGCACTCGGGATGGGACGGAGGCCCAAAGCAGGAGGGTCTCTTCCTCTCCCTAGATCTTCAAAAGGCCTTCGACTCTGTGTGCTGGCCATTCATATTCGCTTCCCTTAAATTCTGGGGATTCGGAGAACATTTCATCGGAATCCTCAAATCTCTTTATTCAGAACCGGAAGCGAAAGTCAAACTACAGGGCTTCCTCTCATCCCCAATCAAAATTGCCAGGGGCACAAGACAGGGCTGTCCCCTTTCCCCACTTGTTTTCGCTCTAATAATAGAAACACTAGCCATTGCGATCAGGTCAGACCCAAACATTAAAGGTGTCAACTGCGGCTTGAACACACATAAATGCGCCCTCTTCGCAGACGACCTTCTTCTATTCGTTACATCGCCAATTACCACTCTCCCCAACATTAACAGACTACTCCAGACATTTGGCGAAGTCTCAGGCCTCCGGGTCAACATGACCAAATCACAAGCTTTAAACATCTCCCTTAATCCAGCCCTAGTTGAGAGGTTAAAACTGTCCTTTAATTTTAACTGGAGTGACTCTTCAATCCGATACCTAGGTATAAACCTCACACCCAGCATAGACTCCCTCTACCAAGCTAATTTCCCTCCTATGTATCGTAGATTGGAGGAAGACATACGAGCTTGGTCCTTCCACAAATTATCTTGGCTGGGGAGAATCCATGCCATCAAAATGACCCTGTTCCCCAGAATATTGTACCTATTTAGAGCCCTTCCAATCGCGATTAATAGAAACCACCTCAAACACTTCCAGGGGAAGATCATAAAATTTATCTGGGGGGGGAAAGGCTATAGATTCTCGAGAAACACCCTTTATGCCCCAAAGTCTAAGGGAGGTCTGGGACTCCCCGAACTATTCAGATACTACCAAGCAGCTAGACTGGCCCAACTCTCCACCTTATATTTCAGAGGCGAAAAACCCGACTGGATACAAATAGAACGCCAAGCGGTCCCTTCCCACACACTAGACTATCTACTCTGGACCCCCAGCAAATCTAGACCGCCTATCATGGCTCCCACACTTTCTCACTCCCTCAAACTTTGGGACACCCTGATCCAAAACCCAGCTCTGACCTCACAGATCCGCCCTCTCTCACACGTTTTCCGCAACCCCCTCTTCAAGCCAGGATTAGACATCAAATCCTTCCAATGGTGGCTTGATAAGGGAATGTACCGTATCGGACATTACCTCGTCGCCTCCGGTCCAATCTCCATGAAATATTGCGTTGATAAACTAGAACTTCCAGAATCCGAGAAATTTAGATTTCTTCAAATCTCCCATTTCCTTCACACCATTTGGAAAGTCAAATCAATTCCCCCAGTGTGCACACCGTACGAACAATGGTGTGGACAAGCAACAGAGCAAAAAGGAGGCATATCCCTGATTTATGAAGCCCTGTCAACTCCCACTTCCAAACTTACATACATGACAGACTGGGAGAGGGACTTGGGCGAGTCTTGGGACCTGGAGAACTGGAACAGAATGAGCACAAGAGCCTACAAAGGTATAGTTAATATTGCAATAATAGAAGCTAACATGAAAGTCCTTACGAGATGGTATCTGGTTCCTTCCAAACTTGCACTGATGTTCCCCTCCTCGTCTCCTTTATGTTTCAGAAACTGCCAAGCCCAGGGTTCCATGTTACACATTTGGTGGAAATGTCCGAAAATCAGGGGGTTCTGGAACGGGATCTTTCACCTGATCAGGAAAATTACGGACACTCCCATTCCAAAATCCCCCCAAATAGCTCTCTTAAATGGTAATATCCCCAAAATTTCCAAACCAACTGCTAAACTTATCGCTTTTATTCTGACAGGCGCCAAGATTTCCATAGCAAAGGCTTGGAAACAACCAGGGGTCTCCCTGGCGTCCGCCAAGAGAAAGATCTCATGGATCATGTCTCAGGAAAATTTAGTTAGTACCATAGCAGACTCAAATAAAGCATTTTTGGCGGTTTGGGAACCCTGGGCGCAGCATGTAGGCATCTCTCTTATACCGGGAGTTGAAGCTTGACCTGGTGCCATTGTGATTTTGCAGTCTGTCAACACACCCCACCCCCATCCTCTCTTCTCCTCTGTCTTCCTTCCCACCTTTCCTTTCTCTCTTTCTTCTTATTTCTCAGGAAGTTGTTATTAAATATTTACTGTATTTATACGGCTTCACTCGGTTCCTCCCAGTTTTATATGCACTTGTCTGTATTCAGATGGTACCTCGACCCATTCCCCATGGGTCGCTCTTCTAAGCTGGAACCCTCAGGATTTCTTTACGGCTCCCCTGGCCCCCTCGGCCTTCTGGCCAGAGAGAGCCAGGGAAGGTTCCCTCACGCAGTCTGGGACATTTAATCTCCCGGAAGGTGCGATGGGCCTTAAAAGATTAGCCACTCACCTTATGGTTATCGAAGGCCACTCTCCGGTGCTCGACACAGTATGTTCCCGTTAGGGGTGTCGAGCCCACATGCAGCACTAGGCCTTGCCTTGTCATCCCTGAGGGTTCTTCTCTCCCTATCCTTACGTATAATCCTACGTTTTTGATCAACTTCTATGTTAATGTTCATTATTTGAGCTTGATCACAGAAGTGGGCTGCGCCCCACAGCACTGTCAACCTATGAAGTGTAATGTACTGCTCTTCAATAAAACTTCTTTAAAAAAAAAAAAAAAAAAAAATATGATCTACCAAACTCTGAGATATTTAGATATCTCCAAATCAAAAATTTCTATACACCATTCCTAAAGGGGGATACACCATTATCCCAATTATCCATTTTTGAATCAATCTGTACAAAAGATCCATTTGCTAAAGGTACAATTTCATCACTTTATAATCAATTATATGGAGTAGTAAATCTTAATAGACCCTCTTACGTTCAGAGGTGGGAGGAGGACCTGGGACGAACTGTAGAAGACATGGACTGGTCTAACATATGGCTCACATCTAAGTCATCTTCACCCAACATCTTAGCACTGGAGACAAATTATTAAATCCTAACTCGCTGGTACCTTGTACCCGCTAGAGTGGCAAAATATTCACCTAATACCTCAGCTCTTTGTATTCGAGGATGCCCAGAAATAGGCACACATTTACACATATGGTGGACGTGCCCAGTAATCCAAACCTTCTGGAAGGAAGTCTTCGTGATTGCATCTAAAATATTTAAAAAATAATACAACCAGATCCATATATAACTTTACTTAATCTAAAACCGGAATGGTTAACACTCTCTCAATTCAAACTTATGATCCAACTAATAACGGCTGCAAAACAAACAGTGGCCAAGGCATGGAAATCTCCTACATTGGTACTAGCAGAAACAATTCACAGAATGAATAATACAATGTCCCATGCTAAGATGGTAGCCATCGATCAAAATCAAATTCCAAAATTTGGAAAACTTTGGCATCCTTGGATAAAACAACAGTTCCTGTCAAATTTCAATGACTCTGTCCTGTTGCCATGGTAACAGATTAAATGACTTACAGAGACACCCATTCTAAGGCTTCAAAGAGAACTAAAAAGAATAATAAACTGACGAGCGGGACAACCATGTGGACCATACCTCTGCCTTTCTACCCTTTTTCTTCTTTCTCTTTCCTTTTCTCCACCTTACGATTAAAGCTCATTATCAGAATTTATTTGACCTATATACACTCTACCTCTAAACAATATGTATAGTAGGTATAAATCATTTAAATACCTACAAAAGTAACTAAGGAAATGATATATATCTTTAATTTAGGTTTACGTGAACCCAATGTTTAATATTTGAAATTTCATGATATTTACCTATATAAACCCTACTGTAAAACAATGAGCTTACTTTATAGATCCTTGTAAACTTACTTTATGTATCTTTATAATATTGTATACTCAATAAACTTCTTTTGACAAGGAAATAACAGACACACAGCCAGTGCTGCAATTGTTCTTCTTTTCCTCAGCTGTCAGTGAGAAAGGAAGATAGACACAGAATAAGGCTGTATTGCAGCCAGTTTGAGCAAGAGGAAAGGCTGCCAACCTCTCCAGGACATCAAAGGACACGGACTGGCTGCTGTACAGCCTCGGAGGAAAGAGGATTGCTGGGTTCCCCCAGGTACTAAGGAAAATGTAGTCCCCAGGAGACATCTTCCTATTAAAACAAAAATGGGATGGGAAACCATAGAGTTATAGCAGGAGGAAAAGGGGAGAGATGGCTGGGGAAATGAGAGGTGACCATCCGAGTGGCCAGCTATGTCGGATTTGTAGAACAAGAGATTCTGCTGCCACATCTGAACATAGGTCACAGCTGTGAGAGATTGCCACTGCCATGGCCTGAGTTACTGCTGACATCCACCACCAGTTCTGTCACAGATTGTCATCTTTGGGTCTTGAGTCACCTCTGACATCATCAGTTCCATAGGCGATCGTCATCGCTGAGTCCAGCAATTGTCACCAGTTCCTGATACTAGAGAGTGGGAGGAGGCATAATCAAAGATCATTCGGTGGTGAGAGCCGCAATGTCCTGCCCACTTCTTAAAGGGATGGTGTCACCAATTTTTAGAATACAGTTTGTGTACTTACACCTGGTATTGTGGGATTCACTCAAATCTGAGAGCTCCAATGCAAGAACTTTTCGCCCTAATGATTACAAATACATTGGCCAGGTGGAGGGTTTGGAGAGACTGAGATATCTTTATTCCTTGGTACCCCCATAGTTAGGACCTCGCTTGTTTTATGGTTCAGAGGCAGAGACATTTGGTCCTCCAGTGTTTTATGGTTCAGTGTTATTGCCCTTTTGTTTATTTAATTTCTGGCTGTGTTGGGCAAATAAATATTCCCTTTTTAGCTTTACAATAAAATGATATTACTGCGCTACCAAATATATGCGTGTTTTAAAATAATGCTGCAACACTGAAGGAAATATAAGAACCCAAAAAGAAATATAGAATAAAGGCAGTGCTGCGCTATAACCTAAATAATGTGCAAAATAAACTTCAAAAATGTTCAGTAAAATATATAGTTAAGAGAGGCAATGTTCTAAGGTCAATATACATCAAATCCTTGGTAGTATAAAAAGGTATCGCATGCCCTGCAGGTTCTTCAAATAAGACAATAATAAAATGTATCAATATGATTCTTGACAATAGGCATATTGCATGCTCAAAAGATTCTTTATAAAACAGTGATAAAATATATTAATATGGTGTACAAATTAAAGTGAAAAAACAGTGCTCAATAACACGTGCACTAAAATGGCAATTTATAAAATCCTAAAAGAAAGGGTGACAGATCCTAGAAAAGGTATAAAAGCGTACCATATAAAAATATATTCCATATAAATATATGCCGCAAAAGTTCTTATAGGTGAAAACGAATAAGATAAAAATGAATAAGATAAATAGTGTCCATATAAAGTTCATTATGAATTAGTGACTGTATGTTAGCAGTGTCAGCAGAAAATGGCAAAGTGCTGGTGCTGGTGGCAATTCTCTGACATAGAATGCTGATGGTAGGTGACTTCCTGACTCCTGTGCAGTGTAATGTATAGATGTCCCCTTACCTTACCGCTGTAAGGTAACAGCATGCAGGTATATCTCAGTGTGTCTCCTGGCAAACTCCCAGTCTGGCGTGTCTGGCTCCACTGGTGTGTGTCTCCCTAGTCTGAAATCAGAGTCCCCTTTTTTGTCCCTGGTGTGTCCGCATCAAATGAGCCTCGTAATGGGGCATGGGTAGATGTAAAGAGGGATGCAAGATACTGTAGTATTTTCAAAAATGTATTTGCAAACAGTGAAAGTAAAAACAAGGTACTCACTATAAGAAGTATCAAAAGGCATATAAAAAATGAGCTGCGAGCTCGCCCACATCACTTCCGGTGCCTCGTGTTCCTGCACGTGTTCGTCACTGTCAGACATGCACCAGCTCGGCCAGCAACATTGTTTCTTCCACAGGGCATTCCCTGACATTGCCCCCTCCTTTTGGGCAGTCTCCGGATGCCCAGCTGGGCTAATTTCAAAGCATGGGATTTCTTAAAAGATTGCATCAATTTCTTGACATGGATATTGCTTTCAGGCTCCCAAGAGTTATCTTCTGGCCCATAAGCCTTCTATTTGATTAAATATTGAATCTGGTTATACCTTTTTTTTTTTTTTTTCCAGAATTGCTTTAACCTCAAATTCCTCCTCACCGTTGATTTTTACAGGCTTCAGTGTACCAGTACTTCGCTCAGGGAAAAGATCAGGAATAACAGGTTTCAACAAGGTCACATGAAAAACTGGGTTGACTCTAAACAAGTCAGGTAATTCCAGCTCGTAAGCTTCATCGTTGATTTTCCTTTTTACAGGAAAGGATCCCACAAATTTAGGGCCCAAATTCCTTGAAGGGCAAGCCAGCTTTAAATTTACTGTGGATAGCCATACCTGGTTGCCAGGTTCCAAGGTTAGTTCTCCTCGTTTCTTTCTATCAAAGATTCTTTTGTTGTATTCCTGCGTCTTGGTCATGGTTTCCTGTAACAGTTTGTTATTATTGCAGAAGAAGTCCATCGTTTCAGAGACTGCAAGAACTGAATATTCTGATATGGTACTGGGCAGAAAGGATGGGTGGAAGCCGTAATTTGCAAAAAATTTAGTTAGCTTGATGGCAGAATGAGAGGGGTTGTTACAGGCAAACTAGGGTATAGGAAGCCGGGAGACCCAGTCGTCCTGAGAGAAGGACGAGAAGCAGCGCAGGTATTGTTCCAGCGTCTCGTTGGTTCTTTCTGTTTGCCCGTTCGTCTGGGGATGGTATGCGGAGGAAAAGGACAATTCAATCTCTAGAGATCCACATAAGGCTTTCCAGAACCTGGACGTGAACTGTACTCCCCGATCGGACACGATATTGGCTGGAACTCCATGGAGCCTTACTATTTCCTTAATAAAGATTTGTGCTGTTTCAACAGCCGAAGGTGTCCCTTTCATTGGTAGAAAATGGGCCATTTTTGACAGTCTATCCACCACAATCGTAGTAAAGCCCTCTGCCGGGGGAAGTTCCACAATAAAATCCATTGAGATCATCCTCCAAGGTCTCTCTGGAACAGGCAACGGCTGTACTTCGAGTACAGGTGGTGCAGGATTCCACATACTATTTACAGTCACCTACTACCTGAGGCCACCAGAATGTGTGTTGCACAAGTTCGACAGTCTTCAAGATGCCGAAGTGTCCAGCCAGCTTGTGATCATGGCAGAGTTCTAATACCGCAACCCTTAATTCCCTAGGTACAAAGATTTTGTCTTCGTGCCATAGTAGGCCATCTCTTGTCTGTAAGCTGGTTTCTAGGGAAGAGGCAGTTTCAGAAGAGGCTTGTTTAATCTTTGACAGTAAGTTATCCTGTAACACAAGAAAGTTCCCTGAGGGCAAGATAATGTCTGGAGGTGTGATCTTTTCAGAGTCATTGAACATGCGGGATAATGCATCAGGCTCTGTGTCCTTCGACCCAGGCCTATAAGTTATGTGGAATGAAAATCTAGAGAAAAATAGTGCCCACCTGGCCTGCCGTGGCTTTAATCTCTTCACTGTCCTCAGATATTCCACATATATGGTCTGTATAGACCAGAATTGGATGTGCTGCACCTTCCAGCAAATATCGCCACTCTTCCAGTGCAGCCTTGATAGCCAGGAGCTCACGGTCCCCACATTGTAATTCCTCTCTGCTGTCGACAACTTACGGGAAGAGAATGCAACTGGATAGAGTAGAGCTTTGGACTCTTGTGGTTGTGAAAGTACTGCTCCGACTGCTATTTCAGATTTTTCGACTTCAAGAACAAATGGCAGAGCAGGGTCAGGATGCTTCAAGATGGATGCAGAAGTGAACAACTTTTTAAGGGTTTGAAAAGCAGCCTGAGCTTCAGAAGACCAGAGAAATCAGATGCCCTGCCTGGTTAATTCCGTGATGGAGCGATGATGGCAAAATTAATTTCCAGTAGAAATTGGCAAATTCGATGAAACGTTGGACTCCTTTTTTGTTTGCAGGTACTGGCCAGTCTAGCATAGCGGTGATTTTCTGGTGGTCCATCTTAATGCCTTCAACTGAGATAATCAACCCCAGAAATTGAATGCTCTGTAGTTCAAATTCAATTTTTTCTGGTTTGGCGTAAAGGCCATGCTGCCGGAGCCGGTTTAACATACTTCTGACATGCCTGCGGTGGTGATCCACTGAAGAAGAGAAAATCAGGATATCATCTAGGTATACCATGAAGAACAGGTCTAGATAATCTCGAAAGATGTCATTGACAAAATGCTGAAAAGTGGCCGGGGCATTGCATAGACCAAATGGCATGACCAGGTACTCAAAATGCTCGAAGGTAGGAAAATCTGGTTTCCTTTCATCTCCCTCTCTGATGCGAATCAAGTTGTATGCTCATAATCCAACCTAGCAAAGATGATCGCAGCTCCCAGCCTTTGAAACAATTCGGGCACCAGGGGCAGCGGGTAGCGATTCTTGATAGTGATCTTATTTACCTCCCGATAATCTATGCAGGGGCATGAGGAGTGATTTTTATTTTTTTTTTAATGAAAAAAAATGCCTGCGCCTGCCAGAGAAGTGGATGGGCAAATAAACCCCTTCCTCAGATTGTCATCAATGTATTCTCTCAGTGTGCCCAGTTCAAGTTCAGTTAAGAGAAAGATCGTTCTGAAGGGAACCTCGGCCCCCAGCAGGAGCTCAATCAGACAGTCTTAGGATATGTGGGGAGGAAGGGTCTCTGCACCCTTCTTACTGAATACATCTAGGAAATCGTGATACACCACTGGAACTGATTGGCGTAACTCAGAGTCAAAGTCCAGACAAAGCAAGGTAAGGGGTCCCCTGTGGCCTGTTGTAGACAGAGTTGCTGGCAATAAGTTGAAGGGAATTTAATTTCCCCAGTGGCCCAGTCGATACGAGAGTTGCGGGCCTGCTGCCAGGGCATGCCTAGGATGATGGGGAATAAAGGTGAAGAAATGGCATCCAGGCAAAGTAATTCTTGGTGGTGGGAGGCAATGATAGCCAACAAGGGAGCCGTTTCTTGTGTGACCGGACCTGATTTGACGGAAGACCCATCGGCCAGATGTACAGATTGTCCCCGGGTCTTATTTTGAAGTGGAATCAGGTGTCTAGCTGCAAAAGACAAGTCCACGAAACAGCTGCAGGCTTCGGAGTCAGTTATGGTAGACACCTGGATATTCCTTCCCGGAAGCTGTAACAGGATGGGAAGAGCAAGATGAGAAGATTGGTTTGGTTAAGCAGGAACATGAGTAGAATAGATTGATAGGCACTTACACAGTGTCGCTGGGCAGGATCTCACGTAATGCCCTGGTTCTCCACAATACATGCACAGATTGTTCAGTCATCAGTGCTGGCATTCTTCTGTGGTGAGAGAAGGACGGAGCAAGCCCAATTGCATGGGCTCAGATGTATCGTAAGCAGGAACTACTGGAGCTGGAGGAACCTGACTGGAGAAGCTGGAAACCTTGGGTAGCATCCAAGTTGGATGAAATTGTCCTGAAGATCTTTTGGATCCGTGTTCTCTTAGATGTTGGTCAATCTGTATCGACAGGTTGATAAGGGCCAAGGATTGAGGTACCCCTACCCATGGCAGTTCATCTTTCAGAGGATCTGATAGGCCCATCCAGGATTAGTAATGGAGGGCCATCATTCCAATTGGTACCACAACTCCAACGCCTAAATTCAGCCACATAATCCTCAACCGCTCTGTGGCCTTGTAGAAGGGAATGTAATGCTGCCTCAGCAGTGACAGTTTGCTGGGGGTCCTCATAGAGTTGTGACATGGCGTCAAAGAAGGTGGTGAGGTTTGTTAAGGATGTGGCTTTCTGTTCCAAGAGATGGTGTGACCAGACTTGAGGCTCACCCATCAATAGTGAAATGACAAAGCCCACCTTGGTTGCTTCCAGGGAGAAAGTATGTGCTGTAAGGCAAAATAGAGTTTACAGGCATTGCGGAATGCTCTGTACTTGCTGCGCTCCCCAAAAAACCTTTCAGGCGTAGGTACCCTTGGTTCTGGTGGTAGCATCACCACTGTATGTGCGGACGATGTACTGGCTGAAGTAGCAGAGGAATGAGCAGCGCCTTGAGGATTGGCGGGAGATGACAGGGCTTGGACCCGTTCCTCCAGTCTGGTGTACCCCTGTTGCAAGTTTTTGACGGCTTGTGTCAGACTCGCCAGGTGTTAGCACAGTTCATCCATGGTGGAGGTTCCTCGCTCAGGCTCAGACATGGCTGTCTGATACTGTCACGCTCCTACGTACCTTGTAGATGAGCCTGAAAATGCAGAGGAAGGCCTCCCTTACGTATTTGATTTACGGCCCCTGATAGAGCAGACAGGCCACTCCGGAGTTCAGAGTGGTATGAGTGCCTGGCGGGTCAGCTGTCAGAAGAGCCGCTCCGGGGTTCCCGATGCCACAGGGATGAATACCAGCAAGGTGAGTGATCCGGACAGCGGGTAGGCTGGAAACTGGATCAACTGATATCCAAACACCACACACCGGGATGCAGGGACTGGCAGCCAGCAGATCGGCCCAGTGGGATATGGAACACAGGCAGGTACAGGCAGGCTGGGTCATACACAGGCAGGAGATACTGAAACAGATGCAGTAGCCAAGACAGGTCGGGTCACAGAGAAGGCAGGAAGAGTCCAAAGGCAAGCCAGGTAATCACAGGAATAGATCACAGAAGCAGATTACAGGGAGCAGGGGTCACAGGAAGCTGCAGATCAGACAGCACTGGTCCTGTTTGCAAGTTCTGTTTAAATAGCCAGCTCGGTCAGCAGTATTGTTTCTTCCACAGGGCATTTCGTGACACAGTCACTTTCAGAAAGTTCACCGATTATTATTGTCATACAAGATAATAGTCTAAGGCAGCGTACACACGGGTGGACTTTTTTGACCGGACTGGCCTGACAGACTTTCCAGCGGACTTTCAACGGACTTTGGAGGGACTTTTTAACAAACGGACTTGCCTACACACGATCACACCAAAGTCCGACTGATTCGTACGTGATGACGTACACCGGACTAAAATAAGGAAGTTGATAGCCAGTAACCAATCGCTGCCCTAGTGTCGTTTTTTGTCCGTCGGACTAGCATACAGACGAGCGGATTCCTGGGTCCGGCGGAGTTACGACGTAAAGATTTGAAGCATGTTCTAAATCTAAAGTCTGTCAGATTTGCGACTGGAAAAGTCCGGTCGAAAAGTCCGACCGTGTGTACGCTGCATAACATTCACCAGTCTGCCGCAATACACACACAGGGTGAATCCTATTTTAAAAAACGAATGCCATTATATAAAGATGAACACATTTCCATTGGTTCTATTTATAGGATTAATTGAGCAAATATGTGTGTTGAGTTATTTTGAGTTATACAAGCTGTACACTCACTACTTTACATTGTAGAAAAATGTAATTTCTTCAGTGTTGTCACAGTTTTGTCACATGTGTATATATATATATATATATATATATATACATATATATATATATTTATATACCCATATGTGCAGACACCTTTTGGCATCTTCTGTTAAAGTGGAAGTTTTCATCCAAGGAAGCTGCCATCTTGGCCTCTGTTTAATCTTCAAATGCCATGATGCTTCACATATGATCAGTTATGACACCAGCCATTGGATGGTTTGACATTTTGGTTGAGAGCACATCCAATGTGACAGTTACCATCCCGGCAAGTGCCAGGAATGTAACTGTTTTTTGAAACTGTTAAATCGATGGGTTTACTTCTGCTTTAAGGCATTTACTTACTAAATTATGATGACAGGTTCATTGGAAAACATTTTTTCAAGAAAGAACTGCATTAAAGTGTTACTAAACCCACTACAGTAAAATCAGTCCATATATGCAGTAAAGCATGCTTGTTATACTCACTGACTTCTCTGATTCTGCCCTCCTTCCACTGTCCCCTAATAATTTTCTGATAACACAGAGTCTACAGAGTCAGGCTGCACATGCTCAATTTGGTGTGTATTGCTAGAGAGTTTTTTTTTTTTCTTGGGAGGATGCATGTGATCAGCACTGTCCAGAGAAAAGGTTTTTAGCAGTTTATATTTACTAAAATAAATACAAACATGTTTTTACTAAAATAATTGCATTTGCATTTCCATGTTCTGTGTACTGCGGGAGACCAGATATAGTGAACGCAGGGTCCTGGGTTTAGTAACACTTTAACCACTTGCTGACCAGCCGCCATAATTATACTGCGGCAGGTTGGCGCGTTCCCCGTGAACCGTCGTAGCTGTACGTCGGTCCCTTTAAGCGAGGACAGCAGGCATGAGCGCGTGCCCGCTGCACTGCGGGGGTGCCGATGCGCGTGGCCGGAGGTCACGATGACTGCCGGCCACATGCAATCGCGGGCACGAGAGCCAGAACAGGGATGCGTGTTTAAACACACACATCCCTGTTCTGTGAGGAGAGGAGAGACAGATTGTGTGTTCCTACTAGCTAGGAACAACGATCTGTCATCTCCTCTAGTCAGTTCCATCCCCCTACAGTTAGAACACACATGAGGGAACACAGTTAACCCCTTGATCGCCCCCTAGTGTTAACCCCTTCCCTGACAGTGACATTTACATAGTAATCAGTGCATTTCTATAGCACTGATCGCTGTATAATTGTCAATGGTCCCAAAAATGTGTCAAAAGTGTCCAATCTGTCTGCCATAATGTCGCAGTCCCGATAAAAATCGCTGATCACCGTCATTACTAGTAAAAAAAAAATTAAAAAATTAAAATGCCATTAACCTGTCCCCTATTTTGTAGACACTATAACTTTTGCGCAAACCAATCAAAATACGCTTATTGTGATTTTTATTACCAAAAATATGTAGAAGAATACATATTTGCCTAAACTGAGGAAAAAATTAGCTTTTTTAAAAAAAATTGTGGATATTTATTATAGCAAAAAGTACAAAATATTGTGTTTTTTTCAAAATTGTCGCTATTTTTTTGTTTATAGTGCAAAAAATAAAAACCACAGAGATGATCAAATACCACCAAAAGAATTATATTTGTGTAAAAAAAGGGACGTCAATTTTGTAACAGCAGCGCATGACCGAGCAATTGTCAGTTAAAGCGATGCAGTGCCGTATCGGAAAAAATTGCCTGGTCATTGAGCAGCCAAATCTTCCGAGGCTGAAGTGGTTAATGTATAGCCAAATGTTCACTGTCTTAACTACAAATTGTATATTTTTTTCTTGTAGATGATATAAAGTCCTGTCACATTTTTGAGAAATGGTTTTGCATTCCTGAAATCTGCTAAAGTCAATAAGACTGTCTGAAATAATAACTAAAACCGAGGAGCATTGCTAGGATTGTAAAAGACCTATTCAATTGAAAAGAAAAAATCACTTCCGGTTCCGGCGCCACATGAGGAGGAGGTAGGAACCCTCAGCTCCCGCTGCACTCTCCACTAAACCGGCCTGAAAACCCAGCTAAAGCCTCGGAGAGACCCCCCCTTACACCACCACACAGAGGGGACACATATGGATCGCTTTGTGGAGCGATCATACGCCCGAGCGGCGTCCGCCTCACTAACACAGCCAGAAGGGACAGAGACAGGTGCAGCCAAAATGGCGGCCGTGATTTCTCCGGCGGAACAGCTGCAGCCGCCTCCGCAGCCCACACAACTGCCCACCTTACATCCCTCAGCCCCAGTAATCACAGCTGCTGACCCTGCTTCACCAGAGGGCATAGCTCAGGCAGTTGTAGCGCTGCTGGGACCGACTCTAGCTACCACAGTAGACACAGCAGTAAGCAGAGGGCTAGAGATGCTGCATGCAGAAGTACAGGCACAAGCACAGAGGATTTCACTCACGGAGGAACGGATCTCCTCCTTAGAAGATGAAGCTGCTGCCACATCAGCTGCTGTAGCACGTATGAGCATTACCCACAGAGAAATCTGGGAAAAAATCGACGATCTCGAAAATCGTTCGAGACGAAACAATTTGAGGATAATAGGACTCCCTGAATCATTTACCACTCAACAACTAACAAACATATGTGCACAGGTCATTCCTGAACAACTGGGCCTTCGCATACCATGCATAGTAGAAAGAGCGCATCGCATTGGGCAATATACGGAAACCCGCATAAAACCCAGACATGTTATTGTCAAATATTTGAACTATGCAGATAAGAATGCCATCATGCAAAGATTTCGTCGCTCCCGCTCACTAACAGTTGATGGCGCGAAACTGCTATTATTCGCGGACTACTCTGTTGAGGTCATGAATAAGCGCAAAGCATTTTCTCCAATATGCTCCATTCTATACAACAACCAGCTCAGATTCTCCTTGGTTTACCCGGCAACCCTTCGAGTTCAAACTCACGATGGAGAACAACTCACCTTCACCACGCCCGACGAAGCGGAAAAATTTGTCTCCACCCTAAACACGGAAATGGAACATAACAACTCAACAGAGGACTATGCTACTGCATCGGGGACCCCTTCATCTTCGTATGCAAAACCCCAACGTAGCCCAACCAAACCCCCATACAAGCGTCTTCGTGCTACACAGAAAGAGGATCGTTCGGGACACCGCTGATGATCTACATAAGGCCAGATGTTGCTCCACCTATCTGAGAGACGGGTAGTACTACTCTCCTCATATGCTTCCTTTACTCTTTCCTTATGTTGCTCCTATATTTTTCACGCCTTATATGCCTAAGTGAATAGCCACAGTCAATACTGCAAAATGCTGCTATACTTAGACACGGTTTTGTTTGTTCAATATTTGTTTAATTAATCATAGTGGTATCGTATTTCTTTTTTTTTGGGGCTACACTGTTTAACCACCACTGAGGCTTCAATTGCAGATCTAATCCTCTGATTCCTCTTACTTCCAGTTCTATTTTACAAAATCAATCCTTCAAAGACACCGCCCTCTTTGATGAAGACTTGCTATGCCCCTTGTAAAACCCAGTCCCTAAGTCTCCCAATTCACTCAAATTCCCTCTCCAATCCCTTTCTACCCCCCTCCCTCTGGCTCAACACCTGAAGCTGAGAGTGAGGCGGGAGATCGATGGGAGCCGTGAGAAGTAATAGAACCTCATGTGGAAAAAAGTGAAGCCCATCATACATGTTAAAGGTTTTTCCCATTTAACCTCTGCCAAGCGGTTCTTTTCTATTAATCTTAGACATGTTTACATATTGACTGTAATCACCTGCTCAATTCCTATAACCTCGAGAAGCTTAAGTGACTTTCAAATTACAGATGCATTGCCCGATTGGGGACATTATTCCATGTCCTTAACCCACTATATCCCTCAACATCTGACATGGCCTCCTCAACCGGTGAGAACCACTTAAAATTTATTTCATGGAATGTTAAGGGACTCCGCTCTCCATGTAAGCGGATGGCTATCCTTAGACATCTAAAACGCCTTCGGACAGATGTGGCCCTGCTACAGGAAACGCACCTGTCTGCAGACGATCTACCACGCTTACGCAAATTATGGGTGGGTACAGTATATGGATCGCCTGCAATAGGCCGCAAAGCAGGTGTAGCCATATTAATACATAAAAACTTAAAACATACATTAAGAGACGTTAGGATCGACTCATCAGGCCGCAAAATGACCCTACACCTGACATTAGACGACAAACAAGTGGCTGTCACTAACATATATGCTCCTAACTCACCAGACACCTCCTTCTTCCAAGACATGGTGCAATGGACACTCTCTGCTCCTGAAACACTACACCTCGTAGGCGGAGACTTCAACTCGGTCATATCCACACTAGCAGACCGCACAGGGTATTCAACCCACCGAACACATAATCCCACAGCACAGACGCCTGACTCTACTCTATTGGCGCAAGTTATTGCTTCCATGCAATATGTTGATACTTGGCGTCTGTACCACCCGACAGATAGGGAATACACTTTCTTCTCACCCCCACACAACTCCTTTTCACGCATTGATTACTTTTTTGCCTCCCCTGCACTAATCAACACCATCTGCGAAACAGAAATTTTAGACGCTAGAATATCAGATCATAGTCCCATATCTATATGCATGACACTGATGGCACCTTCATCTTCTTCGCCCATATGGCGATTTCCTTCTTATTTGATGGACAACCAAGACTTTCAACACACGTTAAACATAGCTTGGAACGACTATGTCTCCACCAATGGAGCTCATATTACTGAACCCAATCTCTTCTGGGAAGCTGGCAAAGCCTTCCTTAGAGGGACGATCATTTCATATACCACACAATTCAAAAAACACTCTAAACAACAATACCGACAAGCTAGTGAAGCACTACGTACAGCCCATGACTGTCTGACTCTAAATCGCACTCCCGATAATATCCAAATATGGAGACAAGCTAAGTGCACGTTTGATCTTTGGGCGGAACAACAGGAGGCGGCTAAGATGGCATACTCTAAGCTACACTTCCACAGGTATGGCAACAAAGCTGGTAAACTACTGGCTAAACTATGTGCAGGAACGAGACGACCCACCCGTATCTCCACTTTGAGAAATCCGGATGGATCCCTTATTACATCTACTGAAGAAATCAGTAACATACTCACAAAATACTACACAGATTTATATGCTGCTGACCAAACTGACCCAGCCACTATGGAAGCCCTCCTATCCAAAGTACATCTGCCCAAACTTCAAGCTGCACATCTAGAGACACTTAATGCACCTATCACAACAGACGATATCAGACGAACGATCAAAAATATGTCATCTACTAAAGCCCCGGGTCCAGACGGCTACACAGCTGAATTTTATAAAATGACCAACGACTTCATCCCAGACACCCTAAAACACGTATATGCAGCCATGTGGGATGGGGGACCATATCTCCCCACAGGGACACAAGCCCACATAAAACTGATAGCTAAAAAAGGAAAAGACCCCCAACTACCAGGCTCTTATCGCCCAATTTCCCTCATAAACGTAGACGTCAAAATTCTCTCTAAAATTATTGCGTCCCGCTTAGCACATCTTCTCCCTTCATTACTACACCCAGCTCAATCGGGATTTGTTTCAGGTCGATCAGCCACTCTGAACATACGAAAAGTACTAATGGCGCTACACCACGCTACAACTCACCCAGACCAGGATGTCGCTATTATATCATTAGATGCCGAAAAGGCTTTTGACAACGTTAGTTGGTCTTGGCTATTTCGAGTACTACAACAATTTGGCTTCACGGGCTCTATCTTAAATTTCCTTCAACAAATGTATGCATCCCCGACGGCACGACTGGACACCCCTGACTTCGTATCGGCCTCGATCCCTCTGACCAAGGGAACGAGACAGGGCTGCCCACTTTCCCCCTTACTTTTTAACTTAGCCATAGAACCACTTTCCAGACTACTCAACGCACCAGATGGGGTTAGCGGGATCGCAATAGGAGACCAAGTTCTCAGATCCGCTTTATTTGCAGACGACATACTGTTGTTCTCCACTAATCCTCTTTCAGACTTTGAAAAACTGCAAGAACTCTTTGCGGCTTTTCAATTGAGCTCGGGCTTTAAAATTAACCTCGATAAAAGCGAAATCCTGCCACTACACCCACGATTATCAACTAAATGGAAACATCTATCACCATTCACAGTGACGACCCGATATATTACCTATCTAGGCATACACATAGGACGTGAACCCTCTTCTCTTTATGTTCTTAACTACCCACCTTTAATAACTAAGATTGTGCAGGAGTTGGAAGCTTGGGCGGCCCTCCCCCTCTCGCTCTTTGGGAGATGTCACTTATTCAAAATGGTGTCGTTTGCACGGTTGCTTTATCCAATGCAGACCATACCTTTATTACTAAAACACTCAGATGTACAGAAAATATATAAAGCATTAACTACTTTTATTTGGTCTCGCAAAAAAACACGTATTGCACTACAAAAATTATGTCTCCCGAAGTCCGAGGGTGGGGCGGGTCTACCCAATTTAGGTTTCTATAATTTGTCCTGTTTGCTTAGGCAAGGGTTGGATTGGCTAAACGGAAAATCGAAATACTGCAATACCTCTCTTGAAGGTGCCATGACTTCACCTCACACGTTATCAGCTATCCTCCATTCTAACCTCAACGCTCTACCACCTCACCTCAAGTCAAATACACTTATCAGAGATACTATAATTGCCTGGAGGGAAACACGAAAATTATTGGGGCTCCCCTCAAATATCTCAAGACATCTACTCATCCAAGGAAACCCTATGTTTCTCCCGTCCACGATGCACAAAGCATTTGACCAATGGGGATCCAATGGCCTCACGAAAGTAACCTCTGTATACCAAGGCAACTCGGGACGTTTCAAACCTTTTCGGTCACTGGCAAGCGAATTCTCCTTACCATCAAAACATATATTCTTCTACTTCCAATTAATCGACTATTTGAAGTCTTGCTATGGACCCAAATCTGATCCCTTCCAGAAATCCTTCATAGACACAGTACTACTGCAAAATGACTACTCCATCACCAATCTTTACTCCTACCTCATCCAACATCAATCTGCAAAATACCACCTCAAACCATTTCATAAATGGTCTACGATCTTAGGAGATGAGGACCTATCAGAAAAAATACTTGAAGGATACAGACAAGTCCGCAAACTAACGATATCTGAAACTTGGCGGGAAACCCAATTCAAAATTATACACAGAGCATACCTCCCTTTTCACTTCACCAAAAGCAATCCAAGTCAAATGAAATGCCCTTGGTGCTCGGAACCACGCCCCACCCTATTGCACCGCCTCTGGGACTGCACAGCCATAACTACTTTCTGGAATGCTATCTTGGATTACATTGACAGAATCAACAAAACAAAAATCCCAAGAGATCAACTACTATGTCTATTTGGATTTACGCCCCAAACAGCTCCTCCAACAACCAGAGGACCTACAAATATTCCCCAAGTGGCACATCTACTCCTTCTAGTAGCTCGCAGAACAATAATGAAACATTGGATTTCAACGTCGCCACCTGCACTACCCGAAGTAAAAAAAGCTATGATGTCACTTTTCTATATGGAACGGCTCGACACCATTTCACTGAACTTTCGCTCTACTTCGCGCTTCTTCATGAGGTGGCGTAAATATATAGAAGCCACATTCACTCAGACGGCTCTACAAGATATCATGCGCCCATTCCAATACACTGATTGGTACCTGAAAAGAGATATCTCAAATTCTCTGGGCAAACTTAAAATTAAGTATCCTACCCAGACGGACTCCCCCAGCCTTCTCACATCATAATTTCACACTAAGTCATCGCAGCCCCTTGACTTCCATATCTCCCGTATCTCTGACACTGGTTACTCACACAGCCAACATTGTTACTGTTTGAATATAATGCATCCTTATAGGACATTCTTGTTTATACTATGCTTCCACTCCTGAGGTTGTATTGTAATACACTGTAATATACCCATTGTACTGGGTACTATGTTAATCAGCTCTTAATCTTTAGGAAACAATAATCCACTTGGCAGATTCCCCTCCCCTTCTTCCCTCCCCCCCCATTTTTATAAGATAGTTCTGCTTTGTTCCCGCCTTATCTATGCTAAGATATATACACTTATTGTTTGTATATGAGATAACCTGCTTTGATATTACTGCTCTGTACCTGTTTATGCTATGTAAACATCAATAAAAAATTTTTCAAAAAAAAAAAAAAATCTGCAGGGTTGCATAGCGATCTGTGGTGAGCAGTGTTCCTGACCACATTGCTCAAAACAGGTGGGGCTCAAAGGCAACTAAAGGCAAAACTTTTTTTTTTAGTTTTGCACAGATTTGGATTAGTTTTGGATTAGAACACCTGTCAGTTTTTTTTGCTGTCTCTGTCCCCATTAAGGAGATTCACGCTCTCTATTTGTCCTGTTTACTGTTATCACTAACAGTGAAAGTAAAAGAAAATCCCAAATTTTGGGTAATCCCCAAGAAAAGTAATAGAGGGTGAAATCTTAATTTTCAGGGATTTCCTCTCACTTCCTGTTTGGCTGTGGGACAGGAAGTGAAGGAAAATATCCACAATGGGACACAGATGGCGAAAAAAAGTCTGACATGGATTATTCTACCCTTTACTTATTATTCTACCCTCAGCCTACTCCCTGCATAGTCTACAAAATATGTTATAGACCTTGTACTTAAACAATGTGCCTAATTTAATAAACCACAAGTGATAGTTTCACAAGCACACTTAACCATGAATGACAAATGATTATTTAAAAAAAATACAACTCTTCCATTATATGTGCCTTTGTTACACACTGGGCTAACATTTTATTGGGACTAGGAATGAGCTTCTGATTTGGACAGAAGTAGGTTTTGATTAAAATTTTGCCTGTTTGGCATTCAGCAAACTGGCAAAGCAAATGGGGTGTTTATAAGCCCACCAAGTCAAATATTTGGCCACAGTGGAAAGTGAAAAAAATAGCAGTGGTATTACTACTGCTACAAAATGTTATAGTTTCTCGCTCTGGCTTGTTGTTAGGTAGCCAGTAGCAACCAATGGTTCAGCTGGCAGCTCAATATGAACAAAAGAACGGGGTGATGGCTAGCATCATTGACAGAAAATACCCATGGCTATATTTGATCAATGGCCAAAGCCATGTTTACCCTTTGACATCAGCCACCATCCCACTCCTTGACTACAATTCAGCTGTTAGCCCAGAATTTGTCATTCTGCGCACATATCTGTCATGAGTGTTGTCTATGTGTTTTGTTTTTTTTTGGTGACTGCTCATTGTAATCTATATCACTGGATCATCATCAATAACATTGATTGTGAAATGTGAAAATGGAACCTCATTAATAGTAATACCACTCCATGATTATTTATGGGTTTTTTTTGTATCTTTTGTTGTTGGGTGTACTATAGCAAAAGTGATTTTTTTTTTAAATTTTTATAAAGAAACCCAAGCTGGCAGGAAAATGTCACAATGTCATTTAGCAATTTAGGCTGCTTTTTTTTATTATGAATGTCAGATTTGCTGTAATACACAGGTGCAGCACTTCGCAGTCATTGGACATTTTTAATGTTTCACATTAAGCATAATTAAAATTGCTGCTCCATGAAAAACTGTATTGTATAAAACTTGCTGTGGCATTGGTACATGTCGCCCCTGACAGTGCCCAGCCTCCCATGCAATTTGTTTGACAATCCCTTTTCTATTTGCCTTGAAAATGGTCAGAATTTGCCAGATGTGGCTCCTGTGGACTTCAGTCAGGTTAAGAATAAGTTTCAGAACATGTGAGCTGTTTGGGAAATGTCTTGCAAACCAAACACAGGTATGGTCGGCTCATCTCTAGTGTCAGGACCTGGATCACCTTCTAGTGCAGTGGTTCTCAACTCCTGTCCTCAGGACCCACTAACAGGCCAAATTTTAAATATTACCTTGGGATTAGAATACTGCAATCATTGAGCAGCAAATGATATCACCAGTGATGTATTTTAGCTACCGTGCAAACCTGGCCTGTTAGTGGGTCCTGAGGACAGGAGTTGAGAACCACGGTTCTAGTGGAACAGTGCTTTCCAAAGCAGAAAGCTCTAGTTCTGGTGTCCATCAGCAGGTGTCTCCCAGCAGCCAGCAGATCCCAGTAATCAGTTTCCACCTGAGAGGGTATTTTTTTCCTCCTCTTCATTTGCCTCTCGCTCCAGTGTTTTGCTTTGCTGCCAGATACTGCTAGCTGTTTACCTTGTTCCTGCTCTTGATCATGCTCTTTGCCATGTATCTATATCCTGAACCATACTGCCTTGTTCCTACTCCCTCTCGTTCCTGATCCTAGTTTTGGTTCCCCCTTTCTATGTGTTCCCTGTACCTTCAGTTTTACCCTGCTGTTCTGTGTTCCCCATTTTGTAAATATAATGGAAAATTGTTATCCATACTTGCTGTAATTTTCCTTTCCTGGCTCTGCCTCAGGACAGCACAAGCTCGGGTCAACCACGCCCATTGACCCCATATAGGACACCCCTGTATAGGTAGATAAAAGTCTGGCAGTACCTGGTGCAGGTGTTCTTAGTAAATAACTTGCGACAGTCCAGGGAGGGTGTGTGCTGTCCTGAGGCAGAGCCAGGAAAGGAAAATCATGGTAAGTATGGATAACAATTTTCCATTTTCCTGGCTCAGCCTCATGCCAGAACAACCTCGGGACTTAACTAGCACACATAAAGGGAGGGAGAACGAAAAAACTCAGACACCAGATGCTGCCAAAGTTAATTTTTCTAACATCTAGACAGAGCAGAAGACAATACAGAAGTTCCCATGAGACCTAATTGGGAAGATGCTACATCTAGCTTGCAATGCCTAATGAAAGTGGTAGGAGAACTCCAGCTTGCCGCCTTACAGACAACATCCGCTGATACCTTGGGGAGGGGAGTGGCCTTCTAGTGAGTATGCCGTCTGAATTGTTTTCACCACCTACGATGAAATGACCCTCGGGGAGGCTGGCATGCCCCTTCTGGGGCCATTTGGATATATAAATAGAGCCTCAGACTGTCGGAATGCCTCTGTTCTCTCCAAATACATCTGCAACATGGTCTTCAGGTCCAACTTGTGCAGTTCTGACCCCTCTGGGTCCAAAGGTGAAGGTGAAAAGGCTGGAAGAACTGACTGCCAATTAAAGTGGAACTCCGAAGAGACCTTCGGCAGGAAACTCGGAGAAGCCCGTAACACGACTCACGCTGAAAAAAATGTGTAATACGGTTCCTCACAGGAAAATCTGGCAATCTCGGAAACTCACCTAGCTGACACCACTGCTGTCAGAAATACCATCTTCAAGGTTAGAAAATATATAGAGCTAGTAGAATCCGGAAAAAAAGGTGACTTCAGTAACACTTTCAGTACCAGCGGAAGGTCCCACCTCGGAAACATGGAACGGATCGAGGGCCGAATCTTGATGGCCGCCTTGAGGAACCTGGTAACAAGTTGATCTTTAGGGGGTCTGGAACGAAAACCCCTGTTGGGTGGAAAAGGACTCGAATCTCGTCCGAACTCGGTGATAGAAAGTTTTATTGCTGTAAGAAGGGTTGACACCACTGACTCAGACAGATTTAGACTGTTCAGCCTGTCCCTTTCAAAAGCCATGCAGTCAAGGCTAGGTGGGCTGGATTGGGGTGAATCTGGCCTTGCTGAAGGAGTAGGTCCCGATTCTGAGGCAATTTGATTGGTGGACATGCCGCCAGGCCTTCATATATTTGTTGACTATCTGGCCCTGGGAAGCCTCCTTGAAGCATAGCTTATGAAGGCATTTGGCTGGTAACGGAACTATACCGCAAGACCAACAAGTATTGGCGACCATATCGGCTGAAACAGCTGGACAATGATCGGTGGACGATCGCTGATGCTTAGAAGATGGGCCTGCAGAGTCTGCTAAAGGGCTGTGCTGGATATGGTTGCACTTTGACTTTGCCTTGGAGTGGGAAGCCCGAGGAGAAGGAGAATCATGATCACTGGAGGATGAAATTGCTCTTTTGCGGCTCCTGAGTGAAGGACCTCTCCCCCTGCAATAAGGAGGAACCATTAGTAAGCCTGAGTGCTAGCAACTTTAAACCCTCTAGGCGTCCCTTACCTTTTACCTTTCCAAAGTTTTTAGTGCCTCTTACATAGGGACTGGCAAGCTCATCCTCGGCTACGGGAAAGAGAAACATTTAAAATTCTCTTCCTCCTTTACTTATATATATTTTTAATTATTAGTTTTAAAATTATTATTATTATTATTATTATTTATTTATTTTTTAATTTTAGCGCATCCCCCACTTACCGGCTAGGCAAGGCTTGTACAAGGTAAGAGGTAACCTCTGGGGATTGTCAGCAGGCTACAGGAAAAAAAAAAAGGTATTAAGGCATTAGAACTACACAACACAGGCAGAAAAGGAAGGACACATCCTAAGCTGCTCCAGAGCTCAGCTCTGGTCATCCAAAGTCAAGAGCTGACAGCCACAACTGAGATTTCACCACTGCAGATTTAAATTCGCCCCCCTCCTGCCATTTTGGCCAATCAGAAGCAGCGGATTGGAGAGCCAATCACAGCCACGACTGATTGACCAATCCGGGAGCGAGCAGTGACGTCTTCCACCCGTGCCAGCCTCACTGGAACGCAGGTGGAACACAAAATTCCAGGAAGAGGACAGGAGGTAATAAAAAACCCCTGCTGACATCACTATCCGGCGCCTGGACCTGACATGGACACCAGGACCGTATGGAAGGGAACAGGGAGCCCTATCTAATGCCCAAGCCAGCCAGCCAAGAGGGAAATAAGGAAATAAAGCCCAGGATGGCCGCCTCCCGTGCGACTTAAGGGATTTAGCCTGCACCTCACTCCGGCATTCTTCTTTGAAGAATGAGGGAGCCCATGCACGCAAGTTTTGCAGAGGCATGAGAAGCAGGCTCCTTAGGGTCACTGACGATTACAGTATCTGGAGCTGCCTCCTCCTAGGAACCTACTACTCCCAAGGGTTCTGGGGATGGAAAACAATCTGTTAAGGGTTAACATATGTCTTGCTCTGCTTCAATGCCTCCAAAGCTGCCAGAATCCTCCTTCTCCTCCTCCTCCTCCTCCCTCTCCTCTTGTGTTCTGTGGCGTATCAAGAATGGTGTTTGTATAAAACGGGCCTTGAGAGGAAAGGAAGTCCTCTTCTTTCTCCTGCTGCTCTGCCTCGAGTGCCCTGTCCATAATGCCATGCAGAGTTTGCTCCAGCAGAAACACAACAGGGATTGTGTCACTGATGCATGCATTGTCATGGCTCACCATCCTTGTGGCCTCCTCAAATGGTGACAGTACAGTGCATGCATCCTTTATCAGCAGCCATTGGGAAAAAAAAGCAGAGCAGTCCTAAGCATGTCATTGTACCATACTTACACAGGTACTCGTTGATGGCCCTCTGCAGTATGTGCAGCCCCTACAGCATTGGCAATAATGAGTTCCACCTAGTGGGCATGTCAAAAATCAGGTGGTTTACGGACAGGTGGAATTCCCGCTGAATTTCAGCCAACCAAGCACTGGCTGTGTACGACCACCTGAAATGGCTACAGACTCTTCTGGCCTGCTTCAGCAGATCTTCCAACCCTGAGTACCTATTTAAAAAATGCTGCACCACCAAATTGAGGACATCTTCTAGGCATGTCACATGTGTCAACTTTCCCTGTCTAAAGGTGGACAGGAGGTTTTTGCCATTATCGCACACCACCATTCCTGGCTCCAGCTGGCATGGCGTGAACCACCTCTGGGCCTGTCCCTGCAGAGCTGCCGGAATCTCTGCTCCGATGTGACTCCTGTGCTCTAGACAAACCAGCTTGAGCTCTACATGGCACCTTTCAGCCTGACTCATTGAATAGCCCCTTGAATGCTTAGGGGGTACATGTAGTTCATGGGACAATTCAGCAGAGAAGGGCATGGAGGAGAAGGAGGAGGAGGGGTGGAGCTGACAAATACTGCATCATCACCACTAGCTGTATGGAGACATGGGGGCTGTCAGGGCTAGGCTCAGCCCTTCCTTCTCTAAGCTGGCCGCTCGGCTGTCGGCTAATTGCCAGCTTCTTTCTCTCTACAGTGACTCAGCTGTTGATGATCTGCTCGTCAGTCCTGCCTACTTAAAGCTGTCCAGCTCACTTCATCTCTGCCTTCGCCTTTGGTCACATCTCAGAAACTTTCTCCTGCGTTCCTGTTGAAGACTTGCTCGGCTGGCATCCCTTCTGGCTCCTAATCGTGCTTGCTATACTACTACGTTGATCTATGGCTCTCTGATATTGGCATTGGCTGACTACTCGATCTGGTTACTGAACTCTGGCTATGTATTGACTACGCTTACTCTGTTTACCTTATTATTATTATTATTATTAAACAAATGTGATTAACTGTACTTCTGTCTCGGTCTGATTCATGGTTTCTGACAGGGGCACAACAAGCTTCAACACTGAGCCCTGTCCTGCATCCTTCTGTCCCAAGCAGAGTTACCCAGTGTGCTGTGAACAAAATATATCATCCCTGACCATGGTTGCTGGACCATGTGTCAGCAGTAACGTGAACCTTGCAGCTGACTGGCTTGCCCAATGAAGCCACAATATTACCTTCCACATGATGGTAGAGAGCTGGAATAGCCTTACGTGAAAAGAAATAGAGACTGGGAACCTGTCATTGTGGTACAACACATTCTGCAAATTCATGGAAGGGGGCAGAATCCAACAGACAGAAAGGCAGGAGTTGCAAAGCCATCAGCTTTGACAAGCTTGAATTTAGATGCTGGGCATGTGGGTGGCAGTATTGTATTTTTTTTCCCTGCAGCAGATGGGGCAGAGACATTTGCCTGCTGTAGTCTACAGCGGGTGGTGGGCTACTGGTAGACATGCTGCAAAGACCTGGGACACCCTGCACTATACCATACATGTGGTACCCAAATGGCTGGTGTTTTTGCCACGCTTGATGTGCTTGAGGCAAAGTTTGCAAATTGCAACAGTGTGATCGGCTGCACATGTGCTAAAAAAAGGCCCAAACAGCTGAGCTGTGGGAAGTAGGCCGGGAGATAACAGCTCCACAATCTGGTGGAATAGGGTGGTTTGCTCTCTACCATTATGGCTGCCTCTTTGGGGTTGTGCCTCACCCTCACGTTCCTCCTCTGCTCTATCCGGGACCCAAGTTGTGTCAGTGACCTCATCATCATCATCACCCCCTCCATCCTCATTATCACTGGAGACAACTTGGCAATACGCTGTGGCTGGAGGAACATGACTGCCAATTTGTTGTTTACCAGTGTTCTCCCCCTCTCGGTAGGCTTATGTTTCTATCTTCCTCAACGTCAGAACCAAGATCTGAATCAAGTAATGGCTGTGCATCATCAAGGAGCAAGTGGTTGATGCTGTGTTTAAATAACTCAGCTGCCTCCTCCATGCCTGGTTGGGTGACAGAGGATGAGGAGGATGATGATGGTTTAGTAAACGAGTCCACTACCTGCTCTGCATGCTGTGGCTGGATGGCACAAGCAACATCACTAAACAGAGGAAATGATGCCCTGCCTGAGGACAGACCACGTCCACCTTTGCCTGTGGACACATATGCTGCTGGCCCCCTCACAGTGCCATGGGAACATCTGCCTCTCCTTGTTGGCCTCCCAGACATGATGGTGGGGCACTTATTAACAAAATGTAAAAAAGATGTGGATATGTGTACGTGGATGCACTTTAATCAATGGAAAGTGATGTTTGGTGCACTTAAACTTAGTACTCACTAAACAGACACACTGCACTGACACATACTACAATATACTACAGTAAAACTGCACTGACATACTGCAATATAATGTGGTAAACGTGCACTAACACACTGAAATATACTGCGTTAAACGCGCAGTAATGCACAGATATATACTGCGTTAAATGTACAGTAGCACACTGATATGTACTGCGTTAAACATACAGTCGTGCACGGATATATACTGAGTTAAACGAGCAGTAACGCACGTATATTTACTGTGTTAAACATGCAGTAATGCACTGATATATACTGCGTTAAATCTACAGTAACACACTGATATTACTGCATTAAATGTGCAGTAACGCACGGATAAAGTCTGCGTTAAATGTGCAGTAACGGAGGGATATATGCTGCGTTAAACGTGCAGTAATGGACGGATATATACGGAGTTAAACGCGCAGTAACGCACTGACATATACTGCGTTAAATGTGCAGTAATGCACGTATATATACTACGTTAAACGTACGGTAATGCACTGATAAATACTGCGTTAAACGTGCAGTAACGCACGGATATATACTGCAATAAACTTGCAGTAATGCACTGATCTATACTGTAGGAAAACTGCCCTGACAAATTAAACTAACACTACAGTAAAAATTAATGGTCACACTACACTCACAAAACTGACACTAAAGTAATAATAAATGGTCACACTACACTCACACTGTTACTAGATTACTAGATACAACTATTACTAGATTTAAACTATACTAATATTAGAGCTATGAGCACTGAACAGAGCCCTCTTCCAGCTCTCTCCACGCCAATATCACACTGCAAATGACCGCTATGGGGCGAATATTTTTATAGTGTGGGGCGGGACTAAGAGCAATGAACCATGATTGGATAGAGTCTTTATTACTTTCTCCAATCATGGCTCTGACACTGCTCTGTGCCCTGATTGGGCAAAGCTTTCATTGCTTCAGCCAATCAGGGCTTCCAATGCACTGTGCGACGTTGCATTGAAATAATTCCGCGGGCCGAACAAACGGTCAAATGCCCTGATAATTCGGGTGTTCGTAGAACGGGCGAACAGCCAATGCTCGGGTCGAATCATTCGCCAAACTCTACCCTTATATGCCCACTACAGTACCTGACCGCGAGATTGTATTTCCAGTGCAATCCCATCGCGCTGGTTCTCGGCGACAGGGTACTGTGCATGTCGCGCTGGCTCACTCATCGGGAAAGGAAAACTTTTTTTCTTTTCGCGATGAGCGACATGCAGTGCTGACAGCTATCTGGTATGAATCCTGAGATGGAACGCCGTGCCAAATTTTAAATGAAAAATACGGCGTGGGTTCCCCCCAGGGGCATACCAGGCCCTTAGGTCTGATATGGATTGTAAGGGGAACCCCTACGCTGAAACATCGGCGTGGGGATCCCCCAAAATCCATACCAGACCCTTATCCGAGCACGCAGCCCCGCCCGTCAGGAAAGGGGGTGGGGACGAGCGAGCGCCCCCCCCCCTCCTGAACCGTACAAGGCCGCATGCCCTCAACATGGGGGGGTTGGTGCCTTGGGGGAGGGGGGCACCCTGCGGGCCCCCCCACCCCAAAGCACCTTGCCCCCATGTTGATGAGGACAAGGGCCTCTTCCCGACAACCCTGGCTGTTGGTTGTCAGAGTCTGCGGGCGGGGGGCTTATCGGAATCCGGGAGCCCCCTTTCATAAGGGGGCCCCAGATCCCGGCCCCCGACCCTATGTGAATGAGTATGGGGTACATGGTACCCCTACCCATTCACCTAGGAAAATAAAGTGTTAATAAAAAACACACACCACACAGGTTTTAAAAGAAATTTATTAGGCAGCTCCAGGGGGGTCTCTTCCGACTTCGGGGGTCTTCTTCTCCCGTTGTTCCGCCTCTTCTCCCTGGCCCCTCTGCTATCTTTTTCCAGCTCTCTTGCTAGCGGGGCCCGGTCTGCTGCCGCTGTCCGGTTCTTCTCCCATATCTTCTGCCGGACTCCCCCGCTATCTTCTTCCAGCTCTATTGCTGGGGACCCAGTCTGCTGCACTGTCTTGTCCCCTCTTCTCTTCTTCTCTTCTCTACTTCTCTTCTTCTCTTCTTCTGATGTTGACACGGCGCTCTCTTCTGCTGGAATGGTGTGTCCGAGCTGCGGAGCCATTTATATAGGTGCTGACCCCGCCCCCTTGTGACGTCACAGTCCCAGCATGCGCAGGGACTCTGGGGTCACCTCCCCTTGTGACGCCAGAGTCTCTGTGAGAAGAAGAGAAGAGGGGACAAGACAGCGCAGCAGACGGGGTCCCCCCTAGCAATAGAGCTGGAAGAAGATAGTGGGGGAGTCTGGCAGAAGATACGGGAGAAGAACCAGACAGCGGCAGCAGCTAGCAAGAGAGCTGGAAGAAGATAGCGGAGGGGCCCGGGAGAAGAGGTGGAAAACCGGGAGAAGAAGACCCCCAAAGGCAGAAGAGACCCCCACCCAGAGCTGCCTAATAAATTTCTTTTAAAACCTGTGTGGTGGGTGGGGGGCCGGGATCTGGGGGCCCCCTTATTAAAGGGGGCTCCCAGATTCCGATAAGCCCCCCGCCCGCAGACCCCGACAACCAACGGCCAGGGTTGTCGGGAAGAGGCCCTTGTCCTCATCAACATGGGGGCAAGGTGCTTTGGGGTTGGGGGGCCCGCAGGGCGCCCCCCTCCCCCAAGGCACCAACCCCCCCATGTTGAGGGCATGCAGCCTGGTACGGTTCAGGAGGGGGGGGGGGGCGCTCGCTCATCCCCACCCCCTTTCCTGACCAGCTGGGCTGCGTGCTCGGATAAGGGTCTGGTATGGATTGTGGGGGGACCCCCACACCTATTTTTCGGCGTAGGGGTTCCCCTTACAATCCATACCAGACCTATAGGCCTGGTATGCCCCTGGGGGGGAACCCACGCCGTTTTTTTCATTTAAAATTTGGCGCGGCATTCCCCCTCAGGATTCATACCAGACAGCTGTCAGCACTGCCTGTCGCTCATCGCGAAAGGAAAAAAAGTTTTCCTTTCCCGATGAGTGAGCCATCTCGGCGCTGGCTCCCGTGACGGGTCTCGTAGGTGTCAAATCTCGCCGAGAAAAGTGGCGAGATTGACACAATATCGTGGTCACCTACTGTATATTGAATAAAAAAATAAAAAAACTGTGGTTGCCACCTTGCCCCCTTGTGTGTTTTAGCAATGCCTTAGGGATCAAAAAGGATTTTTTTTAACTACTGTAACAAATTGGACCATACTTTAAAAAAGTTTGCCTTCCTCTGAATTAACTTTGGATTTAGGATTTTGGGGTTGCGGGTTGTTTATTGAAATATATTTGCCTTTTGGTTGAACTTGATGAACATGTGGTTTTTCAACCTAACAACATTCATCTAACTGCTTTCCATCTTTATCTCAGGTCAATTTAAGCCGTATGTTGTAAAAATGTGTACCTATGAATGTAGCAGTAATAAAGGGTTAAACTTTATTACTTCCATGTTTCTATATTTAACCTTTTAGATACGCAGATGTAATGCAATAATTTCAGACTACTCGAAAGTAAAATAATAAAAGGAATTTACGTAGCTTGGTTTAAAGATGTATTACAAAAATAGATAAATACAGCATGTTCTATGCAGGGGGATTCCTTAATGTCTTCATTCGAAGTTCCTGGAGGTGATAGTCCTCTCTGTCCATGTTTCAGGCATACTATTGCTTAAAGTGGTGTTCCGGCCGAAATTATACTTTTTTATATAAAAATACCCCTATAATACACAAGCTTAATGTATTCTAGTAAAGTTAGTCTAAACTAAGGTCTGTTTTGTTAGTTTATAGCAGTAGTTTGTTATTTTATAAGCAGGCCGTGGCCATCTTAAGTGTGGGCATCTGAAGCCCGACTGTATTTCTTCCTGGATCTCATCCTTGCAGATCTCGCACATGCTCAGTGCAGCACAAGCAGTGTAATAGGTTTCAGGTCAGGTTTCCATAGCAACGGCAGTATCAGAGGAAGTTGCCGCCCCTTCCCAAAAGGCATTGCAAACAGGAAATGATGCGATGGGCCACGGCCAGGGAGGAGGAAGTGAAAAATGAATACAGCAGATATACAGTAGGTGCTGAGAAAAAAAATTAAAAATATCCAATTTGTTTACAGTGCACAGTTTAGTGAGGGATGCTGAAGAGTTGTAAAAGTGGGTGGAACTCCACTTTAATACCATGAAAGAACTCTGATAGCCCTTTGTCTTTCAGCCATATACTGTGTATAGTAGCCCAAAAACTAGTCAAAACCAGTTTAAGCCACACAACAGAATAGAATAGCAGTCCAAAAACTACTCAAACCTGGTTTGAGCCACACCACAGACAGAAAGGTTAGATGTTCCCAACTTCCCAAAAAATAATGAGGCCAGATGTCTCATTATACATTTGACATGTTGTATATAGATGGAAGTGATTACTAACATACACTAACATAATTGATAACATAAAACTATTACTAAGTTTCTTGTTAATCAATAACTGTTACAAAACCTACACTACACAGTAATACCACAAATGAATAGCCTGAACTACAAAGGCTATAGTATAAGGTTCACAATCTTCCTGAAGTATGTATGCTTTCTTCATGTTTGTGTGGGTTGTCTACAGGTACTTTGGTTTGCTTCCACACACCCGTAGGTTAACTGGCATGAAATCATCTTAGAGAATTTTGTGGACAATAGATTGTACGCTCCTTCAGGGGATGTATAGTTCTAAGTATTCTGTAAAAAGCTGTGAAATATAATGACACTTTTAAAATAGTGGAATAAAGAAATAAGGTTATTAGACAATCAATAACTTTTACAAGCAAAGCTAAATGATGACGAAGCCTGTAATAACATGGCAAAACTGGGACTATTATTGGCCACTTAGCTCCTGCTATTGAGTAGCAGAGCTAATAAAATCAGCTTGTACGTCAGAAATGGTATTTGTATCTGTGATAACATTAAATGCCTAGCTTCCAGTGCTTGCAATTTTAACAGTTGTGGACATCATTTGACCTATTTATGGTGCATGGATGACTTCAGCCTATAAGCTTGCCTAAGGAAAGCTTTTTGATGCACTTGAACATTTTTTGCCATCCCTACTAAGATATGAATTTGCTGCTGGTCATAGTGAATGCCCAAAAACAATATTTGACTATCAGGTCTTTTCCTAAACACGAGGATCACATTATGTATTTAATTCAGTAAATAAATATAAGCTTTCATTGCTGACTAATAATGCTAATTGACTAGTTCTTTGCTGACCTCTAGCTTCAGTTGATTACAGTAGAATATTTACACAGAGAATGTCAGTGAAAAGTCAAACTTCCTTATCCTTATACATTTTTCAGTGACTCAAAGTAAAGAAGCAAAAGAGTCATTTTGACAGCTAGTGACAAACTGGTCAGCAAGGGTAGCCTCCATGTTTCTCTTATGACATGTTTTATTTAACCACTTGGCGCCAGCCGTACGCATATATGCGGCCTCTCGGCAGGTCAGCCTTGATACTGAGCGGCCGCATATATGCGGCCCTGTATTTACAACTTACCATGCTGAGAGCTGGCTCCCTGCGTACTCCCAGCATGGTAGCCAGCATTGATTGGTAATACGTGCGATCGGGCACATTCTGATCATGTGACCACTGTGAAAACCAATCACAGGGGCCACATGACCTGAATGCCTGCCCCCGCCTCCTGGATTTTAGAACTCTTAAAGAGCCATGAGGCAGTCAGCTGGAAGGGGTTCATCTTTCCTTTACTTAGCCTATACAGGCATACCCCACTTTTAAGTAAACAATAGGACCAGAGCATGTATGTAAAACGAAAATGTACTTAAAGTGAAGCAATACCCTTTTTCACTTCTCAATGCATGTACTGCATTGCAATAGTCATTTACAGGCATAACTGATTACCAAGGCAAGCTGGCAGACACGGATTTGCTGTATTCCTGGGTCCTTCTAGGTGCTCCCCAAGTTTGGTGTCCCTGTCACTTATGGTTCAGGAGCAGTACCATGTCAAGCTGACAAGGTTTCCCATAAACGCCAATGTTAAATGTTAAAAACTGGGAGCAGTGCCATATCAAGATGACCAAGATTTCCTATAGACACCAATGTTAACTTCCCGACCGGCTCCTGTACATATACGGTGGCAGGATGGCTCTCCTGCGCGAATTGCCACATATATAAGGCGGCGTCACCTGCGATCGCGGGCACGAGAGCCAGAACGAGTCAGAACGAGAATTTGTGTGTGTAAACACACAAATCCCCGTTCTGTCAGGGGAGGAGAAACAGATCGTCTGTTCCTACTAAGTAGGAACAACGATCTGGCTCCTCCTCTAATCAGTCACATCCCCTCACAGTTGGAAACACACCTAGGGAACACACTTAATCCCTTGATCGCCCCCTAGTGTTAACCCCTTCCCTGCCAGTGACATTTATACAGTAATCAGTGGCTATTTTTAGCTCTGATCACTGTATAAATGTCAATGGTCCCAAAAAAGTGTCAAAAGTGTCCAATCTGTCCGCCGCAATGTAGCAGCCCCGATAAAAATCGCTGATCCATTACTAGTGAAATAAAAATAAAAATAATAAAAACACCATAAATCAGTCCCCTATTATGACTTTTGCGCAAACCAATTAATATATGCTTATTGTGATTTTTTTTTTTACCAAATATATGTAGAAGAATACACATTGGCCTAAACTGATGAATAAATGTGTTGTTTTCATTTTTAAATTGGCATATTCATTATAGCAAAAAGTAAAAAATATTGTGTTTTTTTTCAAAATTGTCGCTCTTTTATAGAGCAAAAAATAAAAAATGCAGAGGTGAACAAATACCACCAAAAGAAATCTCTATTTGTGGGAAAAAAAGGACGTAAATCTGTTTTGGTACAACGTCGCACGACAGCTCAAATGTCAGTAAAAGTGACGCAGTGCCATGTCGCAAAAAATGGCCTGGTCAGAAAGGGGGTAAATTCTTCCGGGACTGAAGTGGTGAACCACCTCAATACAGAGCACTTTCACCCCCTTCCTGTCCAGGCCATGTTTCTGCTTTCACACTTTGAATGACATTTGCGCGGCCATGCTACACTGTAACCATGTGAAATTTTTATCATTTTCTTCACACAAATAGAGCTTTCTTTTGGTGGTATTTAATCATTTCTGAGTTTTTTATTTTTTCTTAAAAAAAAAAAAGACAGAAAATTTTGGAAAAAAAAGTTTCTGTCAGTAAATTTTGTAAATAAGTAATTTTTCTCCTTCACTTCACTGATGGGCACTGATGAGGTGGCACTTATGGGCACAGATGAGGCGGCACTTATGGGCACTGATTAGGTGGCACTGATGAGGAGGCAGGAATATGCCGCACTTATAGGCACTGATAGGTGGCACTGATATGTGGTACTGATGAGCACTGATGGGCGGGACTGGTGGGCACTGATGGGTGGCACAGGTGGGCACTGATAGCTGGCACGGATAGGCGGCACTGATGGATGGCACTGATGGGTGGCACTGATGAGCACTAATGAGCATTAATGGGTGGCATTGATGGGCAGCAGTCATGGGCATTTATGGGCAGTGGTGATGAGCATTGATGGGCAGCACTAATAGCCGGCACTTACTGGCATCACTGGACACATATTGCTGGCACTTGTGGGCACTGATTGCTGGCATTGGTGGGCATTGGTGGGCAGTGGTGGACACTCATTTCTGGCACTGTGGGGGATTAATTGTTATCAGGGCACTGATGATCAGTGCCCTGATTACATACCTAGATATCCTCTGCGAGGAGATGCCGCTCTGTCAGTGTGAGGCGAGGAGCGGCGATTGCTGATATCTCCGTGTTTACATGTGACCGGCTGTGATTGGACACAGCCCATCACATGGTTAAAAAGCCGTGGTCGCGGATCGGAGTTGCACCGTGTCTTAGCAAAACTGTGTGGCCGTGATCACCGCGCTGCGCACCCCCGTGGGTGCACGAGAGCGGACGTTCTGGGCGCTTTCATATGACGTCCACCCAGAACGAGAGCCGCACCGCCCCGCCATCATTTGAAGGTGGGTGAGTGGCAAGTGGTTGAAGACTGGGAGCAGTGCCTTGTCAAGCTGACCAAGATTTTCCATAGACGCCAATGTTAAAAACCAGGAGCAGTGCCATGTCAAGCTGACCAAGATTTCCCATAGACACCAATGTGTCCTTACTTGCGAGTGTACGTAAAGTGAAGGTACGTAAAGCGAGGTATACCTGTAACTCTTTTTCATTGGTGAACCATTTTTAAACCTTTTCATATTTCAGGATATGACTGCAAAGGTTACAGTATAGTTCACTGAATGGTTGTGGGCTGACAAATGGTAATTCTGTTTAAATGTGTTGTCCAGGAATTCTAAGGGCTCATGGATTAACTCTAAAGTTCATGTGTAGTCAAAAATGTTTCTAAATTAGTTAGGGGGGGCCTGTAAATGTATTTTTTTGCTATTTTGCTATATATGTTACATTGGGGAGATTTCCTTTCAATTACTGTTCGGGAGAAATAGCATGGAAGTAAGAGGAATTTTCTACAAACGGAGGGGAATTAACCTCTTATGCCCCATACACACGGTCGGACATTGATCGGACATTCCGACAACAAAATCCTAGGATTTTTTCCGACGGATGTTGGCTCAAACTTGTCTTGCATACACACGGTCACACAAAGTTGTCGGAAAATCCAATCCTTCTGAACGCGGTGACGTAAAACACGTACGTCGGGACTATAAACGGGGCAGTAGCCAATAGCTTTCATCTCTTTATTTATTCTGAGCATGCGTGGCACTTTGTGCGTCAGATTTGTGTACACACGATCGGAAATTCCGACAACGGATTTTGTTGTCGGAAAATTTTATAGCCTGCTCTCAAACATTGTGTGTCGGAAAATCCGATGGAAAATGTGTGATGGAGCCCACACACGGTCGGAATTTCCAACAACAAGGTCCTATCACACATTTTCCGTCGGAAAATCCGACCGTGTGTATGGGGCATTAGACATGTTGGAAGATTCCCTCTTACCTCCTGTTTCGATGACAACTCTAAAATTTTGGAGTTCTTGTCACTTTTTTTGCAAGAGACAATAGCCATCAGAATGAATAGAGAGGGTTAATATTCCCAGCAGGGACACAGACAACTATAAAAACCTAAAAGGATTTCTTCTCCACTCAATCTGAATCAAGAAAAAAGTTTTGGTTATACTTACACTTTAACAAGCAAATGTACATGATGGTTCTCCCTTCCTCTCCAGCAGCCAAATACCTACTTTGTTTTTACTGCAGAAGCTTAAAGTGGTTCTAAAGACAGAATATTTTTTGTGTCAATGTATTCTATGTCATTGGCTCCTGCTGCTGTCAATCAAAGTCAGTGAGCCAATGAGGAGACAGAAGAGACAGGGCCGAGCCACGGACCAGTGCCTGAATGGACGCACAGAGCAGTGGCTCGGCTCGGGTGCTATCACATAGATGAGTCACATGTTCCTACATATGTGTAAGCATTGAATTCTTCCTTTGGTGCCTCCCAGTGCTGAATAGAATGGTAAGGGAGTGGAGAAAAGGTAGGTATAGGCTTGAAAAGATTAAAATAACAAATCCAGCTTCAATATTCAGCTTCAGTTCAGAGATTTCCCCCATTGTCCTTTTTTTTTTTTGCTACTAGATACCCTCAATCTGATGGCCAGCATCATTCAACCCACTTCCTCTGAGCCCAGGTCATCCTGGACCTACCCAATCCTGTGACTGGAAAGTAAAAAGGAGTAGCAGCACAGTGATGAACTCATCTCTCTGCCACTCATTTTTTTTCTTATGTCAGCATGATTCTTGTTGAAATGATTGGCTCTTTGTACTGCTTCTTCCTCTTAAGCTGGCCATACATTATACCATTTTCTTATTCAATTTTCTTTAGATTTACCTTTAACTATGTAGTGCAAGGGCCTGCCTGATTGCATAAAAATTGAAAGTGTTTAGGTTTGATCTCATAGTATATGGTTTTGGTAAATCTAAAGGAAAGTTGAGAAAATTCTATAATGTATGGCCAGTCTTAGGCTATGCTCACATGGGTGATTATGAATGAACAGTAGATTCTTGTGACAAGAATCAGAGGTCTATAAAGAAAACAGCTGCAGATGGGAGACCCTTTACAAATGAATGACAGTCTGACAGGGGGCGCTGCTGTCTGCATGCAATTGCACAAGAAGCGATTACCTGCAGTTAGGGACAGATGATCAGCCCTGGATGCAGAAAGATTGCATGCAGGGCCGATCTTCTTTCCCTTACCATAGGTTAGCACTCCATATGCAATTACATGTGGGCAGCTAAAGCCGGCTTTCAGCTTGTCTGTCATTTGTACAGGCTTCTTGCCCGTAGCTGTTCACCTAGCTAAATAATTCCTACCACAGGAATCTGCTGATTCTTACTGCAGGAAGTTACTGTTCTTTCGTAATCGCCCATGAATGCAGTGGCAGCTGGTGCTAAACTTTTTTGGGGGGGCAGCAAACAAACCCCCCCAGGTCCGCACTCACCGCTGCACAGCACGGTCCCCCGCGTTCGCCCCTCTATGGCACGGTCCCCCCGCGGCTTCCTCGCCTTCTCCTTCCAGCCAACCCGACCCACCTCCTGTCCTGATTGGCCGGGAGGAAAACGCCAGAATACAATAGCGAATATTGATTCACTATTGTCACAAGTGGGTGGGCACTGTGCCCCGAGCCCAACCTTTTTCAAGCCAATTAGAGTCTCAGTGCTCCCAAAACACCCCTGTCCATTGAAATGAATAGGTGTCAGTACTAGGATCCCTTTAGGACCCAGCACAACTCACCTGACACAGCCTTTACCTGGGAAACAACAATGATTGGCCAGCTCACCTTTAAATAACTTGCATCAGCATTCAATCATTGCTCGTGTTAGAGTTTACCTTGTGTTTAATCCAGTTGATATCTGCTCTGTGTATTTCGTGTATGACCCGGCTCGTTTGACCCTGTTTGCTTGCTTCTGATTCGGTACCGTTTGGACTCTGATCTTCCTGTGTATGACCCAGCTTGCCTAGACTATGTTTTGCCTGATTCTACTAGTACCTTCATCTGCAGCGGTGAAATACAAGCACCAGACATCTATCCCCACCTGCAGCGGTGAACTACAAACACCAGACACCATCTATCCTCATCTTCAGCGGTGAACTACAAGGTCCAGCAAACATCTACCTACATATACAGCGGTGAACTACAAGTCCCAGCCTATCTGCTCTGCTCAGACCTGCTCATGGTATGTGCTCTTGTTCTTTGAACTCTTTGCATAATCAGAACACCTGAACTGTTACCTGTTATATGCTCCTAGCCTGACATTAACACGAGCCATACATAATAAAGGAACCCTATCATGGATCCTGAGCAGGCTCAGTTGTTTGCACAGGAACTTTGCCGCTTATCCCATCAAGTTCAGGAAATGGCCACAGAGCTCACCAAGGTGCAATCTCCTTCTATTACCACTGCTACAAAAACTGCATCTGAACCAAAAATTCCTTTGCCTGACTGGTTTTCTGGTGACCGTAAAGGGTTTTGCAATTTTAAAAACAGCTGCAAATTATATTTCAAGTTAAGGCCATCCTCGTCTGGCCCTGAAACTCAGAGGGTTCAAATCATTATCTCTCTACTACAGGGTGACCCCCAGGCTTGGGCCTTTAACCTGGAACCAAACCATCCAGCCTTGCTAACAGTAGATGCCTTCTTTGAAGCCCTAGGGTTGCTTTATGATGATCCAGATCGTGCTGCTACTGCAGAATCAACCCTGCGTAACTTAAAGCAAGGAACTACCACAGCCGAAATGTATTGCTCAGAGTTTCGCAGGTGGGCCCCGGAATCTGGCTGGAATGATGCAGCACTCCGCAGCCAGTTTAGAATGGGCCTTTCAGATGCAATTAAAGATTCTCTGGTCAACTTCTCCTACCCAGCCTCACTGGAGGAGGCTATGAGTCTAGCCATTAGAATTGACCACCGCCAGCGAGAGAGGAGACGAGAACAAACTACAGCTGTGGCAAACTATATACCTCCCTTGCCGCCTGACTATTCCACCTCCAGTGCCAAATCTGAGGAAGAACCTATGCAGTTAGGCTCCACCCAGTTATCTGCCCAGGAACACACGCGCTGGCGTAACATGGGACTCTGCTTGTATTGTGGCCTCAAGGGTCATATGCTCCGTTCGTGCCCTACACGTCCGGGAAACTCCAGGACCTAGGTAATTGCGGGGAGGTTACCTTAGGTCTGCTCTCATCTCCCCAGGGGGACAATTGTATTGTTTTACTCGCTGTCATTCACTTTGGGACAGGGGTTAATGAACTGCTGGCCTTGGTAGATTCTGGAGCTGCTGAGAATTTTATTGATAAGTCTTTGATTACCTCTTTGTCCCTGGAAACTCATGCTCTAGATTGCCCAGTCCGCCTGATTTCCGTGGATAATCGGCCTCTCTCACAAGATCTAGTGCTCCAAGCCACCAACCCTTTCCAGTTACAATTGGGGGCTTTGCATTGGGAGAAGATTCCATGTCTTGTCATTAACTCTCCATCCACTCCTTTGATCCTAGGCCTTCCTTGGCTTCAGAAGCCCAATCCTGTAATTGACTGGCAAACAGGAAATATTCTGGCTTGGTCCAATCAGTGTAAAAAGAACTGCATCCAGCACCCTGTTCGACTTGCTACCCGTCAAGTGGGAATGGAACAGATTCCACTTTGTTATAAGGACTTTTGGGATGTGTTTTCTAAAGGGATTGCTGACACTTTACCACCTCATCGCAGTTATGATTGTCCCATTGACCTCTTGCCTGACACTGCACCTCCTTGAGGGAGAGTCTTTCCGCTGTCTGAGCCAGAGAATCTTGCCTTGCAAGAATACATCCAGGAAAACCTAGCTAAGGGTTTCATCCGTCCCTCCACTTCACCCGTAGGAGCAGGATGCTTCTTTGTCCCAAAGAAGGATGGGGTACTGAGACTTTGTGTTGATTACAGAGGTCTAAATAAAATAACTGTTCCCAATCGGTATCCTCTTCCTCTCATCACAGAATTGTTCTCTCAAATCCAGGGAGCCAAAATCTTCTCCAAACTGGACTTAAGGGGAGCCTATAATCTGGTGGGCATACGTGCAGGCGACGAGTGGAAGACAGCCTTTAACACCAAGGATGGTCATTACGAATGTCTTGTCATGCCTTTCGGTCTCAGAAATGCACCAGCTGTCTTTCAGAACTTTATGAATGACATTTTCCGTGACATGTTGGGTCGCTTCATGCTTGTATATTTAGACGACATTTTGATATATTCTCCCAATCTTGAAACGCATCAGAAACATGTCTGCTCAGTATTGGCCCGATTAAAGGCTCACTCACTTTTTGTAAAGCCTGAGAAATGTTCATTCCATGTTAAACAAGTACCTTTCCTAGGCTACCTAATTTCTGACACAGGCCTCACCATGGATCCAGCCAAGATTCAAGCCATTTTAGACTGGGCACCACCTTCAGACCTGAAGGCAGTTCAGCGCTTCCTGGGCTTTGCAAATTTCTATAGAAAATTCATTAAGAACTTTGCCACCATTGCACATCCCATCACCTCTCTCACCAGGAAGACTCCGACTACCTTTAAATGGACTACTGAAGCCCAGGCAGCCTTCACTCAGTTAAATAAAGCCTTTACCTCTGCACCAATCCCATGCCATCCTGTTCCTGAGCTACCTTTTATTGTGGAGGTAGATGCATCTGAAGTAGGGGTGGGGGCACTTTTGTCACAGAAGGATCCTGTAAATGCTGCCATCCACCCCTGTGCCTTCTTGTCTCGTAAATATTCCCCAGCAGAGCGCAATTATGATTTGGCAACAGAGAACTTCTAGCCATAAAACTCGCTTTGGAGGAATGGAGACATTGGCTGGAGGGAGCTTGCTATCCATTCATAGTTCTGACTGACCACAAAAACCTTGAATACATCCGTTCTGCTTAAAAGACTGAACTCACGTCAAGCCAGGTGGTCATTGTTCTTCTCCAGATTTGACTTCACAATTTCATATTTACCAGGACCAAAAAACATTAAGGCTGACACCTTGTCTCGCAGTTTTTTATCAGAGTCTCCTCCTCCGCTTCCTCCACAACCCATTATCTCTGAGGATAGGATTTTGGCTTTCACCCAGACTGACATCTCTGAGGCCTTGTTACCTGCACAGGCTGAAGCCCCTCCCTCCACTCCCTCCGGTATGCTTTTTGTGCCCCTGGCTCTTCGTTTGCAGGTATTGCAGCAGGTACATGCATCAAAACCTGCAGCACATCCGGGGTTTAGACAAACTTTTGAGATTATCTCTCGCAACCTCTGGTGGCCATCGATTAGGCAGGATTTGTTAGCCTTCGTCCAGGCCTGTGAAGTTTGTGCCAGAAGCAAGAGCAGTACCTCTAAGCCACCTGGTCTCCTACGTCCTCTACCAATACCTACCTGTCCCTGGACCCATTTATCTATGGACTTTATCACTGACTTGCCTCCGTCCCAGGGATGTTCCACGATTTAGGTGGTGGTAGACAGGTTCAGTAAAATGGCCCACTTTGTTCCGCTTCCGAAACTTCCATCTGCTAAAGAACTGGCATCTTTATTCATTAAACATGTTTTCAGGCTCCATGGGGCACCAATTAACATTGTCTCAGACCGTGGCTCTCAGTTTATAGCCCAGTTTTGGAAGGCCCTTTCCTCTCAGCTGGGGATTAAGTTATCATATTCTTCAGCATATCATCCTGAGACAAACGGCCAAACAGAAAGGACTAATCAGACTCTAGAGAAGATGGTACGTTGTCTGATGGCCAATGATGAGGTGGAGTGGGTCAACGTCCTGCCATGGGCAGAGTTTGCCTTTAATAATTGTGCCAGATGCCAACACCACAATTGAAAATTTCTCCAAAATCTGGTCCGATGTTAATCGTGCTATTTCTCGCTCTGTGCTGGCTTTTAAGAAAATGGCGGACAAGAGGCGCTCAAAGGCACCAGGATATAAAGTTGGTGACAAAGTGTGGCTATCATCTAGGAATCTGTCCCTGCATGTTCCATCTAAAAAACTTGGCCCAAAATTCATCGGGCCCTATGAAATTTCGGAGATTGTTAATCCTGTATCCTATAGATTAAAACTCCCCCCATCCATGCGCATTCCAAATGTCTTTCATGTTTCATTGTTGAAACCTGTTCATTCCAGCCTTCAAGTAAATGAACCAGAACCTGTGGATGTGTTGGACAGTCAGGAATATGAAGTGGCATTTGTTCTTGATTCCAGACGAGTGCGCAATTCCTTACAATATCTCGTTCATTGGAAAGGTTTCGGCCCAGAGGATCGATCTTGGGTCCCAGCTCGTGATCTTCATGCTGACCGACTTAAGAAGAAGTTTCATCTTCGTTATCCAAGTAAGCCTGGGGGTGCAGGAGCAACCCCTCGAGAAAGGGGGGGTACTGTCAGTACTAGGATCCCTTTAGGACCCAGCACAACTCACCTGACACAGCCTTTACCTGGGAAACAACAATGATTGGCCAGCTCAACTTTAAATAACTTGCATCAGCATTCAATCATTGCTCGTGTTAGAGTTTACCTTGTGTTTGATCCAGTTGATATCTGCTCTGTGTATTTCGTGTATGACCCGGCTCGTTTGACCCTGTTTGCTTACCGTTTTGACTCTGATCTTCCTGTGTATGACCCAGCTTGCCTAGACTACGTTTTGCCTGATTCTACTAGTACCTTCATCTGCAGCGGTGAACTACAAGCACCAGACATCTAACCCCACCTGCAGCGGTGAACTACAAACACCAGACACCATCTATCCTCATCTGCAGCGGTGAACTACAAGGTCCAGCAAACATCTACCTACATCTACAGTGGTGAACTACAAGTCCCAGCTGACCTTCTCATGGTATGTGCTCTTGTTCTTTGAACTCTTTGCATAATCAGAACACCTGAACTGTAACCTGTTATATGCTCCTAGCCTGACAATAGGCAGCACTTTCAAAGCAACTGAAAAGCGTTTCGGAAGCGTCGCAATACGTGCGTTTTGAATCCCTTCTTTGGGGTTCAAAGCACCCCGCTAGTGGCCGAAAAGCGCCCCTTAAACATCGCTAAAGCGCAGCTAAAAACAAACAGCGCTAACGGCGGCCGCAGCCCCAGTGTGAAAGGGATTTATAAGCAGTAAGTAAGAAATGTTTGATTTCAATTCATACCTGCTGAATCAGCAAGGAACAATAGCAAATCTGAAAAATGTTATTTTGGCAGACTATGCAATCATATATTTTGAGTGTTGCAACCCCTACACACTGAGACCGTCATATATTTGCACCAAAATTGTTTAATACAGTAACTCATTTTGTGAAGAACGAAAAAAAAAGATTGTTGTATGTGAAAACAACATATACTGACTTTTCATTGGATTAAATCCCTGTACATCACTCTTTGGGGAAATTATGGGTAGTATGAAAAAAATTAATTGACTAGTGGATCAGTAAATCCGATCAGAAGTGACCAATCACATCCCCTTCGTCCAAAGCAAAGTTCACCTATTCTGGTACATAGAACTCACTGAAGTTATTTTATGTCTGGTTTAAACAGAAGACTTTGCCCTCTAATAAATAGTCTCACAGTAAATTGGTGTTGGCTTAGCAGAATACTTGGCATAAATAAATAACATTGCAAGTTCCTTCATTCTCCATCTACTCTCTTTCTCTGGGAGGTATCAGTCACTCTTTTCACTTTCAGTATAATATATATGCAAATAATACCTAAATCTATTTGTACTCTTCTAATATTACTCAGCAAATTCAAGCACAAATCTTCTGTCTTATGATAATATTCCTCCTGAGTAGTCCAGAACTCATCATTTCTCACCTAAACTAACATTCAATTTTATGATCATTCCTATGGAGCTAACATATGCAGTGCATCATCAAGAATTTCTTTGACGTACTGTTTGCGTCCCATGACATTAATAGTTGGATTATAAGTTGTTGACTCTGTGTACTATAATATAACTAAGACATACAGTAATTGCTCCTTTCATGATGTTATTGTTACTATTTTCCTTTGTTCACATAAGTTGTGTTTTGCAAGTCCGGAATTACATCATTGAAATCAAGAGGTACTTTGGCCTTGTTGTAATAACCCCTCCATCAGTCACATATTTTTTGCACAGAATATTTTTAATCTCTAGACAGTAGCTTAATGTGGACAATTAAACATACACTAAACAGAAGTGATAGTTGTGTTGTTCCCTATAAATGTTTGATTACTTTGACGAATATTAACCAATGTACTGCGGACGAGCAGCGGCTGTAGGCAAAGTGACGTACCTGTTGCCTATTTCCGGGTTAAGGGCATGTGCATGTGCGCCCCCCTCTGGTACACGCTGTGATTGTACACAGCAGGAGCCTGTCAGTAAGTCCCGGCCAATGACTCATGTCCGGGACCTGCTGATCAGCTGTGTACAATCACAGCCCAGAACTCTTGTGTTGACAAATAGGGATGAGCCCAATGATCGAGTCGAACGTAAGTTCAACTCGAAAATCGGGTGTTTGCCTGTTCGCCGAACAGCGAACATTATGCGGTGTTCGCTGCAAATTCTAAAGCCACGGAACACCATTAAAGTCTACGGGACACTAACATGAAAAACCAAAAGTGCCCATTTTAAAGGCTGTATGGGGACCCGGGTCCTGCCCCAGGGCACATGTATCAATGCAAAAAAAGTTTTAAAAACTGATGTTTTTTCAAGAGCAGTGATTTTAATAATGCTTAAAGTGAAACAATAAAAATGAAATATTCCTTTAAATATCGTGCCTGGGGGTGTCCTTAGTATGCCTGTAAGGTAGCGCATTTTTCCCGTGTTTAGAACAATACCACTGCAAAAATGACATTTATAAAGGAAAAGTAATTTAAAACTGCTTGCGGCTGTAATCAATTGTCGGATTCTGGCAATATAGATAAAAATCATTGAAAAAAACAGCATGGGTTCCCCCAGTCCATTACCAGGCACCAAAATCTTTAAAAAAATGTGTAGGGGTCCCCCCTAAAATCCACACCAGACCCTTATCCGAGCATGCAACCTGGCAGGCTGCAGGAAAAGGGGGGGATGAGAGAGCACCCCCCCTACTGAACCGTACCAGGCCACATGCCCTCAACATTGTCGAGGATGCTTTGGGGTGCCCCCCAAAGCACCTTGTCCCCATGTTGATGGGGACCAGGGCCTCATTCCCACAACCATTGCTCAGTGGTTGTGGGGGTCTGCGGGTAGGGGGCTTATCGGAATCTGGAAGCCCCCTTTAACAAGGGGACCCCCAGATCCTACCCCCCTCTATGTGAATGGGCATCGGGTACATTGTATCCCTACACATTCACTAAAAAAAGTGTCAAAATGGTAAAAATTATAGTAGACAATTTGGGTCCTTTATTAAAAAAAGAAAAAACTGTCCCGTGATGTCCATTCATCTTCGATCACAGCATCCAATGACCCGAGAAAAAAAAAAAACCAACAACTCGCTGACTGAAGCCTCTTCACGATGACAGCTGTTATATAGCTGAGGGCGGTGCCACACGGTGACGTAAACGGATGACCCTGCCTTCCTCTGACATCACGTGGCCACTTCCCGCCCAGCCTACAGCAGAATGACATCCGGTGGTGGTTCAGTTATCCTGACTGGGCGTCATACTCAGCGACTCTCCTGACAGGGGGGTCTGTGCTGATTGTTTATCAGTGCAGCCCCCCCACGGATGCCCGCCCAGGACCACCAGGGATGCCGCATGCCCACAAAGGTACCCCAAAAGGTATGCCACCATGGACCACAAGGGAAATGGCAATCAGTGCCCAAGCAGATGGCAATAAGTGCCCATTAGCAATGCCTGCCATTGCCATCAGTGATGCCAATCAGTGGCATCTATCAGTGCCCATCAGTGTCCATCAGTGCCGCTTATCAGTGCCACCCATAAGTACCCATCAGTGCAGCCTTTCAGTGCCCATCAGTGTCACCTATCAGTGCCCACCAGTGCCACCCATGAGTGGCCATAAGTGCTGCCTATCAATGCTCATCAGTGCTGCATATCAGTGCCACCCATCAGTGCCGCCTATCAGTGCCCAGCAGTGCTGCCTATCAGTGCCCATTGTCAGTGCCCATCAGTGCCACCTCACTGGTGCCACCTCATTGGTGCCACCTTATCAGTGCCCGTAAGTGCTGCCTTATCAGTGCCCATCAATGAAGGAGAAAATTTACTAATTTACAAAATTTTATAACAGAAACAAAACTTTTTATTTTCGTTTTTTCTTTATTTGTTTAGCAAAAAATAAAAACTGCAGAGGTGATCAAATACCACCAAAAGAAATCTCTATTTGTGGGAACAAAATGATAAAAATTCTGTTTGGGTACAATGTAGCATGACCTCGCAATTGTCATTTAAACAGCGACAGCGCTATAAGCTAAAAATTGGCTTGTCAGGAAGAGGGGTAAGTGCCTGGTAATGAAGTGGTTAAAATCAGTCCTCCTGAAAAAACTGCCATTTCTAAAACTTTTTTTGCATTGATAAATGTCTCCTGGGGCAGAACCCAGGTTCCCATGCCGTTTTTTTCAATGATTTTTATCTATATTGTCGGGATCCGACAATTCAATACAGCCGCGAGCAGTTTTAAATGAGTTTTTTTTTCCTTTAGAAATGTTATTTTGCTGTGGTATTGTTCTAAATACGGGAAAGATGTGCTGCTGTACAGGCATACTAAGGACAACCCCCAGGCACCATATTTAAAGGAATATTTTGTTTTTATTGTTTAACTTTAAGCATTATTAAAATCACTTCTCCTGAAAAAACTGCACTGCTAAAAACTTTTTTTTGCATTGACACATGTCCCCTGGGGCAGGACCCGGGTCCCCAAACACTTTTTATGGCAATAACTGGCATATAAGCTTTTAAAATGAGAACTTTTGATTTTTAATGTTCGTGTCCCATAGACTTTAACGGTGTTCGCTTGTTCGTACAAATTTTTTGCCTGTTCTCATGTTCTGGTGCGAACCGAACCAGGGGGTGTTCAGCTCTTCAAAAGCAAAGCAGGGATGAGAAACTGGGGAGAGATCCTTAGTGAAAAACAGCACACTGTATACATATTACAAATACAGTGCATCAATAAAGTATTCCCAGCGCTTCACTTTTTACACATTTTGTTATGTTACAGCATTATTCCAAAATCGATTAAATTTATTATTTTCCTCAAAATTCTACAAACAATACCCCATAATGACAGCATGAAAGAAGTTTGTTTGAAATCTTTGCAAATTTATTAAAAATAAAAAATTAAAAAAATCACATGTACATAAATATTCACAGCCGTTGCCATGACACTCAAAATTGAGCTCAGGTGCATCCTGTTTCCACTCATCATCCTTGAGATGTTTCTACAACTTGATTGGAGTCCACCTGTGGCACATTCAGTTGATTGGACATGATTTGGAAAGACACACACCTGTCTATATAAGGTCCCACAGTTACCAGTGCATGTCACAGCACAAACCAAGCCATGAAGTCCAAAGAATTGTCTGTAGACCTCCGAGACAGGATTGTATTGAGACACAGATCTGGGAAAGGGCACAGAAACATTTCTGGAGCATTGAATGTCCCAATGAGCGCAGTGGCCTCCATCATCCATTAATGGAAGAAGTTTGGAACCACCAGGACTCTTTTTAGAGCAGGCCGCCCAGCCAAACTGATCGGGGGAGAAGGGCCTTAGCCAGGGAGTTGACCAAAAACCCAACGGTCACTCTGACAGAGCTCCAGTGTTTCCCTGTAGAGAAAGGATAGCCTTCCAAAAGAGCAACCATCTCTTAAGCACTCCACCAATCAGGCCAGTATGTTAGAGTGGGAGAGTGGCCAGATGGAAGCCACTCCTCAATAAAAGGCACACGACAGCCCACCTGGAGTTTGCCACAAGGCACCTGAAGAACTCTCAGACCATGAGAAACAAAATTCTCTGGTCTGATGAAACAAATAATAAATTCTTTGGCCTGCTTGATGTGATTGTAGCTGTATTAGTGCACTTGCAACAGAGACAATTGAGTACTGTCCGTAATGCTTTTTTTATTTGCACTAACATACAATTTTTCAGGACAAGCTTTCAGGGTATGTCCCCTTTTCCAAGGTACCAGCAGTACTGATTCACAAAAGTTTTAGTAGAATGTTAAACAAAAAAAAAAAAAAAAACACAATCTCTGAGGGAAAGGAAAAAAGAAAAACAAACACATACAAACAAATGTACATTGTAATGGTAATAAAATGAGCATAGTTAGTGAGATTAGACAGAGTGATGACAGTCACAGAGGGGGTCATAAAACTGTAGGATAATGGGTAAGGAAAACAATATCTAATTTTAGGCCGTTATTTTTTGTGTCAAAAAGAAGTATTATTCTTAGTTCTAAACTTTTTCTTTCCTGGATAGTTCTGAAATTCCCTTTCAGAACTAAAACATTGAGGTTTTCTATAGTGTGGTCCGGTTGTGAGAAGTGATGTCCCACAGGTGTGCAGAAAATTCTTTTTTATGTTTCTTGATGGTATGTCTGTGCAAATTCATCCTCACTTGCAACTTTTGTCCTGTTTCACCAACATAAGATCATTTGCTACACTTTTTGCATTGGATGAGGTACACAACATTACTAGAGGTACAGCTGTTTGATCTTGTGATATTGAACGTATTATTTGTGTGTGACACTTTTAAATATATTGATCTGGTTGCACAGTTTGCAGCGTTTTTTTATTGCAGGGTTTGCCTCCATTATTTGTGACTTCATAATCAGAGTGAAATTTCCTGATGATTAGTTTATGTCTGAGGTTGGGGGTTGTTGAAATATTTATTTCAGAGTTTCATCCACTGTTATAATGGGTTGTAAATCTTTGATTATCTTTTTTCTCCATTCTATTGCTGGATTGTAAGTCGTGACTAGAGGTACATGGTTATTTGTTTTTTTCTCTTTGTATTGGAGATTTTCTCTTCAGGTTTTCAAGGCCGTGTTTCTAATGTTGTTGATGGTTTTGTCTTTGTAACCTTTCTTATGGAAGGCGTCTGCTAGTGTTTTGAGATGTTTATCTCTGTCTTCTGGGTCTGAACATATTTGGTGGTATCTGATGGCCTGGCTGTGTATGATGGCTCGTTTAGTGTGTTAGGGGTGAAAACTGAAACTATGGAGATAGCTGTAATGGTCAGTCGGTTTTCTGTATATCGAAGTGTGAAGCTGTTCATCCCTGATGTATACTGTAGTGTCTAGGAAGTTGACATGTGTGTTAGAATAATTCATTTTTAGTTTGATGGATGGGTGAAAAGTGTTGTTCAATGAGTAAAACTGTTTTAGATTTTCTTTAATCTCCTGTCCATATGATGAAGATATCATAGATATAGTGATAATATCTGTGTGGCTTTTGTTGTATGCTGTTCAGGAATTTGTCCTCCAGGTCAGCCATAAATAAGTTTGCATATTGGGGTGCCATTTTACTTCCCATAGGAGTACCCATACACTGGAGACAGATGTCATTGGTGAAAGTGAAGTGGTTGTGTTCATCTATGAATTTGATGAGCTGTGTAACATCCTCAGCAGTGTATTTGTGGTTTGGTGAGGATGATAAGAATCTGTAATATGCAGCCAACCCAAACTTGTGAGGGATGCTACTGTACAGAGATTCTACATCCATAGTGACTAGAAGTGTATTTGGTGGTAATTGTTGTATATTGTTGAGCTTGTTCAGATAATCAGTTGTGTCTCACAGGAAACTCGCAGTATTCATGACTAGGGATGAGCTTCGAGTTCGAGTCGAACTCATGTTCGACTCGAACATCGGCTGTTCGCAAGTTCGCCGAACAGCGAACAATTTGGGGTGTTCGCGGCAAATTCGAATGCCGCGGAACACCCTTCAAAAGTCTATGGGAGAAATCAAATGTGCTAATTTTAAAGGCTTATATGCATGGTATTGTCATAAAAAGTGTTTGGGGACCTGGGTCCTGCCCCAGGGGACATGTATCAATGCAAAAAAAGTTTTAAAAACGTCAGTTTTTTCGGGAGCAGTGATTTTAATAATGCTTAAAGTGAAACAATAAAAGTGTAATATCCCTTTAAATTTCATACCTGGGGGGTGTCTATAGTATGCCTGTAAAGGGGCGCATGTTTCCCGTGTTTAGAACAGTCTGACAGCAAAATGACATTTCAAAGGAAAAAAAGTCATTTAAAACTACTCGTGACTATTAATGCATTGCCGGTCCGACAATAGACATAGAAGTTTATTGATAAAAACTGCATTAGAATTCCCCACAGGAGAACCCCGAACCAGAATTAAAAAAAAAAAAGATGTGGGGGTCCCCTAAATTCCATACCAGGCCCTTCAGGTCTGGTATGGATATTAAGGGTAACCCTGGCCAAAATTTAAAAAGAAAATGATGTGGGGGATCCCCCTAAATTCTATACCAGGCCCTTCAGGTCTGGTATGGATATTAAGGGGAACCCCACGCTAAAATTAAAAAAAAAAACAGCGTGGGGTCCCCCTAAAAATCCATACCAGACCCTTTATCCGAGCAAGCAACCTGGCAGGCTGCAGGAAAAGAGGGGGGGATGAGAGAGCGCCCCCCCTCCTGAGCCATACCAGGCCACATGCCCTCAACATTGGGAGGGTGCTTTGGGGTAGCCCCCCAAAACACCTTGTCCCCATGTTGATGAGGACAAGGGCCTCATCCCCACAACCCTGGCCGGTGGTTGTGGGGGTCTGCGGGCGGGGGGCTTATCGGAATCTGGAAGCCCCTTTAACAAGGGGACCCCCAGATCCCGGCCCTCCCCCCTGTGTGAAATGGTAAGGGGGTACAAAAGTACCCCCTACCATTTCACTAAAAAAGTGTCAAAAATGTTAAAAATGACAAGAGACAGTTTTTGACAATTCCTTTATTTAAATGCTTCTTCTTTCTTCTATCTTCCTTCATCTTCTTCTTCTGGCTTTTCTGGTTCTTCCTCCGGTGTTCTCGTCCAGCATCTCCTCCGCTGCGTCTTTTTCCCTTCTTCTCCTCGGGCCGCTCCACATCCATGGCATGGGGGGAGGCTCCCGCTCTTCTCTTCATCTTCTTCTCTTCTTCATCTTCTTCTCTTCTTCATCTTCTTCTCTTCTTTATCTTCTTCTCCGGGCCGCTCCGCACCCATGCTGGCATGGAGGGAGGCTCCCGCTGTGTGATGCTTCTCCTCTTCTGACGGTACTTAAATAATGGGGAGCAGGGTCACCCGGTGACCCCGCCCCCCTCTGACACACGGGGACATGACGGGACTTCCCTGTGGCATTCCCCGTGACGCCACAGGGAAGTCCCGTCATGTCACCGTGCGTCAGAGGGGGCGGGGTCACCAGGTGGCCCCGCCCCCGTTATTTAAGAATTGTCAGAAGAGGAGAAGCGTCACACAGTGGGAGCCTCCCTCCATGCCAGCATGGGTGCGGAGTGGCCCGGAGAAGAAGATAAAGAAGAGAAGAAGAAGATGAAGAAGAGAAGAAGATGAAGAAGAGAAGAAGATGAAGAGAAGAGTGGGAGCCTCCCCCCCATGCCATGGATGCGGAGCGGCCCGAGGAGAAGGGAAAAAGGCGCAGAAGAGGAGATGCTGGACGAGAACACCGGAGGAAGAACCAGAAGAGCCAGAAGAACCAGAAGAAGATGAAGGAAGATAGAAGAAAGAAGAAGCATTTAAATAAAGGAATTGTCAAAAACTGTCTCTTGTCATTTTTAACATTTTTGACACTTTTTTAGTGAAATGGTATCCCCCTTACCATTTCACACAGGGGGGAGGGCCGGGATCTGGGGGTCCCTTTGTTAAAGGGGGCTTCCAGATTCTGATAAGCCCCCCGCCCGTAAACCCCCACAACCACCGGCCAGGGTTGTGGGGATGAGGCCCTTGTCCTCATCAACATGGGGACAAGGTGTTTTGGGGGGCTACCCCAAAGCACCCTCCCAATATTGAAGGCATGTGGCCTGGTATGGTTCAGGAGGGGGGGGGCGCTCTCTCATCCCCCCTCTTTTCCTGTGGCCTGCCAGGTTGCGTGCTCGGATAAGGGTCTGGTATGGATTTTTGGGGGGACCCCACGCCGTTTTTTTTTTTTAATTTTGGCGCGGGGTTCCCCTTAATATCCATACCAGACCTGAAGGGCTGGTATGGAAATTAGGGGGGCCCCCACGTCATTTTTTTTTTACATTTTGGTCGGGGTTCCCCTTAATATCCATACCAGACCTGAAGGGCCTGGTATGGAATTTAGGGGGACCCCACGTCATTTTTAAAAAAAATTTAGTTTGGGGTTCCCCTGTGGGGAATTGCCATGCCGTTTTTATCAATGAACTTCTATGTGTATTGTCGGACCGGCAATGCATTAATAGCCGCGAGTAGGGATGAGCTTCGTGTTCGAGTCGAACCCATGTTCGACTCGAACATCGTCTGTTCGCTCGTTCGCCGAATTGCGAACGATATGGGCCGTTCGGGCCAAATTCGTGTGGCGCGTCACAGCCCATAATTCACTGCGGCATCGCAGTGCATTTCTGGCTGATGATTGGCCAAGCATGCACTATGACCCGCATGCTTGGCCAATCACAGCGCCGTCTGAACAGAGAGCCGTAATTGGCCAAAGCCAAGGAGGCTTTGGCCAATTATGGCTATGGGGATTTAGTACACGCCCCACACTATATAAGGCCACCTGCACGGCGGCCCTGTGTAGTGTGTGTTCCGGCATTCATTGAGAGAGAGAGAGAGAGAGACAGACAGTGACATTTGATTTGAGTTAGATAGATTAGGCAGAACAGTCAGTCAGTTTAGCTGCACTTACAGTGTATTGTGTGTATATATATACCAGTGCCTAAGGCCCAATTTTTCTGCCCCTGTTTAACAGGGGCGTGTAATTACAATTTTTGATGCAATACCTTGCAGCAGGGCTCGTTCCTGCATTCCAACTAGAGTGTCTGTGAGGGGTTGCAGTGTTGTGGCACCAGCACCACCACCACCAAAGGCCCAATTTTTCTTCCCCTGTTCAACAGGGGCATGTAATTACAATTCTTGATCTAATATTTCAAAGCAGGGCCCATTTCTGCACCCACCAAGAGTGAGTGAGGACTTACAGTGTTGTGGCACCAGCACCACCACCACCACCAAAGGCCCAGTTTTTCTGCCCCTGTTCAACAGGGGCATGTAATTACAATTCTTGATCTAATATTTCACAGCAGGGCCCTGTGAAGGCTTACAGTGTTGTGGCCACAACAACACCTAAGGCCCAAATTTCTTCTGAGCATATAGGGCAGGCCCCTACTTTCAAACATCTAACTTACAAACGACTCCCTCTTGCAAACGGAAGGAGACAACAGGAAGTGAGATGAAATCTACCCCTAGGAAGGGAAATTCTCTCCTGTAAGAGTTAATATGGGAAAAACATTTCTCCTTTCCACTGATGCTTTCCAATCCTTGTTCCACAAAAAACCCCAAATTCTCAAAAAGCATTTGTCATTGGGACAAAAAGTGAGGTGAAATCTTCTAAAGAGGAGGAAAGACAGCAAAACAAATGTCACAGGGGTGATAACCCTTCCCTATGTTTTCCAAAAAGCTTAAAGATTTTTTGGCTGGAGCTAAACACGTTAAAAATGTACCCGTTCAAAATGACAAACAGATTCTACTTAACAACAAACCAAACAGTCCCTGTCTTGTTTGCACCGCCTGTATACTGCTGTTCAGAGTATATAGGGCCTGGTGGCCCCACACCTTTCCTTATTTTAATTTGGGTGCGGGGTTCCCCTTAATATCCATACAAGACCCAAAGGGCCTGGTAATGGACTAGGGGGTACCCATGCTGTTTGTCTCACTGATTTTCATCCATATTGCCAGGACCGGACATTACATTAAACCCGCAAGCAGTTTTAAATGAGATTTTTTCCTTTAAAAATGACATTTGGTGCAGGGACTGTTCTAAACACGGGAAACACGCGCCACTTTACAGGCATACTATAGACCCCCCCAGGTACGATATTTAAAGGAATATTTCACTTTTTTTTTTTTACTTTAAGCATCATTAAAATCACTGCTCCCGAAAAAACGGCAGTTTTTAAAAGTTTTTTTTGCATTGATACATGTCCCCTGGGGTAGGACCCGGGTCCCCAAACCCTTTTTAGGACAATGCCATGCAAATTAGCCTTTAAAATGAGCACTTTTGATTTCGAACGTTCGAGTCCCATAGACGTCAATGGGGTTCTAACGTTCGTGCGAACTTTCGGTCCGTTCGCAGGTTCTGGTGCGAACCGAACCGGGGGGTGTTCGGCTCATCCCTAGCCGCGAGTAGTTTTAAATGACTTTTTTTCCTTTGAAATGTCATTTTGCTGTCAGACTGTTCTAAGCACGGGAAACATGCGCCCCTTTACAGGCATACTATATACACCCCCCAGGTACGAAATTTAAAGGGATATTACACTTTTATTGTTTCACTTTAAGCATTATTAAAATCACTGCTCCCGAAAAAACTGCCGTTTTTGTCCCCTGGGGCAGGACCCAGGTCCCCAAACACTTTTTATGACAATAACTTGCCTTTAAAAGCCTTTAAAATTAGCACTTTTGATTATTCATGTTCGTGTCCCATAGACTTTAACGGTGTTCGCGTGTTCGAACGAACTTTTTTCCTGTTCGCATGTTCTGGTGCGAACCGAACAGGGGGGTGTTCGGCTCATCCCTATTTATGACTAACGGTTTTAACCTATTTTCTACAATGCCTGAGATATGTTCGGTAAGTGTATTCATACCTGTTATGATGGGTCTGCCTGGATTTCCTGGCTTGTGAATCTTGGGCAGCATGTAAAAGTCTCCAATTTCTGTGTTATCTGGAATCGCATTGATAAGTTCTGAATGTAGGTGGCGTAGTATTGCTTTAATGAGACCTTTTAATTTATTTGTAAAATCCTGGGTTGGATCATAATCCAGTTTTTTATAGTAAGTAGTATTTGCCAGCTGCCTTTGGCTCTCTTGTATATATTTGTCTGTATCCATCACAACAAATGGTCCCCCTTTATCTGCTGGTTTGACGGTTATGGCCTGATTACTGCGCAGATCATGTACAGCTCTTCGCTCCAGTGGTGAAAAGTTGTATAATATTTTCTTTTGCTGGGTGGATATCAGGGATGTAACTCACAGTCTGAAGCTGTCAATATAGGTGTCCAGTTTGGGGTTGCATACTTGTGGAGGTGTGAAGTTGCTGTTCTTTTTCTTTCTGTTGCCTTCTATTGTCCTAAGATTCCTTTCATTACTGTGAAAATATTCTTTGAGCCTCAGTCTCCTGAAGAATCCCTCCATATCTGACCATACCTGTAAATTATACAATTTGGTGGTTGGGCAGAATCTGAGGCCTTTGGAGAGGACTGGTGTTTCTGGTGCGGAAAGTTTATGATTTGACAAATTAAAGCGGTTGTATACCCGCAAATTTTTTTTTTTTTTTTTTAACCCTGTAAAGCAAAAGGCATAATGAGCTAGTATGCACCGCATACTAGCTCATTATGAAATACTTACCTTAGAACGAGGCGTCAGTATCTTATCTGGTCCACGCCGAGGGAGCTGTCATGTTGCCTCAGCGTGTCTTCCGGGTATCGCGGTTCCAGCGCTGTGAGTGGCTGGAGCCGCGATGTCATCACTCCCGCGCATGCGCGCGGGAGATTTCTTACTCGGCAAGGTCCGACAGCTGCCGGGCTTCAGCCGAGAATCCCCTGTGCGCATGCGCCGCTGCAGTCAGCGGCGCATAGCAAGGGGAATATCTCCTAAACCGTAAAGGTTTAGGAGATATTTTTTTTACTTACAGGTAAGCCTTATTATAGGCTTACCTGTAGGTAAAAGTTACAAAAAAGACTATACAACCGCTTTAATGATTCCAAGTTCCTCTGTTATATCCACATTTTCAGTCAGGTCAGAATTTACACAAGGGATACCTTGGGATTCTGGATCGGGTTCCAAGTCGCTGATAGCAGCAGGAGTTATAGATGTTGTGTTTGTTTTATGTTGTCCAAAAGGTCTGCTCTTGGTGTAGCTTCTGGAGTTTTTTTGCTTCCTGCTCATGGCAAGTTTTTGCAGTTGACTTTGTAAAGTTTTCATTTCATTGTTAATTTGGTTGATGCTGGTAGGGTCCAATGATGTTAAGGTTTCAAACACCGACTGCTTTTGTTTCCTGATTGTTTCACTTTTACCATACAGTTTGTGAATGAGGTTGTTCTTTAACCTTTCGCTGGTACGTCTGCAAAGTCCTTCTGCATAAGGAGAGTTCAGTGTATTTGCACATGGATTTTTAATACGGAGACCTTGGATATGACATTCTTCGTTTCTTGAGAGAAAGAAGATGTCACTGTTGGCCTTAATGGCAAGAGTCATGTCTGGAGGAAACCAGGCACCGCTCATCACCTGACCAATACCATCCCTACAGTGTAGCATGGTGGTGGCAGCATCATGCTGTGGGGATGTTTTTCAGCGGCTGGAACTGGGAGACTAATTAGGATCGAGGGGAAGAGGAATACAGTACAAAGACATCTCTGATGAAAACCTGCTTCAGAGCGCTCTGGACCTCACACTGGGGCAAAGTTTCATCTTCCAACAGGAAAATGATCCTAAGCACACAGCCAAGATAACAAAGGAGTGGCTACGGGACAACTCTGTGAATGTCCTTGTGTGGCCCAGCCAGAGCTCAGACTTGAACCCGATTGAACATCTCTGGAGAGATCTGTGCACCGACGCTCCCCATCCAACCTAATGGAGTTGAGAGGTCCTGCAAAGAAGAATGGAAGAAACTGCACAAAAATATGTGTGACCAGCTTGTAGCATCATACTCAAAAAAAACTTGAGACTGTTATTGGTGCTAAAGGTGCTTCAACAAAGTATTAAGCAAGGGGTGTGAATACTTACGTACATGTGATTTTTTTCATATTTTATTTTTATTAAATTTGCAAAGATTTCTAACTTCTTTCACGTTGTCATTATGGGGTATTGTTTGTAGAATTTTGAAGAAAATAATGAATTTAATCCATTTGGAAAAAAGGCTGTAACATAACAAAATGTGAAAAAGTGAATACTTTCCAGATGCATTGTAGCTAGGCCACTTTTAACCGCTTGATCGACCTAGATGTTAACCCCTTCCCAGCCAGTGTCATTAGCACAATGACAGAGTATAGTGGTATCACTGATCACTGTATTAAAGCGGGATTCCGGCCAGCTAAAACTAAATTTTAAAGTCAGCAGCTACAAACACTGTAGCTGCTGACTTTAAATAAGTAGACTTATCTGTCCTGGGTGCCCACGATGTCGGCCGCCCGAGGCCGAACCGTCCCTCAGCTCTCGGGTCCCGGCACCGCCATCCTATGTAAGGGAAACAGGCAGTGGAGCCTTGCGGCTTCACTGCCAGTTTACTACTGCGCAGGCGCGAGCGGCGCAGCGATCTATGAATGGCCCCGTGGAGAAGAACATGCCGCGGAATAGGAAGAGGCAGATTAGGAAGACTGCCTACCAACAAGGGTTTAGGTAAGTACAGGGCTTTTTTTCTCAAACAATAGGTGCTGGAACTTAACCACGGCCCCACAAAACCCCTCCCCCTACACACACCCTCCAGATCACATCAAATAGTGGGTGTGTTCAGTCAAATTTCACAAAAACAGTAGGAGGGTCTTAAAGGGGCAATTAATACCAGGATTGCATTACATACAGAGTGCAGAGCTGTCACTTGTAAACACAGAAACCAGACTTCTGTGTTTACAAGTGATTGTGGTGAGCAGGCACCAAAGGGTCTGAGCCAGAGGTGGTGGAACTGAGTTCCACCAAGTTCCCCCTGAAAAAAAGGATTGGGTAAGTATAACATTTTTTTTTTCCAAATGTTTTTTTTTTTTATTTTTTTAGGAATTTTGGTGGCATTTTTTTTTTACGGGTGGCACTCTGCTTTAATGTCAGTGGAAGCTAGTCAGCTCCCCCCAGCATCAGTAAGTGCCAGATTGACCTCCACAGTATCGCAGTCCCATTAAAAGTTGCTGATTGCCGCCATTAGTAGTATAAAAAAAATAATAAACTAAAAAATCCCAGTATATATATACTGTACCATAGTTTGTAGGCTCTATACCTTTCACGCAAATCAATCAATAAACACTTATTGGGATTTTTTTTTTATCAAAAAAAGTAGTAAAATACATTTTGGCCAAAATGTATGATGAAATTGTAGTTTTAAAATTTTTTTATTGGATATGCTTTATGGCAAAGTGTAAAAAATATTGTTTTTTTTCCAGAATTTTCTTCATTTTAAATTATATTGACAAAAAAAAACAAACTGTGGTGATCAAATACCACCGAAATAAAGCTCTATTTGTGTGAACTGTTTTTTAATATAAATTGCATATGGGTACAGCATTGCACAACGTGCAATTACCAGTTAAAGTAACATAGTGCTGAATAGCAAAAAAATGGCCTGGTCATGAAGGGGGTAATATCTTCAAGTGCTCAAGTGGTTAAGTTTGGTCCTGATGACATAAGTAAAAGAGTGGAGAATTTATTGGAAAAAATTTTTGAGTTCAAGGTAGATGCATTGTAAATTTAAAGACTACTTGTTGATTTTCAATTAAATCATATTAGTTAGAATCCCAATAGAGTTACGATATTCACCCACATCCAATAGAACAAGTGCAAGAAGTCATAGCATGTTAGGAGATAAAAGCAGTGGCAGCTGGTTTTCTTCTGAGGAGGCAGCAAACAACAAGCACTATCCTCCCCCCCGTGTGTGGCGCAGCACTGATGCACTCCCCCCCCCCCTGCATCAGGGGCAGCCACGGTGCTCGCGGCACTGTCAGCCAGCACCTCCCCCCCTCCCGGAGGTAGTGTGAAAATAGTGAAAATTAATTTGCTATGGTCACACAATTGGGTTGTCAAGGAAACCACATGCAGGCATCCAGCAGGGGTGATCAGATGAGTTGGCTGCACTTAAAGGATCAGGGCTAGATGAGTGACGTGAGAACCAAACCAGTAACCATAAAACAAGTACAGTATCTCACAAAAGTGAGTACAACCCTCACATTTTTGTAAATATTTTATTATATCTTTTCATGTGACAACACTGAAGAAATTATACTTTGCTACAATGTAAAGTAGTGATTGTACAGCTTGTATAACAGTGTAAATTTGCTGTCCCCTCAAAATAACTCAACACACAGCTATTAATGCCTAAACCACTGGCAACAAAAGTGAATTTTCCCCCTAAGTGAAAAGGTCCAAATTGTGCCCAAATAGCCATTTTCCCTCCCCGGTGTCATGTGACTCATTGGTGTTACAAGGTCTCAGGTGTGATAGTGGAGCAGGTGTGTTTAAATTTTGTGCAATCCCTCTCACTCTCTCATACTAGTCACTGGAAGTTCAACATGGCACAGCATGGCAAAGAACTCTCTAATGCCGTGTACACACGAGCGGAATGTCCGACAGAAAAAGTCAGACGGGAGCTTTTCATCGTATATTCCAATCGTGTGCATGCCCCATCAGACTTTTTACGTCAAAAATTCTGACGGACCTAGAAAGAGAACATGTTCTAAATTTTCCCGACGGAACCAATTCCTATCGGGAAAACCGCTCGTCTGTATGCTGTTCCGACGTACCAAAAACGACGCATGCTCTGAAGCAAGTACGAGACGGAAGCTATCGGCTACTGGCTATTGAAATTCCATTTTCTAGTCCCGTCCTACGTGTTGTACATCACAGCGTTCTGGATGGTTGGAAATTGGTGTGACCGTGTGTATGCAAGACAGCTTGAGAGGAATTCTGTCGGAACTCTGTCGGAAAAACCTTCAGAGTTAATTCCGATGGGAAAACTGGTCGTGTGTACAGGGCATAAGGATCTGAAAAAAAGAGATGTTGCTCTACATAAAGATGGCCTAGGCTATAAAAAGATTGCCAAGACCCTGAAACTGAGCTGCAGCAAGGTGGCCAAGACCATACAGTGGTTTAACAGGACAGGTTCTACTCAGAACAGGCCTCGCCATGGTCCACCAAAGAAGTTAAGTGCACGTGCTCAGCGTCATATGCAGAGGTTGTCTTTGGGAAATAGATGTAAGTGTGCTGCCAGCATTTCTGCAGAGGTTGAAGGGGTGGGGGGTCAGCCTGTCAGTGCTCAGATCATACGCCACACACTGCATCAAATTGGTCTGCAAGGCTGTCATCCCAGAAGGAAGCCTCTTCTAAAGATAATGCACAAGAAAGCCCGCAAACAGTTTGCTGAAGACAAGCAGACTAAGGACATGGATTACATGAACCTGTGTCAGATAAGACCAATATAAACTTATTTGGTTCAGATGGTGTCAAACGTGTGGCGACAACCAGGTGAGGAGTACAAAGACAAGTGTGTCTTGCCTACAGTCAAGCATGGTGGTGGGAGTGTCATGGTCTGGAGTAAGGATGAACACCCCCGGTTCGGTTCGCACCAAAACTTCGCAAAAACTTTAGAACCCCATTGAAGTCTATGGGACTTGAACGTTCAAAATCAAAAGTGCTCATTTTAAAGGCTAATATGCATGGTATTGTCCTAAAAAGTGTTTGGGGACCCGGGTCCTGCCCCAGGGGACATGGATCAATGCAAAAAAAAGTTTTAAAAACGGCTGTTTTTTCGGGAGCAGTGATTTTAATAATGCTTAAAGTCAAACAATAAAAGTGTAATATTCCTTTAAATTTCGTACCTGGGGGGTGTCTATAGTATGCCTGTAAAGGGGCGCATGTTTCCCGTGCTTAGAACAGTCTGACAGCAAAATGACATTTCAAAGGAAAAAAAGTCATTTAAAACTACTCGCGGCTATTAATGAATTGCCGGTCCCGAGTCTCCCGACAATACACATAAAAGTTCATTGATAAAAACGGCATGGGAATTCCCCACAGGGGAACCCCAAACCAAAATTTAAAAAAAAATGACGTAGGGGTCCCCCTAAATTCAATACCAGGCCCTTCAGGTCTGGTATGGATATTAAGGGGAACCCCGTGCCAAAATTTTTTAAAAAATGACGTAGGGGCCCCCCTCAAAATTCATATCAGACCCTTCAGGTCTGGTATGGATTTTAAGGGGAACCCCGCGCCAAAAAAAAAAAAAATTGGCGTGGGGTCCCCCCAAAATCCATGCCAGACCCTTATCCGAGCACGCAACCTGGCAGGCCACAGGAAAAGAGGGGGGATGTGAGAGCGCTCCCCCCCTCCTGAACCGTACCAGGCCACATGCCCTCAACATTGGGAGGGTGCTTTGGGGTCCCCCCTAAAGCACCTTGTCCCCATGTTGATGAGGACAAGGGCCTCATCCCCACAACCCTGGCCGGTGGTTGTGGGGGTCTGCGGGCGGGGGGCTTATCGGAATCTGGAAGCTCCCTTTAACAAGGGGACCCCCATCCATCTACGCATCCACGATTGGATGGAAGGCTCCCGCTGTGTGACGCTTCTCCTCTTCTGACGGTTCTTATATAACGGAGGGCGGGGCCACCCGGTGACCCCGCCCCCTCTGACACACGGGGACTTCCCTGTGGCATTCCCTGTGATGTCAGAGGGGGGCGGAAGTTACCCGTAACGTAACGAAGATGAAGAAAAGAAGATGAAGACAAGGAGGCGCTGCGGAGGAAGATGCTGGACGAGAACACCAGAAGAACCATAACAACCAGAAGAGGAAGAAGATGGAGGAAGAAACCGAAACATGAAGAAAGAAAGAAGTTAGAAGAAAGAAGATAGAAGAAATAAAGGAATTGTCAAAAACTCTCTGGTCATTTTTAACATTTTTGTTGAAGCTGAAGGTAAAGTTAATGGACTGGCCAAGCATGTCTCCAGACCTAAACCCTATTAAGTATCTGTGGGACATCCTCAAACAGAAGGTGGAGTAGCGCAAGGTCTCTAACATCCACCAGCTCTGTGATGTCATTATGGAGGTGTGGAAGAGGACTCCAGTGGCAACCTGTGAAGCTCTGGTGAACTCCATGCCCAAGAGGGTTAAGGCCCAATTTGGACATTTTCACTTAGGGGTGTACTCACTTTTGTTGCCAGTGGTGTAGACATTAATGACTGTGTGTTAAGTTATTTTGAGGGGACAGCAAATTTACACTGTTATACAAGCTGCACACTCACTACATTACATTGTAGCTAAGTGCCAAGTGTCAAGTGTTGTCACATGAAAAGATATAATAAAATATTCACATAAATGTGAGGGGTGTACTCACTTTTGTGAGATACTGTAAATGAAACGTTAATGAACACAGCAAACCCCAAATAACACCTAACTAACTATCTAACTAGCTATATACAAGTGAAGGGATCACACATAAGAAAACAAGACAGGAACAAGAGAAAAGGGGAACAGGAAGCCAGATACTGGGAGTAATATGTAATGGTACCAGGGGACAGGTCTCTGGAACAGGATTCAGGATACTGGGTTCAGGACACAAAGCAGGAACAGGTCAGGCTCAGGCAGGGACAAGGCTTGCAGGGGGGATACTGAAGCACTGGTCCAAACTGCTAAGCGGGCTTTTATAACCCCAGCAGTCGTATCAGGTGCAGCCTAACAATCTGTATAGTCCATCTGCTGGGAGACACCCACTGGTAGCCACCAGAACTACACCCTTTGTCTTTTAACACAACAGTGCCACAGCAGGTGACTCAAGCAAGGTCCTGACAGTCCCCCCCTTAAGGAGCAGCCTCTGGACGCTCCATTCTGCCGTAAACCAGACAGTCCATGTGGGTGCGGAAAAAATCCAATAAAGTTCCCCCTCCCCATCTTTTAACCCACTGGGAGGTGTGCAATCCGAGTCTGGTAATGGAACATACGCCCCACCACCAGGGTCTGGAAGTTTGGATCTGGTAACAAAAGCTAGTTGGGCAGCGGGCATGAACCCGTTGTAGGCAGACAACACAGGGTCATTAAAGTCAGGCTGAGCATC